>CM043736.1:13766898-14966898 GCA_023968675.1 Taenia pisiformis | reverse complement strand
CTCCCAACTTGCGTACAATTTCCTTCCCCTTTGTAATTCCCTCTGACCCAGCAAAAAATCGCCTTGATTTCCGGTTTATGGCAGAGATGATTCTTCTCCTGATAAACCCGGCTACACCGGAAGCACTAAGGCCAGATTAAAATGGCCAACTGCCATTGTAAGCCTTCCCTCAAACAATGGTGGCCTAAGTGGGAAACTACTTGACTTTGTTTTTGGGCCGTACGAGATTGAAGGCAACTGCAATTCAGTAAAACCTGTTACACCAATTCCAATTCGTCTTCCCATCGTCACAATTTCGCATTCTTAAATAAGTTCATCCGATTTGTGCTTTGTGTTTCTATTGTGTCCTGTGTGTCAGACGCAATTTCCTCTTATTTTCCTATTAAACTCAAAGTAAGCGCTGATAACAATTTGCACGCTTGCAATGACCCTCAAAAACAATTGCGAATGTCGACTTAAAGGATCGAAGGCATTGATAAGTGCGTCGAATGGTCAGTAGCAATCTTCAGATGATTGAAAATTGCATTCCATTTTGACACTCGTATTAATTATAAAAATGTACCTTAATCGTTTCACCAAGAGGTGCGTGAATTAAAATGACCTTATTAAAACGAGAAAAATATCATTTAGGAATAATTTCTCTACTCATTATGTTGTCTAAAAGAAAGCACGACAAACGTGTCAGGCAAAAGGGACAAAATTCCGTCAATCAAAACAATTTCTTCAAAATTTCTTAAATGTTGTGGCACAAAAACACGCTTTTTTAAGGTCAAATGGCTGACAAATAATAATAATAATATGAAATCACTCAAAATGACAATATACGGCAAAATAAATTCTGAGGTCTTCTTAAGGATCAACATGCAATGGTGACATAGGGAGGAGCAGGAAACTTTGCAAGCAATCGAATCAAGACCATTTAAGCTACTCAATGGTGGGGATGAATTACTCAATGCGAGTTGTTATGTCATTTCCCCGGCAATAAGAAATGAAGACGGTTGTGTTGCTGCTGCTGCTCCTGTTGCAATGCAAAGCCTTGTAATACTAATGTTATTCGAATGTGTTTTGTGGGCGAGAGGCGGAAGTTCAATTTTAGTCTGGTCGTGGACCAACGAAGTCGGTCCCCTGAGTCTTGAACGCCCTCGTCCTACTTCATAATAAAAACGTCTGAAGGCAACTAACCGTTGCATAGTAGTGGTGGAAGAGGGGAACAGGAGGAAAGGCAAAATTGCCTGTAGTGTGTGAGTCAGTCTTGATAATGAAGCACCCGGCTCTCACCGCCGTCGCATGCACAGGAACGGTCTTAGCGCAAGCTGAGCAAATGGATGACGGTGCACTTGAAAAAGTATCAACTCCACATGCTTGGCAAGCGCATGGCGTTAAATCATGAACCACTTCTGGCTGACTAGATGCCTAACTAACGCAATGGGAAATAAGATATGCATTCTAGCATTTATCAGACGAGTAGCATGGAACCGATCGTGTACAGCCGATATAACCTACCTTCTCTTTTATATCCACACCACCCACGAAAACACTTTTGAAGCCCACGTACCTTCCCTCACCACCGCAACACACTGGGCGTGCTTTGACTGCGTGTGCTTCAAAAAACGATTGCTGACTGCACATGTTTGCCTACTGACTGCCAAGCAATCGGAAGTAAAAGCCTTTACTTCGCCTGTCACGTAACACGCCAATGTGCCTGCCTCGGATGCGTGCAATGAAAAGGCCTTTCAAGGGAACAGCCATGGCTGTCGTGTCAGTGGCAGCAAAGCCCCGCTCACACTCCCACCTGACACCACAACGCACCAAGTCCCCACAACTCACACTTTGTGATCTTCAACCCACACCAAGAAAGGCTCCACATCATTGTGCCCGACGTAAGGGCTGGAAGGGAACACCTCCTCATGCGCCATTACATCCCCAGTACTTATCCATCCACTATTTCCCCAAGCAATGCTGAATGCCTTCTATCAGCACTAGCATATGTTTGAGGTGGAAACAAAGGTACTGCAACGAACAGGGCAGGTAAATTCCTTCTACAAGCGCGTTATAGAGGCAATGGTGATCATTCCACCCAACAATTGCCCTGACTTTTTAAGGTGGTCCATGCATCGACCTGCTATTCTGGCACAGAAATCTCACATAAGAAGATTAAATCTTATTCGAACAATGGCCAGAATGCAATCCGCTCCATGTTCCACATTTACTTCCTCAAATCAAATTGATTCCCTTAATCTGCTAACAACCTTAAGCCACGTTTCAATTTATGATTGCTAGAAACTTAAAGCGTGATTAAATTGTAGCTTTCGTGGCATGCTTATCTTATCAACTGCTAAATCAGTAGTGATTTTTTCTGAGGAAATCTTCCAACTTTGATGAAAGGAAATTCTTTTTGAATTCACCGCTTGGTTGGCAAGCTCAATAGGATTGGCTCAAAGATTTCTTGCCTTGGACCGGAAACAGTTCTCAAAACTTTACTTCACTTACCCGAATGTCATGACTGGTTGCAGCGCCTTTCTTGCCTTGGTTTTGGTTTTAAAATTTGCCTCTGGTAAGAAATCATTCCATGACCTATTGCGACACATTCAGGAATCGATGATGACGATGTAGCCCTCACCATGGAAATCGAAATTCAAGCACCCAATGGAGAGAAAAGAGCGGATTTACTTCAACACATTAATAATGAAGACAATTGTTTGTTTGAAAAAACCTGCGAAAATGGTGGGATTTGCAGAAATACGACAGTTCAAGCTGATGGAAGGATTAAGAGAGGTGTTTGCGTTTGCCCACTGGGCTACGTGGGATCGACGTGCACTGAAAGTGAGTAATTTGCTAAAAATTAATCGCTTGCTTCCTGATAAGTGAAGATGAAGCATGACTTGCTAAACAAAATGTAATTTTAAATGATACTGATTCTGAATCGCGTGTAGGCACTAGAGAGGTCATTTTCCACGGAATCAATGGGCACCAAATGATGAGCGAAACCACATCGGCAAGGGCATTGTCAGAGACCGAAGTTGTGAGCCGCATCCAAGCTCCAATTCATCGCTGTGTGTTCGCTTGATGAACACGACACGATCATGCCAATCCTGCTTACCACCTTCACAGCATCCAAGGATGGTGTAAGAGGAAAGATGAAACAACGTCACGCATCATTAATGCGCCCATTCGTTGGCGAAGAACGATATTGCGGGTTGTAGGAAAGTATTGGCAAGGCTGAGGGAAGGTAGAAACCTCTGCTGAATTCGGTGGGCTGGGTGGGGGTCGTGCGGTGCGGACTGGTTGCATTGCGGTGTCGTGGAGGCGTGCAAATGAGGTGTTCTTCCCACTAATCCGCTAGTTGTGGCTGTTTGTCCCGAGCACCTTCTCCTTGCACATCCTCGGTGTAGGCGCAGTGACCGGTAGGACCCGGTTCCGATTGTTCCGATTGTTTGGCTGTCAGTAAGCAAACAATTGCGTCTTACACGCAAAACACACACACCAGCACAAACACACATGCATACACACTCAGGGCATGCGTGGCGTGACGAGGTTGTGAGGAAGAAGAAGAAGAAGAAGAGGAGGAGGAGGAGGAGGAGAAATAAGTAGTGACGCGGGTCTTGGAAGCGTGTAGTGGGTGGTGTAGGTGGAGGGCAGTTGGGAGGGGTGGGTCGGTGTAGCGCAACCGGCAACGTGCTGCCCGTGTGAAAATGCTTGAATGCAAAGCCTACTTCCCACCACAAACCACTGGGTGGGTTAGTCAGACAGCTAGTCAGCCGGCGGCAGATCCTTACTCAACGCCATGTGTTCATCAAGTATGCGAACTAGGTGGGTTACGAAACGATGCTTCTTCACGCTCCTTGTCATCCGTTTGCTCAGGCCGCACCAGGACCTTCCTTTCACACACGATGGCGGTGTGAGTCGGGTGCTTCGTCAATCACAACTCTCACACCCAGTTGTGCATTGTTACTGCTCCCGAAGTAGAGAGTCGGCGGCAACAGCAACACAACTCTCTTCATTCCAGATCAGTGGCAAAGTGCCACATTGACTCTGATTGAGGTGTTCATTGCCACTATTGAAAGTTGGCAATTCCGTTTGTTTCCCCATGCTGCGCCTTCTTTGAGTGGTGCACAGCAGCACAGTTGACGTGGAGCTGCCTCCTCTTTCAGCTGTGCAATCGCAGTTAGCCGCTTCGTAGGACCGGCACCTTAGAATTACGCACATAGTAGACATTTCGCATTGCTTTATTTAATTGAAAGTAGGAAGAAATGAACAAAATAATATAATGCAGGGCACTGCTTTTTGTTCATTTTCTTATTAAACCTTTTAACGACCTTTCTGATTGTCTACGCTTATTTAACACTTACTGTGTTAACTTTCCTCATGTTCAAAATCTGTTTTACATTCTACAAACCTTGTGGGAGTTCAAGTTTTTGCTAATCTAAACGAAGTAATTATTGTTTGCAACAACTATCCGATCGTTGCATGGGTATGTGCACATGCTAAATAAATGTTAGATAAGAATGTGCGCTAAGTCTTGAATCTGGTAAATTGATGTTTCAGAAGTTGCACAACCCCGGTTCCCCGAACTCCTAGATGGGGGCTTCCTCGCCCTCGACGGGTGGCTTTTTCCCCAGCATGGCCCATTCTCAGTACACTTGCAAATTAAGCCTCACATCTTCAGACCCCAAACACTGATTTTTTTTCACATCTCTTTAACACGCAAGCAGGCCTATTACCTGGCGTTGGACAATCAAATCCTCCAGCTGAGGTGGGAATTCACCTGCTTGCCTATGTATATTTTTGTATACTCTTACCAACTCAGCAATGTAAATAGTCGGCGAATGCTTTTCTCTAACACTATTTGCGATCAGAATGCTTTATTTTACAATTATACTTTACCTGAGTGCTGAGATGACATTTGATTAGTTTAAACAGATATTAGTGAAATCACTAAAATCAAATTTATTCAAATAAAATAAGAATTGAGCCTATGGTAATGCGTTTACGGGCGTTATTGGCTTTGCTTTATGACAATTATGTCAGCAGCAGTCACGAGGCTGAAACATAAGCCATGGAAGGCATGCCATTTATACCGCGCATAGTTATTTTGTTGGTGATTTTAGGATCTACAACAAATCCAAGGAGGGTCATTTTTACGCACCACGATTGCTTCAGCATCCAGTTAAGCTACACAATGCCAATGCAGACTTTTTCGATATTGTTTTTGGGCTATTGAGGCCCGACGAATTCCGCCTCTCTGTCAATCAACATGAAGTTCGAAGACATCTTGTATGCGGCCATGCTGAGCTACCTTTTTTAATTGTTTTAATAGTCAAACCAATAAAACTTTAAATTTTCCGTTTAAAAATGTGCTACTATTGTTATTACTACGAAATCATGTCGCCTTGTAAGTTCCTTAAAATAATTATTGCGCTATCAAGTAAAAATATGACAATAACGCACTTCAAGTTACATTGGCTGGGAGTTCTCTGCGCATCATAGGGTCTTTTTGTTCTATACGATCTAAGTCAATAAATATTTCTAGGTCGGTCTCCAACATGACTATCGGTTTACCTACTTATTTCACAAATCAGTAGCATTATGATGAAATAATTTTGCCAAATTCCCATCGTCCTATTTAAGTGAAACAACTTTTCGCATTAAGCCGTTTGATTACGTAATCAGACAAATTAAAAATATTGAGGTATAGTAAATGCAAGATGAAGGGCTCTAACGTTAAAACACATCATTCTAATTAAATAGCCTCATTTAGTGCTCTCTGGATTCGAAAGGAGAAATATGTTTTACTCTTTTTTCGATTGCTCTTCATTCCCTTGTTGTGATTGTTGTTAGGTCGACATCCCTTCCGAAAATAAAATTGACCTTTTGTTGAGGTCATTCAGCAATGAACACGCAATTTACATCGGCGGTCACTTAACTCTGACTCTTGGTAGCTCTTTTCCAATAGTTTCTGCACCAGAAAATAGTTTGATCGGCTGTGTGGGCGACATTAATATCAATGGGCGCCTTTGTGACCCGCGACAAGGCCCATTCGTCGGCAACGCTATAGGCGGATTTGGAATCGGTATTGTCAAACTGTTCTCTCATCTATTGATAATCATAGTTATTTGAATAAGAGATTTGGCACTATTTTTTCACGTTAGTGGACTGTGCTAGAAGCGTTTGCGAAGGACACTCATGCGAAATTGGTTCCTTTTGTAAACCGATTTCTCCGACAGAATACGCCTGTCAATGTCCAATCGGTACACTTCCACCATGGTGTAAACGAGGTTAGTTTATGCGACGCTCTCTCGGTTAAAATATTACTACTTTCTTTCAATAATGCTTAAGGAATAGCATTGTGTTCACCATTTAAAATGCCTTGCTAGAAATGGAGCAATTTGCAAATTTATCTTTTTACGAATGTCACAATCATTCACTCTCTTCTCGCGCATTATGATGCACCATCGACTCTCTTGAAATATGAAGATGAGTCAAATTTGCGTTGGAAAGCGTTCAAAATACCAATGGATGGGCAATTTTTCATTAAAGGTCAAATGAGCCTACTTAAGACCCTTTAAGTAGGGTTTTAGAATTCTCAATGGCGTGAGACAAATCCATCTCAATGATCAAGCCACATAAGATGGAATAAGCAGGTGTACTGACTTTCTGCTAACAAAGAACGTTTGCCTGTTCAAAACCCTTAAAACGCTCGATTTAAATTTGTATATGGGATCACTGATCTGTATTTTTAGACCGGATTCCAATCATTCCAGAATTTCTTGGTAATTCCTACCTTTCCGTGCGGGGATTTCGCGATACCTCGTGGACGGAGACATTGCTTGAAATAACATTTCTTCCTAAAGAGATGACAGGGCTAATTATTTATTCTGGATTTTCTTTTGACACACGTGGCGACTTTATTTGTGTTGCCCTTGTAAATGGTAGAATTATTGTCAGTGTGGATCTTGGACGTGGTCCATCATTTAAAAGGTGAGCGAATCATCATTTTTGCCATAGAGGTAAGGCTTTTATCCAAGTTTATACTTTCATTCAGATTTCATTCTAAAATTGATTGTAAAAGTTTAGAATTTCAACTTTAATTAACAACCCTGCTTCATCGAAAAGAACACGAAGTCATAAGCCATTCGAGGTGTTAATCAAAACTTGTGTGTAATTTGCTTTTGAATTCAAGAAGCCATCAAAACCTTACTCTCAACTCATGGCACACCCTTCGTGTCAAAAGAAGGGGTCGAAGTTTTGGCATTTATTTAAATGGTCAGGACACATCCTCGGGCCCTGAAACCTTTACAAAGGGCAGCTTCGTTCAGCTAACAATAATGGATGAACTCTATGTTGGTGGGAATCCCAACCCCGATCGGATTTCCGCATACCTGCCGGAGTACAACGAGCTAGTGTCCTACAAATCTGTGAAGGGCTTTTTCGGTTGCATTCAATCTGTAAGTTGTTTGTTTAAGAAACTGATAAATGAAAAGGTTTTATGAACTCCATTGCTAAGAGGCTGACAAAATGCAGTCACTACAAACGATACTTGATGAAGGCAATTGTTCAATTTTTTAGTCTTTACAAAAGCTAAGTATTCCATTTTTTTACCATTTGTCGAAAACAAATGGGTTTGACAAGTATCCTCGAATTGTAAACGCTTTTAGGAAAAGTTAGGCTTAAGTGACATTGACAGAGCACATCCAAGGTTTCCCACCCAGAAATATATTTAGAATAAAACAAAAACGTCACACTCTAGGCTTCTACGCTGGAGGTAAGTCGATGCATAAATCACCTTAAAATGTCAATCAACTTGCTGGTTGAGGTCACCCCCATTGCTTTTACAATGCATTGATGGAGAGAAACACACGAGCATTCATGTATACTAGTATAAATGGACCTATGTTGAAACTCCAAGAGAACTTTCCATTCTTTGCTGCACCTTTGTTTTTACCTCAAACATATGCTAGTGCTGATAGAAGGCATTCAGCATTGCTTGGGGAAATAGTGGATGGATAAGTACTGGGGATGTAATGGCGCATGAGGAGGTGTCCCCTTCCAGCCCTTACGTCGGGCACAATGATGTGGAGCCTTTCTTGGTGTGGGTTGAAGATCACAAAGTGTGAGTTGTGGGGACTTGGTGCGTTGTGGTGTCAGGTGGGAGTGTGAGTGGGGCTTTGCTGCCACTGACACGACAGCCATGGCTGTTCCCTTGAAAGGCCTTTTCATTGCACGCATCCGAGGCAGGCACATTGGCGTGTTACGTGACAGGCGAAGTAAAGGCTTTTACTTCCGTTTGCTTGTCAGTCAGTCGGCAAACGTGTGCAATGAACGATTGCGCGGCGTGATGAGGTTGGGAGGAGGCGAGGAAGGGTAGCTAAGCGTGGCCATTTTCATGGCGGAATATGTTTATTAAGGTGATCCTATCCGCGTGATCGGAGTGGATTTTCAAAAGCCACAATCAAGCTCCCACTTTCTGAACAAATGAAGATGAAGCATGACTTGCTAAACAAAATGTAATTTTAAATGATACTGATTCTGAATCGCGTGTAGGCACTAGAGAGGTCATTTTCCACGGAATCAATGGGCACCAAATGATGAGCGAAACCACATCGGTAAGGGCATTGTCAGAGACCGAAGTTGTGAGCCGCATCCAAGCTCCAATTCATCGCTGTGTGTTCGCTTGATGAACACGACACGATCATGCCAATCCTGCTTACCACCTTCACAGCATCCAAGGATGGTGTAAGAGGAAAGATGAAACAACGTCACGCATCATTAATGCGCCCATTCGTTGGCGAAGAACGATATTGCGGGTTGTAGGAAAGTATTGGCAAGGCTGAGGGAAGGTAGAAACCTCTGCTGAATTCGGTGGGCTGGGTGGGGGTCGTGCGGTGCGGACTGGTTGCATTGCGGTGTCGTGGAGGCGTGCAAATGAGGTGTTCTTCCCACTAATCCGCTAGTTGTGGCTGTTTGTCCCGAGCACCTTCTCCTTGCACATCCTCGGTGTAGGCGCAGTGACCGGTAGGACCCAGTTGCGATTGTTCCGATTGTTTGGCTGTCAGTAAGCAAACAATTGCGTCTTACATGCAAAACACACACACCAGCACAAACACACATGCATACACACTCAGAGCATGCGTGGCGTGACGAGGTTGCGAAGGGAAGGAGGAAGTGATGTGGGACTTTGGAAGCGTATGATGAATAGTGTGGATGAAGACAGGAAGGGTGAGAGCATTGGTTGTGTACGATTGTTGTCATGCTGCTCGCCTGTCAATATTAGAATGCATAGCCTTCTCCCACACTTAGATGCGTGCGTTAATCAGGTAACTCGTCAGCCAGAAATAGTTTATTGCTCAGCTATATGCGTTCGTCAAATATGAGAGAAGGCGAAGTACCAGGTAATGCCTCTAGACTCCTTATTGCCTGTTACTAGAAATTTGGAAGAGTTGGGTTTGTAAAGTTACTCTACACCTTCGTTTTCCTTCATCTGCATAAATGCAAACCGCTGGTTTGTAGGTGCTCCATCGTTTTGCAGACCTCTCTTTTGTTACGCATGTGTAATTCTGTACCGCTTTACTGCTTGAAAGAGCTGCGTTTTTATAATTTAGCAAGAAAAATCACTGTCTCAGAGCCATGTGTTTCAGAACTTGAGGCTGAAACCCCCTAGTTTTTAAACATCAACTTTAGCCTATCTTCACATTCTGTATTTTACTGTTGGATTTCATGTTGATGCCCATGTATGTGTTGCACTGATTATTCTATTAAACACAAATGTTTTTAATTAATTTCTTATATCCTTTTTGCGGCACCTTTACATACTACTTATTTGTGCGCCAAAAGTAGTCCCTTATCAAACTCCTCACCGCTTTTTCAACTGCTTCTATAATTCGCCTATGTGACTCTTTTAGCATATTTAAAGCACAATGTGAGAGTCTTGAGCGAATTCCTGCCTATTTCAGCTATTAATAAATGGGCTGCGAGTGAACCTGGTAGAAGACGCAATTGAAGTTGTCAATGTTGTGAACTGCGAAATGCACGAATGCGCTAAGCTATTTTCACCTTGCGGTTTCAACGGAAAGTGTGTTCCTCTATCTCACACTTGGCGTTGCATTTGTAAGGCTGGTTTTGGAGGCCCAAAATGCGAAAAGGGTACGGCTAATCACTATTTGGTCAAAAGCGCGCAATTTTAGACACTTTAAATGCATTCAACTCAAGAATTGCTTTCAATGCCTACAGTTTCCTTACAATTGAGCAGCCGAAATCAGCTCCAACGTAAGCTATTTGAAAAAAGCTTTGATGTTTAATAACTGCGAAAGAAAGTAATCTAAACTCTTATGCTTTTAGGAACCTGGGCCCCACTCTTAAGATTTCGGCAAACATAACCAAGTCACAGCCGGGTGACTTATACGAAATAATTTTTGCTTTGAAAATGGAGAGCACCTCAAGGGTTCAGTGCATTTTCATTGGCGTGATGGCCAATACCTCGTCACTGGGACTTGACGTATGGAATCTGCCGGTTGGATGGCCACCAAGTCGACCAATTAGCTCGTCCTTTGTAAATTATCAATCTGATTATTCAAAAACTAGGCTTCAACCAACGAAATGGTACACAATCACACTTGCAAGGTATGCCATTGGAAATTTCAGCATCTCTCTCTCAGAGTCCACAATAAATTGGACGTGTATGTGGATGGAAAGTTGTGCCTAACCATGAGCATGCAGCATTTTGCGCACCACTTTTACAATCAAACAACATTTTATGTCGGTAAGGTGTAACTTAATTATGCCATTTCAGGGGGCGCTCCACAGTCGATAATCGATAAATTCGATTTTTTGCAAGAAATGCATCCAGCTGTCAAGAGGCGCGGCAAAATTGGTGGTTTAGTTGGGTGTGCTGAAGGCATTCAATTGATGGACTCACCAATACGTATGGCGAATGTGACGCGATCGCAGAACATTGACTATTGTCTAGATGGCGAATTATAATTCATGTTTGCATGTGTGGTCTGGTAAATTGCTATGAATGCGTTTGTGATTCGATATGTCTGAAACTCTTGTGTTGAATTTTGCCGTGCGAGTTGGTATTTATTAAGAAAGTCCCCAACCGTTCCTCCTCGGGTAGCTGCGGTTTCAAATACCGCTAAGCTCACTCGGTTAAGTCCTTTATGCTTTGCATGGTTAAGGTTTGTCTGCAATAAGTTAACAAAGTAACCATTTTAGTGGGTTCCTTTTTCTTACTTGAACTTTTGTTCGACAGTTGGTTGATCAAATCATTTGGATTGGTGAAACGCTTCCGGGCGCCTTACCCATGACACCAAAACTGCTTAATCATGTTAAAGTAATCGAAGCCTTCAATGCAGAACTAAGGTAAGCATTGCAGGCTGCAAGCTCTCAAAACATATATTTTAAATCATTTTAAAAGAAAAGGCGTTCAGGCAGTCAAATACGGAAGCTGGTTAATAGTTTGGAGAGACTTGTCAGTGCGGAGGTTTGAGCTAAAGGCACTTTAAAAGCTAGCGACAACAGCCGTTGCCGGAGCACATTTGCGGTCCACAGGCGGTGGCACATGGCGAGTTGTTTGGAGCGCACGGCACGTTGCATGGTGTACAGGTCTCGTAGCAGCGAGTGCATTCATAGTACTCAGGTCTTAACACAGTGTAGCGAGTTTTACAACAGGTTGTAGCCCTGTCAACCAAACACAATAAAGTGATAAATGAACCGATTAAAAATCATCATTAAGTCTCTAACAATTGTGATTTCCCAGTCACGCACTCAAACAATGGCAAAACAGCAACTGGAAGGTTAAATTTGTGGTTAATTTGTACCACTGAGAGATTTTGGGACATACTGTGTGGATAGATTGAAAACAAATGAGGTATAACTAAACAGATGCAGCGTTGCCAACCGAGACGGCGACATCACTGCAAATGGGGACGTACTTGACAGGGTAGACCACATTGGGATCAGCTCCAAGGCGAGTGCATTGTCCAGTGCTGCACATCTTTGTGTCCACGAGAACGCCAACAACCAAGACAAAGTAACTCTTTCGAAGACGTCTTTTTATATTCAATAGTGAGTTCGTTATTAAGAGGACAAATTGCGCATTTTTGTGCCGTGTCAAGGAGGGTGAGACGCGCCCATTGGAAGGTCACACAATTCTATGCGCCTAAATGATCATTTTTATTTACCACTCCTTTTTAATGTTAGCCTTTCATTAGTTATCAAGTAGGAGAGGTGTAAGAGCAGTGAAAGTCATTAGTAGGCTGGTTTCAATTTGACTACCATTTTTCATTTGGCAGTACACAAATAATTATCAAATATGGAAGAAGGAGAGTCCTTTGTTGTTGGTATCTTTGTAACAGATGCAAGAACTAAGCTCATTCGATGAATGGGGAAGATTTCATTGGTAACTACTTAGCAATTAATCATCATTAGCTTAAAAAATGAATCCAAACTGCATTTTGAAGACTGCAGGGAATGTGGAATAATGAAGAGGAGGTGCATTGCAGTTTGCGGCTATTAGTGCACATCACTTGGAACTTATTTGGAAATTTTATGCTTTCTACACACTGTGCAGCGTCCCGAAACCCCCTCGCAGCGCACCGAAGGCATAACACTGGAGCAGCGGGATTGACGCTGCTGGCATGGCCCAAACACCGGCCACCCCGGGGCTAGTGTAATATCGCCGCCTAAGTGACCGAAAACGAAAATTGGCAGTCTAGCTTTATGCTGTGGATGCATGGTAAGGAGGGAGAAAGGCCGACTAAAGTCGCACACTTCGAATTTTGGACGATGATAACACAAAGCAAAATGCAGGTCGGTAACTCAAGTCATACACACAAAGCAACCAATTGTGGAGTATTCTCCTTGGTTACGGGGATAAATGCACGCATAGAAGTCACATTTAAACTATAAAATCAAACACCTCGTTTTGCAATTAACTACCATCGCTCGGTAGTGAGGAAGATATCCAAGTGAGGCTCAAAAAACGACTTTAACCGAAGACTATCACGGCTGTGAAGTCTGAGACTTCTTTGAAGGCAACGGGAGACATGACAGTAGGTAAAAATATACGAATTCAACAAACAGAACCAACGAGGCTGTCGGCATGGCTCGGACGCCGACCAACACGGCCACGCCGATGCGGCAGCCTCAGTGGCCGAAACCGATGCCCTCAGGCCAACCTAACGTAGCACTTTCCAATGGCTTTCGAGCATTTTTTTCAATTTTTTTGCTTGTACTAGTTAATTTTGTTTGACTGGAGGAATGGTGGACCAGTCCACTGCAAATGTTTGCCGCCATTGGCTTGTCGGTGCTTCATATCCTTCATTTACGCCTGTGGATTTGCATTTCTTGGATAGCAAATGTTACCTTCACCCAAGAAGTGAATGAAATCACAGTAAAAGGAAGTGAAGTCAATCAAACATTTCTCTTTAGTGCAAATGATGATTGATGTCGAGGTGGACAGGCTTGCTTGACAAATTTGATTATACATTTTACCTGTCTTGGTGAGCTCTGAAGAAAGTTGGATATTTTGCTCCACCACAGATTTGTTTAGTGCGCACAAATTGGCGAAATATTTTTTTACGAAAAAGTTAATGTACCAAAGCATGCAAGCTTGAGGACAAGTGCGCAACTCACGACCGAGAATTGCGCGTCATTGTTCAACTAAAAGTATTTAAATACTTCTCACGCGGTAGCCGAAACCACCGCTGAGGATACATTATGAACTGCAGTTGCGGTTGCTGTTGCAGAACCGTCTGCTCCGACTATGTAACAGATCCTTGTGGCTTCTTCCCAGGGCAGTAAGTTATGCTTGGAAAACCTTGTTTTACTTACTTGTTGTGTTCTAAGCCCCTATTAACGTGCTCTGGTTACTTATTTAGTTACTGGATAACATGCGGTAGCAATTTCGCACCGCCTCATGGTTGGAGTAACACCGGCCCGTTCGCGCCCTACCGTTACGGCGGTGGGTATGGATGTTGTTGAGCAAAACCCTTCTACAATTCATCTGCTGCATCCGCATTTTCACCTGTCCCCACCTTATGGTCCTATTGACGCCAAAATAAGCCATTCGTTTACTCCTTTCTTCTGCTGCATTCAAATGCTGCGCCTCAGTCCCGGAAGCAGATGGTGCATAGCGATCAGTTAGAAGTAAAATTTGTACAAAACTCTGGTTCTCAATCGCTACACATGCTTAGAAATTAGGGCAAAAAATGTGGAGCTTCGAATAACCTAACATGCAACTATTAAAAAATGGGATTTGGCAAGGCATGATGAGGAACGGATAAGCCCTGTGAATAAACATACAACTGTTCTTCTCTGGGTCCGATGACAGTAGACGCAATTCGGTCTTCCAAAAGTTGAAAGCGCTGTTAATTTTTGGGGCTGCAAGAACTATGCACAGGAAAATATGAAGGCAAAATAACAGCCACGCAGTTTGCAATGCAGGTCAGTGGATTTGCTTGCTGCAACTTGCCGACATCTGCAAAACGACGCTAGTTATGCACAGGGTAAGGCTGAGCTATGCACTGGTGCATCCACACGATGGTTGGCATTGTGGTGTCTCCTAGCTACCGCTTATCTTGAACCGCGTCCACTTCCACACCGTCGGTTTCACCAGTCCACCGAACGCCGATTCCACAACTGAAGGAGGAAGTGGCGTCCTGTCAACTCTGTTGTTGTGCGCCTCTTGGAGGCAGTGCAGTAGGAGGTAGCGGAAGACACTGGAAAGACTCGAATTGGAGTGGATTGGGCAGTTCAGTGGAGGTGCCAAACTACTCAATGCGAGTAGTGTCGCGTTGCCAATGACAGGAATGACAGAAGTGATGTGCTGATGCAGCTGTGGATCGTGGTGGAAGGTGAGTGTGAGTGAGTTGTGATAGAGATGAGACAAATGGTCTAGGATTGCATCGAAGGTTGTGACAGAGGGCGCAGCAAAAACTGCTCTCTGGCAGCCTAAGCAACGATTGACGTGGCGTTTGAGAGACGATTGGTTGCTCCACTGCTGCCTCTTTGGCGCTTTGATTGGAAAGGATGGTTTGCCGACCACAAGACTTACAATGAGAAATAACGCCCCCTCTTTTACGTTTTATCACAATTAGCTTGTCTCAGACGGTTTTACACTAACCACACTATCAAATGCTTGCGTTTAGTCCACCGATCCTCTTTTAAATTGACTTCGACATCTCCGTGCTATGCATCAAAGTTGCGATTTGAAGTAAAAGAAAAGGCAACCAGCAAATGTCAAACACTTAAGGCTCCGATCTATTTACACCTTACAACAAAACATGGCTAGAGGCCAGTAATGTGAGATTCGCCTTCTTTCCTTCCAAGCAATCAACGGGACCAGTGAATAGGCCGCTGAGATAAACACCTCTCACTTACTTCATTGCCAAGTGCCACAAAGGTAAACATAAATACACCCGCTACACTCGAGTTGCCCTGGCAATCAACAATAGCATGTGAAGTAAACACTTGGATCACTTTATTTCAAGACATTGAAGTCAGTGGCACCAGGGTAATATTATGTCCTCCTACTGTTGCCTAAGTCCATAGATAAAGGGTTTTCTTGCACTCCGAGACCTCGAGTGCAACCGGCGACACAGAAAAGATTGAGGCCCTCGGCGTGGCCCGCAGGCCACTGCACGTAACACGGATTTACGATGGTCATCCACAAAGCCCTAGAATTAAGCAATGCACAAACGCAATGCGATCTTTACTGAAGTTATTTATCAAGTAGTAAAGCTAATATTCGTGTTTTTCTCATTCTCAGCTGCCTAAATTTTTTCATCGCCTCTTTTGCAATTAAGTAGTATGAAAGTAAATTACCATTGCTGTTCGCATAGGAATAAATACGTACCCCTAAACCAGCATATTTTCTGCTTCTCCATGCTGTTTTGAGTTGACTAGAATCTGAACTGTATGTAACGCGCTGCAATGCTTCGTTTACTTGTGATTTTATACTAAAATGTCGGTCAAATGAGACGATTTCTCGAAGCTTAGTTTATCCATTCAGGTCATCCTGTGGGAACGTCCTCGGAACGATTTTTCCAGTTACGCTGATTTGACATTTGCAATGCTTTGTTTGTTTCGACCGCAGATTTCGGTTTCGGGGACTCAAGTGGTCATTTTGCTTTAACCGCGTGGACCGGGCTCTGGATCGTGCCAGCGGCCGCAATCCCTAAACTGTTGTGGCTTCTTTTGTCCTTAAGGAAGTCTCGGTAGGCTACATTGGTGACGATGAGAAGCGAACCCAACGTTATTATTGTTAAAACCTCGATCTAGACCACTTATGAGAACCAGTGATGCGGATCGGAGAGCTAAAGATCGACGTTCGCCTTCGCCGTCCGCAAGATGGCCATAAACAACTGAAGTGACACCAATCGTAAACTATCAAAAAGCTTTAAGTTGTGGAGATTCCGCTGACATGCCTGCCCAAGTAGACTGACGTACGAACGTCCTTTTATAGAAGCACTATATACTCTTACTCTAAATTTAAATTCCAAATCGGCCGAAACCCCAGGTCCACTCGAACTGCCAAGAGGGATCAGCTGCGTGGTTTACCAAGCATTTCCTTAGTTGTGCTCGATCGCAATGACCGGCACCGTAAGCTCTTGGGCACTTCTTGCAGCACAGATAGGAAGGAAGGGGAATCCATGCAATAATTTGCTCCGGCTGCCCGTCTCGGTTTCAATTTCGGTCACTTTTTTGGTCGCATTGCCCCAGCCGCGTAGGCTGGCCTCCGAGTCATGGCAGCAGGCCCATTTCCTCTGTCAACTAACCACATACATCCTTTGCCTTCAAGGATGCCTCGAGACGCTACACACGCAATACAATTGAAAGCGTTTTACGGAGGTGCGATCGGGTTTTGGATCAAACGCAAATTTCTTGGCATCACTTCTTTTAGTAACGCCGACCTTCCACTTTGAGGCAAAGCACACTCGATTCGTTTTACAGTCTTTTCATAAACTCGTCTACAAGCAATTTTGAGGCGGAACAAATTTATATCTCAACTTTTGTATTTTTTGGCAGTTGAAATGGTCAGTGATTGTGAAAAAGGATTTTTTCAAAATAAACAGGTAAAGCATTCACTTTGTACTTTACTGAACACTTCATTCTTTTGCTCAAACAAATGAAACAAGAATTGGAGGACTTTCTACTCCTTTTTTCGTGCAGTCTCTGCTCTTGACCTACACCAGAAGCCATCAGTGAAGTGAATTTAATAATAGTACAATTGGCGAAAATAAGATGTGGACTACTCCTTTAAAATGAGCCTAAGAGATGGTGTTCAGTAGATGCGTTTAGCGCGGTAGCTGGTACGTTGTTCGGGCGAATGATGACTGGCAGGAGGCAAACTGAATTTCTTCTGCTGAACCTCTGACATCGGTCCCAATTGTACTTCGACATTTGAGTCGCTGGTGGCCTGCCAAGGCTCAGCACTGAAATCTTGGCCACCACAACAACAGGGATTGCATGCGTGTGGTGTCAGCAGCATTGGGTGGTGATGCTGTTGGTAGATGACGGGGTTTTCGGTTTGTGCAGTGGTGGTTGCCAGTTTTGCTTGATCACAGAAACAGCCTGATCCGGTGACTGTGACCTTCGAGTTTGCTTGCATTGCAGTCAGTGGTGACGGTTGATGGATTATGGAGTCATGAGGTAGTTCGTGCACTTGTTGTGGCGACTTCTTTCGTTGTGACCAGTTGCTGTACTCAGAGATGGGCGTGCGTTTGGACTCATGCGTGGTGAACGTCCTCCAGAAGGGGCACTTTTGCACCGGTACTTGGCCTGTCTGCTGAACCGACGGTGTTCGTTGTGGATGCATATGCATCGGCCAATCATCTCCGTCGGGGAACGAGAAGGCGCCTTACGAGAAAAGTTGTTACCCAATTGCATAATTAAATTCAACAATTCTAAAACAAATTACCATGTCTTTGAAGATCAGCTAGCGTAAGAGGAGGCCCTAAAACCGAAGCAACGCCTTTAACCACAAACAGCATTGTTTCCACCAAACGCATGTTTTAATTTACACGCACCTTCGCCGACTTTTACGATTTCAACATTCCCTCCGCTCATGATGGGGGAAAAACAGCAGTGCTGTTGAGGCATTTGGTCCATCGACTGCTGTTTCATCTAAAAGGCAGTTTAATTCTATAAAATAGAGCATTGAAGTGCAATTGAGACTCTGAGATAGCTTAAACTTGTTAAAAATCACCTCATTGCTTTTAAAACTTGAATGACCCGGGCACTGAAAATCCGCCTTCCATGTAGTTGCGCTTGAAGAAGTGACATTGATTTGCCTGCCATCGTTGAAACTTGAAATCTAGCAGTGACAAATGAAAAAAAAAATTTCTGCAGAAGGTGATAGGAGTGGAGGAGAAAAAGAATGACAAGTACGCACTGGAGCTTTGGAGTCGGGAAAAGTGAGTACTTGTGATTGCTGGCCTGAAATACTGCGCATCCCTCCACCTAATACTTTGTTTCCAGGTCGAGTTGAGTTATGATGTACACTGCAGCAACCGCAAAAGCACATGGGTTGTCTAAACATCGGCCTAGAAGACAAATTTTGCCAGATATGTCATCAACCGCAAAGTGAGGGTCTGGCAAAGTCTGTGATGGTCATCGCTTCATCAAAAGCACAGCCATAGCACCTGATTTTATAAGAACACAACAATGAAACTAATGATGGGCAGCAGCACTGTTGAACTCACTCGGCGTTCGGGGAGATGAGATCGCGGGAGGAAGTGTTGACGCCGCAGCCACCGCCTCCGGTGAGCATGACACGTCAAAATAAGCACCAACCACAAGAGAAATGCGCCTTTTATCTGTAATCATTCCCACGCCACTGTGTCCTCAGCCCGCTTTGTGCGTTGCATCATACGCAGTTAAAACTTTCAACTAGTACTGCGTTTGTATGGCCTTTTGCAGCGTTTTTTTTTTGGTGCAAGATCCGCGTCATTTACTTTTGCATCGTTCTCTCACCGATCCACCTTAATGGTATTAATTCACGCAAATCTAATCCGGACGATATGACAATTTGTTGCCAAGGTTTCTGTCGAAAAATTGACCCATAAGATTAAGAAAAGGAAATGCCAATTTTAAGGCACTGTGACACTGTTCCACCTAGACCGGATAGCACAGAGGCCTTAAGTTTTGCAGGTCGGTCGGTAGAATTTAGGCTATTAACTTCCTAGCCAATACGCTGTACATTTTTAAGTATACGGTGGACATTAACGAGGCTATACTTTAAATTGTAGCCACTAATTTTGCTGCATTTCTTGAACCATGCAGTCATTTAAGTGAATCAGTGATTTAATGAACGCAACCTAGAGGTATAGGGGTGATCATAGGCGACTGAACATATTTTAACTGTTATTATGAGCCTATAAGTATTCAAACTTCTTAGGAATTAGCTAATGGTTCAAACTCGGTAAGCTCGAAGGTGAGTGGTGGCCGCGAAATGCCTAATGCAACAGCAACTTAAGGTCGCAAGCATCAATTGATAAAAAGGTTTTCTTATTTTAAAGTCAGTCTATGCTGAGCATTGTCTCGTAAAAAAGTGTCAACTAGTTTTTACAATTTCAGGTCGTTGGAACACTTCACAACTGCTAATTTTGCACACGAAATAAATTAATAAAACTTAATTTGCCTGGGTTGTACGAATAATTGCCTAAATTAGGTCAATAGTATTTAGCAGTGAGCTATAAATGTGCTAACGAAATATCACAAATTCACCCTCCTTGACACTGCACATAACTAAAACAATGGCAAAATATTTTGCTGTTTTTACCATGTAAGAGCATGCCTACTTGCTGATATAAGTAGTAAGTGTTTGAGCAGCGCAGTTGCCAAGTTTACAAAAGGCAATGCGATTTGATTTTGTGAGTTGTTGACGTGGTTACTTGGCATAAAATATTAACTGCTAAAATATAAGTTGTGACGCTATAAGCGTAATGTGTAGACGGTAATTCGCCTTAGGACAAAGTTTGCCCTGCAATGAAAAATGTTAACATGTCTGGCTAAGGCCTGTCAGAGGCACTGCAACGCAAGTTAAGTTTAACACCACTTAATGTTTAGTTGCATGACTTTTAACTCATAAAATTTTCAAAAACCGCTTTGCAAACAGCTTTTATTAGTTGCTATTTAAAAAGTGGAATGCACGGAAAACAGAAAGGCTCAGTTCTGAAGTGAACAATGCTACAACGCTTTGTTTATTTGGACAGCTGGATGGATTTCGGTCACTTAGGTGGCCATAATGATCAGGCCCCCGGACCATGCAAGCAGCCATAATTTCTCATCTACTGATCGTAACTGCATATTCTGCTCCATATTTTGCTTTCTTCCGCCTTTAAGGGGGGCTCAGGACGCTGCAGATGCATTCAATCGTGTACCGTGTTTCGCTTATAAATGGCAGTAAAGTACTGCAATTTTTAGCAAGTCGTCAACGGAGAAATAACATACCAGAAAGAAGGTCTTAAACAGCTCATCTCTAACTTAAATTCTTTAATCTTGCCACTCTGTATCTGCCTCTCATCTGCGATAAAGAAGCCAAGGGAAAATGAGTAACCTAACAGTAGAGACAGGAGAAGTGAAGGTGAGGAAAAGGAGGAACCCTCCACAAAGACCTTGGTTCTCATTGTCGCATACTTGCATTGTAGTAAATCACTTTAGTTAGGAATAGAATAAATTAGAGCATTAGGAAGGTGTTGTCGCTTAAACTGGTCCGGTCAAAACAGTTGAAATTTCGATGCGCCAGATGGGGCAGGTCTTTGTGGAGCGTTCCTCCTTTTCCTCACCTACACTTCTCCTGTCTCTACTATTTGATTACTCATTTTTCCTTGGCTTCTTTATCGCAGATGAAAGGCAGATACAGAGTGTTGCAACTTGAAAAAATCCTACAGCGTACTAGCAGGCGCATAGAACGTTGCTTTTTGTGCACATTAATCATCGAAAAACTGCTCGTGAATAAAAAACTGCACCAGTCCCAGGAACGGATCTGGAGGGCATAGGTGACAAAACATGCCTCGAAGTAGTTCATGGTCCTGGGCTTGTGCTGCACCATTGACGGCCCTAGAAGTTCTGCGACCAAGCTATTGCATAAGGCGATAAATGGAGGCTTTAAACTGAAACGTACATTCTAGGTTTTATTAGCTGTGGTGCAATTAACCCAGAGCTCAAGTGTTTTCTGAAGCCACGCTTTTTGAAATTGGCTATAACTTCATCCAAACCGCATGAAAGAGCGGAATAAAGCATTCAAATTAAGTTCGTGTTCGGTAGGCCGTTCAAGTTGCCTTTCATTTCCTGATTCCGAAAGCGTTCGGGAGGAAAGCATGCCACACTGATGTGTTTTGTGAGCGAGGGTGGAAGGTCAAACTTGGCCTGGTCGCAGAACAGAGTGGTGAACCTCCAGAGCCCGAAACATCCTCTAATCGCAGGGACGAGAGAATGTAAGAATCGCCTACAAAGCAAATTTCATGCGCACGCATTAATGGTACGGTGCAATTTTTTAATGGATTCTCTAGTATCGACAAGGAAAGTCATTTTCCACCGGCAAATTGATGTAAAGCACGAGCATCCACTTTGCTGATATATTAAGGTTTTGATGCAATGAGGATTGAACCGGAGAGAGGAGTTCCTTATACCAAGCTAACAGAGGAAATATAAATCAGTGTGATTGTGTTCAACACTTCAAGTAATTGTGATAGAAGTGTCCATGAACTCCATGAAATGAGGTTCGGCATCTGCGACTGAACATGCACGATGCAATAAGTCATCATAACTGTTTGAGAGCGAATGGCAATCCCACAAAAGCATTGCCACAAAGCAAGAATAAGTCATTTTTCACAGCTGCATGTAAGCTACACAAGATAACATGAAGACAAAAAAACAGCCACGCAGTTTACAATGCAGGTCAGTGGATTTGCTTGCTGCAACTTGCCGACATCTGCAAAACGACGCTAGTTATGCACAGGGTAAGGCTGAGCTATGCACTGGTCCATCCACACGATGGTTGGCATTGTGGTGTCTTCTAGCTACCGCTTATCTTGAACCGCGTCCACTTCCACACCGTCGGTTTCACCAGTCCGCCGAACGCCGATTCCACAACTGAAGGAGGAAGTGGCGTCCTGTCAACTCTGTTGTTGTGCGCCTCTTGGAGGCAGTGCAGTAGGAGGTAGCGGAAGACACTGGAAAGAGTCGAATTGGAGTGGATTGGGCAGTTCAGTGGAGGTGCCAAACTACTCAATGCGAGTAGTGTCGCGTTGCCAATGACAGGAAAGACAGAAGTGATGTGCTGATGCAGCTGTGGATCGGTGGTGGAAGGTGAGTGTGAGTGAGTTGTGACGGAGATGAGACAAATGGTCTAGGATTGCATCGAAAGTTGTGACAGAGGGCGCAGCAAAAGCTGCTCTCTGGCAGCCTAAGCAACGATTGACGTGGCGCTTGAGAGACGATTGGTTGCTCCACTGCTGCCTCTTTGGCGCTTTGATTGGAAAGGATGGTTTGCCGACCACAAAACTTCCAATGAGAAATAACATCGCCATTAGTTAGTTCCAACTTATTTTTTCTGCTAAACTCCCCATCCACCTCACGCTTTTAGTCCATTAGTTCTCTAAAATAAGTAGACTCCTTCAGCGCTGTTTCACTGAAGCCGCAATCGTTCACTGCTGGCTGACTGCCAAACGTGCAAGGCTGCGGTCTATCTACTCTTCGCAACAAAATACAACCAAAATCCTGCAATTGTGAATTCTCCTTTCTTCCTTGGAGTTGATGCCACCGATGAACCTGTCATTTCGATAAGAAGTTTCATCAACTTCACTATTGCCAGGCTGGAACTGTGAGTTATGCCTTTTGTCGATAGCTTCGACGACTCCATCGCTTCACAGAATTGGCTTTAGCTGACCGCAAGATCGCGTGCAGAATCAAATGAGCAAAAGAAGTGTGTTAAAAGTGTAGTTTCTCCCTAGGTGATTTATTTGCTGAAATAATTTGAAAAATTTAAGTCCATGTTCTCTCTGAAGTGACGATTTTCTTTAACTGCCATGTCTGCAAGTGATTATTTTTCAAATGTTTTTTTAAAAAATTGAGTTAAAATGCAAAATGCCCTACGACCTTGCCTTCGCGTAATACTGAAGTGCTGGTGGACTGACAAGCGAGCCCAAAACACCAACAAGACGTCCGAGAATGGGACGACAAGATCGCGTGTTTGCTGTCGCTGAGTTTGCAATTTCAATGTTTGCAAACATTACAACTTCTGAACTTCTGCTAATTCAGCTGTGATTCTCATGTTCTTTAAATTCGTTTGCAAGCTAGAGGGTGAGGTGACCGCTACCTTCGAGCTCGAGACGACTTCGTCCCGTGTACTTCGACTTCGTTACTCCACATCCTTCTGTTGCTTATCATAGAAATGCCCAAAGCCGAGGCGGTGAGAGAATCATCCACAACGAAGAACTGAGCTGTGCGGTTCTCCATTTACTTTGCACAAAGACTTAGGGCGCGCCTTGCTTCGACACTTGTTACGCCCACTTCCAGTGAGTACAAAAAGTCTTAGTTGCATTCGCATGCTCAAGGCATTGAGACGACTACCATTTGGAGTTTGGAGCGTGTCATGGTCCACATGTTTGCGCAACTCCCAGCAACTCTGCCAAAAGGTCGACGCATCCTACGGCAAAAGCAGTCTTTCTTGGAGCGAGGGGGTGATGGAAAAGGTTGCATGCCTTAAACTATTTTTTGTCTCTCAACCATCATCACACTCCACTTACCATTACGACAGCGATACTCCACGACCCATTGTACACGCATTTTGCTTGATTCTTGAGGCCCAATTTGGAGAATACGAGTCTATCGCCTATCCCTGGATGCGACGCCAGTTGCAGGCGCATTGCGTAAAAACGAAGCTGAGAGACTGAGCCTACCAACTGAAGTGCGGTTTGCGTTGGCACCGCGGGTGAGACGAGGGGGTCACGATGCAGTTAGGTAAAAAGTGTGCATTCAAACGTGTTCAGCTGAACATCTCAACTCGCAACTCAGCTACATTCACGTCACCCACTCTTCACAAAGACAACATTTTTACATGGGTGTTAACTAATTAATTTCTAATGACACAAAGACTAAACAGAGAATTGGCATTTTAATTTTTACAGACACGGAAAGGAGATTGGGGGTGCCAAAGCTGTCCAATCAAATTGCTTGCATAAAGGAGTAAAATTAGGTTGCAAGGCGGGGTGGAATGATTAATTCCAGCAAACCTCCTGTCTAGGAAAGCTCCCGATTAGAAGAAAAAGCATGACTAGGTTGGAATGCCTCCTGCGTTCTTAGCACCCAAATCTTCTCCCCAGTAAGGCGCAGTCAACATTGCAGCCATACTTTTGCGAGAAATAAGTTAACAAAATTAATTTTACAATCCGCACACTGGCAGTTTTCACTGAAGTAATCATTCGGGTAAAATTAACTTAAGCAGCATTGCAGTAAATGGCAGTTTAGCGGGGAAAGAGGCCCCGAGAACAAGTAATTGAAAACGATGTAAGTGAGGACAGACTAATGTGAAGGGAGGTTTTGTGATCAAGTCGGGTGGCTAGAATGAACTGTTGTGAAACGCGATTGCCCGCAACAAACGTGGTCAAGTATGCACAAGGAAAGGCAGACATGTGCACCAGCCCATGAACACGGCGGGGAGAATTGCGGTGTCTTCGATTTTCCCGCTTATTTTTAACCAAACCAAACACAAAAGAAAATGTCAGTTGAATGTAGGTACGGACGGTAATTCTAGAACAGCGTTGGAATGCTCATATTCTTCAAATGTGCTTTGCGGGCCAGAGAAGGGGGAGACTTTAACCTGGTCATGGGGTAGCCTGGCGTCTGTCTAGAGGCCGACTTACCCTCATCCTAGACCCTCCAACACATTTACCTCAAATCAGCCTTCAACCTATAATGAAGGTGCTTGGAAGCCATTAGAAAGCAGGAAAAGGAAAGCTCGTCTAAAGCTGTCTTTATGAAGCAGCTAACTGCGATTGCACAGCTGAAAGAGGAGGCAGCTCCACGTCAACTGTGCTGCTGTGCACCACTCAAAGAAGGCGCAGCATGGGGAAACAAACGGAATTGCCAACTTTCAATAGTGGCAATGAACACCTCAATCAGAGTCAATGTGGCACTTTGCCACTGATCTGGAATGAAGAGAGTTGTGTTGCTGTTGCCGCCGACTCTCTACTTCGGGAGCAGTAACAATGCACAACTGGGTGTGAGAGTTGTGATTGACGAAGCACCCGACTCACACCGCCATCGTGTGTGAAAGGAAGGTCCTGGTGCGGCCTGAGCAAACGGGTGACAAGGAGCGTGAAGAAGCATCGTTTAGTAACTCACCTAGTTCGCATACTTGATGAACACATGGCGTTGAGTAAGGATCTGCCGCCGGCTGACTAGCTGTCTGACTAACCCACCCAGTGGTTTGTGGTGGGAAGTAGGCTTTGCATTCAAGCATTTTCACACGGGCAGCACGTTGCCGGTTGCGCTACACCGACCCACCCCTCCCAACTGCCCTCCACCTACACCACCCACTACACGCTTCCAAGACCCGCGTCACTACTTATTTCTCCTCCTCCTCCTCCTCTTCCTCTTCTTCTTCTTCTTCGTCTTCTTCCTCGCAACCTCGTCACGCCACGCATGCCCTGAGTGCGTATGCATGTGTGTTTGTGCTGGTGTGTGTGTTTTGCGTGTAAGACGCAATTGTTTGCTTACTGACAGCCAAACAATCGGAACAATCGGAACCGGGTCCTACCGGTCACTGCGCCTACACCGAGGATGTGCAAGGAGAAGGTGCTCGGGACAAACAGCCACAACTAGCGGATTAGTGGGAAGAACACCTCATTTGCACGCCTCCACGACACCGCAATGCAACCAGTCCGCACCGCACGACCCCCACCCAGCCTACCGAATTCAGCAGAGGTCTCTACCTTCCCTCAGCCTTGCCAATACTTTCCTACAACCCGCAATATCGTTCTTCGCCAACGAATGGGCGCATTAATGATGCGTGACGTTGTTTCATCTTTCCTCTTACACCATCCTTGGATGCTGTGAAGGTGGTAAGCAGGATTGGCATGATCGTGTCGTGTTCATCAAGCGAACACACAGCGATGAATTGAAGCTTAGATGCGGATCACAACTTCGGTCCTCTGACTAATGCCCTTACCGATGTGGTTTCGCTCATCAATTGGTGCCAAATGATTCCGTCGAAATTGACCGATCGGCAAAATTGATGTCGATTACCTCTCTTGTGCCTATACTGGATCTGAAGCAGTCGGGTGTAAAATTTACTGCGCTTAATAGCTTATGTTTCGTCTTTACGTGTTCAGCAAACAAAAGCTCAAATGTGCTATTGTTAAAAATTTACTTTGATTGTCAGAGCTAAATCCTGTGATAGCGTACAGCAGCTCTTTATAAATATTTTCCACCACCGAAATGCTCGCCTTTGGTTATCCCTCTGTCGCAGGCTCTAATACACGTCCCCCAGTGTTCTTACCTGTTCTCCAATAGGCCTTTTGATTTCTTAACAGTACCAAGGCTGGAATAATGAATAGATGAAGTGCATAGACACTGGAGTACTAGGCCGTTCAGTACGAAATGGCCGAGTGTGAAACTTATGGCTACTTCACGATAAATATAGAAAAATTATTCAAACTAGTCGCCCAAACTATCGAATTCACAAACCAATGAAAATCACACGTTTAACAAAGCCACCCACCTTGGGAGGCCTGGCGATTGTAAGACCAACAGGGCAAAACTACTGCCAGTTAAGTATTTGTCAATCAATCATTAGTTAAGCGCTGCCAAGTAGAGCAGTACATTTCAGTCAGCTTAGTTGACGCATCGTTAGGTTTGCATTCAAGGCACAACTTGTCGATCAGAGATTAAATAAACACATTCTGCCAACTTAGAAGAGGTCTTGGCTACTCCTTCAATTATCGCTTTTGATCTTATCACGGCTAGAAATACCAAACAAAACTATGGGACCTTGTGAAAGCGAGAAAATTGTGTGTATTCTATCGTGGCAAAACAGGCAATGAAAGCCCTTCCAATCGGAAATCGGCGCTTTTTCAAAGCCTGAAATGCTTGCCACTGGCACATTTCTAGCAGTCATCTCTCAAACAAGCAAAAAAGTTGAATAGTCAAGTTACAAGTTTATGATGACAAATCCACCATGTAGCGAAGTTCATAAAGTGTCCATCGCCTACCAAATAAACATGCAGACATGCTACTGCCTTAAAATACAATAAAAGTAGCCCCACGTTACATTTCAATGTAATTAATTAGAATTAATGTCAGTTTCAAAGCATAAGAGAAGTGTTCCTGTTGGTCCGAGGGGTAAAAACCAACGCATTGTTCCCGTTTTAGCACATTCCGAGTGGGTCGCGCGCAATTATAAAGAGTACCTAGCACGGGAGACGAGTTTCCAATGCACGTCTCATTTTGATTGGCTACTTGACTACAACCAGCCAGCGGACAAGCCTATCACGATTTTCTCTGGAATTAAGCAGTCGGCTAGTTGCCACGCCTCCGTTGTCCTTCCTGCTAAATGGTAAACCAATACTGTTTGCCCCCAAAATTAATCCGGACATGCAACAGCATTCAATCGAATAAGCGTTTGGTTCAACCTGCATTTCAGCGCTCATTTTAGCCCTCCAAATGGTTCAGGTAGTCGGTAAAGCGAAGCAAGGCAAACACCTTAAAACTAAGATCTTTTAAGGCTGTGGGACAGACCTAACAAGGTGAGAAAAGAAAGCAATTTGTGGAAGGGGGCTTAAAGTGTCGTCTCGTATGTGAACATTGCCGACCACATTGGAAAATACGAAAATGAAAACAGGTTTTAGAAACTCAGCATGCAGTTCCCCAATCCAAACTTGTTTGCATCGGCCAACTCACATCTCGACCAGCTGACGAGTACGCACATTCGCGACTCCATTCGAGTATCTTACTGCCGCGTCCCTAAATCTAAGCATCGTACTACACTTTAAAGTTTTCCGCTAGTATAAAGCTTTCTATACGAGGAGGCGCAACTATACGTTAGATACAGTTGTGCCCCTTTGAACCGCTGGTTGGCCATTCGGTCACTGAGGTGGCCGTTTTGACAGCTGCGTGGGCTGGCCTCCGGGACATGCCACAAGCCGCACTCCCTACCTCTCTTGAATGCAGTTGATCTGCCCTGCATTTTGCCTTCTGTCGTCTTCAAAATACTTGGGACGCTACAGGCGTAATTGAGACTGACTCACTGCATCTACACCGTCTGCTGCTAAAAGCAGTACAACATACAGCAACGATTTCACTTCAGTTCTAACAATTAGTGCACCTTATCGAATGAAAAAGAATTTTCTTAACAAGAGTTGAAAAAAAATATACGCTATTGAATGCGCAAAATTGCATGATTTGAGACGGAGCATTAAATGAAATAATCAAACTCACTATGCTGGGAGATCCAGTCCCTCCATTTGCTGAATGAAATTCTTCACCACAAAATGCAGCTGTGTCTAGCTGCGTGCCAGGTTCAGCGACTTCAGTCCAACCCCTTACAGTAGACAAAAAGGCTCGAAAAAAAAACCAAAGGCTGAAAATCCACATCTACTTTTCGTTTACCACCGGGTCAAAACTACTTGCAGTATAGATAACACTGTGTTGTCAATTCGCCAGTAATAGTCTCTCGAGTTTCAATGTCGGGGAATATGCTCAAGTCACACTCTACGCAAAAGTTGTCTTATCACATGGAACAAATCCATTCACAGCTGCCTAGCAGCTGGTCTTGAGTGCACCGAAATTGACAGTTTAAAGTAGTACCGCCATGCACACCAACGGGAGCCTTTTAAAGAAACCATGAAAGACGCATTCCCACATCGTGGGAACTTGGCAAATGATTTATACACTTTTCTCATGCAAAGTGGGTGACTGAATTTTCTCTCGATTTGGCGTTGAGAGCCAGAAATCTGCTTTAACACGATAATGCGGCCTGACACCGACGCTGCAAACCCCTAATCGCTCTCACTTGCCCCAAGAAACACAAAACTCCACGGGCCCATTCAAACGCGACCACAGTATTGTCTAGCCTTTGCCAGATGATAAAACCCTGGCTTGATTGATTAAAATCATATTATTGCGTCAAGTTGACCCGGAAAAGTTGAGAAATATAGGAGCGATTACTGAGTTTAACGAAACACAACTAAAATGCACTTCTGGTTGTCAGAAAGTTGGCATATTCCTTTAAAATGCCCACTCAAATGCAAAACTACTAACCTTTCACAGTGGAGCGGTCCTCCGGTCAAAGTGCCTAAATTATTGAAGACGCAATGTTGCTAATCAATCACAACCTATCAAGCGATTCTATGAATTTGCGGGGATTGAAATGTCCAGCCTTATCAAAAAATCCGCCACTGCATCAGCAATGCTATTCAGTTCCAAACGAGCCCTAAATGTAGAAAACGAGTACAGGAGAGGAGAGCGGCTATTTTAAAGCTATCAATCACTTTCATTTTCCACCGTCTGTGAGCTCCAATTCATTGGAAAGCAATTGAGAAAGCATATGAAATAATTTTCCTCTGGGTTAGATAAAGTATTATAGACAGAGGCGAGAAGAAAGCAGACTACATGAAACCCAAAAGTCCTCGGGGGAAATCTGACTACGAGACGGCAATTGGAGGGGAGATAGCGGTGTAGAATGAAAGATGAGAAGGAGTCGAAACAAACACAAATCACTTGCTCGCATCCTCAGGTTTTAGACCTGTCTGACTTAAATGAGTTGCATATACACACCAGGAAGGAACTAAGTAACAATGAACCTAATTAGATAGAGTAAGAGTCATCCTGCGCTTGTTTGCCTCATTAGAGGTGGAATCCAAACGAAGCTGTTTATTGAGAGCATCAACCAGTTCTCGAGCATCAACAGAAGCAGAATTTGCGGAGACTGCTTGGTTTTGATGGTTGATATTCTGATGGGAGGGTGTAGAGGCACCAGACTCGTGGCTTTCATCAAGGATCCCGAAGGGAGGTGGAGAGGGTGTTGAGTGACCAGCAGAATCGGTTGATGAGCATACTTCAGGAGGCGACGACGTCAACTCCCGCTGTTGCTGGTCATCAAACAGGGAGTTGGATGACATTTTGCCCGATTTCAGAAGGCTTATGCTTCCAATTTGCTTGTGCTCTTGCATCCTACATGGTGGAAAAAAAAGTTGGTCCGTCATTCCCTTGCTACAAATTCGACAGGGGTTTTATCAAGAGAGTTCACCAACTGATAAGGGTTGTAGCAATGACAACAGAAAAGTGGACTAAAAGGAACTTGTTTGCATGAAAAGTTGGCAGCAAAAAACTCCTTTAACCACCAGTTGATGGAAGAAGCCATATAGGTAGGCGCTCAAGTGACCAAAGAATACCAAAGAAAACAGCACTTCGTGAAGATGACAAATATCCGTTCTTGCTGAGAGCAATTAATGCGAACCTGTCATAAATTAGCCCATGGACACCAAGCTCCTTGAGGCGCTTCATGTTTCGGGAATCATTGGCAGCCGATCCCCATACAAGGACAATGAGGCCAAGGTCCCTGGCGAACTCAGCCATATCGGGATTTCGAAGTAGTTCATCGCTATTGACTGCGACGCCCTGGTGAAAATGTTTAACCAAGTCGGAAATGAAATAGACAAGCATGGAAATGGCAATATCCTGATATGCCATGGTGGATGATACAGCCCGGTTTTAAACGAACTGTTTTAGGCTTTGTGGGCTTCAATAAGTTACAAAAATTGAATGCTCGATGCAACTAAACAATGATATGAACGACAAAAACAAAAAAAAGGAGACGATGCGATGCAAATAGCACGGTTTCTCCGATGATGTTAGTCGGTTTATGAGGGATAAACGTACCAAAAGTTCATTTGCCTTGGCCGAGTAGCAGAGCATTTCAAAACTCTGCTGCCGTATGTCCGCATAATCGGGCCAGAAACCGAGTTGAAAAACAGGGAAGCGGATTTGCTTTACTTGCAGCCTAAAATCGAACATCAAGTGCCAATCCAATGGGCTGTTATCTGAAACCTCCGAGTGATTTCACATTGCCATTCTGGCGAAAAATTTTGCAACGAAACACCGAATGGCCAGAGCCTAGTGAAAGGTGTACTTTAGTCAGACGTCTGCTAGTAGCAATAACAAAACAGATTTAAGAGATAAAAGGGTGCAGTTAAAGCTAAAATAGCATGTTTCAAAGCTACGAAAAAATAAGCAATCGATAAAGAAAGGTCAAGGGAACCTGTTCCAAGTAAGGAAAACAACTTAATAGCAATTTACTGAGTCCATTTAATTTGAAAGTTCAAAGCGAAACGGAAAATGTCACAACGTACATAGCACAAGTATCTGGGTCGAAGCAGGAGAAGAGAATGCGTCGATTTCCAGCGTATTTAAAAATCTCACGAAGAATGGTGTCCACGTAGAGATTACGTTCAAAAAAATTGTCCATTTCACTTCCACCCACCTGTTAAAATGTACTTAACTTTTGACTAGGCCTCAAACAGAATGTGAAATCATTAAATGATTAAAAGTATGAAAAACCCTCCCAAACAACAAACAGACATCAAAAATATGAACAGGAAACGCATTGGTTTAACGGATATTTAAGTAAACTCGATGGGTGGACTCACCTTTAGGTCCATAGGGTACTTAATTTCGATATCAAATCCGACGTCCGGATCAACATGTTGAAGGCAGTCCCGCAGAAGAGGGAAATCTTGCAGTTCCACAGGGTCAAGATCTTCACCATCCAGGTCTGTGTTAACGACAAAGAATGAAGTCTGTACACTACTAAAACAGCGTGGTCGCTTCAAGCATAAACACGATGCTTTCTACGCAATACTCTACACAGAACTGGTCCCTCAATACATGGGCAGTCGTAGCAGGTAGTAGTTGGGTCGCCTTATTACTTAAAACTAAAGCACTAGAATTCAACAGTTTGTAAAACAGGCTCTATAAATAACCCAATCATGAATGGTATCTAGTGAAATTCAAAAATTTTAAGTGTTGCAGGAAAAACAAATGTTGCTAGGATTCAATGAGCTTGGGTGCTTGAAACAACTGGTCTAATCCAATTCACAAAAAAACACGAGAGTACCGAAAAGTTAAGCAATGGACTTTACAAGAACTTCAGCAAAGAACTAAGCTTTGGTGCGTGAAATTATTTGGTATGACGGCTGTCGGGGAGGAAACAAAACTTTCATTCTAATAAACCTTCAAGACGGTCTGCAGCAAAAGTGATTTCTGTGAAAATGAATTGGGATTTGATGTTAACTAAAGGCTAAAAAGCAGGGCCACCCCAAAGTACCCTCTTTTGATTGTGGTTCCGAGAGCACACTCGCATGCTGAAGGCGAAGTTCACGAAGTGCGGCATAGGGCAGATCCTTCACGGCTACTGACAGATTCTGCAGCTCACCTCGCCGTTTCTAGAAGAGAGGAAGAACGACCTTACAACTAAAATACCTTTATGAAAGATATAAACTATCGGATGATCCACCTTGCGAGGTGTAATAACGGTTTCGAAGTCGTGATAGACAACAACTTGGTGGTCCTTGGTAAGTTGGACATCCATCTCCACAAAATCCGCCCCCTAAATTGAGGCCACGAGAAAAAAGCAGTTAGCAGGTAACACGCAAACAAAAAGGCAGACGTCCAGTTATGTTCCCGAACCGCCTTAAGAGTTTAAAAATGACTGAAATCATGGGATTGTGTCTAGTCAACACAAGACAAACGCGAAGAGGTTGACGTTTACAACTGCTTCAACGAATGCTTTCGGCGGAGCTTAACATTATCAAAATATCGCCGAAGTCTAGTCAACGATCGGAAACACGGTACACTTTCCAAGCATCCACACATGACAGGCCTGCTGACGGGAGACGGCAGCGCAGTGGTAGTAGCTTGAATGAGAGGAAACAAGCCTATGTAAATTCTTCTGCCAACAATGAGTGTGGAATTTGCAAAGTGGAAAAAAACTGAGAAAAATGATAACCAATCTCTTAAGATGACGTGAAAATTAAATTTGTTGCTCTAAGCGCAGAAAATTAGGTGAAACAAGGAATTAGAGTGGATAGTGTGCTTATTACGACCGAAGACTACAGTGAAGGAGGAAGCGAGGAGATTAAGGTAAGCATTGAAATTGAGTTAGCTAAACTATAAGACTTTGGGTTCGTCAGAAAGGCTACATGCAATGAAGTCAAGTGCAAAGTGAGGACTGTAAGTGATCGATAGGAATGCTGCAAAGATAGTGAAAGTCTCATGCAAAAAGATTGGCCGCGCTTCAGCAACCTATTTGAAAAAATATGGCACCAGGCAGGACTGTTCGTTGCCAGAAAAAGCTCACACACTTCACTTTGGAAGGGTGAAATTCGATGAGGGCTTGCGCCAAGGAATGTGCTTGTAGAGGAGTAGAGTTGAGAATTAACTTAAAAATGAGTTGAGACAATACGATGCCCAAAGCGACAATAAGAGGGGCTAAGGAAAGGGAAGACAAATGCAATTACATGATCAACCGCGGCCTGGAAGGACCGGAGCGTATTTTCCTTAACCGGCGCTGGTCTGAAAGGGGCAAAAAGAGTGAAGACTGCGGTCCCCAGGGCGGTGTGGAAACGAAGTCACCGCCTCCCCTATTGGTCACGACCATAGGGTACTGAAGGGGGGCGCGTTGGACGCTGAGAGCGCCTGAGACGCTACATACATCCTTAACGTAAACCCAAAACTACTCCGAAAATTTTTTTCACCTACATCCCAGATGAAGATTTATCAAAAGCACTGACACCTTTGAATAGCGGACGATGCAGTGTATTCGCAACTCTCTCACACAAAAGTTAATAAAACTTACAGTTCAACATCCTTCTCCTTTTTTGTTAAATAATAAGTCCCCATCCCACGATGGCCGATTTCCAAGGTACCCCGATTCTTCCAGTAGTGCTTGTAGCTCACATCCAACGTCGGTGAGGGTCCATCGAGAATTGGATTAATGACAACGAAAGAAACTACACCAAAATGCAGCGCATGATCCAAAATGGTAATGAGCATCGCCAAAATGCTAAGTGAAATTAACCTACTGCGAACGTCGCCCATTGGCGTTCGTCTTCGGCTGAGAAGCTGCGACCGCTTTTGGCCCCAACACCCAGAGAACGGTCCAAAAAATGCAGATCCCAAAAATTTTACAGGTGGTAGTTTCTTTTCTTCAGCTTTACACAATTCAACACGAAACTATGAAAAAGATACAACACTCATGGCAAATAAGGATAAGAGCATCTTACCAATTTCGTATTCTTGCGGAACCTCCACGTAAAACTCCAACTCTACAGCAACGTCTTCCGCGTTATCGGTTTCAATATAAAAAGTGACGTCGTCACCACTGGAGTAAAGGGTACCCCAACATCCAGTGTGTTCTCCTAGGCGACGAGTGCAACGCTCTTTAGAAAGAACAGAGAGGAAGACGGGTGGCTCGCCTGCCTGACTGAGAGCAGGGGATACAGACCTTGGTGTTGAAGGGCAAGTTGAGGGACGGCTAGACAACGGGGAAACGGAGAATTCCGGCCGCCTAGGCGGTGGAATGGAGAAGGCACTGTTTGGAGTGGTGCGAATAGATGACTGAATGACATTACATGGGGTGTGAACACCGGGAATGCTGCTTGAACTTTCGCCCGAGATCTCAGAAGAATCAATTAGCTGTGACCGAATCTCAGCGGCTAGGCTTTGCTCCAGAGAATAGACCATATGACTCGAACTCCTAGCGATTGGATGAGTGCTGATGTTCTTATTAGGGTATATAGGAGTCTCTAAATGCAAGTACCAGTAATCGCGGAATCAAACTCAAAGTATGATGGAAGGCAATTGGATACGACCATACTTACCGCCTTCCAGTGCAGTTATTAGACCATTTTCTTCAACGATAGACTGCCGACAAGTCACGTAGACCCGACGACCAGCCAACTTCGTAAGGTCTCGTGTCGATGACGACAAACCAGGAACGGCGTTTTTCGACAGTTTTAATGCCAAACCCGATAGACGAATTCGTAGTTCGGAGTGCGACATAAGGTATCCACGCTGAATGTATGTGCCGTTATCTGAGTAATAAAATGTATGATTGCAACACTTACCAAACTTGCCGAATCTAACAGTATCTGTGGTGATTTGACCCTTATTAAATGCTGCAAAATTAAGACAATTAATTACTACATTACCAGCAAGATCAAAGACACGAGGTTTCAGCCGTGACTCCCACGCAAGAACAACTAGTCTCTTCTCTACAGGATCACTTTCGATATCAATACGCCATTCAGCCACATAAAATCTGTACTGCAGAGTTAATGGCAGTTTTGACTTAGGGACAGCACAGGACCAGATGTCACAGCTGTGAGAAGCTATCATAACACCAAGAACACATACCCGGCAGACTTCTGGGCCTCGAAGCGACATTTCAAACCTTTTATCGGGTTCCAATTACCAAACTCAAAAGAGCTGCCAACTATGCCGACGAAATAACGACTTGAACTCGAAGTATCAGCATTACACAGGTAAACACATATCTCCTCAAGAGCTTTGGTATCAACAAGGACTGAAAAGGAAATTGTTTGGTTGTACTCCCTCATTTGCATAATAGTGATGTTCCAAAGGCAAATGGCCTAAGAAAACTTTCGCAAGCCACCGGCGCCCAAAAAGCAGACAACAGAGCCAAAGTCAATTGTAGACGACTCGATTTGTGCAGGCTACAAACATGTCTTAAAACAATTGTAATCGCTAGTTCATTACAACACATCTGCAAGCTTTCGTTAGTTCTTACAGGTAAAAAGAATGAAGATAATTAAAAGGGCATCATGTGGCTGGCAATTAATTAACATTTGCCCAGAAGTTCAAAATAGTTCATTTTTGCAAAGTGAAGGCATAAAATGAGCAGGATATAATGTACCAAAGCAAAAAAATTTCCTTGAGAACAATAACATAGGCATGATGTACAGGCAAATGACCCCTCAGCGAAAAATGAAAAGCATTCCCATCGCAACACTATGATGGTTCTAAATCTCATCGTGGTAGAAAAGAGTACTTATAGTGACATGTTTGATCGGACTGGTGGTTTGCATTCAGTGGCGTACGTGGCCGTTTTGACCTAGCTGCGTGAGCTGGATTCCCGGCCATCCCAGATGGTCCACTCCCCCTCATCTTTAATGTGTTCTGCCCTATACCTAGCCATCTGTCATCTTCGGGAAATGCTCGGAACGCTACATTATTAAGCTTTTCTTAATTTTCGAAGCCTCATGAGGGACAAGGGCTCAATAGCTCTATTTGGGACACGTTTATTTGAAAAACAGAATCCACTGGAGCTGTTAATGTGGCATCCTGAGTAATCGTTGGAGACGAAAGTAGGCGAAATATAGGACAGACCATAAGTATGTATCTACGTATATTTGATAGAGGGATAAAACGTGGCTTGCGGCATGACCCGAGGCCAGCGCACGCAGCCATAAAAAACGACCACCTCGGAGAGTGGTGGCCAACTAGCAGTCCATGCAAACAAAGCACTATAATAATCACCACCCGCACCGGACATCGAAGCGTAATCAACAGTTTAAAAAGACACGAGCCGGCAATGTCAGCCACTCAATGCTTACACAACTGAGGGGATATTTGACCAAATTGTCACCAATCTTTCTTGACAGTTGCGCTGGATAGAAAGCTCAGACCACTTTTGGAATTGGATTTTGTGATGGGAACTTCTGCTGCTTATCATTCGTACTCACGGCCAGATGTTGGGGTTCCCCTTTCTAAAGCACATCGATGTAATGGAGGAGGGAATTTAGCCTAGTTTGCTATGGAGTTTTGCGTCTCCTCACACCATTGGCACCTTTGTGCTGGCAAAAAAACCTTCCAATTTATTTTACTGATAGTGTCGTTTTCTTTGTCACTAGTATGCAGAAGGCGGAACCTTAACCAGTCACCGAGGTTAAGCTTCATTTCTAGCCCCTGTTGTGAGTCATCGGCGATTCTGTGGCCTTTAGCATATGCACTTCTTTAGCCCCAGTAGTGTAAGCCACGCCAGCAGCCCTTTAGGACATGATTCTTTTCCTACAGTCATCGATGTGGCTTCTCGGAACTCCTCTTATGTCAAAAGATGGCTTTATGCTCGAAAAGGCTCTACTAGTATGTCTAAGGCCCCAGCATGTCCAAAAATAAGAGACTAGTCAACCAACCGCCTGGGTCCGAAACAGAGATTAGCTCTGCTACTAACTTGGACACCTCATTTCCCTGAGCTATGAGATTATCCGTTTTAACGAAAAACAAAATAATAACATAATGCGTTGGTGATTTGCCAAGCACTACAATCATTCACGCTTTTGTTAAGTAATGCGCGCATTAAGTAAGCTGATAACACTTAACGGTTCCGTAGGCCAGCAATAGATCTTCGGTCCTGTTATTACGCGACACCTCGAGACCCCTCTAAAAACGCGAAAAGGTATGGTGCTCCTGAAGCATACGCAAAATATTTACTGCAGGAAAAGAATTAAGGCTCGGTCCGTACGACGAAAGGAAAGATGAATCACATGAAACATGATTTTGAAACGAAATTGGCCGTAAATCAAGCAGACTGTCTGGAGACCAAAATGAGACAGTACTAGGGTTGATTATGTGTTCAACAGGCAGACGAAATGGAGTCGCAAACACGGATTAGAGGTCAACTCACGTGGCTAGGGTAATGTGATACTTTGTTTCATATAATTGCTATTTTCGAATTGATGACTGATGTGACCACATTACCCTAACCGCGTGAGCTGGTGTTCGGGCCATGTTAGCAGCCTCATTCCCTCTGTCCATAAAAATAATACTTTTTCCTAGTCGTATGCCTCCTTTTGCTTTCAATGAATTTTCGGAACTCCACATTGCTAGCAGAGGAAAGCGGAGCCGACTTTGGTAGACATTAACCACAATCTATACCACTTGTGATTAACTAATGGTGCGAATTAAATGCATGTGCTTCGAATGGATTCTCTTTAGCATTCCATAACAGAAGGGCTAAAATCGTTGTTCGACTCCGGTACTCGCCTTATCACCGCGTTCTGCAGGAAACATGTTAACTACTGAATCAGGAGATTTTTCTAATATATGTGTACAAAAGCTAGTGTACTAGTGTCCCAAAAAGGACATATAGACAGTCGACAGAACCTTTTATTATGAATTTATCTTCTGTAGTGGACGAAAGCACAAGTCACTCGAGACGTCGAGAGGGGCAATGAGGTTAGCCTCAAGTATTGCCACGTTTACATAGAATTTCGGCTACGTGGGTGCTTCTTTCGCCACGGATTAGGTGTGGTGATTGACGCATGGGAGATGACATTCAAAGAATAGAGAAGCCGTGGAATAATTTTTTATGACTGTTATTTTGATTGCTGCCACTCGGAGATCCCTATTACCCTGGCCGCACAGACTGGTGTTGGGGCCTTGCCAGCAACCCCATACCCTCCGCTTACTGAATGCATATATATTCTGCCCTAGTACCATGCCTTATTTTCCCCTCAAGGAAGTCACAAGACGATGCGATAACATGGCTGTCTGAGTGATCGAACTTATAGGTCAAAAAAATTTGCTCACTGGAACCAATAGAATCAGAAACGAATCCTGCTTATTTCTCACTCTAGGACATGATATTCTGGAGGATTGTATATACCAAGCGTACAGAATGGATTAATACTACTGGCAAAACAAGAGGACAGTCCACTAGGGGAAAGCGAAATGGTCAGCTGAAGGCCAAAGTCTGGGCATGCAACGAATGCAACACACATAAGTTAAGATCGGTTCATTTAAAATAAAAAACACTAGCACGAGCATGCCAACGGTCGCTATAACGCAGGCTTACTAAAGAAATTAAGGATGTGACATTGTGAACTGTTGTGCATCATCACAGCAGACACGCCTTTCTGAGTAAGGTAGAAAATAAGGAAAATGACGATTGTTTCATTTATCGCATTTTATGAAAAAAAGAACATAAATATCAGTTTACCGTAAGGTATTCACTTATCAGTTTGGGTGCCAATATATATTTACAGGCAATTAATTTGTTGCGGGGCTGCGCTTCGGATAAAATCAGATCCGCATAACCTTGTTTGAATCGTCTGGGATTGGAAATGAAGGTATTTTGGTGCTTGTTTGTGAATAGGTGGGTGGTCTGTGCGCTCTCCCGTGCGGTCGCTCCATGAAATGCAATGTCCTTCTTACATTTGACGTTAGGGCTGCTATAGGTGATCATGCGTTAGCGTATGCTGGTAGTACGGCTCCTGACTTCGATTAACTTTCTTGCCGTCTGCCAATGCGCCAATAATAACAGTTTTACTTGCCCTCTGTTATTTGAATCCCACCTAAATTTTCTTTTCTAACCTCAGTAAACATGAATTTGGGGCCAGATCCGAAGTACGCTGATTTGCAGGCTTGTTGCGTCTGTTTGGGTTTTCTGGATGAGGATAAGTATAGAGTGGACGCTGACGCACCCGCGTCCATTCGTTCCATTTTGCGCTACCTTCGTAATGAAGGCTCTAGCTGTGATATTCGAAGAGAACTTGGCAAACTGAAGATTTTGACAAGCGATTTAATTCCCTTACTAAAAGCCAGCACAGCGGATCCCATCCTTTTCGATCTTGTAATTCGATTAATGGTGAGCCTTACTCAACCCGCCATTGTCTGTTTCCGCAACGAAACCCCTAATGATCGCGACCTCTACGCAGCGTTCCTTAAAGTTGATGCCATTCTCAAGGAATATAAACACGTAATTCTATTTGAAGTAATTCCATTCCCCCGTCAAGGCCTTTGCTGACGAACAACTTTTTCGTGTTCTCGCTGAATGTGTCGAGGATTTATTTAACAAGGTATTAGTTCTGGATATTTTTCTATCTCTAAGCCCTGGGAAGATAGGAGTGATGAGGACAGATTGTTGATCGAACGAATTCTAATATTAATTCGTAACGTTCTTCACATTTCGCCCGATGATGCCACAGAGCACGTAAGTGTCTGTTTTGTCTATATTTCTCAATGAAGAGAACTAATGACGACGTATCGGTTCACGACCAACTTTTGTGGACCATTCACATATCTGGGTGGGATGACCTGCTTCTCTTCCTTGCCAACACCAAGGATGAGCTTAATGTGTTCGCATTTCACATTCTTGAAATCGCTTCTCTTATGCTTCGCGAAAAGGTACTTTGAGTCATGCCGTTTTCATAAAGTCCCTAAATTCCTCTCCCATGTATAACTTTTTCTACAGACGCCTGAACAACTTGCATGTGCTGGGTCTCCCTTGGCTGATATCGACCCCAGTGCAGGGTAAGATTGTATTCTCCGTGGTATAGGCGCTAAAATCCATCTACAATTCCATTTCTTATTCGCAGAGTTATCGACAAGTGCCTTTTGAGAGAGCAGGAGGAAAAGCGCGCAGCACTGGGGCAGTTGAATATGCGGTAAATGTGGTTTTTTTACGTCCTAAATGGCTACATTTCCCCATGCAATTGGGGGTTAGTGGAAGACCATCTGTGTTTGCATATGAGATAATTTTATGGTAAACTTTGCTATGATAATTCTAGAAGTTGACCACCATTTTTGGTATCGGCTCTCATTTGCTCATGGCTTGTTATCCTCAAATTATGAACATTATCCACTATCCGACTTTTGCTAATTTAATAGTCCACACACTCCATGTTAACACACAATATTCGAAACCGGGGATTCGCGGAGCTAAAACAAGTAGTTTGGATGAATGGGCTCTTTTTCCTGTAGCAGCAAATGCCCACCTTCCCTTCCCTAGCGTGGTTGCATTTAGGAGGTGTGGAAGGAAATCTTTAGAGACTGAGGACCAAGTTTATATGGATGTGTGATCCTGTCACCACTTTCAAGGCGAACCAGAAGTCTCTGTGTGTGTAGATTCTTCGCAAACATAAATAAGGCGAAAGTAGTTTTTAGCTGGAACGTCGATGAGGAATGTTGCTTTTAACACTAACTGAGTTCATCGAAAGGCAATCCATCCCTCTTCCCACTATCCGTTCTATAGTTATAATCGATTCGGCGGCACATTCGAACTGCTCAATACGCAGTCTATCTCGAGTCGACCTCTCATTTATCATCATGATGTGACCGCCGTGCTGCGTCGAAGTCGTTCGGCTTGTGTGAAGACTAATACGAGCTACGCAAGGTTCGGCACGATTGACCAGGTTGATTTGGGCCTTGGAAAGAGAATACGTCGCAAGGCGTGCAGCAGGAAGCCCCTGATTGAACGTGAATTTCGACGGCGATCGGTCCTCAGTGTTCAGCTCTTTTTACAGGTGCCACTTGTTTGTTTCACCTTTCACTTATTCAGTCTCATGCAATACCATAATACCCTCTAGAAGTTTTGCTGGCAGTTCCTGCGCAACTGCTACAACCTCGTGATGCATGAGGCGCGTGGTGCTATTCTGCGTCAGAGTACCCAGGCCAATGATGAGACTTACTACCTTTGGTCCATGCAATTCTTCATGGCTTTCTGTCGTCTCTACCGATTTCGCCCACAGTACATCAGGTTCGGTAAATTTCTACGTCCTCCTCGATGTTTTGGTCTGCAATTTGTTCCACTGTTCGTGCACATCTCACGCTAGTTTGGGAACATTTGCTCGTCGAAGTCATCTCAGCCGTAGGGTACTTAAGGTATTGATCCTCATAGTCTTAAGCGTAGTCTGCATTGAAATTCACCTGCAGCACTGACGCCGGTAGAATAGAGGTCGGTGGTTCAAAAGCGTGGTAATAGAAAGAAGGGCTTGATCTGTGAGCACAGCGCATGACTTAATGGTATGGATCCAAGGTGGTTTTAATTGAGTTGCTTTTGGTTGTTCATGCTCTAGTGAGTCGCTAAACGCAAGTATTTTCAACTGGGTGTACACCCTTTCCATGGATTATCGTGAGGCCCTCCTCACCAACAGACGCGGAGGAGCGCGAAATCAAAGTGCGGTTCAGTGGAGTCGGCGTTTGGCACTTGCAGTTTCCGCCTATCGACAGTTTCTTCTTTGTCTGTATGAGATGTTCAAGCCCTCCAAAGAGGAGGTGGGAGGGAAGGGATTAAGTAGTCGTGGAGGTGGTGGCGAGGACGAGGAGGAGGAAGCATTGGAGGCACGAGAGCATCGATTATGCGTTCAAAAGCAGGCAGCTGAGTCGTTAATGTGTAAGTTGCTAATTTAAAACCCGCGGAGAGTGTAAAATCTTCCCTTCACGGACGTTGCAATCCTGAGTCTCTTTTGTAGCGAACATATTCTATGTTGCTGAATATCAGGATCTCTTTGTGGTCTTGCTAAAGGAGTACAATGAATCAGTTCAGTCAAAGTAAGTGGACGGACTTTCCGAAGCCAGCTGTTTTCTACTTTTTAAATTGTGACAGATAAGCTACTGCAGATTTTTTTGAACTGGGGTGATGTGGCGAACAATGATTAACTTTTCACGGAAGCTATTCAAGGCATTCTTTCATTCTGTTTGAAATGTGTCCCATTTACTTACTTTTAGTATAGACTTAGTTCAAATATTTCATCAAAGGTAACTTACCCAGAAATTATATTTCTCAATACTTGGAATAAAGTTTTGGTAAAGAAATCAGGAAAGCCACAGAATATTGCATTTGCATCATCCCCTGTCTGGGAAGTGTAAGGTGTATCTCAAAAGCCACATGTTTGAAATCCATCTGTCAAACATTGCACCTCCTAATCGATTAAATGTAAGGCTTGCCCATTCACTACGGACTTTGAATGCCTTCAGAATAGCCCTCCTACGTTCAAGATGCACTTATTATTTTAGAGAATATTTAGTTGAACTTGTCGAGGGCGCACACCTCTTCATCGACCTTTTGATAGCCCAGGCAAAGTCTGCGGTCACCTTCATCGTATCGCGTCGTCAAAGGCGTCGTTACCGCAGCGAGGCAAGGCGCCTAAAAGACGCAGCTCGTCGGGAGCGTCGGAATAAGTTGGCTGAAGCTAGAAAACAACTTCTAAAACGCTCTAATGAAACCCCAGAAGAACGGAGTGCCCTTTTGGCACGTATCTGGGCTCCCCTCTCTTCCAACCTCATCTCTGCCCTTGGCAAGACCCCTCAACTCGTGCCTTCTGATGATCTCCCTCGATTGTTTGACCCAGCTGATGCCTCTGCGGGTGATGAATCGATGGCCGTCCAACTGCGAAATGCCATTCGCTTGGTTCACACAAATCTTCACGAAAATCAAGCCGCGCGTTCCCTCGCTATTGCACGGTCCATGTGGGATATTTGGCCGGAAGCATCACCAAGTAATGATGTTGAGGAAGAAGAAGACGAAGAGGAGAGGGAGGATTTGGCCAAAGAGAGAGTGCGTGCTGTTGAGGCTGGATTGGGACCTTCACAAGTCCTGGAATACTTGGCTCTACGGAAAATCTTTCTTCTCGACTTGACAGGTGCGTTACTCAGATCTTGAATTGAGGCGAAAACATTAGTAATTGAACTGGCGCTTCTGTCTTCGTCCTTTTAAATCACATGCGCTGGTACAATCCCTAGTGACGAGACAGTGTCTTCAGAAGACCACCACTTTGATAAAACATCCCATCAAAGAAGCGTAGCGGAAGCGTGTTGGAAATGGACACACACTGAGGTCGCTCTACTGTAGCGGTTGTCTGCGTTCACTTTATCTGTGAAGTCGATTTAAGCTTATTTGTTACATAGTTTAGAATGGTTGTTTATTGAAAAACTTCAATTCGCTCCGGTTAAGGCGACTTTTTTTTTGGAAGCCGAAGAATTAGAGGCCACTGAAGCGGCGATTGAAGAAGCGCGCAACATTGATGATGCGGAGGAGGAGTTGATTCGTCAAGAATCGGGTGACTCCGATGATGAGAGCAATTTCCAAGTGTTTGATAAAGAGGTGGCTTTTGACATCAATGCTTTTCTTCTTCGCTTTGCTCACCCTCATATCATTCGTTCGCTAACGTAAGTAATATCAATCAAATTGTTACAAACAGCTTCCGCTATTCAGTTTTTGGATTATCGTCACTGACGATTTTAGGTCGAGAAATTAAGCGCCCTCATTGTTGCGAAAATTTTTTTTCGCAAGAACTCATTATGTGGCTAGACGCACAACCCCCTAATTTGTTGTTCAAAGTCTTGACACTCAATCGTGAAGGATTAATGTTTCAAAATCCTTAGCCATGCGCATTTTTTCAATGATCGAACCTTTTGTGGGTTTTCCCATTGGTGTACATCCGCAGGCTAAGGTAGTGGCATGATTCATGAAGTTGCAGCTTAATATCGCAGTAAAGTTGGTGCAAATCGGCATTTAAAGCCCACTGTCGTTGCAACTCGAAGTGCCAATATTTAGCAGACTGAGAAACGCCAAATAAGGCGCTGATTTGGGGAGCAAGTCTATCTTATTACTCATAGTCGAGTTCGTTTCAAAACCCCCCATTTTGGGAAAAAAATTTGGCTTAAAGTGTTAGTCATTGTACTATTTGTTCCCAGCCAATGCTTATTAATGTGGGGTTGTAGCTTTGCATTGCTGTATTTCACCATGTTAGTAGATCCTGAACTGTATAGTCAAATGCCACTGACATGGTAGTGTTTCCCTGTGCGCACTTTCATAAGATGCTCCCTTCTTATTCAGATTACTGCTGGCAAACTATGCGATAAATCCTTCTCTGACGAACATACATCTCGTGCACCTGCTCCACAAGGTCGCGGTGAGGCAGCACCTTCCGGGAGTTCTCTTCCAGCTACGACTTTTTTACGTTTTTCAGACCATCATCAAAGATCCCATTGTTGGGAAGTTGGAAGAATTTAAGGTAGGCTTATTTTCCATAAATAGGTAATTGGCTACTTAGTTAGTTATTTTGTAGATGGAAATTGTGCTTTACCCACTACTTAGATGGGTTGGAAAACATAAGATTTTCATGTTGTTGGTATGATTTGGCACCTCGTTGATTGTTGAAGTTGCTTGTTAATGGTGCGAAAACTTGTCTAGTACCATCTGATTAGAAAAGTAAAACCATCGCTCGGCCTTTGTGGTGCAAGGCCTCTGCTATGCCATTTTTTCAAAGGGCACCAATTCATACCGTCGAAGGCAACTTGTTTTATTTTTTTAGAAAATCTCGAAAATAACTCCAGAATCTCAAATTTGTTTATTTTATTCCAAACCTAATTTGTGAAATTCTAGCAATCTAAAAGAACGAAACGACTGAAGTCTCCTCGGGGTTGCCAGCCTATGGCAAGGTGTAGTTGCATTCATTCAGGGGCGTCAGGTTAATCGGTCGCAAAAAATTTTTGCCCATCAGAAGGTGAATAGGATTTTCAGTTAAGGTTCAAAGTGAGTTTTATTCACTTTAATGAATTAGGAGATGTTGTGCTTCATCAAGTACATTCTTCGCAAATTTTTCGCCACCTTTGAGCGCACCCACTTAATTGCTGTTGAAGCACTCTTCTTGAAGTCCACCAAGGAAGCTGCCGAAGCTCATGATGGCTATGGTACCTACGAAACTGGGTAGGCTCTTCTTTCCATTTTACTGTCCTTTTTTAATGTCTTTATGTGGTCAAAAGTGATCCCAAACAGTCCATTGTTGGTCCTAGGGCTATTTTTGGTTCGATCGGTCAGTTTTCAAATGGTTACAATTGGAGGACATTTGATTTACTCATTTGCAAAGGTTTCAGTCCGTGGTGGATATTCATGGACAACTAATTGAGACTTATTAGTGTGCTTTTTGTACCTTTGCTACATTCAGTGTATCCCAATGCAGAAGCCAATCGCCTAAAGTTTCTCAGCTCCCTTGCGTTGGGCAGCCTCCTAACCATTTGTTTGATCATTTACAACAAGGAAGGTTATGGTCTGCCAACATAACTATGTGGGAATTTTTCATTCACTTCCAGGCCCAAGAGGTCTCATTGGACTGTTGAGCTGGACAAGGAGTTGGGTCAGCTTTTTGAGGCGTACCGATATGATCCCGTCCCCAAGGGTATTTATAATTTACAGTTGGTTTTAACTATTTCTATGCCATGTTCCAACGAAACGTCATTGTATGTTTTTCAAATAAGCACCGGAATATTTATGTAGTTGCTTTTACCTGCGCTCTGCGACCACTTCGTGTTATCTTGTTTTTATTAAAAGGCGAAGATTTGGTGGATGTATTGAGGCGCAATTTCTCTGATCCCAAAATGACCCGACGTCAAATTATTATGCGTTTGATATACTTGGGTAAAGTGGCCTCTGTGAAAGATCTCAAAATGATGACGTAAGTTCTCATTTTACTATCACTTTTTGGATGTGAAGTTTCCACTTAGACCACGGGAGTACCGTTAGGCGAAGGCGACGACGACCGCTCTGGAGTGAAGAAGAAGTTAACTTGCTCCGTTCGTTATTTCTCGAACACGAGGGTTCTTCTCGTAAGTGACGGCGAAAATTCATTAAATTGTTCACTAGAACAACTAGACGATGTGATGACTGAGTTGAGACTGGATTATGAACAGCGAATGCGACAGGAAGACAGTGAGATGCATGTGGCATTAGTTCTGCGAAGCCGACGGGAAGTTGAACAGAAGTTGGTCGAACTAGGATTGGTCAAGGACTTGGACGACTTTGGCCACCGTAGACGGCGAATACGTCAAGGACGCGTCGAAGACACGGAGTTAGGAACCCAAGATGGAAGCATACCAAAGGTGAAAAAAGTGAAGACCGTGTCGCGCCGAGGACAGCGGAGAAGCAGGCAGCAAAACTCTTCACCGGGATCGCCATTCGACATCGATGTACACTTTGATGACGGAGTTTATCAAGTGGGACAAAGGAGAGGTGAAAAGGTGTTCTATCGAAGACACTGAACAAATGTTTTTTTTTTCATTTTCTAGAAATCAGTGAGTCTTAAAGATGTCTCCGTCGACAGTGAGGAGGTATGTTGTTTTGTGAAACCGATAAGGAACCCATGTCATCCTTGATAGGAATCTCCGACCTTTAAAGGGCCACGGTGCTCGATACACTCGGATCCAGAAGTCGTTTCGAAAGGGGTAAGGCAGTGCACTTTTGGTGTGGTAGGTATTGAACTCTCACCTTTTGTTAAGTCTACCAGTACGCCTTTTTCAGGATTCAGGCATGCCCATACGTAGCACCTCAGTGTTGTCACCGCGTTCCGTGTCAATTGAAGAATTAGACGTTCCAACTGTAGATCGTAAAAAACGTCGACGAGTCGTTTTGGAGGACGAAGAAGGCGACTTCGACGATGCTGCCGGTGATAACCCACTGGACAGGTAAGTGTCGGTGATAGAAGTTAAAGCAGAATTTGGGCGTGGACTTCTTAAGCGTCACCCCATTCTTCCCGAATTGTTTGAATGAAATTGAAAAGACTAGTCTCTCCCGCCTTTGAGGATCAATCCTGACGTTTTTGACATTTTGTTATAACCATTCACTAAATGAAATGGCTAATGTTACAATATTCTTTAAAATAGTAGTATTGAATCAGCTCTACATGGCACTCTCATGGTTTGGTTTCTTTAAGTTCAAGTTTGATCAGAATGGGGTCCTTCTTTTGACGGCTCCACATTTTGGCGGCATAAATTAACGCGAAATAATTTTGTGCAAGGATGTAAAAACGAACCCACTGTTGGCGCAGATGACCCCATCTCATTTTCCTTTTAAATGCATGATGGGAGTCAGTTATGTACTGAATTGTTATACTAAGCACTAGAACAACGCAAGAAATGACTACTGGTGGACGTGCGGTTCTTAATGGACCTTGTAAGATGTCTGCCATTGGCTATATTGAACGTTGATTCGCTCAACACGGGCCCAAGTAGCAAATGCCATGGTCCCACTAGTGGCAACTCAAAGGCGTTCGAAAGGATGGTCATACTGCTATTCAATGAGATGATAGAAGCGAGTCCGTTTCACCGTTAATTCTTTTTTAGAGAGATCATCCTAGCGATCCAGGAGGCCGAAAATGTGTCCGGAAACCTTGGTGGTACGAATTCGCGGACGACTCGCACCCCGGACAGTTCTGATGAAGTCAGCTGAACGATCACCTACTTTAACTGAACTTGCACTGCAATCACAAGTTCATTATCTTAAAATCTTACTCCTCGTTCTGTTGACTTTTGATCATCCATGTAGAGCGCCGGAGGTGGCCTCCTATTGTTCGCAAGGATCGACTTCTGTTACTAACCTAGTCATGAATTTTCTACGTGAACCGTTGATACTATCCTATGAAGGGATTACATCTCGCTCTGATGCACCCGAGACGCATTTTGGGGAACGTAAGGCGAGTGATTCTTACACAAACAAATCGAGATATCAGGTGAGAGTGCTTGAGTAAAAGCACCGGGTGTGCGCCTCGTTTAAACCAAACTGCCGAACTCGGCTATTGCTTGCTTCCGGTGGTCCCGGAAACATTTCCCGCACTTAATGAACGATCCTCAACATGTCCCATTTTTACAAGATCAGGTGACTTATGGGATCCAGTGTAGTCGAGACGAGACTGCATAAGTGCGAAACCAGAATAGCGGTAAGTTTTTTTTGAAATGGACAGGTAAGGAGAACGCGGCACACGCAGCTCTCTAGTAAATTTCTCTGTACAAATGAAGTTAAGAGTTTCTAGCATTAAACGAATCGCTTGAAGAGAGAAGGGAAGGTCCTACGCATTTGCAGCGGAGCGGCGATCATATCTTGGATTTCACGCAATCCTGGCCATTTTGACATGCGGCCGAAGCCCACCAGCGTCAGAGGTGACTTGAGCATGCGTATCAAAAGATTCTGCAAGTCTTCAGCCGTTACGGCGTCTACAAAAAACCAAAGTGAGAATGATTACTGCGATGGACGGACAGCCCAGCGAAATAGGGGAGAGTCAACGCACTGATTTTCTCCACCCAGAAGGCTGGTGGTTTCCATTCGTTTGAGGCAAGAAGCTGCCGAGCAATGTCCTCAAAGGCAACGGGATTCATTTCCAAATTCATCAGAAGCATAGATTCTAGCTGATTCTTGGCACGTTGAAGCTCTTCGTCTAGGATTGGTGCCTCTGCGGTGAAGCGCAGTTCGGCCGCTAAGACTTGAACCAAGTGTTTCAGGTTAGCAGGCTCGGTGCTTCCAGCAACACCGAAGATGCCGGCGTCGGCGTAGGCATGATTCGTTGCCTGCGCTGAGTTTACCCAATGGTGTCTGAAGGGGGAAGGAGGGGAATTTTAAGTTTGCTGGTGTACATAGTGATTTCTGGTGGTTTACCCCAACTTTGGTGGGGAGGGGGGGGAGGCGGAGCCCTGCGCATTTCGAGGTACGCGCATTTAAGTTACCCAAGATAAATTTCGCCGCAACAAATTATCAAAAGTTACTTAAATTGGAGGGCAACGGGGGGGTTCCGTCATCACAGCGTGATTTTGCACGCCAAAATACACCCATTGAAAAGCCGGTTCACCAAGACGGGACCCAGATTTCAGCTAGCAATGGATTGTCCTCTTTAATTTGCGGGGAAAATATTCAGTGATGCCAGATAACAGTTTGAAAATATGTTATGGTTTCCCAATAATAACGATATGCTTCTCTGCATTCATTTCCAGCATTGGGAAGGACTTTTTTTCATAAATTACTAGCTTCAATTTCTCAACACTTGCAAATCACTGGGACTCACCGTCAGTGGTTAGGAAAAATCAGGCTCTTCAGATTTGGAAACAAACTAACGGAAGCTTCGATTAAATTTTGTAGTTGATTTAAGAGTACCAGGCGGGGATTGGGCATCCCTTCAAGGTGGTAAAGCAGTCTGAGGGGGGATCACAGATTGTCGATGTGCACTTAAAGGTAACTTAGAGGCGCCGGAAGTTGACGACGTCCCAAGGTGTGCGGCTCGCAGCGCACGCGTATTTACACGCATTTTGCACATGCACCAAGAATGTTCTAAACTTACTGGTTGAGAACGTTGGTGTAAAGGCGAGAGTACATGCCCTTTCCCGGACCACCGGCAGAAAAAGAGCCTCCGCCACCAAGGAGGGAATTAAGGAGACACGAAGCAACGAACTGAGGATCCTTGGAGCCACAACTCTCCAGGCCAATGACGCAGTGTGCAAACTCGGGCATGGGAGCGTGGTACTGCGACAGGTCTCGGTCCACCTACAGACACGAGAAGGCAAGAATGTCAGCAGTTCCTACAGGGTGAACGCAGATAAATTCAAAAAAATAGAAAAGGCGGATGGCTAAATTTGGATTGTCAAATGATAAAGACAAAAACGGACTAGGCAAAGCTAGAATGAAAAAAGTGCGTTTTGTAATGGACGCTGCTCCAACTGACTTGTATTGCGGGGAAAATCCAAAGTACCGACAACTCTGAATTCATAATTACAAAGACCTAGGTTATTTGCAAACTGATTTGATGGATATCACAGTTCCTAAACCCATAGACCAAACTGCAGTAAGTCTGTGGTGAGTTGAGTAAGAAACACTTCAAGGCTGGCATAATAAAGGCATTAATCCGACCAAACCATGACAGATAAGCAATAAAATGAAGTCAACGGTAATTAAAAATGGTAACAGAAAAGCTTGAAAACCAATTTGGAAACAATTAGATTCAAACTGATGAAGATTTTGGAAAGATGCAGCAACAAAGGTGGCGCGAAAAGGCTATAACATAAGGATCCGAAAATCGAAATGAGAAATGGGACGAGAAAGACGATGCGTTAATTGGCAGCGAATAATGGACACACGAAAACCATTAGAGGAAAACGGCAAACATGAATTCCATAGGTACACGTACGGTTATTTCACCACCATTATATACAGGCAACGAGTCATCGGGTATGAGGCGATCTTCTTGACGAACTTCCAAACCGTAACTGGTTTCCCATGGCATGAAAGACGACTCAACTAACTTCGCAAAATCGCCGTGGTCCACCCCAACGCCAACTATCACCATACGTTCAGGCCTGCGAGTGGCAAAGTACAATGAAAACATAAAAACGAAAGAATTTCGGTCCATGATATTGCTGTTTAATCACTAGCAGGTGTTTACAATACCGAACACAGCTCCAGAATAAAGCATACCGGTAATAGGAGGCCATGAATTGCATAATTTCACGGCGAGATATGACACTAACAGATTCAGCCGGACAATAGCGAGGAAAACCAAGGGTATTGCAGCCATGAAAAGCAGCAGAATGGAGAAGATCGTTAAGAATAGGTTCCGCGGGCGGAGCCATTTCCAGACTGGCCAGCTCGAAACCAATAGCACGAGCTGCCATGTCAACTTCATCTTTGGTGATTTTTGGACGCAGAACAGTCTCCGAAAGGACGTGAACGAGATCACCCAGATACTTGTTCAGTCCTGAGATCGCGTAAACGATGAAATCCCTACCAAATCAAAGGCTCCCCAAGAAAACGGCTACCTGGATATCTGGCAATCAAAAATAGAGTTGCATGATTCCATTTTGGATTGAATATGATCCCTGTCCCTAAACCTATCGGTGGACTGCACCAATATTAAAAAAAGAAATTCTTGCATGAAAACCAAGTTTCTCAAGAAAATGAGACACACCACTGATGGTTCCACTTTCGTAGCGGGGCCCAGCCTTCAGCATAACTAAAAATAACCCACACGATCCCCTCATACCTCCAATTGTGCAATGCATACCGAATTTGTTCTGCGAGGCAACTGTCAGACCGTTGCCTAACTTGGTAATGCTTACTGCCGAATTGCTCGATGAGAGGTATGAACTGAAGTTTGGGTTGAACCCGGGTATAGCCTGAGTAAGAGGAACATTCGGAACGCACGTCGAGATGCATCGCATTTTTAAAGGAGTTGTCATAATCAAACTCGATCTTTTAATCATTTCTAGCAGATCTACAGGTAACACAACGGAAAAATGAACACAAATGTCAAACAGATTTCTTTGAGTTCCTATTTGCAAATAGCCTAGGTGCAAGGTCATTTCTACAAATCATCCAACCATGTGCGAGTGCTCTTGTTTTTATTTGTGCACTTTTACAACTCAAGAGGCTGGGATGTAAGGTGAATTTGTCCCGTTAGTTCGAGACTTAGGTCATGCCTAAGGATTTTAGAGCACGTCGTTGCACAGCACGGAGCTCTCTCCAAAGTTATTTTAATTTCCTCCTAACGATCATGTAGGACCAGTTGGTCTCCGAAGTTGTCACGATTAATGATCGACTGAATAATGGTCTGAAATATTATAACCAAGACAAGTATCCCATTTCTCATCCTTATTATTCCGTACAGTCCCTCAAGTTCCACCCTTAATGACTCGCAAAAGGTATTCATATCCAAGCTTGCAAGTTATTTGGTAAGCGATAATAGAGTGCTAATCTCCTTAGTCCGCAACACCACATGTATCCGAGTTAATTTATATGGAATGCCTCCAGGTTGCAGGACCGCAGGCTGCGCTAATAAAGGAGGTATCGTTAATACAATGTACTTATAGCTTTAATAGAACTTGCACAGTGTGGCGCGATCGCAACAAATTATGGAGGAGGTCCGAAAAGCGTACTGGAATGAGAGGCTAAGCCTGATCCAGCTTCAGAAAATTATGTCATCTCACTGGGAAGCATCCTGGTTTCATATATCAGACATTCTATTCGGCGCCACAATTTTTAATTCGCATTTCGAAATCACGCAGTTGGTGAGGAGCAGAACCGTTTTTATGTACCTTGTAGCTGATCGGGCAGTTTAATGATCTGTATGAATTGTTTGTTGGACTCTTAAGTAGATATCTCAGTGCAAGGGTATGTTTTTATTGCAACTTCTTTTGTGCTTATAAGAATGTCACAAACAGGCTCAAATCGAATTGGCAAATGATGTTAAACTGCTTCAATTTCTTCGGGAGATCACATTGACTCTTGAAGCCCTTCTTATATCTCTTTCCGATGCTGCTGGTGTGCCGGATATTTCAAATGCAGAAGTTTTATTTTCCTCTTTGTTCGAGGCGTTTTGGGTATGAATTTGCGTGCAACGTGGTCATTGTCTTCTCTAGAACACATCGTTTTTTTCAAGAAAAGAGCTTGCTTTTCTCTCCACGTCCTGTCGGAAACTTGTTGATAGGATCAGGTGGGGGATGGTAAATTTTGTCGAATAATTTCTGTCTTTGTAGGAATCTTCAGTGTTTCATCTTGGTAAAAGCCGGTCGTCTTGATGACATTTGCCTTTATGGTTCCAATGGCAGCGAAAACGAACATTTCCTCCGAAAGATCTGTAGTCGTCTTCTAACCAGTGTTTCAAGTCTGAGCACCATTCAGGGAAATGCTCCCTTATTTTTGTTTGTCGCCGTCTGTGGTTCTGTCTTTGCGTCTTCAACGGAAGAAACAACTAGGGCGAATAATTACGCTGCCATTGCGATCCGTAAATTGGATGCATTCGACTACCTTTGTGATGCGCTATCCGAATTTAATTCAGATCAATCAGTAAGGTGTTCACTGTTATCGTTGCTAATCCTGCTTAACCTCATTACAATTGTTTTATTTCTAACTTTAGGTCAAATCAACCGTCTCTGCTTGGTCGAATTTCGATTTCCTCACTATGCCCGAAAGTCTAAGTCTGGTTTGTTTTTCCAGCCATCTCGCTGTCTTTGATCTTCTCACTCTTCTGGCTCGTCAAGTTGCTTTAGACTCCCTTGAGGAGTATCGGACCGCCTATACTCGTCTTCTAGCTAAAACCCTATCCGTGATTGTGCATTGTAGTGGAGTTTTGAACACCAGAGATAATCAGCCTGCAGGGATTGGTCGACGTATTGTCTCTATTATCGAAGACGTCGCTCAGAGTAAACCTTAGTCGCATATATATATTCTTTCTGTCAGGGTTTCCAGTGGATTTGGACTTATTACACCTGTGCACTGCACTACTTAACACTGGTGCCAGCAGCACAATCACTCAAGATGATGAGAGTGTGACGAGTCTAGTGGTCCAATTGATCTCAAATGTGCCCTACTTTGCGGAACGGTTCCAGCCCACAGTTCCTAAAAATTTGGTACGCTTTCACGATCCAGCAGATGACGGTGACGAGATGACTGTCAGTTTATTGCGCCAACGCTGGGCTCTTCCGCCTGATGGAATCCCACAACTGCAACACTTCCCGTGCAGTAAGCCCTTGTCTAATCCGTTGGTCATCTCCATTCCAGCCGGCACTAAGGGCGTTCTCAGGCAAAGTAGGTGCACTTTTAACTGGGATTTGTTTATCCTTTTCAACTATTATTCACCAACCTTGTTGCCCTGGTTTTGTAGACGCGACAGTTGTCGTTTGGCAGTATGAATACTCATTGTGGCCTGTGCTCAATGCTATTGTGGTTTCGGCCGAAAGGGTACTCTTTTTGAACCAGGTAGATAAGCAAAATGATTCTTCCTACAAACTCAATGCTTTGGATGTGTCGACAGAAATCTCTCGCCTCGTCTCATGTTTGGATTTTGTTGATGTCTGCTTATTGGTGGGTTATTACTTTCAATATCTGTTGCCGGGTCATCCAAGTCATTGTTGTAAATATGTTAAGAATCACGCATTTCTTATGTTAAGTGTTTTGAGTGGTTTGCGTACATTCAAGTCTTTATTAATGGCGCTCAGAAATAATGTACCCCCTATCTCATTTTCGAAACGCATCAATTACCTCTTTCTGCTTACTTTTTCGAAATCAAATCTACGTTTCCAAATGTCATTCAAGAAGGCGGTCTTTCATTATTTTTCATGACTTACAACGAGTTCGTTTCTTTTATGGCTCTTTATGTGTTTCATTGACTAGCAGAGCTGCATCCTTTACAGGCGAGGGTCGAACCTGCACAGTGTTTGGCTATTACGGAATTGATATGGACTCTCGTCACCCGTATATTCACCGAATCTTTGAGTGGGGAACGAGAAACTCCATCGGACGATTTATTGACTACTCTATCAGCTGACTGCCTATTACCCTGCCTTCTCCGTCTCACAGCTCATTCTGTCACGTTTCTACTGAACTCTGGCACAGAATGTGACCTCGTCCACGGGTTTTCTAACGGCGTCTTTCGCTACCTTCAAGGGGATCGCATACTTTTTCCTTCAGTCTCTCTTCGATCTCAGGGCGATACAAAACTATCGACTGGAGTGCCTGTGTATGCCCTGACGGACTCTTGCCTTCTGCGTATCATCTCAACATCCTCATCGGCATCTCCGTGGGCGACTGAGGTTTCTCCAGCCACTGCTTACCGTCTCTTATCGGTATATTTGGACATGTCATTGGCTCTCTTATCCGCAGAAAAAGCAGCTTTTTTTGCTGGCATGGAATCTTGGTTTACTGAGACCTTGGAAGAGGGAGCAGTGGCTGATGACAGTCATAGTCCTCTCCTAGCTTGTCTCGTTCTTTGCTATGATCTTCTCGCTGAGGTCGGTGGTGGCGACTCGCGTCGACCCATCATCCCTAAACTGCTTGTGGGGTCGCCTGATACCAAATCAGGGATTTTACATCTTAGTAAGCTTTTTGGTTTTAACCTAACAAGTGCTGTCGTATCCTGGTAGCCATAACTGTTTTACAAGTTGACTGAACATTTTTTGATCTTGAACGTCTATAACTCTTCACAATGCTGACAACAAAACACGTCATTTACTGTATTTATTATTTTTTGCACTTTATGGATATTTGTGAGGTCTCCAAGATCTAAGTCTTGTTTACTGAGTTTTTTTTTAAAGCTTTGAGCAGTAACTTTCTGACCTCATCCTCCAACTTTACAGTCAACAAAGCTCTTCTTTTCTTCGTGGAGCTTCTTACCTCATACTCCTTGGAAGACGATGACGGAAGCACGGAAATCATGGAAGAATCGAGCCCACCGACTCTGAATTTCCCTCTTTTTCACTTTCGTGATTTATGCTCCTACGCACGCTGGCTCCTCGTAAACTCGGAACCCCTTTTAAATTGCCTCGCCTCCCTCACAAAGGTCTCAGTTGATTCCCTTCGAATACCATGCCAGTCTATGGACTTCGAGTGAGTTGGCAATATCTGTCACCGTTGCCCATGGAGAGTTACCATGAGAGCCTCATGGGTAGCATGGGGATCTTCACTGGTTCTAGATTTGTTCAGCACATAAGTAACTTTGTTAGTTTATTAATCCTGACCGACGATTATGATTACGAATATAGCAAAAGCAGATCAGCCACCATCGACTGCTTTTCGCGTCTGAATTCGACTTCGTTTGCCTTCCCTTAGTTTTCTTCGCTTCCCTACTCGGTTGGAAGAGAAGCAAATAGCCGGCGTCTCGGCCTTGGGTCAGTACCGAGTCCAGTCGACATGGCTAGCAATTACACTTCTGCACAACCTCTTTTCCAGTCACTCCGCGACACTGCTTAGGATCATCTCGATTAATGACGCCACTTCCAGTGGTTATTTCCCCTACCTCCTCGACTTCCTTGATCCCACTTGTCCTGTGGGGTTAACTCGAGCCGCAGTCAGCCTACTCAAGAAACTCATTCGTGTAAGCGTTCATCTGTGAAGCCTGAGTTTTCTCCAAAGTTCTCACAAGTTGAGTTGTCCTTGGTAAAATTCAAGCATAACTACGCAGATAGCCTGGTGAGCTGTAGGTTGGAATAATATGATCTGATTTGCATGTCGTTTAAGCGAGAATCATGTCTGTTCGATTTCTTTACCATGAATTACGTCATTTTCTTCCACACCTTGCTTTTCTCAGTTCCCTGAGCGCCTTGTCACGCCACACCTTCACGACATGCAACCACGCCTGCTAGGGTTTTTAATCCATCGCCTGCGTTCTACATCTGAGGATCAGATCACGCGCACTGGTTTGTTCGATTGGCTGGCGGAGGCTGTAATGCTTGATGTACTCAGTGGTGTGGCCTGTGCGCCCTTCAACGGGCCAGCCTTCGGTCTTCTCCGAATGATCTCATCGAACGCCGACAAAGGGAATTTGGATGGCCTTCAGGGCATTGTTATCACTGCCCTTCAGGAGTTGAGGGCAAGCAATGTAAAAAAAATTGGAGCTTGAACGCTTGAAATGCATAGCAATAGGCTTTTATTGCATTCGTATTTATAGCATGGTTCAAAGACATACTTTCGTAGATATTTTATGAAACACTAACGCTTGCTAAGGTTTATGTCGAAGTTGAAACCTTTCTTGGCTACTAGAAGGAACAAGATTTCGTTTCTATCAACCTCCATTGGTCGTTGTTGAAATTTATCTCAGCAGTATGGATGCAACCGAACAATCCATTTTGTATCCAACTTCGTGAGGCGTAAGCATTTTCCCCATTGTACTTGATCTGCTTCTCGATGCTGCTGTTGCATCAATTTCCAATCGCTTTTCTCTATAGGGCGGGTTTCTGGAAATGCTTCAGTGATCCCTTTTTCAATTATTTGGCAATGTTGAAGGAGTCTGAGGTTTGCCTTACTGCTCTTAAATCGACTACTCATATTTGCTTTAATGCCTTGTAAAACTCTTTTTTTGTTACCAGGTGGAATATTCCATTGTAGACTTGGAGATTGCTGGCAGTTACGCCACTGTCATTGCAATTGAGTTGTTTGAGTCTCTTAGGTAGGTGTTTTTTCGGTTTTTTTATGCATCCGTCTGTAAAATTCACCAAATCGGAGCGTTTATTTCCTGTAGGCTTAAGAATTCACCAGATGTCACCTTCTTGGCAGTTTGCAGGCAGTTTGTGGATCAGTTCCTTGAGTCTTGGCTACGGGTACTGTGTCAAAGTTAAAGGTTTCTTTAATTTTCATAAACTGGGAGGTTTAAGGCTGCTCTGTGCGATGCTAAAACGGTCTTTCCTTAGCGTTTCGAAATTCATTTTCCCCAGCGGAGGTCATTCTGCTTTGGGGGGGGGGGATTTTCTGAGTCATTAACAAGTCTGGTATTTCGTTTTAAGTGACAGGTCATCATGATAAAACAATAGACACTTTCTTTTAAACTCGCGCTCCTTTGCACTGAACGAGTAAAATGGGTGGTATTTTCAATGATAGCTTTACAGCCACATCGTGGAGTTTCTGGTCGATTGGTTTGGGTTTGTTTCTCTGTAAATGAACCCAAAAATGGCTAATACTTGGGGTATACCATTGCCGTCAAATTTTGTGCCTCTGTTGATTGGGATGGAATGAGTTGAATGAGTAGGATGGTGGGTCAAAAATTACTTTTTCCTATTGGGTTAAATTTGCATTTATTGCACTCAAGGGGTTCCACTATTCACGTAATTCGCTTTGCAGATGTATTGGTGGGTTGGCTTTCTTCAGTGATATCTTGCGAAAGTTACTTTTGGGTTCTTTTCAGGCGGCATTTAGATGCTCCGACGACATTACATCAGCCGAGTCCAGTAAGTCACCCGTTATGGCAGCTCTCGATTGGGCAATGATTCGTTGGAAAAGCGCATTTTGCACCCTCCTGAAGTGGAATGTCTCCGCTCCGGACGATAAGATGCGGTTGATCTCTCCTGGTCAGATCACTGGTCTTATTGTCACCTGTCTCGACAAAGCCACTTTCTGGGTAGGTTTTGTATTTCCGGGCAATTCTGCTGATCGAGCATTGACAATCTGGGTACTGTATGCTCTTGTGCCTAAATCAATTCTGATGAATTTGTTGAATATATCGCTTGAGGACACTCAAACCAAATGCGGTAGATGCTCATCCACTCACTTTTTCGCTTCTTTTCCTGAATTTCTGAGTTGAGATTTCCGCAGTTTAAATTTGAAAGGAATTTTTCACTGAAGGTATTCCCTTCGCAGGTAAAGATGGGCTGTTGTCGACTGGCAACACGTTCACTACCGACGTCTCGGCACAAAGTTGTTCCCTTTGCTCAACTGTGACCGCAATTGTTTCCGGCCTTTTTTTTCAATCTCCTTCATTCCCTTTTCATACTCGAGTGAGGGAATCCTGTTGTCACGCAAATGTAACTTGGTGGTGAATGTGTCAAATGGCTTAAGGGGAAGCATTTTTCAGATAATACAAAGTTATATGAACTTTTCGTTTACAGATTTCCCTGCCGCACAGTCGACCGGTTATTTCTACAATCGACCAATTGGCTGTTTGCTTGGCGGCGTCTGCTGACTATCTCGTTAGGTATTCTTCGGTGTTTTTTTCGAAATCAAAGACCAAAATAATTTGGCCATCGATATCATTAACAATATTCCTTTCTCAATTTGTATTTCGCACATTTCAGATCTTCTCAAGTGTCTGCGCTTCCTATCCACGAGTGGATACAACAGGCCGTCGCGGTTTTGGAACATAAAGGTGCATCAATTGTCTCAAAGGCATCAACCAATAGGATCTGCTCACATTATCACGCCGACCTAATGGCATTTATCTGCATTTTACTTCCAAAATGCTGCCAGGTGCCACCCCATCTGTATGACTGTTTGCTCAACCTATGCATCGAAGTCTTTCAGGACGTATCCTTGCTTTCTCGCATCACTGTTGCGGAGTCACAGGTTGGATTCGTTTCCTCATTCTTGCATGAAATTTGGAAACCTTGAGGTTATTAGCTACCCTTCCTGCAGGCCTTTGAACAGGCTATGAATTTGATGCAAGCCATTTGGAACAAATTCGATGCCATCAACCTTGCCAATTGCCTAGTGGACGCAGGCATAATCAACAACCTGATTAGAATTCTTGCCCAGCATTCAATGGTAAATAATTATGTTCAGCTTGGAAATCCCTTTTTTTTTTCTTTCATGAAAACAATTCTGAGCCTTTCTCCTCCGAATGACATTGAGGCCAGCTTAATGGGCAACACTGCAGTGGCGTATTACTGGTTGCTAACGTGGGATAGCAATATTACGTTTTTTTGCATCTCCTTTGTCGGTAGTACGTCTTGAGCACTTTTCTGTTGATTTGGGGAGTCACGGTTAATTTCGCTTTACTAGTTATGCTACTGATGAATTGCAGCACTCTGTGTCATTTTTTGCAAGTAGATCGGCCTCGTCCCATTCTCCACGCCGGATAGCTTCATGAATACTAGGTTTTTTGTATGAGAGATCTTTTGGAGAGGTCAGGGCATCATAAGCTTCACAAGACGGGATGTTGCTAGGTGGATTATTGTTAGCGCTTCCACAGTACTGTATAGTTTCATCATCAAATTGGAGCCAAGAGAACTACAAACACAATCATTCATGCATGCATCATTCATCTTCGTTTCTTTTCAGACCTTCAATGGGGCCCAGCTCGGCCAAACCATTGTGCGCTTACTCATGTGTTTTCTTTTGCCATCTGAGAGGGCACCCTCTTCGAATCTCTCACCATTCCCACTTGGGAAAAAGATTGCCTCCAGCAAAGGTGACTGGTCGCACTCCCAGTTAACCCAAGTCCTGGCCTCCTACGCTAACCCTCTTGCCCAAGCACTTCGCCTACCGCCCACAAAACAACTGATGCAATGGTTGGCTCAGGCGGACAAATGCAAATCACCTGTATGATTGGCCTCTTTTCCGTGTTGGATGTTATTATCTGTTCTTGCACGATGCTATTTACCAAGTTCATTTTCCTGAATTCTCTTACCATTTCTATGGTGGATGATCGGCTAGACTCAGCTGCATTGCTGCAGATTAGATAGCTCTTCACACCATTTTATTGACTCATAAACGTTAATTGTATGTTTTCGGCCTGTCGTATATTTTTTTCTCAGGAGTTTTGTTCTCCTTTAGAAGCAAATTATACTGTGCGTCATTTTTCCAAGTGATGTGCTACAGAAAATTTTCCCTTACCAATTGCATGCAAGACTGTTAGAGTTCCCTGACTGCTGGATGATTGTTGTAACTTTCTTCCCTTATGCTCTATTTCTCGTGGATGTGTTGATGCATGTGCAAGTTTTCCCACTAATCCTTCTTTCAAGATAGAATCACTCAGAGCTGTGCTGGATTCTTGTGTAACAGCCAGCTTCTCATTCATTAAAATGGAGCGCCTCACAAGTGCTCACCGCGTTCCTGAATTCCGCTTTAACTCCAGGTCTACGAACACAATTGAAAGCCAGTTTTAGGTTACAGGTGGTATGGCAACATTTTTTGCCCAAAATGCTACTTCATCGTATTTAGCAGAATCCCTCGAGAGAGTCTGACACGAGTTAGTGAATTTCCCCCCCGCCCCCTATGTGGGTGGCATTTCTGTAGGATTTATTGTGGAATGCACTGGCCACAAGGCGGTGTTCAAACCTCGCTCCATTGCCAGTTCCGTTTTTAAGTGATTAATAAGCCAATCAAAAGATGCTACACATGAACCTCATTCTCTGTTTTTTTTAATGTTTAAGTCCTTTATTTTTATGCCGATTACCGTCTGGATGGCCACTGCGGCAGGTTAGCCACTGCACAACGCACAGTTTGTTTTTTTGTACAACTTTAAAATATGGTATCTTGAAGATGCAGCAGCAACTAATGCTCGCAAAAGTGCACTGAGTTTAATGACATCTGTTACTGCGTCTAATATTAGCACATTTCATCACTTCACTTAGAGATGCGTTCAAGTTACCAAGTCGTTTTTGAATAAAATAGGCCGGTTCGGTGGGTGATGGTAGAAATAAGTAGGAACGAGCTCTTTGTGAACCTAATTTCGAAGGTGTTATTGTTGCCTCTTCTCTTCTCCCCATCAAGGAGACGTCTCACGAAGACCTCTTCCCCAACACTGCATGGAGTGAATTTCTGTTCTCCCAACTGCGCCTAATCTTCCTCCTGGTGGTGCAGGGTGGTGGTGCCAGCGATGGCACACCAATGGCTCATCTGCTCAAAGCCTTCCTCCTCAATAACCACGAACAGCTTTGCGCTCTCCTCACAGCTTCGTCGAGGGGAATGTTGATTACTTCGGCCATCCTCGACCTCTATTGGTGCGCCATGCGCTCCTCACCTGGTGTCACAAAGCTCGCCTCACCAACGTGTGTGGCCTCGGCAGTCCTCTTTGCCGAGGGTCATCGTGAAGATCGCCCTTTGGTGAGCTTTTCGCGCACCCGTTTGTTACCTATCTGTACTGATATATAGGCATTCGCTCGTCTCGCGAGGGCACCATCTATGATGTTTTTCCATCACTTTCTAGTCGAACCTTCGTAACACAATTATTTCCCCTCGGTGGTTACTTATCACAAGGTTGTTGCCGAAAATGGCAGTCTATTTCGTTGTTTTCATAGGTTTCGCAATGGCCTTGGCTGTCGTTCATGTTCTTTTTCCCATGGTTTAGGTATTGGTGTGAGATACTGTGGATCGCCATATGCTGAGTGATCAGCTAAAGTAAATATAACATCCGTTACATGGGATAAATCGGCACTTCACGCTTCAACCGCAGTCTTGCTGTGTTCATCTGTTGTTGATATTGGACGAACCTGTGTAGTATTAACTACTGCTTCCGGGTGATCCACTTGCTTCACACTGATATGACGTCTCGGTAGCCCTGTTAAGCATGAATCACTTTATAATTCAACAATTGCCACTGAATTTGGTTGCCGTGTGGAGCAAATGTTTCGAAATGTCAGTTACATAAACCGATCCGACAGTCAGTGAAGTTCAGTGGTAAAACTCATAGCTGGAAACAAATGTGTTTGCTTTATTTGAGTAAACTTACCAATTGGCCTGATTTACTGCCATATTTCTCTGTTTTCCTGAGGTTTTCATTCCCTCTAACCAACGAATTGTCGTAATAACATCGAATGTCAAGATATCTCCTTCTAGACTTCGCTTGCAGCTCATGCACATTTTACGCCTATTATTTATTATCCGAATTACATAGCAAAAAATGCAACTTTCGGTTAATTTGTGTCCTATCGTATCACATCTTTCTAGCCCGATGGCGGGTCAATCTGCCTTCCATCAGATATCTGGACATCTGTTTACACCTCAGTGGTTCAGTTGACTCGAAATTGCGCCCTATTTCTTCTACGGCCGGGCTCTTCCAATTCCTCAGAAGTTGCATCACCACCTTCAGCACCAAAGCATTCGCCAGAAAATCCTAAGTCTTCCAAACTGGTCGTCAGCTTGAAATTCCTTCCAGTATTGCGATTACTGAGTAGCTGCCTTCGTTTGGTTGCTATCGAAACTCCACGCTTGGGGGACTTGTCTTTTGCTTCGGTTAGTCATTTTTACTTATTCAGCTCCCTCTTATCTTGCTTGAGTTAATCTCGTCGCTTATTTTTTTCCGAATTTATCATCCATTCTATTTGAGGGTGAAAATGGCAGGGACACTATTGAGCACTTTCATTGGTGGCGATGAACCCTTATTAAAGCTTTCAAGACTCCGTTCAAGGATGTTCTCATTTGCATTTCAAGGCATCAGAAATAGCGGCGCTGACACCTGAGACAACATTGAACTTTGCAACACCGTCAATGGAACCCTCTGATGCTCTCACCTTCGGAGTACTCTTTTCAGTCGCTCGAACTTCTAGTCAGCTCATTGTGGACGTATGTCAACAGCTTTATCGGATGTCCTCTATGATTGATCTCTAATGCTCCCTTTTTTCTAGATCCACAATTCACAGTTTTCTGAAAACCAATCTTGTGACCGTCAAAGTGAACTCCTGTAAGTTTTGCGCTCTTTGGCACATCCTCCGAATGTGACGTTGGGAAAGACACGTTATATTTCTACCTAGGTCTCAACTGAGGGAAGTAAATGAACTGGCTTTTTCTCTCATCTACTCCCAAGCCACGATCTGGCTCATGAATCCGGGGATCGATGCGTCCAACAAACACACTCTCTCTAGGGCTTTGGCCGTGGAATTCGTGAGTGATTTTATCGTTCTTTACAGTTAACATATGGCTCGTGTTCTTGTCGATCGCCCAGATAGCAGTCATTGGACAAGCAAAAGCACATCCCCAAAGTGTATTAGGCTTTCGCTAGGGATCGGAACTTTAAATTCTTTGGCGTTGTAAAGGCATACCGAATTGGTAGCACTGTTTATGGCATTTGCCCTTTTGCAAATTTGGAGGCACGATTTGTGAGTCTGTTCAGGCAATACTAGTCGAGATGGCAGTGAAGTTTTCGTCTTTGCTCCACAGCAGTCAGCTGCATGGTAATTTCGAGTGTGCATAGCCCAATCCTAGTTAATCAAGGCATAACCTGTCTTGTAATCATAAAAGGGACCAATCATTCCATTACAGTGAGGACCGCAGTCCTAAATAACATGTGGCGCTTTTATGGACGCCATGACAGCTTTCTGCTTTTGACTAGCGCGGAGATGCCGTACTAAGCTACCCAATAAGGTTTTGCCAGGAAAGATAAGTTTCCCCAGCCCCATTCTTTCATGCGCCGAAATCCGAGCAGTCATTTTGCTAGATCCCAAAGCAAGGATCGAAGTGGGCATATTTATCACGGACGAAGAAGTGGCCCGGGCTGTTCCAATATGGTTCACCATGCTCACAATCCTTCTAGACGCTAACAACCGGAATACGTTTTTAAAAAATACAGTAAGGAATTGTTGAAATTTAGGTGGTCTTCATTATAAGCGAGCTTTTCCCAGTTTGGCTTCAACGCTTCTGTATCTGGCAGCGTTGATTACTTCGCGTCAGCAGTAACCCTACTCCCTTTTTTCAATCTTTTGATGTGTAGTGCTGCATTCGAGTTTTGTTAATTTATTTGATTTTTTTTTAAGCAATCGTATAATTTTTTGGGTCGCTCGACTCGGCGTGGACTAAAAGCGCGTGGGTGTCACACACCAACAAAGAACACCGCAGGTCACCTCAGGCACCCTCGTGACTCCCCCCTTGCCTCGGATTCCACCGATTTGTCCGACCGACTACTCAGCGATCTATTCACCTTTCTCGCTTTCACAGAACGCTTCTCGGACTTTGTAAAATGATTGTTTTTTTGTATTAAATTGGCAAATGGATGCCATTCATTATGTGGCGTTTAGTTATTGCTTGGGCGATTCGGGGCAAGTTTTATGCTTTGTAAACAGGGTTCTAGTATCGTTTTTTTTTTTTTTTTGAAAATATGCGTCGAATGTAGGTACCTAAAGGTGTGGTTTTCAAGTAGGCATAGTCATTCATATTTTTTTTCCTCATTCGAGGTTTTCTCCGTCTGTTGTACTTTGGTAATTTGGTTATCCCACCAGGAAAGAAGCCGTTTCTCCAAAGTACAAGCAATAGCAAAGCTTGACATGGTGCTCATCCCTTTGTTTACTTTACTTTTACTAGCTGTTATTCAATTTTTAGTGACATTACCGATAATTCCCAAGTAGCGAAATCCGAGAGACCTTGACACAGCAACCCCATGACAAATTAGCAATCAAAATCAGTGCAGTTTGAATCACTTCCAGGAGGCAGGTTCCGTCACCGCCTAAGTCTCTCCCCTTCCCGAATGTTTTGCAACAAAATTGACAAGAGTCTCCAGACATTTAGAACCCGATTGGGTTCATTTTACTGAGGCTGCGCGCAAAAAACCTGCATTTCATAAAATTGCGCCTAACCGTGCAGAAACTACACAAGATCATGCAGCCATTTGGTGGATTACGTTTTGACATTCTGGGGAAGACCGGTGTCCAATGTAGCCAAATGGGGAGAAGATAGACGAATTGTCAATCCAGACTCTTGATCGTTATGAACAATTTACTAATGATAGAGTTAAGCCTGAAGTCTCCAACACCTTTATAGACTACTGCTATCGGTATCCAGTGTCGCAGTAGAGTCTTGATGTCAAATAAGCATCGCAGCTTGGCTTTCTAGAAGGCTTTGGCTTGGCTTTCTTAGCTTTCCCCATTACCTGGTTGAGGGAACTAGAAACACGCAGCTTCCCATCGACTGCCTACGTTCTCAAAATCAACAGCGATAGGCCCACGAATAACCGTAATAGTTGCTTTGAACTTCTGAATGATTCAAGGATAAAAGACATGCGAAAGTGTGCCGAAGTGAAATTCAAAGAAGTGCGTTCACATTCAAATCATCACGCATGTCAAAAATTATTTAGAAGCCGTAGGATTGTACGCTGATAGGCGCCTATGGATTCAATCATTCAAAGATAGCGGATCACTGGAAATTAAAGTGAGCCTCAAATTACAAGTGCACACATTCAGGAAAAGATTTAGCTATTACAGACCGATTTCCCTTCTGATGAGCGACTCAAAGAACGATCGTCTCGATAAGGAGGTCTGAGATGATGGCATTCTCAGTTGATGACAAGGCACACATTCGGGGTCCAACAAGTCAGTTCGAAGCAGCTTGTTTACCGAGTCATTCAGTGCAAGCCTGTGAAAGCAAGGAGGGATGCATACCCTCTGCCGCATTTCCAATTCAAAATGGCAAAATTACGTTTTGCAATAGAAGAAACATGCATCAAAGTACGTAGCGGCGTCTTCTTTTAGCTGTGTTAGAAAAACAAAGTATTATCATGACGGTACACTCGTCTACATTGGAATGATGCAGACCACCACTGATAAACATGTACAAACTTCCAATGCGCTGATGAAAAGTATGCGGCTCACGGCAAAATTCGTACACACCTTTTAATTTTTTCTAGTCCAATGCTAGTTTTAGTGAGTTTTGAAAAGATCTCAGACAGCCAAACAGTGGTTGCTTGCTTTAAATGACATCCAAAACTTCCTTTGTATAGCAAAAAGCACACATGAAAGCACCTTCTTATCTATTCAAATTCGGTAGATCTCATACCTAGAATGTAACAACTGCTGATTTAATGAGACTGTGGTTTTCTGAGACTCCCTTGAAGGTAAACGAATGTACACTACAAGGTCAGAATGTGTGCATTCAGCAAACAGAAGGAGACTCTGGAAGCCAGCCCACGTGGCTAAAGAAATATAGCCACCTAAGTGAGCGAAACCGAAACCCACAGCCCGAGCAGGCAAAGTATTATGCACGTTGAAATAAAAAAAACTGAATGTAGTGCAGCAGTGAAAACTCGTTACGCATTCGGCAAAATACCTCCACGAACTTAGAGCAGAGCACCGCCTAATCATCTTGATCGTTCCTGATTTCGACAGTATGAGCCTGGATTTACAACGAATTCCACACAAACACAAATTGTTTAAAAAGCTTTGATCTAAAGTTGTACACATGTTGACAGCACGACTCGCATTCTAGTCTCACATAAAATGGGCACGAATGTGGTCAAATTACATAGGACACATTCGCACCAGATTTGTGGTTTACGTATTCAGGCATAAAAGGCGTTGATAGCTAGTGGGGAATCTCCTCCTCAAGTCTGTTATTAATTTGTAATCTCAAAATGAGGAAAAAGATTTTACATGCAAGTCAAATCAGCCAGGCCTAAGGCGCCCGGGACAGGACTCGTCGGGTAGTATTGCATCTAGTGAATTCCCATTTGAATCAGTGTAACAACTTATAATGTTTTCAGTTGTTTACCAGCGTTATCAAGCACTTCAGTTTGACCGCTGCATCCACCCGACCGTGCGCATAAAGCAGATTGGTAAAAGTTCTGAAGGTTTTTTAGCATGAACAATGCAGAGTGTAGTATAGAGACGACACATCTTCCACATTCCTTAATGTTAAAAAACGCCCAAACTTAACTGCGACCATTGGAAGGTATTCAAATTTTCGAAACATAAATTGGATATTAAGGGATCACAACTTCCTTGGACGAGAATGATGAAGTCTGAGAGGACTACCTCATTCACACCTCCTTGGTAGATCCCACCGTCCGCGAAGAGTTGGAAAAATGCTGCTACGGCGAAAACTATTTTGCAGAAAGCGCCGTCTTGTAAGTTAGGCAGTAGCAGTTACAAGATCACCGAGACGTACTTAATACGACAAAGGTGGGCCAGGAAGTCCCGTTCTTGAAGGCGATATGAAAAATGCGATGACGAAGGTTCACTATCAAGCAACCTGCGGTGCGTAGACTGCCCAAAGCTGTCAAAAATGTCACTTACGTTATGGGAGCAAGAGCCAGGAACACGCAGTGGCGCATCGCACCCACAGTTAGTTTGAAAACCAGACAAATCCTTACAAGTTATAGGAATAACTAATTTCTTCTTAATATGGTTAAAATGCTCCCTGCAATGCTATCTCTTTTTGCCTTCCTGGTTCCAGCTAAATGCAAGAAATGAAGTTAATGCATCCAAGCCTCAGGAAGTAGGAAACATGCCTTGATCGGCTATGCTGCTTCTTTTCTGAAGCATTAAAAAAGAGCTCCCATTGAAATGGAGCGTTTACACTGGATACAAGAAATGACCGAAGAGAAAGATCAAACATTAAACTTAATAATTAACAAATGGATAGGGAAATGCAGTGAACGAAGTGACTGCCTCTATCCCTACGGTGGACCTGAGAGGTAAAAAGATTCAGCCAAGACGCAATCGATTTGAAATCCTTCTAGTATCGTACAATGCATAGAACGCTCCACAGAATCTGAATAATTACAAACATCGCTCCTACATAGGACTGCCTTCGACCTCCATTTGGACGCTTCATATGTTGATCGAGGCAAAATGAGTGAAGCGATTGTGATAAAAATGCCACAAAGCTTCGTGTTTGCATTGTTCCTACGGGCTGTTCAATGAGGACAAAAAGTACAATGATGGAATATGTATAAAAACTCCTGATTTTGATGCCAACTCACTTCGAATGGTATAGGCGTCTTTTATCCGGCAAACTTCAGCTTTGGATGACCAGTATTACGTGTTGGCATCAGACAGACTCCAAACTATCCTGCGTTACATTCAAAATAAGCCAGTTTTGAGTGACCATTGACACATTGGCAGTTAAAAGGTTCTCCAAAGCCGTCGAAAGATGGGTTTCCAGTGGCTATGAAAATCTTGGCCTAAATCAAGATGAACGAAATCACAAAAGGGAATCCCATTCAAAAAAATTACTTACAAGCGATGCGGCATTAAAAAACGCTCACTTTTTAAATTATTAAATGATTATTCACTTTACTTGCATTTTTCATTAATAAGAAACCCGACGCGTGCAAAGCAATTCAAACAAATTTAAGTAGACGGGGCGTAATGATTCCAGCGCTTTTCCAGGCATATCGATCACTGCGAAGCTCTCGTGGTTGACACAGAGCTTAGCGACGCCGAAACCAGTCCTGAGAAAATAGAGCGCGGCAAGCACACCTGCGCCATCACCTAAACCTTCATATTCCACAGAATGTAACCCTGCGCAAGGCATCAAGACAAAATCTGAGGCGTTTACCCAATACGATGACCCACAGTGAACCCCAGTTCCCCCTTCATTCCAATTTTGGTATTTCAATGAAGTCACTGCAAGCCGCTAATGGCCTTCGAAAGCAAAACGTTTTCAATGACATTTTACTCCGAATAAGCAGTATGATGCCTTAAGTCTCTTTTAGATTACCGGCAATAAGCTTAAATTAAAGCATTCTTGACCTAGGTTGCATTATTGTCAGGAATTTAAGGTTTCAAAAAAAAGATCGACTGAGCCATATGAAGAGCTAACATACATATGAGTGACGGCTCATAGGCATGTTTTCCACATAATCGGAGTGCTACATTGGGCCGTTTTACTGTAAGCAAAAGGCCAATGCTCAGGTTGTCAGGGGAAACGCTAATAAATTTATCGATGTCGCAAATACCCGGCTATTAGGAATGAATATTATTTCAGAAACTCAAGCCTGAGGGAATTAGTTTAAAAAAGCAACCTTTGGGGCAAATCAAGAACCTTTAATAGGAAGCATCGTCAAACAGTTTGGAGAACGCAAAGAAAGTTAGCCAGCAAAGCGTACTGTGCAGAAGCAAGTCAAAGTAAGGTTGCCGAGAGTAATATGCCTCGTTATATGAAACAACTTGGCATATGTCAGAAGAAAACTATTGGCGTTGCATTTCGTCAACGGCTGCATAGCTCTGAGGCATGTGGTGAACGCTGAATATCGGCCATGATAACCATTCGGCGTGCAAAGCCAACTCCTACAATTTTAGCTAACATGCTATCTCGCGAGATCGACTACACATCAAGAACCAAAAATGAAAATACGTCAAAAGCAGAAGACTACCTATTTATACGCAACCCATGCTATCTAGATCGGTAAAATTCAAATAATCGCAAGCTCCTGCAAATGTGGGATAAAGGGCCTTAATTAAGATGACACTTGCCTAATCCACAAATCACCTTCTCAAAAACATAATTTATTGACCCGCAAAGTACCTTGCACAAAATGGTAGGTTTATATTGATCATAAATGCTGGGCAAGTTACCGAATCAAACACCATCCCTATAGGAAAGAGATCTAAAAGCTTATGTTTAATTTAGCCGTAAGTAGCAAATTATGTCTTAAGGCAAAAGCGTTAACTTTAACAATCCATAGGAACCCACAGAATGCGACTGAGATTTGTGAGAAGATACTTCAGTTAGTGGAGATCCCAATTAGAGACCTTTTGAATGCTTTCAGGACATCGTCCTGTGAGATACGTCTAAGAGCTATCAATATGGTAGCTAAATAGGGGACTATATCAATTGCACACTTTTCCGAATGAAGGGCGGCAACATCCCCGTAACAACTTAGACGAAAACTCCACATCTTACCCTGAGTATTTCGATTTGCGCATGGGTTAACATGTAAATAAACAAGATAAATTCACTCAAAATGTAAAAATCATCTTACTTTCAAAGCGTACAATGCAAAGAAATCATTTGTGGTTTGTTTGGTGTTCGAAAATCAGGGATTGCCTTTTCATCTTAAATTTTTTATTGACAATTTGCAGCGTGCAATTTAGCTTTAAACGCTTAAATTTAAATATGGTGAATTTTATTTTATGCATAGATGGTAGCTGTTGCTTAGGATTAAATTTATTTAAAATAATTTTTAGAAGGTTGCTTAAAGTAAGTAGTCAGTGGCACAAAAGCAATCCTTGCAACTAAATTGGTATTACTGTTTCTAGTAACTTTAATTAAATCAACCCGATATATCCCATGCACGGAAAGTGGGTCGCACATGAAAGTTCAAGGTTATAGAGACATACGCGGAAAATCAGATTTTTGGTCAGTTCGCATTTGCAGAATGGCGAAGTATATTTGCTATCCTTCTGCACTAGTTTCTGTGAGTATTGACCGATTTATTCACGCAGGTCTTATAAGTTGGGACTTAACTAATATTCTGTTGCTTGAGACAGCCACAAAATCTATCCAATAACTGTGAATTAAATGCCCATTTTTGTGTTTACTTCAAATGCAATTGCTTTAGAGTTATCACTGCACTTTAGCTTTTTTCGTTGCTTAAATTAATTTGTAAATCGTTGAATCACTTTCGGGATTATGTTATACATGTGAACGGCTTGCCATTCTTTGGTATTAAAGCTTGCATTAATGGACAATCTTTTTATAAGTTGAGGAAGACCAAAGAAAAGGAACGCAAGTTACATTCTGCGTTTTTAAGTGAAAGCGCAACCCTCCTTGGCACTGCGGATGTCCCAAATCCACATGGCAACGGGATATGCCACTATGCTTACCTTCTGATTAAAAAGTTGAATGAAGTTGGAAATCACAAGTCTGAACTTGTTAATTTGTGTGTAGATCGGTTTGGTACCACTGCAAAGGATAAGAGCAATGTTAGTTATTGTATAATGCTTTATGCCTATTATTTTTTCGCTCTAAATTTTGTAAAATCACAAACTTTTTTTAAGCCCAAGTACAGTTCCTGGCTGTTTTTTTTAGAATATCAAAATAAAGTTCCCGCATGAAAATCTTTCCTATGTTTGGGTGCATCCAAATGAATCCCGAGTCCTTGGAGTCATTGTTACTTTTAAAGACAATGAGTCCGATAAAACGGTGTCAAAATTTACTGCCTTTAAGTTGCCTTCAAAGGTACAGTTCTATTTACCCTTTTGTCGTTTTTAACCGTGTCTAAAAATAAATTAACGGTATTTTGTATTTTAGGCAAAAAAATTTGCGTATCGGCTTCAGCATATATATTGCGAATACATGGATGGACTTCACTCAAAACTGTCAACTGTTTCTGTGGTAAGTTTTGCAGATGGCATAGAAAACTTTTTATACGTAAGCTGCTTATTGCTCTAATCGGGAGCAAATGATAGCGGCATCTCAGTTTCATGTCGTGCATATAAAATAAGGTCAAATTTGATAAGGTTGTTAATGAATTCCACTCAGTAATCCACACATTATTGTGGTTTTTTAATTGAAGCTGTAAGATTGTTATTAACCCACATGAGGTTTTAAACATTATGAGAGCTGCATTAATTTATCATAATTTGATCATGCTTTACATGATAAAATAGTAAATGCAATATAATCTAGGCATTACGAAACGCGATTATTTAAAACTTCTCAGAGTTGTACCTGTATGCTACTAACCAATCTTGATTCAAGCTTGTGTAATTTTTTAGCATAGCACCATAAAATAAAATACAATCACCAATTAAAGGCCTCTTAAATCGTCGATAAAATAATAGGCTTAGTGTAGCCTAAAATTAAGCAAGGATGGCGTTTTTGATGGACTTCTTAGTACTCAACTTTGTCAATTAATGAAACGATAACCAGCATTGTTAACTAATAACGTTGCAGTGCATTGATGGGCCTCTGAGGGTACTTTTTAGAACCTCACTAATTGTTCCCCTTGTTGGAAATGGAACTCTGGTCTCAAAAGCTAAAGCGCCTCATGCCTTACATTTTTCCGTACACGTACTGTTTTTTTTCATATGATTTGTAGAGGATGAAGTTTTTTGAAAATTCTCCCCTTTTGCTAGATTATAGATGAGGTGCCGATTTTGGAGAGCATCGACAAAAGCTTTCATGGGGACGAACTCATTCGCAAGAATGCTGACTTCGCGAGGATGGAGATTTCAAATGCCTTGTTGCGTAAATTTTGTTTCATTTCATTTATAGCTTTCATCATTTTTTGAGGAGTTATTTTGGGCAAAAGTCATCATCTATGATTTATTTTAGGGTGGATGCCTTGGGTAATGTCGAGTCCTGAACATCGAGCTTTCGGTGATCACATAGGCATTCCACTCTTTAATAGCAGCGGCATTTTATTAATGCTTTCCACTGGATTTTAACGATTCCGTGAGAGACATTTAGATCAAAGAACAGAACAATTTTAAGCCCGGTCGAATGTCTAGATATTTTATCTGACAAATTAATCTCTGCCCCTCATCGCTGAGGTGGGTGTGAAGCAGTCTAGGTGAGATAATGAATGTCCACTGCGGTGGCAAAGGGCTCGATTTGTTTGTGGACCACGCTAAACTTTGCAGACACAGACGAAACGTACACAAATACGGGAACATACACACAATATCCATTGGTACTACTTCCGGTTACGGACGCCGAGATAGTCCCCAGTTTAATTGAAAATTATATGCCATTTCCAATAATCGGATTACAAATGCGAAATGGTTTATTTAACATATCGTAAATTTCTCCAAACTCTTTGATGCCGTCATGTTTGAATTGGTGTGCGAGCTGACATGACTCCCATGGATTTCGTCATTTTCATCACGTGGCCGAAATGTGTTTGTTTTAATCCGTAATTTATTGACAGGGTGGTAGAGCTTAATTACTTGTGCCTAGATCAAAGGTTAGGCAATTTCTTGGTGAAAATGTATGTCCTAAAGTGATTTGAAAATATTCTGTTAAGGGACACCTCATACATTTTCATGCGCAGATCGTGGATGAGCTTGGTCCAAGTGTTTGTCCCTCACATAATTGATGCCATTTTTTGGAACTATTTTGAAGCACGAGGAACTATTCGCTGACCAACCGTCGTAGCACCTTCCTTCAAACACTACTACTTATCTTCCACTCTGAAATGATCACCTCAAGCGCCGACTGAAAGTACTTGGTAGATGCAACTCGATTTACCGGTTTTGGATTAAACACTGAAGAAGCTGGCCTCCTGTCAATTTTTTGTGAGGACCATGTGGAGCATGGGGCACGAAAAATAATTTACACCAGATGATTATATATTTGGCGATGAACTCTTTAATGGTAGGCGCAGCTTATTTTGGAAGGTACTTTGTGTTCTTGTAATAATGAAGAGGCCACAAATTTCTAGAAGTAGCCCACGTGCATATGCAGCTGCTGAGAAAGTGAGAGAGAGAAAAACCACAAAATCCGTTGAACGAAAGGGCGCCATATGCCCTGCATTAGCGAGCGACAATGCGCTTCATCGTCCGTAAATTTGCTCTCCAATTAGTGCACCCTATAACAACGTGGCGCTGCTGAGGGGAATTTGTTTATTGACTGCTTATTCGACCAAATTGTGATAACAAGTGGCCTCTGTAGAATAATCTATTAAATGTCCCCAAATGAGGAACCCAGCACACCATTCAGGCACTAACTCTTCATTCCCACAAGTCTATGCTTTATTTGTATGCGAGTTTGTCATACTGTTGACTCTGTGGTTGCTTTGGGGGAAGTTTGTTACGAAGTGGATTGCTTGCTTTATGAAATGCAATGCTACTCAGAGGTGAGTAGGATGACTTCGTTCCAAAAACAGCCAGGGTATGCTGATTGGTCTTGGGGAGGGTACTGCTCTTACCCTTACAAGAAGCTGAAACGTAGGACATTAAAGTCGTGCCGCATCCGACACGAAACTCGCGATCATGAGTTTAACGAATGGGAAGTTGAGCCTTATTCTCATGAACGTACTTGAGGTGCCCTCAACCGACATGCTCCCAAGATGAGTTGAGGGACGGCTGGAGCAAGACAGTTTGTCCCCAGGGACAAAAGGTGCTCGAGTGCACTTCTAGGACCCTCCGTGATGAGCCTAATTAGCAATGGCGGTAACTTGGGAGAAAAATATTTTCCTAAAGGGTCTTTTTGTACAGCGGAGGAGCGTATTTATTTGTTTTATTTAGCTTAATTTATCAACCAATCACGATAGTGGAACGTGGGACGATTTTTCATCTAACTTAGGCTTCTCCTCCTGTGCTTCAAACTTCAATACTACGTTGTACCAACTTAAGATTCTAGTCTTTTACAGATTTTACGCGTCGGCTCTTTCCTAAGAAAGAAACCGTAATGGATCATCCATTCTGCTCAATACTTCCCGATTTCCACTGGCACACTTGCGTCACATCGCTGACTTAGAGAAATACATTCAACAAACAAACCTATACTTCCTTTTGAAAACTTGATTATGAGCGTATCAGGGCATCTGCAATTCTTTCAGAGGCACGCAATCGACCGATACTCTCACGACGAAGCAATTCCTCTGTTGACGGCCTTAAGAACCTTGAGCGCTTGCGTTCGCATGGAACCGTACGTGAAGTAAGTTCGTTAAACGTCACCTGTTTCACTAACCCGATCATGCGGCGTTGCGTAGCCTTGGCCCGGTTTCGCCCGCCTAGGTTCCATAAAATCTTCCGGTGCACATTCAAGTGCGGATCAACCACACCCTCGAGAAATGAAAGTATCGTCGGCCGGATGTTTAAACATCTAAGATTTTGGCGCATTGCGGTAGTACTTGCATAAAATAGATGTGATAATTATTGCAACAAGAAGAATTGGTGTGATAGCTTTTTTGAGAAATATTTAAATCAAGCATGCTACTGGGTGTGCCACGAACGTCCAATTTTCAATCTAACTTACCCGTTTTGGTTCACTGAGGGGAGGAATGCTGCGTGATTGAATTTGCCGCGTGATGGATTCAGTGCGATCAAGTGTAAAACAAATTATTGTAATGTACGCATGTGTTCAGCAGGCACTGTAAGCGCAAATCTGCAATGATCCTCGGCTAGCCTGTTAAACTTGATATGGGCTATCCGGAGCGGAAGATTCCTTTAGCTTCCGAGTGGCAGAAATGCCTTAATTACAGCCCTATTCCTCACTTCGAACAAGCCAGGCGTTTTTCAACATCCATTACTTTCTTGGCAGTCTGCAGGTGATCGTTACTATTGATTTTTTAATTTAATTTTAGGAATTCTGACGGGTTTCTCCATCTGGCCCCAACGCTCACTAACGCAGGCGGAAAATTTGACCTAATTATTTTTGGTGCTTATGTGGATGTGATTGCCAAACTCGGTCATACTTTATGTTGGATGTTTTATTTGTTACATTCTCCTCTTTTCTCTGTTGCATGCAAATGTTTCCGAATATGACACATTACGATCAGCAAGAGGGAAAATAATATTTTTAAAAAAGTGTCAGCCAGATGGTAGTGGCTACTTTGTATACTTTGTTCGGGTGTGTGAATGTTTGGCTGTTGTAGAGGCGATTGAGGTTGAGTGGAAAAGTTTTCGCATTTTGATTGAAAACGCACTAAATTTACTTACCCCAGTAGCAAAGCGGTGGATGAACTGCTGCGACCGTTCTGGGTTAGTGTACAACGACTGAGCAATGTGTCAAAATTTGGAACAGTGACTCAATCAACTGGTGATGTTTGCAAGAACATGTCATTTAGAATGCAGGCGAGTAAATTGTTCTCACTGTTGAAAAATTACTTCGATTCAAAAGTGGAGTGCTTTGCGGTGTTGCCACGTCCTTGGCGATGCACTTCAAGCCAGTTTGGTGGAAGGTGGTGGTTTTATAGTTTGGCAGTCGAATGTTTATTAATTAAGAAGTAGAAGCATTTTAATGCTTCGTGTAGAGTTTAGGTTAACTTTCATTACGTAAAGGCCTATTAAAAGTGCATTCAAATGCGGATGATATTGTGGTTGCTGCAAGGAGGTTGACGTTTAGACTTACTTACCAACTTTGTGTGCATATTTGAGACTTGGCTCAATGAATGATGCCTTAAGCGAGGCATAGATGGTTTTAAAATTACGGAGAGCTCAGTCCTTTATTAGGCACCATCTTCAAATTTGAGAGGGTAGAGTGAGTTGTTTACTAGCATACAATGATGGGACTGAACCAAAGCAATGACAGTTTAGCATAGCTGTAGGAATAGCAATAATGCTGTCATTGTACATGGGTACTATCTTTGGGCTGAAGCTCCTCTGTCTTCAGTCGGTGGGTTTCGTGTGTTTGCATAAATTTTCATTAAAAAATTAAAAATATATAGCTGTTTGGTTTTAAAGAGCCCAATTTTAATTTGACATGCTTCTGAAGATAGTGTCATTAGCTGATGCTGGTAAAATATTACCTTTCTTCTTGAGAAAATAGTAGCATTACAAGTTCCATTTTTCTCCAACCGCTAATAGGCTTTCTACTTATTATACCACAGTAGCATTGACAGAATCGCAGTCCTTGTTTTGCTGTGAAAATTGAAAAGCTGCAGTCATCATCGAAAGTAAAGCAGTTAGAATGCGTAGCAATTAATTCATTGGGAAAACATTGTTTGAACCAAGTTATTTAGCATAAAGCGCTTCTAAGGAATTATGTGATTCTATAAAATGCCATGGCGAGTCACTCGATTTTCGGCATGGGAATATTTAAATTCTATCTGTAGCGTCCCGAGCAGCCCTAGAAGACGAAGGAAGGCCTAGCGGTGGCCGGCAGTTAGTTTCAATACAGCCACCCTCTATGTGTAAGGCCAAGCAACGGTCCAAATCAGCCAATTACTGCACTATCATCCTTGAATAGTGATGCTCTGTGTCTTTTTTTAAGAGTAGACAAAATGGACAAAATTAGGTCAGGCCAGAATCATGTAATAGTGTGTGATTAAAAAAACCATTCTCATACGTCGGAAGCATAGCCTGGCACTCATAGTGCAGGTTTTCCGTCAACTTTGATCAACGAAGCTTAACTAAATAAACTCTGTGTGGAAAACCTATGCACCCAACACTTTCCATAATCTGCAAATTAGCCTTAAAATGACTGAACATGGTATGAATTTAAAGAGCATGATAACTCTTATTTACCGTTGTTATTTGTGGTGTCAGTATTTGGGAAATTCGAACTAACTTGATTAGGTACTGAAAATAGCTCTCTTCTCCCTGACTCCTGGTTGATAAATTAACTTTTCCATTCAAGCGTGTGTCAATGTTGTTTACTATCATAATTTCACAATCTAGTGCCACCTTTTTGCCAAGGTTCGGTACCAAAATAAGCATCTTATTTAGATTGGTGAATCATCTCACTTCGACATGCGAGGTATTAACGAAAATTTTACCGCTTTTTTACTTTAAGGAATAACAAATGTTCATAAGAAGCTTCGCAATCTTCCATGTGCTTTGATGCGACAACTTCTGTCAGATATTCTATTTACTCATCAATTTCCGCTGCAGCCGCCATCCTTCCTCTGCAGAAAAAAACAACATCCTTTAAAATTCACTTGAACCTCTCAAAGTAGATGCATTGGAAACAAACTTCAAATACGTCGATTTGGTTATGGCCCTGACATCAAGGTTAGGCGCATTTTTGTTTGGCATTTCCAAAGCTTTTCTACACACTTTCGCGAAAGGCTTAGAGCATTTTGCCTGTTTTGGAGATTGCATTTGCGGACTAAACGTATTGTTAAAGTGTAAATTAGAGGCATTTTAGGCTAAGCGGTTTGGCCCAAGCCTTGCTGCGATTAAAATTAGTGCAACACGGAGTCGGGAAAGAACGGTGCGGGGAAAATAGAGTTCGTGAAGTTGAACGTCTTGCTAAGGAAACATCTTTTTTCCAGCCCTAGAAACAGCTACACAAACAATAGTTTAACTGCTTTTACATCCCAAAGTCCATATCCAACCTTGCTCAAGTTTGGGGTGGAATTCCGGAACTCATTAGCACTACGTGGTGAAAATTATTACGGGGAAAGTAGGTTGATCACTCTGTGTAATATTGCAACTTAAATTAAAAACCGGGTCGGAATCCCGGCTTTTACAGCTGTTCAAGCACCTGCTGCACTTGAGATACACTTAAGGTAGAGCTGGGTGACCATGCAAGTCTTTCCCAACATCAATTTAGAGGCTACTCGATTTTTTGCACTAAAAAAACGAAAGTCTGAAGCGCCGATTATATCTACCTGTGGCAGAACGAGCTTTCGTTCAAGTTATTCCTCAAATAAATCCTTCACGGCAGTAGTTTGTGTTTTTCCGTGATGCACAGAGGATGACTTCGTAGAGCTGTCAAATGTGGAGGGCTGTGGTGCACTTCAAATTTATGCATAAAAATAAACTCGCATGTGAAATGCGCAGTCCATCCAGGTAAGTATTTGGGCCTCCAAACAGTACACATTCTGTAAAATGATTTATTCAAGCCGTAATTCTGCTTAAAATAAACTCCAAAAGTATAATTGTGCCAGGCTTTGCATTAAATCTCTAAGCTGGACTGCAGAACGCTTTCGTTGAAGAATGGCCACCACTGGACCACTTAATGCAGAGTTACTGTCATTATTATTATGCTACCATAATGTTCGCTTTGGTGCTTGTGATGCTTTTCAATCATGCAGATTTATCCAGCAGTCCGGTGGACTTGATTATCGCCCGCTCAAGTGGTAGGAGGACGGATTAAAAAATTCAAAATTTTCCAAAGCTTACGTTCTTCAATTGTGCTTTGTAGACCATTTTGGTTAGTCTGTATCCACCTGCCCTTCCTAATGAAGACGTGAGGGAAATCTGAGCATTCTAATGGCCAAGACGGGCGGAGGGAAAACGAGGAAATGGAACAGCCCTCTACATTTATTCCTGCATCGCCGACTTGAAGCGCACTCGTCTGCTCAGCGCCCACATAGCCCGCCGAAGGCGAGCTAAAATTCACTATCTTAGCCTTTTTATATTCAAAATTTTATGCTTTTCGGGCGCATTATAAGCTGCCCACTTCTTTGCTTTTTTTGCTCGTGGCAATTGCCTTCATTATTTTCTGAATTTAGCCCTAAAAACTCCACCACACCACGGTGAAGTCTGTGTCGTTCGACTTTTCAAGGGCAAAATTCACCCCATTTCTGCGACACAATTCGTGCGTTTGATGAACAAGTCAGGCAAAAGGAGTAGCTCTGAATGATCACTCTCAATACCAGTAAAACTGTAATTTAACTGGATGGGAGTGAACCACTGGATTTGTGCTATTGCACTTTCCAATGCCACCAAATACCTGACATTTTGCTAAGCAAGCTAAAGAAGAAAACATTTTACACCAGCGAATCGTCCACTCCCCCTTGCCATGCCGGGGCAACGGCATTGTGATGCGTCCGGGTAGGACGGAGATTTTCCTACTCAGCAATAAAGTAGGCATTGGAATGGCTCTTTTGATGGGAACTCTGAGCCTTCCTCCCTTAGGCAATGCACTTCTGGAGTATGATTTTATGTTGTTTATTTGGGGGCAAGCTTCCGATGTGCCCTTAAAATATTCACCTGGGTCATGATAAGGTGGCCGGTTAACGCACACCCGAATGGAACGAAACAGTCAACACCGGCTATCCTTTCAGTTTGAGTTCATTGGAGCTATTTGCTTAGATCAAACAAAGTGTCTGATTTGGATACCACTGCAATTTTGATGAATGCATGCCATAAATGCGGTTACAAGTTTCCCTCGCCTCCATTTTGGACCCTTGCCGTGGGCTAGCAGCCTCTGAGACAGTTGAACACGCTTATTTAAAAAAGAAAAAACATTTTTGAGAGAATTTTTGGCTAAACCAAAATCATTCCTTAAAGCAAGAATGCACTAATTCACATGGGAAGTAAAAATACGATTCGATGGTGCTTTAGCGCCTTACTTTTACTGTGGGAAACGAATTTGGCCCAAATACTGCCTTCATTTTTGAAGCGAATTGGCAAAATTGACCAAGCTGGTAAAGTTTGTCGCCAAAAATAGTTGGCATTGCAATGCCCCGCCTGTTTGGATCGACGGTTTCGGCCACTCGGTTGACCACGTCGTTTTGCTCGGGCGGGCTGGTCTCGGGACCACACCAGCGGCTCATTCTCCTCCACCATCAGAATCCGTATGCATTCCGCCTTGGTATGATGCCTTCTTTGGTCTTCGAAGAAGTCTCCGGATGCTGCAGCATCTAATGAGCTCCTACGGATGGTCTACAACCTCCTCAGCCTGCTTTCGAACCGTCGGAAAGCTCACATTCCTAGCATTATCCGCTAGAGGAAGAAATGCTGAAAAATCTAGATATTCTGCATCTAATCAAGATCTACGGAAACGTCAGTGATCCAATAAAGGCGACCGACGCCAGCCTCTTGCCTTGAATACGTCGGCTCAGCCTTCAAATCATTTTGCCCGCACTAATGGCCCGTGGACTTGCCATCTTAAACAACTCCGTAAATATGAATTTTTAATGAGTAAACAACTGCAAATAACACCAAACACGTCAAGTAGCTTAAAGTTTAAGGTGGTGTAAAATATTCGCTAATTTTTCCTTGTTATGGCGTTAATTGCATCGAAGACTGCCCAAGAAGTACATTTTTTCCACTGCCAATGCTTGTCTACCACCAGTCCAAAGCATTCCTTTTTGAATAAGCTTACGTAAAATAAATACATTTCTCCTGATTCCTGTGGTGTTGGTACAAAACGAAGGTGCTCTCAATTTGGTCCCACAAAAGTAAACAAATTTAGACATTTACGAAGGCAAAGAAGGACAAAAAAAGCAGCTTATCCACTGAGTACGTTGGACTTGTGAGGAAACTTTTACCAGAAAAAGCATAACATTGCAGAGGAGGCAGTTTTTTGCGTTCTTCAATACAAACTTGTATTGCTTCGCTAAAATGCACAATTCAAACTGGTGTAAATGTCTAGTGGGTGAAGCCATGGATGCGAGTGATCGGACAGAGGGGAAGTGGATATTTTTAGTCAGCTATTACGAATCCACTGGCGTGACACATCGCGAGGAGATCATGGCGAGTTTTTGCACCACAAAAGCCACGGTTGCGCTGAAGACGGCCAAAAAGTACGCCCACTGACCCATCACGAGACCAGTGTACAGCAGCACGCCACAAAAAGCCGACAGCGAGCCCAAGTAGATAAATACGAATCGCAGAGTAATCGCACCAGTAGGCATAGTCTTCACGCAGAGGCGCACAAGATGGACAACAAAATCGCCGATGAGTAAAACCAAGCCAATTGTGAGCAGTGCAGCCACAGCAATCATCACCTCACGAGAGGCATGGCCATCTCCAATGCATCCGCTGAATAGGCGCCCACAGTCCCAATAGGGCAGCAACAGGGAGAGTGTCAGAGATAGGACTACTAAGATGAGCATGGCCGCAGTCAACTTTTGAACGCGTTTCATGCTTCCTTCCACTGCTGATTGTACTTGTGCCGGATTTCCCGTATTCCAGTGACCCTAAACCTCCAGCGCTCTGATTGGTTTCTGTGTGACCGTGCAATCAAAGTCCTACAAATTAGTGAGAGAGCTACCTAATCCATAAATGAAGGTCCAACCATCCCCTACGGAGGTCACGAAAAGCACTGGCCTGTGTTTGGGGTCGCACTGCCTATGTGGCAATGCATTCGCTGCTGTTTCTTTCGATGGAATGGAAGGATGCAAGGCGCATAACGTGACGATAGGCGGGCTCAAATTGTAAATTGACTTTAGCCTGAATAGATGATGGAAAATTTCGGAAAATTAGGTGCAGGGCAATTCCAAGGACGGTTGAAATTCGCAAAAGTGGGAACGTGGCTTCAATTGAGTTGCTCTTCTTTTCAATGAGTTGTCATTAACCTTTCAAAGATGCCAGTAAGCCACGCTTTTCACCCTAACAATCTGTTTCGTCGAAGCGCCTCACACAAGTTGTGCGCTTGCCCAGTGGATTTCGGATCCGAGGCTATCCGAAATGCCTCATGGCTACCATGGCAGACGGATTGCGGAAAATCTCAAGACTCAGTTCACCGAAAATTGCTCATCACAGGGCTTTGGAGAGTACCTTCGCAAATTCTGTTGTTGGGAAGTATTTTTTTTACAAAACTATTACTACAGGAATGGTGTTTAGTTTAGCTTACGCCTCAAGCCCCATGGGATTGTGTACACTACACCGATGCAACAGTGGACGAGGATTTGTTTATTGTCATGCAAATTTGAACTGAATGAACAAAATATTTCATTCTTATTTGTTCTTTTTGTACACACACACACACACACGCTATGGTATTGCTGATTTTACTCCTCAAAATAACTTCAGGTCTGTCCCTTGAGTTTATTTTACAGCATTTCTATGCCTCCGACCCCCGTGATTTCATAAGACATGGAAGGGAATTTTGTGAGTCGTGTGGCTGGCAAAAGGTGTCAGAATGAGATTGAAATGAGTTAGGGTTGACTTTTGTCAAAAATGTCAGCATGACTTGAAGCGCATTCATGAGGTGTCACCCTTGAAGAGATCTGCGAGGCGGTAATTCAGTTCTCCGGTTTGTCCTCGCCATCCGACAGGGCTGCCTCGGCTTCGGCCCAAACCTAGGCCTAGTAAGGGATTGTCGAATTTTATGAGTTAATTAATGCTAAAGTCCCTAAATTTACCTAACGCAGGGGCTTTTAATTGCGCACTTCTCAAATCCTAACGAAATGGAGACATTGAGACAACCATGACGAGGAAGGCAGACAACATGATGAGGAGAATGCACGTGTCGATCAAACGGCAGGAGTTGGGGCCACCGGCATGGTTCGAAGGACATGACTGAGATGCCGCTGATGTCTAATAATGAAAACTGGGTTGAAGGGCGGTAAAATACTTGCATCGTGCATGACCACTAGCCTGACGTAGATACACTGGAAAAACTGAAGTACAGCGTCCTCAGTCGCCCTGATGACGACAGCAGGCAAAATATGGGGCAGAATATGTATGTATTCGGTGGAGAGGGGAGGAATGTGGCTGCTGGCATGACCGGAAGACCAGCTCACGTGGCTAGGTCAATGCGACCGCCCCAGAGACTGAAAAGAACAGGAAGAAGTACGAACAAACAACGCATTGCATGGCTCTTCTTCCATCAACCATCGTCCTCGTCGCTGTCTTTGGTAGACCTCCTCCTTCCGCCATCACGAAGCAATCAGTGCTGCAAGTAGCACCCACGAGCTTTCCGTACCTGGCATCGACATTCGCCGCAAAACAGGCGATGCCCGAACCCACGTGGCAGTACGACTCAATCTGACGGTTCTCTTGGCTTGGAGACCAACTTCAGAGTAGGATATTCTGAAGACTACCAGCATATTCTTTGGGAGACGTTGGTCCATCCGTCTCCCTTCCAAGTCGTTTACGTTCTGTGGCGCTTCAGTTGTTCATAGTTTACAGCAGAATATGGAGATGGCTCAGGTGTCGGAGACGGATGTTGTTTCTCGCCCTTCGGCTACGGGATAGTAGAGATTCTCTCATCTGCAACACAAGCACTTCGTGCACCTGTGCAATTTGTTACAGGCGCTGTGGATCAGAATGGAAGATCCATAAAGTCGAGTCTGCTTTGCATCGCCACCGATGAAGCGCCCTGAGCCTCCCTTGAAGAAGGAAAGAGGCAATGAGATGGGGCAGAATACATGTGTGTTCAACAGAGGGATTAATGTGGCTGCTGGCATGGTCTGGAAGCCACCTCAGTCCGCGTCAGTGATTCCTCCTGGCAGCGCGACTGAACATGGAGTTTCGTCCGGCTTGGGAACCAACTTCGCGGCAAGATTTTGTGCCGACAGTCAGTATGCCTATTTGTGGGCGTTAGTTCACCGCTTTTCTTTCCAGTTAGTCCACATCTAGCGTCGCTTCAGTTGATCTAAAGAGTGGAGTCCACTTTGCATTGCCACTGCTGTAGCTTCCTGATCTTCCCCAGGAGAAGGACGAAAGCAAACCATGGGACAGAATGGGTCTACTGGCGTGGCCCCGGGGGAAGTCCCACTTCGCTAGATCAGTACGGCCGCATCAGCCCGAAAGCAAAACCACCACAGAGAGAATGAAATTAAAAGCATATTTTTAAAGGCTGTTCCGTAGAGGAGGTGTTACAAATTAACTTTATTAACGCACCACAACGAGGCCGTTCCCGATGGTTCATGACTAGTGTCGATTGTATTGTTCATAGCCTTACCGCAGAACATGGGATTGGGATAGTAGGTAAGGATTGACGTCATGTTTAGTTTACGGCTGTCATTGATTCTACCATTCGTAGCACATGCGTTTCCTCCGCCCCGATAAGGCCTGCCGCCACACGGGGACCGTACAATAACCAAGACACACAACAGTCCTTTGTCAAGACTGCGGATCAAACAACTAGCGCATTGCAACGCACATTTGAATAAGTTTATTTAAGGTAGACATAATTCCAAAAAGTTTGTATCCAAAACTTTGTAAACAAATATTTGAAGGCGTACATTGCACACCACCTGGAAGCCAAAAGTTTAGTGCTGCTGACGATCACGTGCCATCGCGTCTACTTGGTTAGGAGGCCCACACGACTGGAGCGTGATTTCAGTGGAATTTTGCAAGCGATTATCAGTCTTCCCTACACTTCCCAACAGCGATTCATTCGACGTATCCAATTTACTCGCCACATTGGAGGGCTTGCATTTACCAAAGCGTGCTGGACGCGACCTACTGCTCTCATTGGTGCGTTTTATGTTAGGTCAAAGTGATCTGTATGCCGTCGATTGGCGCCGTTTTCAATATAATGCATTTGTGGTGATAGAGTTTTTCTCTTTTAGTTTGTTTGCATGCAGTGGTGAGTCATGTAAACTTAAGATGGTGTTTTGTCCGTGCACAGTGTTGACACGTCAGATCATGATGCACCGTGGAAGGTGGCCTTTAGGCACTCATTTTCAAGCATGCAAGGTTATGCATATCTATCGGCCGTTGAAAGAATTTGAAGCAGCAAAGAGTTAAAAAAATAGACTGCATTTCTTGCAACATGTGCATACTTCAGAAAATTGGCCAGATTTTAATGTTTGGGGGGCCAACAGGGTTAAGGCAATTGTTCTACCCTCAATGGGGGAAAAATGACCCTCAGAAAAGAAGCCAAATCCTTCGCATCAATGTGTTCTGAATATTATTTTCTACTGACATGCCTGGCATAAGGCGGTCGAGAAGGCTCTTCCTTTTCCTCCGCTTCCCTTCTCCCATTAATGCTAGGAGGAGGATGGCCAGAACGTCTCCTGCCCAGGAGAGTGGCCACTTTAGTCCACGTCCAGATTCAAGCTGTCCTCCAGCCTCTCATCTGGAAAGCTCAGTAGTCCTTGCAATAAACTCACGTTCTTACCAGTTGTCATGTATTCTTTGGCTCAGTTCTACAGTGGCTTTCATTGAATGCGTTTACAAGGGGATAAAATCGGTCTATTTCTGACACAGTGGTGATTGTTACTTTAAACAAAACACAAATTTGCAGATGTAGACGGTTGCCCTTTTTCCTCCACTAACCTTCTCCCATGCAAGCTATGGGCAAATTGGATGCTTCTAGACAGACGACGTATGCGGTGACAGAGCAAAAGCATCCCCAACTGGGGAGCCTAGGGCTCGGGAGAGCTACCACGTATGGCCTCGATCAAGTTTAAAAATTGTCTTCTCGCCCCTCATCTGAAAACCTCATTCATGAAACATAAGGATTACAATATTCCCACGGATGGATGTAACCATCGGCGGGTGGCCTTTTGGAAGACCTCGCAAAGGACAACTGCAAGGCAGCGCGATTCAACGCATGTCGTTGGGCTGTTTTTTTGGCATCATTTCACGAGTACTTTTCCCCCACCATAAACGCCATCAGCAAACAACCACGATCTATTTAAGTCCACTTTTTACAGCTTTCACCGCGCCAAAGTTTTGCAGCTTAGCACTTGGGTTAGGATTAGGGTGCCAGGTGCCGACACCCGCCGCAAATGAGGCGAGGTTTGACAAAAGTTGACCATCAATCCCCAAACCCCATCAAATCACCGAAATTCAGCGCACAACTGCTGACCACCGACTAGCAGGGTGAAGTAAACTTCCAGCCCCCATCACGACGGCCACCAATTGTTGTGCATCAAACTGTACAAAAACGTGTTTCAACGCGTTTGTAGTTTGTGCTCTTACTAGCTGCACATTCCACAGTTTTGAGCGCCTTTTTCCTCCTCCACTTGTACCCACGAAAAGCACTTAGTGAGACATTCTCTCAGTTGGTGGCATAGCCACACTCGCCTAGTTTTTGATGCAGAAATACCTGAAATCGTGACTAAAATAGCCCTAAAATGCGGTGCTACACGAGGCGGAAGAAAAAAAAGGAAACCTGCCAACCGAAGTTAGCACAAGCTGTTGTCATCAATTCTTACAACTAGTGCAGAAGAACATGCAAAAAAACAATTTTAAAATTCATATCAACAAAGTGTTTGCTCCTCCATCAAAGCCGCGTGATGTTTGCATTTGCGCCTTGAAGAGCATTTTTGAGGAAATGATGACACAGTTTGTAGGGTTTTTCGGATTCCACTGTAGAAAGGCATTTGTGTCCACCTCACCACTTTGGAGGGTCTTAACTAAATGCATTTATTCGTCCATCACTTCCGAGCTTCACATCCTGACACCTACCGGTGGTGGGACGCCAAATTCAATCAACTTTGGACCGGATGCATGGAAAAGTCCAGTTAGTACGAATAAGACATCAGATAATTTATTCATAAACTGAAAAGCCTAACTTTTTGAATGCAGAATTATCAGCACCAGCGATAGCAGCAACAGTAGTACGGAGAAGTGTAGAGAGGCATGCAGACAAGCAGAAGAAGGGGCATAATTTTGACCGAAGAGCATCAGTTGTGGTGGACGGTGACCACCTCGCTTCTAGAGACGCACCGTGACGAGGCCACAGCCATCATAGCGAGGACGACGGAGATGGTGGAGGCGAAGACAGCTAGGAAGTAGCCCCACATGTTGCTCTTTATGGCCGTGTAGACAATGACCGCTATGAATAGCATCGCGGCGCCCAAATAAATGAGTGCAAATCGTGCGGTAATTATTCCGGTGCTCACGGATTTCTTGCAAAGCATCACCATATCAAAGAGGAATACGATAAAAATGAAGACCAGACCTATCACCAGCATTGCGGTGACTGCTAGCATAGCATCACGATCTCGGGCACCCTCCTCAGTGCAACGCTCAAACAGGCTTCCACAATGCCAGTCACTGAGGCATAGAGCCGCTATAAGAGTAGCTACGCAGAGAGCGAGTAAAAAGGCTGTCAACTTGCGGATTATCATTGCACTGAAATGAACACTCGGCCTCCAGCCACAATTCTACATAGCAGCTTCAGGTGCAACAACGATTGGATGCCACTGACTGACCAATCCACTTTCCTTTTCGATTAGCCAATCCGTCAGCAAACGGTCGTTTCTGTTACAGGACATGCCGTTTTTAAACCCAAGCGCCAAATCCTAAGCTCATGCATTGTTCGCACAACACATCATGGCAACTTGGGACTTTTGAAATTTGTTATGTAAATTGAAGGTGGCACAAAATTTAGGTATGCCCTGTTGGATGCTGCACGCAGTAAAAGTAAATTTAAGCCGATCAAAAGTTGAAGTAGTTGGCAAGATGCTTGCAGAAAGTGGAATGTCATTGTCCCTGATAGCATGGCAGCCACGTCATGGCTTTTTGGGGCGTATTTAGCCAACCCATCAAGAGGGCTGCTTTGAATGCTTGATGTAGCGACCTGAGCATCCCTAGAAGGCGGAGAGAAGGCTAAGCGTAGATCAGAATACGTGTATTCACGATGGGGAGGAGAGGGTCCGCCCACACAGCTAGGCTCAAAACGGCCGCCACCAGTGTGGAGAGCCAACCAACAGCCCAAAGAATCAAAACACTACATAGCCCTTCTCGTCTTTTGAGCGTCGTCCCCGATGCGTCCCTTCACCCACCTCCCGCGTCAGCCATCATAATGTAGTCAGTACTGCGAGAAGCACTCACTAGCTAACCGTGCCACACGCCGACGTCCGGCGCAAATGAGGCGAGGTTTGACACCACGTCAACGTCCTCTCATGGCGGTGCGACTCCACTTGTAGGTTCGTCCGACTTGCCAACTAACTTCGGAGTAAGAGATTCGGCCGACCATCAATGCTTCCTTTGCGAGGTTAGTTTACCAGCCGCCTTTCCAGATGGTCCACGGCTAAAATCGCTTCAGTTGTTAATAGCCTTCCTGTAGAGCACGGGAGTGGGATATTGTCGGAGATAAACGCAGTTCACAGTCCTTCAGCTTAGGCACCTCTTCTGCACCGTTGTAACGTGCCACTTGCAGGACAAATCTAGGTAGGAAATGTACAAAGTTGGGTCCACTTTCAGCTGTCACTGCTGTAGCGCCCCGAACATCCCTAGAAGACAAAGGTAAGGCAAATCACATATCAGAATAGATGGGGAGGAAAGGGACCGCTGGCATGGCCCTGAGGCCAGCCCAAGGCAGCTAGGTTCAAGACGACCGCCAACCAACAGTCCAAACAATCAAAACACTGCACTTGAAGCCTTAGCTTGTAAGATTCGGACCTTTTGGTTCCCACAAGTTGGACTTCTGTCATACGACAGTGCCATCGAATACGGATTGGTGTATGGAAAGCAAAATTTTAACTCACTCCACAAGGTTAAATAATAAACTTACCAGACAAAGGTGAGGGTGTGTAAAAGAGCCGGACTATCGTACAACGCATTTAGTTATTAAAATCATGTCATGGATGCAAAAACTTGTCCAAGGAATTGTTATTCGCTGCTTTCCACTTTCAGCATTAGCGTTCCTTCACCTTTGTACGGTCTGAAATGCCAACTATGGCCCCATGACGGCTCACTTTTGAGTCACTTTAAGAACTTATTGCTTTTAAATCTCGCCGACCACATATGAATGATTGGAGGCTGTTCACAAGTTTAATTACTTTTCCCCATAATAGTAAAGCAAATGAGGCATTAAAGCGGAAACAAAGTAGGCAAGACCAGACTGATGGAAGACAATCTTAATCTCACTATTCTGCTTATCGTCTCCGGTGCTAAAGGGTAAGCTATTTATCCTATCCATGAAGGCATGATTGTAGGCGGTTTTTCTCTTTCCCTCTCGTCGCTTCTACCATCCCCGCTATGGGAGGGTTGGATGTTTGCAGGCCTCTTTACGATGGCCCAGGGCAGGCCGAAGCATTCACGACTGAGGGGCCGCGGTCTCGAGGTAACTGCCGCGTAAGAGCTTCGAAACTGTCCTTCCGTCCCTCGCGCATGGAACACATTTTGAGAACATGAGCATTACAATGATGCCACTTCGAAGTCTCTTATTTGAAATCTTACCATTTGAACATTCATAGCCGAAGTTCTTAGAATTCACAATGACGTGTGCTTCGTCTGGCAGCCAAAGCCTCCTAAACCGGTGGAATGTGCACGTGTAAGATGAGTGGCACTGGAAGCGGTAAAAATTCGGTTATTAAGCACTAAACGCGTAAAAGGACTTTTGGACAGGAGGAGGAAATTGACTCGATTCCTTTGCTCAGGGGTAAGGTCGCTCACCCTGATGGTGGTAGATACCACCCTGCAATCCCTTGCTAACATCCTGTCGATTTTCCCGTTTTATTGAAGGCAATAAAGATGCTGCAGGACAATTAACCTTCTCGTGGTAGGGATAGTTGCAGGGAAGGAAAGGGGAGTGGAGAAATTCCTTCAGATGACTGATGTAATACTTTGTTCTGGCTGCTAGTTTCGATTTCGATGGACTGAGGTGGCCATTATTGACCTATCCATGTGGGCTGGCCTCTGGGCCATGTCAACAGACTCAATTCTTCTGTTTATTGAATATGTACATTCTGTTCCAGTGTCATGCCTCCTCTCGCCCTCACGGAAGTCCTGGGACTCTGCACTGGTGGCAGCAAGAAGCGGACCCGACTTTGATTGGACTTCCACCCCTAATTACATCACTTGTGACAGACTAGTGGTGTAAAGGAGGCGCATGTGCTACAGATGGGAGTCTCTCAGGTGGAGTAGGCTCCAACGTCCGCCTTCGATTCTCATCCAATCTCCATCTTCTGCAGGAAAGCTATTGTCAACCAAATCGACTCTAATCGTGAACTACCTAAAAGCGATTCATCCTGACGAATACCTTAGTATTCCTGCTTAAGAAAATTGATGTACCAAAGTCAAGTGGAACTGCAGAAAGGGATCCGTGGCGTGGTGGCCAAAGCTTCCCCCAGTGGGGCTCTCGAATCCCCACGACTAGCATAATTAGCACCTTGGTGTTTCTTCTAGACCTGACTATGATGCGACGGCTGACACGGAAGGCTTACCAAGGGAGCGTTGGAGACAGTGCTTGAGAGAAGATAAGAGCCGTGGAATGCTTTGCTTCATCTGCCTACCGATTTCGATAAGGGCTGTGTGGATGACCAAATTTGCCCTTGTCATGCAAGCCGGTCTCCGGACCGAGCTAGCACCTCCATTCCACTGTATTATGCCTACCTTCGCCTTCGAGGAAGTCTCGAGACACTACAGCATCCGCCTAGACCAACTCACCACCAATTACTGCAAGACAATCCATGAAATCGTAATGACAAATTAACCGGTCAGTTCATTTTCCCATTTGAAGTACGAGAAAGTAAGTCGGAAACGTATTCTTACAGTGCTGTCCCTTAAACTGACTCTTGGGATAAGTGGAGTTTTCCTGACTAAGACTGACAGTAGAATAGGTCAAAGGTAGCTCGAATGATGCTCTAATGGCCATTTCATTTTGTTTCAAAACTATTCGTTGTACACAGATTTACAATTTCGAGTAAAATTCTGGCACCTCTGCCATCAACTTGAAGCAAAAAAACCCTGCAGTTTTATTATGTGCTTTTCAATCTTATCAAATGTTGTAGATTTGGTAGTTGCCATATTCGGCGCAGGTCGACCGATAACATGAAGGAATGTTATAGAGGTGCGTGAGATCACCAAATGCGTAAAATAGCCTTCCCTGTGGATGTAGAAATGCACTACTGCGTCGAAACACTTTGTTGCGGTAGTATTGACGGTTCTTCCCTTCCACCGTCCTTGTGATGCGAAAGTTGGGCGTGTCCAGGCGCCTCTACATGGCACAGCACAGACATACGGTGACAGGGCCAGTGTTCATGGCTAGCGATGCTCAGACTTTGGAGAGCTTCCAAGTCGATCCACGACCCGATTTAAAACTGCCCTTCTTTCTCTTGCCCAAAAGGCATATTAAAATAACGTTAGCATTGTATGTAGGAGCTTAGACCTCATTAGTTTTGCTAAAAATCCATTGTTCAGGTGTTTGCTTTCCGAGGTTCACTCGGCAACAGCAATTCGTGCCTTTGATTAGTGATGGAAATTTAAGGGTTAGGATTGGAATGCTGCTGATTGGTTCACCTGTCTCTGAGATGGCCATATTGACCTAGCCGCATGAAATGACATCCAGGCCATGTCAGCAGTTACTGTCCCTCCCTCTATTGAATACAAATGCATATTCCACCCTGAATCTTGCCTTCTTTCGCCTTCAAGGGAGCCTAAAGATGTTACAGTAATGGTCGAGGTAAGCAGGCTCGACTTTGTACTGCTCCTATTTTTCCATCTTCACCATCTGTGACGAATTGAATCGCTGCGAAAGAGGTGCCTGTGCTGTGGGTGGGAGAACTTCTGACATCCCATGTCTTGAAACATCTACAACATTCCCGTGTTCTGCAGGAAAGTTATTAACAATTAAAGCGACGCTAGATGTGGACTAACTGGAAAGAAAAGCGGTGAACTAACGCCCACAAATAAGCATACTGACTGTCGGCACAAAATCTTGCCGCGAAGTCGGTTCCCAAGCCGGACGAAACTCCATGTTCAGTCGCGCTGCCAGGAGGAATCACTGACGCGGACTGAGGTGGCTTCCAGGTCATGCCAGCAGCCACATTAATCCCTCTGTTGAACACACATGTATTCTGCCCCATCTCATTGCCTCTTTCCTTCTTCAAGGGAGGCTCAGGGCGCTTCATCGGTGGCGATGCAAAGCAGACTCGACTTTATGGATCTTCCATTCTGATCCACAGCGCCTGTAACAAATTGCACAGGCGCACGAAGTGCTTGTGTTGCAGATGAGAGAATCTCTACTATCCCGTAGCCGAAGGGCGAGAAACAACATCCGTCTCCGACACCTGAGCCATCCCCATATTCTGCTGAAAACTATGAACAACTGAAGCGCCACAGAACGTAAACGACTTGGAAGGGAGACGGATGGACCAACGTCTCCCAACGAATATGCTGGTAGTCTTCAGAATATCCTACTCTGAAGTTGGTCTCCAAGCCAAGAGAACCGTCAGATTGAGTCGTACTACCACGCATGATTGCTGACGTAGTCTTAGGCATCCCCTCATTTGCGTCGATTGCCGAAGCCAGGTGCTACTTGCAGTACTGACTGCGCTGTGATGGCCAACGCAAAGGATCTGCCAAGGAAAGCGTCGAAGACAGCACCCAAAAGCGGTGAGGAACTTTGTTTGCACGAACTACTGATAGGCTGACCACATCAACCTAGCTGCGTGGATTGGCCTCCGCTCTACAGCGGCAGCCACATTTCCTACCTCTATTGAATACGTGCATACCCCGCCCTATGTTTCGCTTTCCATCTTCTTCAAATGCGGATCGGAATGCTACCAGAGTTATGTGGTGGCAAGGCCAAAGTGTCTGCAGTTGGAAAGAACCAGGCTTTAAGCTAAAATTGTCCTCCCGCCTCCCTGCCTAGAAAGCACAATTAAAAAAAGATAAGCAATTCAAGTGGGAGCTTAGCTTCGTAGAGCTCGATTAAAATCCCTCGCTCAAGCGGCTTCTGGGTGAATGGACTAGGACTTTTAAGGTACTTGTTCGCCGCGGTGTATTTGCCAACAGCAACAAGGGCCTTCGATTAGTAATGGAGCTGTTAAACCAACTTTCTCCAACCCTTGCAATGCCACCTCGCAAGCTTAAACTATGTCAGCAACTGTGGAAAGGTTCGGTTGGCGTCGATGTCCACGAAATGCACTCAAAGGAAATTCGTGCCCTGGTAGAGTTGTAAATTACTTACATATCAAATAATTTATGGACTTCAAGGATACAGCCTCCCTTTTCTTTCCTTTCCTCTGCTCTGGGCAGAAAATGCGGGCAATGTAGGCAGCGTTTGCAGAATGGATTTAAAGAATTCATCGCAGTTCTGCTATTGGTCACCAAAAAGTGACTGCAAAGCTTATGTTCTTTAAATATGCTTGTCGGCGAGAGACGGAGGACACTTCCAATCCGATCGCTCCCCAGAGCCTGGGATGTCCCTCTCGCAACTTCTAATAAAAGTGTCCGACAGCACTCAACCATCGCATAGTAAGGCTGGAAGAAGGGAAGCGGAGGGAAGGGAAAAACCGTTGATCAGCGCTATTCCAATTGGAGATTGCTTCTTACCAACCTCCGTTCATTGCGCTGATTACGAAATCGACCAACTCTGTGATCAGGCAGTGTCCTTAAAGGCACCATCATTTGCCATGTGAAAACACCACCGTACTTTTGGTCCATTCAAGTTTTGATGTCCTCACGTGGAAAGCCAAAATGGTTTTGCTACTGCGTATTTATAAAGAATTATGAGTCGACGTGTAAAAACCATTACCCTTATTCTCATTAATCAACATAAAAATGTTATACTTTAGTTGTAATTTTATGTACACTGCCTGTGGAAGACGGTCTGGAATGTCCGGGAAAAACTGCTGCCACCTGTGTTGGAGCCTTGCAAAGAAGTGTAATGTGCTTATCAATGTAAAAACTGTGAACAAGTGTGAACCATTAACTTTAGGTATTTCATTAAGGCGTAAACAAGCGAATTACCTTTGCCACTGGCACTTGAATGAATTAGCTGTAATGATTTGTTTGTTTAGACTGCCGGTTGGCTATCGGCCACTAAGATGGTCATATTGGCTTGGCTGTGTGGACTGAACTCTGGGCATCGTCAGCGGCCTTACTCCCCACCTTTTGATAATAAATGCATTTTGCCCCAATATTTTATCTTCTTTTGGCTTCATTGGAGACTCGGGACGCTACATTGGTGGTAGCAGAAAGCAGACCCGTCTTTGCAGACTTTCTGTCTCGATCCGTAGCGCCAGTGATATATCGCAGTGGTGCGAAAGAATCGCCTGTGCTGCAGGTGCAAGAGTCTCTGACACCTCGGCTCGACATCCACCTCACTCCCTGTGTCCTGCAGGCAAGCCAGTAACAACTGAAGGGACGCCAGCCATGAATTACCCGGAAAGGAGGCCGATAAACTGACTCCGCCCAACGGACGTGCTGGTTGCTAGCAGAACTCCTTACCCTCAAGCAAATTTTCAAGACGACCAAACCTTTAAGTTAAGTTGTACTGCCAAGAGGGACCACCGGCATGCTGTCAAGCATCCCCTCATTCGCGTCGAATGTCTGCGCCGGGTACGGTTAGCTCGTGGGTACTTCTCACACCACTTATTATGTGATGATGGCTGGGGAAGGCGTCAAGACGACGCCCGATGGAGGGTAAGGGCTACTCAATGCTTTGTTTCTATGAGCAGCTAGTTGGCCATGAGCATGTTGGTGGCTGTAGTAAGCTAGCTGCTTGGATTGGTTTCCGAGCCACATCACCTTTTTCCATTGCATGCTTTTGTCCTCAAGAGAAACTCTGAACGCTGCATTGCTTCATCTTTGCTCTGAAAAATCTGCATATCCCCATCAATTCAATAGGCTGACCTAATAAGTGGTGCGCATTTAAGCGGTAGAGGAAAGTGCAATGCATTTTACGTTTCTGATTGGACTTATTGTAGGGCAATTCTGACGCAACTTTGATTAAAGGATACTTAAAGCTCGATGAGCTTACTTTTGCTCGATGGTATGGCCCGAGAGCAGTGCGAGTAGTTCTCCAGCCTGTCGGGATATTCAGGCTACGGAGAAGGCTAAGATGTCTACACTGCAGCGGAGTAGGTGGCTGAAAACAATTTCAGTAGAGTTAGGCAGATGCAAAGCAAATAAGTAATGGACACTTAATAAAACGAATGGATTCAGCTCTGTCAGACAAATGCTTTTATAAATTAGAAGTGCAATCGACGCAGAGCATCAATTAGCGTTGAATTTTAGAGACAATAAATTCTTCCACTGCCTCTGATGACGGGAACACACCACTGGTCCGACAAGATTCACGGCGTAAGACTGGATCAAATGGTGAATTCCTGTAAATGATCAGTACCCAACCTTGCTACTGGGACCTTTCGACTGGTCCAAAGTGGGATTATATTTGATACAGGGGAACGTGAAGGAGAGCGTCCTAACAGTGCGAAACCTAATAAATTGCAACATAGCTTTCGTATTAAATGCTTTGCATGTTTTTACCGCTGGTTGTTCATACGGTCACTTAATTGGCCGTTTTGACCTAGTTGTGTTGACCGGGCTTTGGGACATACTAGTGGCTACATTTTCCACCTTCCTTACGTATGTACATTCTGGATGGATGGCGCAGCTATCTTCAAGGTGGCCGCAACCAACAGTCAAAACAAACAGGACACTATGCATTCTAGTTTTGAATTGCAATCATTAACACAACCATTTGGTTTGTACCTTCTCGCCCAAACTTCTTAGGTGTATCAGCACATTGTGCTACTAGATGTTGGATTACAAAGCGAATCTATCCCCTAGTAATTTAATTTAGATCTTTGGCACAAGCTTCATTCCCTGTTAGTTATTTCAAACTGTTCTCTCTTACGATAGTGCAAGTCATGCATGAATGCAAGTTTATGTGAAAGCCTATTAAATTTTAATCAAGACTAAGTATCAAGTAAAATGCGAGGTCAATTTACAATGAACACAAAATGCTAAAATAATTTGTTTGATTGCCTTAACTACCTGCATAAATTAGCGTCATTTTTGACGCGTACTCGTGAGGTGTACCTTAGCTGTCTTTCGGGCGTTTCTATTCGAAACTTGTTTGTGAGGTTAGATTAGCTCGTATATTTTGATCGCTAGCATTTTTCGTTTTCATTTCACTTACCGCACAATATTTTGGTGCTTAGTTGGCAGAGTGACCGTTAACTGGCTTGAGTGAGTAATTTATAGAATGGGACTACTATTGCGGATTTTGCTATTGTTGTACAGATTTTGCCGTTTTTGAGTTCTCAACTCGATTGGCCCTTATTTTGGCAAGTTTGCTTTATGGTATGAATATGGTATTTCGTTCCCCTCTGCATATTCACCATAATCTTGGCAGCACTGTGCTTCCATGTTCTTGTTTATTGTGTCAAAATGCAACCATTGTAGTCGGAATATTTACCTTTTAGAAATGGATAACAGCTCTTCATTTCCATCATACACTCCTACTCCTATTCGGATTTTGGACGAGTCTAAGAAAAGGAGTTCTGGATTAGTTTATAACCCAACTCCCATTAGTGAACTTGATCGATATGCTCCAACCAGTTTTTCTGTAGCCTACGCACCTGTTCCTTCAAAATTATTTACTCCTGATGTTCCCACCTACTCTCCTGTTGAACCGACCAGAACCAGTGACAGCACTCCCGGGAAGCCTTTTGGATATTCCCCATCCCAATTTGCGTTGGAAAGTGAGCCTCTTAATACCCAATGCACTCCCGCGCATCCGCATAAAGTCAAAAAGCACTCAACAATGGAAGCTCTAACTGACGTTACTGAAAAACGAAAAAAGATTCTCTCTCTTTATACTGATTTGTATGACAACCCCGATGAACCACTGCCTCCATCACTCCATCGACTGACTTTACCAAAGCCAGCACCGGTAAATATGCTGTTTATTGTTGATTTTGGTCGCATGACCTAGTCGTTGCATGTAGAGTCTACCTCAGAATCGCCAAATGTTCTACCCCAAACTCGGCCCAAACAGCCGCTGCGACCAAGTAATAAGATTCCAATGCCCATTCGTAAGCGTTATCTCGAGCAGTTCATTGAAGCTTGCATAAGGATATGTGCGTCTGCACCAGAAGCATATGCCATGGTAGTGTTAACTTTTTTGAACCTTTCTTTGTAAACTATTCAATGCACCTATCACATTTCTGTCTTGAAGGCGTTGCGCGAAGAGCAAGCCTGTCATGATAAGGCTCAGAATCGTCATACATATCTTCATTCGGTCATCAACTGTCTTAAAAACTTAAATTCTCAACCGGCCTACAAAACCGAACCGGCACCACCGCCTTCAAAGCACAGTGAAAAGTCAATGACAGCTGCGAAGGCAGATTTATCGGATAGGAATCTCGATGAAATGATCAAAGGTAAGACAGAAATATTTTGTCTGCCTTTAAGTTTTTTGTCATGAAAGCGAGATGGTGATAAGTGACTTGTATGCGATAGCATTTTGGTGCTTTTTTAATGGCTTGCGTAGGTGAACATCTGAATGCTTTTGAAACTACTTAAAAGCAGTGTCATGTGGTGGTTTTGTTATCCCGTTGTAACACATTTTGTGGATTGCAATGCCTTATTAATCACGAGCATCTGCTTCGATTGATAGGTCCAAAATTTTACAGAGAGCTAAAGTCTTTTCTCTTGACTGAGGAGGATCTCATTCGTAACGGATTTCCACGACCTGATAACTCGAAAGGGGCTCCCCGGGGAAAAGCGATCATTTCCGTTCCTGCCGAAAAGAAAAATGCTGTGGAATTATACATGAGTACGTCAGCTAGCCACCTCACGTTTTTGCAACTTTTGTATTGCCCTATTTTTGCCCTATTAGCCACTCTCTGGCAACCGTTTTGATTTATTACCTTTTTAGCTAATGAGCGCTTTTGTTGTCGGTGTGGCAAAGCCTATGAAGTTGATGAATTTGGAGTGCCAACCGTGAAAACCGAGTGCCTTTATCATTGGGGCAAACCAGTGCGGCGAAGAAGTAAGTAATTTTCATCAATTTTAACGGTTTCAGTAGTGTTTGTTAACTAAAAGCTATTATTGTTGCGATAGTAGCCGGCCCGGTCTTACGCATTTTAAAATGAATAGGAATTGGGTGAAGGTTTATCACCCCATCGTTATCTGAAACTCGTTTAATGCTGATGGAGACACATTGAGGTGTGACAGTATGAGTAATCCGTCGTTATTAGGGCAGAGGGTTACTAAGGTTCGGGGTCGTGGCTGAAAAGCTATGACTCTGCATTGATAAAAGCCTTAATTGGTTAAATAACTCGTATACCTAATCGTACGACTGAAATATCGTTCTGATAAACTTATTTTCCCCCTTTAGTACCCGGTTTAGGTTTCGATTTGCATTATACCTGTTGCCAAGCTGAGAGTGGACAAGAGGGTTGTCAGATCGCTCCTAAAGGTCATGTGAACGATACAAATAAATGGTGTGATCTGGAGGGGTACCTAACAACTCTTCCCCCTGCTGTGGACAATTTGACTGCCGAGTCGCGAGTCAATGTCTACTCCCTCGACTGCGAAATGGTCTATACCACCGGAGGGTCAGTAGTGATATTTCCTTTTCACTGCATAGTATCAAGACAATGATTAGGACATTTTTCCTAACTGAATGATTTATTTTATGCCACTGAACTGCAGGCACTCAGAAAGTTTTGTTACTTTGTTTTTCGAAACCAAGAAGTGGGTGAAATCAGTTTCCGAATGTTAACATTCAATTTGGAGTTGTTAGCATGTAGTTCTTACTTAGAAAAAGTGCATGAAGAGTCTGATCGCCCGTTAGTACGAGTGAAGGAAGCCGGCTGCTTAAACTCACGAAGGCTGGAGAGCCATTGAAGTTCATTTGGAACTACTAATCATAGCCCACTCATAGCTTCACTCAAGAAATTTAGTCTTCTACCCGCTTATTCAGTTACACTTGCCACTGGCGATTCGACTTACCTTACTCACTATGTGGCCTTTTTAGCTATGAATTGGCCCGCGTCACAGTGATAGATACAAATTTGAACGTGGTTGTAGACAGGGTCATTCGACCTCTAAATCCCATTATCGACGCGAATACGCGATTCTCGGGTCTCTCGATCGACCAGTTGGAGGCCTCAGAGCTCCAAATCACCGATGTGCAGATGGAGCTTTTGCAACTCTGGGACGAAGATACCATCCTCATCGGTCACAGTCTGGAAAATGATCTCACTGCCCTTAAGGTGGGTGCTCGAATTGAACTCTCCTTGAAGTGGTCAGCATTCCATATGGCTCTAGAAACTCCACAATTCTTGCGCTACCAAACATTATTCAATGGAAGCCCATTTCTTACTGTCACTAGCCTTTAGTCTGTTCAAATTCGTCGCCGTTCGTGGTGCTTGCGAATGCTCCTTATTGACCTCTTCTTAAGCATAGGTTGAATTTGATGAGTTAAGTTTGCTGGATTTAGTGCCGGCTGGGGAAATAGAAAAACGTGAAGTCATATGTCACCGCTCACCTACTTTCCATGAATGGGCAAGGCTATCATCGACGGTAGTTCAGCATCATTCAGTTCGTATCAACGAGTCCTCACTACACATTTCTTATCATAGTCACACTGCCTGAATCCAGCTGACCAGGCTTGACTTTCACACACTTTTGCTATCAGATTAAAGGTTTCAAGGTTTTCGTTTGGCCCCTCTACTTGTAGTGTTATTTCAGCTCAACAACAAGCATTCCATCTAACCTTATGAACTAATCTTTCTAGTTCATTCACAGCAAGGTGGTTGACACCTCAATCGTCTTTCCTCACCGAAGGGGTTTACCCTACAAACGGGCTCTTCGAACAATTGTCAGTGAATACTTGGAAAAGCTCATCCAAAATGATGGTTAGTGAACTTTCCTCTCCACACTTATATGGCTGACATGTTGATGTCTCTTCCTTTTGGGTAGTGTTTACTGCCAGGCGGAAAGCATAGCCCATTTGGCGTTCAATTCTTTTCATTACCCATTCCCAAGGGTGATAGATGGCAGTTCTTTTTTAAGAATTATGAAGAATGTTGAAGAGTACTTATGGAAGAGTTCTAATTGGTGGGAGATAGCACTTTATGGGCAGTCAAATAAGCTCTTGCAATTTTGTGGTAAAAGTGATTGACCGTTGAAATCACACAGGATAATTTGTCCTTTGAAACAAATCACCATTGACAAATCGCCACTCCTTTCGTAAGGAGCCGTAGGAATTTCAATTCAGGGGCTCAGTTTTTAATAACTGTTAAAGAACAGGCGACCTTTGAACAGGATCCAGGCACCTAATTGCAACCACTAGATGGGCAGCAGTTTGTTCATTTGCTGGTTTCCATATTTTTGGAATCAGCTTTAACCGATTTCGTTAAGTAAGCGAGTCACATTCATCAGGTCATTCCGACTGAAGTTTGATGGTGTGAAGTGAAGCTCAGGATAGCAAAGTATAGCGCCATTCCGGTAGTTCGGCGCGCCTCTATGGTTTGCAAGCGGTTCCATGCAATTCACAATTACAATTCCAGCAACTGTACAAAATTACAAGTCTTGACTGGATTGCCTGACTAATTGAATCCTTGCATGGGATCTACTGTCTTCAAAAGGTTGAACTCGTCTAATCCTTTTTTTCAGAAGCTGGCCACGACAGCAAGGAAGATGCTGTTGCTTGCATGCTGCTGATGCAAAAGAAGGTTAAGGAGTCTTTACGGAAGAAAGTGCGTTGATCCTCACACTGGTCGTCGTCTCTTCCTCTGTGACGTCGTGTACATGTACTCTTTTATGGAAACGTTATTGAAATATTTGATTTTGTTTCGATGGATGTTTGAGCTTTGGAGGGGTGGAGGGATCGCTGAGATTTCGAATACTAGGTTCTCTGAACAACTTTTTTTTTGATAAAACGGTATGTCTGAAATGGCTTCGCATAAGACGTTTAAGTTACCCAACGGAATTGGCGGCTACTGTCGCTGGCGTTCGCCGCTCATCGTCAGTGGTTTGTTGCACCTGCGGCGGAGAAATTCATGCACTAGCGGAGCGGGTTGATTTCCTGGCGGTTCTTAATGAATGAAGCGATTGCTAGCTTGTTTACCTGTAGCGATGTCTGTGTGCTTTTATCCAACACACCGAAGACGTCTTGACAGAAATCTAGCATGGATTATATGGCTTTATTAGTCGAAACTACTTGCCCAATCGTGTCAGCGCTGCGTGGACTCCTGTCTGGTACGCAGTTATTTGCATAGGCCAAAACCCCATCAGTCTCTTGTTTTATGATTTGTAAAACTGTCTGGGAGTTGTAATTACCAGAAGAATATGCCATCTTACGCTTGCCATAGAAGTTTAATCGCAAGCTCTTTGACAGTGCTGCCATGAATAGCTAGTAAAACAGCAGATATTTATTAACTTTGAAGAACCATTTACACACCATATAACATGGATCCGTAATCTGCAAGAAAACACTAACTCAAGGGCCTACACACAGGCGTACGTATGAACAGCTAAACTTTTAGCTGGAATGTTGAAAGGGTGGGCGGGTAGGGGAGGAGGGGGCAGTGGGAGCTTTTGAACTCGTCAATATTAAAATGCGGCAAGAAACTCCAGAAGTGCGGTGTAACAGAAGGCATACTGATTCTCATCCTCAATCATGTGACTCCGCTGGGATCGTAGAAGTCGTGTTGTTAGCAGAAGGTCCACCATACCCTCACATCGCATTCTTTCCAGGAGAATGCTCAGTGCGACAAATATGCCTGTACGACCAGCGCCGGCGCTGCAACAACGATTAAACTCAACCAAGTGCCCCTTAGAATGCAACTAGGCTAATTCTTCTCAATAAACATGCTCACCTGCAGTGTACAGTGATTGGACCGTCTTGGCCAAATTGGACTTGTGTTTTGTGAACCTGGGAGATTAATTCAATGAGAGTTTCAGAAGCTCGCGAGATAGGAATTCCATTGTCTGGCCAATCGGAGAATTGAAATTGGCGCAAGGTCCGTGATTGGCCATCTTGAGTGTCAGTAATACGAAATTCGCGTAGGACAAAACTTGGCATATTATATTCCACCATAGGCTCCACAAGAAACTGCTCATAGCGTTGTGAACGCTCTGAAGGCCAATATTGAAAGCACTGCTCCCGTCCATTCTCGACCACTTGACTCAGCATTACAATGATTGGCGAGTTGTGCTCCCACACCATACGCCAGAAGTCTTTGGTTGTACTAGCTAACGGAGCCTGAGTGGCAATATAAGCCCTCTCGTGCCAATAACCATCAACGAAGCTAGCGTTAATGTAGTCGGCACCTTCCACTCCACGCATTGTGGAGAGAATAACTCGATTGTATTCATAGGGAAGGACTGAATCCAACCGATTCTTATTGCGATTCTCAGGCAAAAGTGCGCTGGTGCACTGAGAGAACACTTGAAGGTTTATTGAAACTCGCTGAAAAAAAAAAATGTTTACAATCACTACTTTAGAATCCAGCACCTTTGAAGTGGACGCCGTCAGAAGGAGCTTTTGCCTCTCAAATGTATCACATTATTTATGCTTGCATGAAAAGGAAAATGCTCTTTTTTTTCCAAAATCAGAATCAAGCGGAAGTACTTCTTCCAAGAAATCAGACTAAAACTTTTGTACACCATCATAAAGCGCGAAAACAAAGGTGTCTGGATGCTTATTAATTATTCATTCACAAAGAAATTACCACTTCCTCATATTAGGAGAAGTAAAGTTAAATAAGAAAAATCTTTTACCTCTCTTTTTTTTGAGAGAGACTTAAAGCGTTATTTTGCTGAAGGTGTGGAGGAAAACAAAAGTGAATGCATGTGGTGCTGTGGCAGAGTGTGAAATTCTCAGTGTGAGCTTATTTTTTGAATGCCGTCTGTGCGATCCCCCCATTCCACAACCCGATTGCAACGCATTGTTTGTTCGCTTAACTGTCATTTTCGGGTATGGGTCGGGTTAGCTATGCCAGCAAATGCATCCCCCCATCGCCACCACGTCTAACCCGCCCTTGGAGGAGTCTCGGGGTGCCACGCTGACCTTAGCGTAGAGGAGAGATCAGGCGCTAGACAAGGCAAAACATCCAGCCTAACCTGAGATCCCAATTCCAGGGAAGTCGGACTGGTGGGGAAGTTGGCGCCTCTCATGACGCAGTCATCAAGACATACTGAGCATCGAAGTGGGTTCCAGTTGACACATCGTGAGCTTATCTTTTGAATGCCGTCTGTAGAATCTCCAAAACTCATCAAAACTAGCCACTTTCAGCCTCATATTTCCCACCTTGCTTGGAATGCATCCTTTGCTTAACTCTCAGTTTCAGCAACTTCTAATCCACCCTTAGAGGTGTCTCGGGAAGCCATAGTGATCTTAGCTAAACTAACGCCTTCACAGCAATAAGATCGCATCGACTGGGGGTGCTGACATTAAAACTGAATTGAAAGCACACTTAAGGCGTCTATTCCCATGGGTTAATTTGCCCCTCCCCGTAAACATTAGGTGCTCGCCTTTGAAAAACTTTGAAAAGGTGCAATTTTCAATCCAACCTGAAATTCCAATTCCAAGGCAGTTATACTGGTGGGAAAGTTGGCCTTCAAAGCGCCTCTCGTAGCGTGGTCACCGAGGTACATACTGAGCGTTGAAGTAGGCGCCAGTTGACGCAACTTCATGACATAATTGTAGAGGTTGTGTGCGGTCACCTCACTGCCTGCCAACTGCACAGCCTCGACCATGACCTCGTAGAGGAAGGCGTACTGCTGCTCAGTTTGCACCATGAAGTTGCGTTGTGTGCGCATTCGACTCACGGCGCCGAATATGTCAACGGTGTTCTCGGCTCTGATACGATCTAGTTGTGAGTCTATGACTATGAAGGCGCCTTCAACACAAATTAAAAAGGCGTCTCGGTAAATGTAAACTGGGAAATTTTTTCCAGTGAAATCAATTTGCCCCTAACGACGCTACAAGTGGATTAGTTGACCGGCATTTGCAAAACAGAATGAATGAAGGCTTCGTAGCATTGCCATTCAAACACTACCAACACCAGGATTCAATTCAAACAAGCACCGAACATTCGAAGAGATCTTTAGTGCAATCTATGCTTTCCAGTCTGAGGACAAAAAGAAACAAAACTCCAAACACAGTTAAATCTGCCACCAAGGCAGGATGTAGACGAGGTTTACGATTCTACCCCCGATGAAATAAGTCTGCAGACGCAGTCTAGTCAACAAAAAAGATTCCCATTTTTAAAAATGGTGGACTAGGAGTAGATGCAAGCCTCAAATTACAAGCCCAACCTCATCCAATCCTTCAGCCTTCAATCGCTACCACTCAATTACTTCATAACATGCACACACGTATTATTAGCTACTAATGGGTTTACAGTACAATTTTAGAATGATTTAGATAAATGCTGAGAATAATGCCTAAGAAAGAGACTTTTCATCCCAGTGGATGGGAAAAGAAACAAATGCAATTAAGTTTATGCACTTGTGACAAATGCCATTAGGCGTCAGGGAGAGAAAGCTCACGTCTGTCTCCAAAATTAGATTAGCTGTTTATATCGCATATCCACACAGATTGCTAATGCGTGCATAAAACAAATTACTTTTGATAAGTGAATATACTTTGTGCTAAAAAGGCTCGCTACACAGCAGTGAAGTAAGGAATTAAGCGGACACACACCCGTTCTTCCAACTCCGGCAGAGCAATGGACAACTGTGGGCCCGAGGCGTGTGGAGGCGGAACTTGTGACCAGATTTGGGGGAATACCGTTGTCTTGGACTCTTTGAGCCTGTTGCTGTTCAAGAGCGCTGCGTGCCTGACTGACTTGACGGATGAAGAGGAGAAGGGGTTGTGGCTGTTGGGGAGCTCCACAATCAGGCCATGCGGTGAATTGAAACTGTTTAATTTGACGTGCTTCTGACAGTGGTTGTAGATGTTCTAGACCATCTGTGTAGCTGTTGTTGAGATTCTGTGAAGCAGTCTCGCCAGTGTTTGCGGTTGGAGCCATCTTTCGAAGGCTAAATGTGCGAATAGTGTAATAGGCGTAGTCGGTTGCATCCAAAAGAGTCACGGCAAAGGCAGTAAATTCGATCAAAGGCGATTTCGACTCATTTTCGGGGCAAATTTGGTAGATTTCGGTGCCACGAGAAGGCCAGTATTGGTCACATTTAAGGCGCGAACGCTCCTCCAACTTCGTCATCATAACAATCACCCTCGAGTTCTGCTCCCATATCATACGCCAGAAATCGCCAAACGTTTCGGGAAGCGGACCCTGCGACAAGGCAGAAAAAGTTCCCCCTTCAAACGAAACTTTCTGCACAGCTGTTTATGCACTTGCTTCCTTTTGGAGCGGTACCATGAAATTAACAAAAGATACTCAATTTGGCATTGTTTTATTTTGAAACAACGCATTATCATATTTTTGACAAGGAGAAATAACACCATTGGCCAAATTTGGCCCTTTAAACCTACTGGCCAAATCAATGGACAGTTTAGGTCTTGGCACAGGGAGACTCGATCGGAGTGCTCAAATGTGAAGTCTACGCAAATAATTAACAATGGCAACCTAACAAAGGACGTACCACGCATATTCACGATTTTTGCTAACAAGTTTTGCAAAGGATTGAATAGTGATGAGTATTTTGAATAAAACATTCCTCCAGTACCGAAAAAGTTTGCACAATTTTAAAATTTGGATGGAAAGAAAAGCACTAACAAATGGGCATGAGCAAGGACGCCTTCAACACGCCACCAACAAAGTTGTTAACGCATAGTCAACAATTTATTTGTAGCACGAGACAAAAGCAGACCTTTTTCAGCCGTTGAGAAACATAGCTCAGTAATACATAAAAAGCAGGCACTTCCTTCCACTTAGTAGATTGAAAAAAAGACCATCTAATTGAAGATGATTCTTACTTGAGTGGCAATGTAGGCATTTGATCGTCGATAGCCATCCAAGTAATTGGCGTTGATGTAATCTGAGCACGGTACTCCAGGGAGTTGGCTCAAAATTACTCGACTATGGTCGTAGGCAATGACGTTGGCGTAGCGGTTTTTGGCCTTATTCAACTCCATATTGGCATGCTGCCATGTGAAGCCACTGCCTGAGTCGATTGCCTCATATTCCTTATAGAGACCGTTGTTATCGAAGGACTTGAGGTTGGCCACATGAACAGCTAGATGACTAAGAGAGATGGGTGATTGGCTGGGGAGGGTTTGGCCCAGCATTGCCTGCGGCACCTGTCGAAGTGGCGTTTCCGGTGTCGAGAGTGTCTGGACAGGGGGTCCAGTTTCGAGCGCTTTCGAGGTTTGTGGTGTTGGAGATGCACGAATGGCAGGGGGATGTGAAGAATTAGCTAGAGTACAGACGTGTGATAGGCAATGCCTTAAAAACCAGCATAGATTTCAACCTTGGAGCAAAAGAGGCATGATGGATGTGAGCTATCCCTTTCCGTACTAGATTCCGTCCGCCCATTTTTGGCATAGTTAGATCATTTTCACCCGAAATTACCGTTTTCTTTTGTGCAAACGAAAACCCTTTCAAAAGGTGCAATACCGCCGCACCAGTGATAAAATTCCTCTTGACCGCACATTTTGGATGTCTTCATTTGGGTTCCTCATTGTGCCTAATCGCTAATAGCCCACTTAATCCCTAGCAGTGTAACAATTGACGAGCCCTTCGCCTGATTATGATATACTTAAGGATTTGTTGCAATTTTATAGGCAGCCCAACCCTGTAAACCGCTTAATTAACAGGAATTTGGCTGGACACAAGCACACAGGAAGTAAATCGCCAAGTGTAGTAAAACAAAGCCCACTTGTAAAACTGTGTCACAACTAGACGAGGATAAAAATGTTATAATGAAGGCCAAAGCTGACGTTGCCGTGATGCAACTTAAAGACACTGGCAAAACACTTTGTAGGTACTAACTTACCAGGTGAAGTTGACTCCGCAGTGTAATCTGTAAGTTGAAAAGACAAACTTGCATTAACCGCACTGCAACGAAAACAACTACCCCAGCATGTGTTTACTAACCAACTAATTTATTTCATAAATGGATAGAAGTGACTAGTTGAGGGTGGAATAACTCCCATGAAGGCACAAACTAAACCTCATTGGAGTGCTTTGTTTGTTGCAAATGACAGTTTCAGTTTCTATCGCTCGAGTGGCCACGCTGGCGTGCGGGTCAAGCCAGCGGCCCCTTCCCTTCTACCCTCCTCTCGCCTTCAAGGAAGCCTCTAGACGCCACGGTGACGTTATTATTTAAGACTTTATGTACAAAATAGTGCCTAGGATTTGTATATGGACGGTCACAATATCAGTATTTGACTTTTAATATCGCTCTGAAAGGTAGTGGCCAAACGCGACTGCCATTCCATGAAATGCAAGAATGTAACCTATTAATGTAAAATGGTAGCAAGTCTTTTGGTGAATAGTTGGCAATGATATGATTTAGTTTGAATGGCATCGCGGGTGCTCCAACCAGAGAAAGTGTCGGACAAGCTAATTCATGCTAGGCAAAAGGCGGATTGTTATGATTTGTCAAGCCTAAAATTTGAGCCTTGCCAAACCAACCGTTTCCACTTTGAATTTCAACAGAGTGCATTTCAACGGGATCAATGCCGGGTCCGAGGCTTTTATGATGGGACGGTGGCATAAGCGGCACCTTCAAACTGTTATCCGTCTTTGGCAACTTTGCACCGATGGAGTTGCGTTGCTGTTTTGGCCTTCGTCTAGACAATGGAACAGCCACTCTCATTTCTGTTCATCCATTACTAATCCAAAAAAAGCTTATCAAAGCACTCATTGACTTGTTAGGAAGGGCGTTTTAGCTTGTTAAAATAGCCTTCAATTTCTCCACATTGTTTTACAACTTGTATCTGTTACATTCACCGATTTTACCGGCGTCAGCCCGCCAACTGAGCAACACTACCGATTATTTCAAACTATTTGCAAATAATTATTTCATCCGGTGAATGACCGAAGTCGGGAACCCTGTAGCTCGAGAAGTCAACTTAAATAAATGCAGTAACACTAAAGCGGTTGCCACCAAGCCAATTGACGCTTCGGGCGCTGAAAGGAGTTTGGCGGAGTGCACACACTCCGTCAGGAAGTGGGCGAATGCTTTTCGCACAGCAAAAGACTAATTGAACTGAGAACTTGTTTTTTTTTACGAAAGAATCCGAACAAAGCAAGGAAACGCGAAAAAAATATTTTACCCAATTACAAGGGTTACAATGACACCGTCAACTAGCCAACAAAAGTGGTTTTTGTGTGACATCAGCTTTCATTAAATCGGAAGGCCAAACTACGTTCTACTGGTTTTAAAAACTATTCCTAGAAAAATACATACACGAAGCTGTTTATGAATACAAAGGCTATTTGAGTTGTATGGGTGCATAAAGGGCGACTTAGTATTGGCGTCATTTAAGAGTGTCTCGAGGTATTTATGCAACTTAGAGGAGTTAAAGCATTCAGACAGTGTTGACAAACCTGAAAAAGCACTGTACAGCAATACAGATGAGAGCAACCAATGCGAGACCAATAATAACAGTAACGAGGATGATGGTGAAAAAAGACGGACCAGCACGATTTACTACACCGCCGGTGGAGCTTCCACCGCCACTTCCAGCTAAATCGGAAATGCCATTCGATCGGGCAATTATGAGACGCTCCTCGGGCGTGAATGCGACTGACCATCGACTGGAGGAGCAATAATTAGGATTGATGCTATCCTCGTATTCATCGCCTTTGTCACCCGAGTCAATGATAGCTTTCGATGCGACTGGATTTCCATTGCTGTAGCCGAGATTTGGGCGTTTGTGTAGTGGCACGGAATGCTGAATGTCTGGGTAGATGCATGCTAAAAGTATTGCCTGAAATGGTTGAAAATAGCATTTAAAAAGGGAAACCTTAAGCCTCCAGAGCCATTATTTTTTGTGTCACAAACAGTCGCAATCACATGTACACACACAAGTAGTTTGGATCCTTTACAAATTGTTAATTACACTAATGGGATTTCAAAAGTTAATGCGTGTAATTTTCTAACAAAAAGTAAAATGCGTGTCGATTACTTGGATCTTAAAACTAGCCCTCTTCCACGGTAAGAGAGAGAAGAGGGAGAAAATGGCTTTAACTTAATCCTTGTAGCATTAAGAGAAGAAATTATAAGCCTTCCAAAAAAAAACAACTTTAAACAATGCGCCCTGTGTGAACTGTACCTTGTAGTGTTTTTCCCTCGACAGCTTACAATCATACAACAGTATTTCCGATTGAGATTGACTTGGGTCGTCATTAAATAGCCTTGAAGAGGCTCTGCCAACTTCTGGCGGCATTCTTCGAATCAGTGAGCGCCGAATCCGTGTCACCTCCTCCCGACTGCCAACTTGCACCTCCAACTGAGTCGAGTCAAATGCCAATTGAGTGAATTCCGCCGCCACACGCGTTTCGGCTTCATTCTCCTCCGGTGCTATACGGAGAAGCTGAAAATGCGCAAAGCCTTGCACGACTCAATCAAACCAAAGGCAATTGCACTTATTCGCGAAGTAACAAAGCCTGTAAAGTAATGATAAGTTTGTCAACCGGATGCAATAAAGTGCGTGATTTAAAGTGGGAGTTTTATGATTGGACCACGTTTTGAAGTAGCCTTTCAAATTGACTTGAATGCAAGGAATGCTTAACTCGTGCTAGCGTTTGATCCGAATGAACGTCTTTCGTTGCATAAAAACAAAAAAAACACCAACAGGCATTTGGAAGACGTCTGCAACCATTAATCAAATGAAATAAAGTTGCATAAAACATGCATCCTTTGGGATGCATGAAACTCCGAAAGGAGGCGGAAGTCATTCGTCCAAATTAATGTCAAAAATTGTTCATAAACTAGCATGCTGAATTAACTTTTATTCTATTCCAGTGTCTGCAAATCTTAAAACCTACTTCACTGTGCCAATCTATGTGATCCGTCAAGCTTAAGACTGCGGCACGCTCCAAGCTACTGATGATGAGGTAGTACCGACGAATTGGTCCCAAATTTTCACTCACTCGCAGAAGACGCACCAAAACTTCATTAGTGTCCGCTTTAAATGCTACAGGAACTGGCGCTGTGATGTTAACGGGTGCTGTAAGCAAAAAAAGAGACCCGAAATAGCTCGCAAAAAGGCATAAAACGCAGGCGAACTAGCAATGTCTCTTCTAACCCTTTTGCAATGGTTAAAAGCATCGATTCACTTACCGCATTGTGAATGCTTTTCTCCCCATTTGTAGGCTTAATAGGCTATGACAGGAACAAAAAATAATCTCACATAGAACACCGAGGGAATGGCTGTTGGAAATTAATCATGACTAGCAACCGAAAGCGCAATCCGCATTACCGATGCATTTTTCCTTGTCTTTAGATTAAAAACTGATTACATATTGCTATGGGGAGAGAAAAAAAAAACAGGAAACGGAGTTCTGGTCAAGTAAGATTCTCAAATAATCAAGTCGTTGCGATAACACTTCAGGGGCGCAAATCACCACAGCTGAGACATTCACTGTTCAAGGTAAGCACGACTAAAGAATTTTATAATGAAAGCAATAAACGCGTATTTTGTGAGCTCTCAATTAATACGTGCATTTTCAGTCAGCCGACACCATGGGCCAAAAAACATGGTAGGCATTGGACTCGTTGTTATTCGGTAGACTCTCCTCAGAAGTAGTCTGCTAATGCTATTAAAGCCCCGCCACAAAATTATGGACTTAGATCCTTCCTGGGGGCCAATGACAACACCCTTCTACCATCAAACGAAATTTACCATTTACTGCGATACTTATTTCCTCTAAGTGTGCTTTGCAGGCTAGAGGGTGCAAGTAACAGCACCTCCACCCTGCCCACTTCGAATCCGCTGGCCCAAATCCTTTCTCTACTCACAATAAAAATGTCAAGAAGCAGCCAGCCTTCTCGCGGAGGGATGGCGAAGGGAACGTGTTAGAGCGTACGCAAAAACCCCCAATATTAGCTTGACAGCATGTTGGCCATTGCTGCCTCATGTTCACCTACCGACTCGCCAAAGCGGTACAAGACGAGCACGATCCTCGGCAAAAAAGGGGTACCCGGCTGGCTAGTACTGTAAAATGCAATTTGCAGGAGAAATGTGCACGCATTGTGAAGTCTTTTCAACTACAGATAAAGTAGCGATGGAACGGACTACAACTTCCAAGCTAATTATAGTTCTTGCATTGTAATTATGAGCAAATTTGTATTGCCCAAGGGATTTTGCAACCCCCTGTTAGTCGGAAATTAATCCTCCTTCACCCAACTCCCTCTCAATGCAGTGTGTTAAAGCGGTTTTTGTTGGTGTCCGCAAAAATGAGTGCTGCCGCGCGATCCCATTAGAATGCATTATTTACGCTAAAAGTGGGAAAAATTCAAAGAATTCAACTAACTTTAACTGATCATTCCCTTTTTAATTGCAGCATTTTGCCTCCGAATCTTGTGCTTGGGATCTTTATGGGTAATTGTAGCGCAAGTACAGCAAGTCATTAACGCGACACGAATCCCTACTTGGCATTTTAGTAGGCCTTGATGACCACATTTGCATAAAAAAGGAACAAACGTTGGTGATCGCTATCTGCAACCATCCAAACTGAATGAAAAAAGCACTAGTGAAAGGGATCGCGAGAATGAGTTAGCAAAATTAGTTTGCAAGATGAAGTAGACTTACGGTGCATTCGAGTTCGACAGCTCGTCTGCTCCCACAGAGCCTCCGTGTCACCTCTTGGCCGGTCGATGGAAGTCTCGTAGATGGGGCGCACTTCAATGTCAAAAATGGCATTCGGCTCCAGTTTGTCGATAGTGTGCACCAGCAAAGCATCCTGTTCTCTGGCCAGAAAGTCATCACGAAGTCCAAGGAGGCCACCAAAAGTTGACTGCTTAGTTGAGCTGACGATGAGTTTTCTCGGAACCAGAGTTAGTCTTACAGGGTCGTTTAGCTCATTTATAAATGATTTGATTCCACTAATTTGAATCTACAATGATAGAAACGGCAATTCACAGCCGCCACATGCCCAGCCTGACAAGTGACAGCACTTCGCTCCAAAGCCATGCCAATTTGTCTTGCACACACAAAGCAACTTCCACAACGCAAAGGAGAATTTGAAAGAATAATTAAAAGAACGTGGTTTGATTCCATCCCACTCTGCCAAGCGAACCCCTTTGAAAAAAAAATGACATTTTTGACCTAAGAAAGCCTATAATTAACTTCTCGATATAATTTGGGTTGCTTTCGTCCCAAAGTTGGGAGGCAGTTTCATCAAGCTACTGGAGGGTGCTGTGCCTGTCAAAATAAATAGCCGACGAATGCAGGAGCTATTTTCGACTGCAGTTAAGTGACTTTTTAAATTTAAATTTTGCGTGACTTGGAGAAGGAGGTGCCACAATTTCGAAAACACACTACTTCAAATGAAACGTTAAATGCCAGGCAAAATGGTAGAATCTCCAAGTTTAATTTTATTCTCTAACTACAAGGATAAGCGTGTTGGCGTGGACTTGCACAGAGGAGTACTTTTTTAACTATGCGATTCGCCTACCATTTGAAATATTTTCTTTCTTATTTAACAAGAGGGCTTGTTGGTTATTGTGCGACAACCTTACTAGAGCATCTCTCGAATACCTCATACTCCTTCAAGACGCGTTGATCAGACGGCGGCAGCCAGGTAACCTTGATACTGGCTTCTGTGGGATTGGTCAGCTCCAACGATTTCACACCAAAACAGCGTAGGCCTGTCACCCGACGCGGGTGATACTCGCTGTCCCGACTGGCGCTTACTATGACCGGGTCGCTCCAATTGCCGAATCGTTTGTCGGTTCCACGCGATTGAATCTTAATGCTGTAGCTCTCCGCCGGTGAAACGTCATCCAAAGTGGCCATCGTTACTGCGCCCACCTCGAGAATGCGCTTGCTGGAGGGATCCACCACATTATCATGAGCTGCATAGTAGATGCGAAAACCCGTCACCGGCACGGGCCGCTGCTGAAAGGCGTTGCTAATACGATAGGCCGAACGACGTGGAAGACTCCAAGTTACCTTGATTTGACGGTGATTGATTCTCTCAGCTTTTATATGCGTCGGAGGGTCCGGAACTAAAGCAAAATTTGCAACTCCACACCATTTACTGCACCATCACCATCATCATCATCATCAATAGCTCATGTTTGCCTTGAAAAAGTCTTCAAGCGTTGCTCAGAGAACTTGCACTTTCTTATAGACTAAAATTCTCTCAATCTAATCAGTTTGTGACTGTAATAAAGAAAACCATTTGGCACAGTCCACCAACAAACGCTCTCTAACGCGGCTCACCATCGGCTGTTGTTCGAATGGTGCTTGAGGCTGACCAGGGACCCGGGCCCGAGCTGGTGAAGGCTCTGACGCGAAAGGTGTAAACTGTTCGCTCCTGCAGGTCATCAATCCGTAGAAAAGGTTGGGTGGTATTTTGATAATTTGCTGTGTTTTGTGGTGAGCTGAACTCATAGTAATGCACCTAATCAAGCGAATAAATGACATTAAATTGTTATTCAAGTCTTTTGACTTTTTCTTTAAGCAAACTTGTGAATTAGACAATTTGCTTTGCATTTAAATGTGTAGACAGAGTCTAACTCTTGGGACCGTATGTTAAAAACTGGAGCACTGAATGGTGAGAATTTGAGCTCCACACCACACCAGATTTCAGTAGTATCTGTCGATTGAGGAGCTCAGTATTTGCGCTATGCCACCGGAGGGCGAGAAACCAAGTCACTTTCCATTCCACTTAATTTTCATGCCCTAAAATTACAGCAACTTTGATTAATGAATGCAAGCCTCTTGGTTTTTGCGTTACTGCAGCTAAACCGAAGGGCTGCCACAGTAGTGGCTGTTGACATCCCTCCTCAAAGCATGCGCTCAACACACTAAACGTTTTAAGCGCATCTGTGCTTCCATTTCCCTCTATTTGCCTGTTTGGTCACAAAAACACATCATGGCCGCATACTCAAAGTATTAAAGCGGACGCTTTAAAGTGTCGTCGAATGTCATAAGGGCGATGGAGGAAAGAAGTGAACACCTGCGCTTATAAGTACCGCCTATAATTAGTTTTATGGCACAACATTCAACCACTCACTTCTCATTCATCCCATTGGCAGCCCTCTCACTACTCTAACTTTGTTATTCACTTATAATGAAACATTCACTGCCACAATGGCATGTCTTAATGCCCTCCCCTGCTGATCATCACAAACCCGTTCAAGTTAGTCATTTCGGAAGAACACAATGGCAAAGCTGGGTGAATCACCTTTGAGATGAAAAAAAGTGAGCAACATCTGTGGCATTTTATGGGGTTTGTGGCAAATAAAGTGGCGTACTCAAGTTCGTGTTTTGTGCCAAAAGTTGTTGACGCTGGGACATTATTTGCAGTTGCTCCCAGTTCTCATGACTTCAAAGCCAAGCCCTTAATCAAAACGAATGGTCAGGCATTATTGAGCTCTACCACTTTGTTGGCTGTGTAATGGCTGTCTTTGTAAGACGTGCCAGTAATAATGATGGCGTGAACTGCCCAGCCAACTACTGGAACTGTTGTGCAAGGCCTTCCGAAGTCTCACCTGATAGCCAATAATGATTCCATTTCTTGACTCCTTTGGCGGCGGAGACCACGAAAGCTCGACCGAATTTGTGGAGAGGCCTCTCACACGCAAATGCAGAGGAAAGCTGCCCGGAACTAGGATGCATTCGTGAAGGGGATAAATGCGACGGAATTAGCTACCAGGAATGCGCACGTGGGTGCCGCACAACCCACCCTCGCGGCAGCTCCAGCGGTCACAATTTTGCATGGCAAAAAAGCACTTGAAACCGCTGTTTAACATCAAACAAAAGTTCTCACTTTGAAGTGCATACAATGATAAGATTTGAGGCGCATACTTAATTTATTTTAGTAAAATGTTCGTGGAAATCAGAAGCGCAGTCCCACTTCAATAGGCGGCTAGAAGGTGATTACCAACTGTGGAACTGCCATCACAAGCTGCTCATGCACTTCCCTTTTTTAAGTCAGTAAGAATAAATTCGTAAGCAATCCTCTACCCCAGGTATGCCTACTTTAAAAGGCACCAAATTTGCTCATTTGTGAAGTGAGCCAGTCGAGTAGGAGGCTACTGTGGCTAGCTGCCCAACACGCCAGTACCACTACAGTGCCCTAGCAATAGCTCGACCTAACTACACAAAAGAAGCACGTCCCAGGGGCAGGCTTTGAGGGAAAAGTTGTCAGTGAATGTCAACTGCCTCCTGCCAACTTATAATTATAGGCCATTTCTTCGTCAACACCATGCAAATAAAAGCTTGCCAATGATAGCGCAGTTAAGGCGATCATCGCACCATTCTCCGGTGTCGTGATGTTCAGCTGCGCTGGAAGGCCAATGTCGATGTTGTTGTAGGCGGCAACTTCGAATTGGTATACTCGTCCGAACTCTAAAATTAAATTCTACTTTAATGCTGCTTTGAATAAGTCTAATGCATAGCCCGAGGCATTCGTGCATGGCTAATTAGACATTTTAAAATGGCGTGCGTTTAAAGTGGGAGAGGTGAGACTCCGGCGGCCAATTAGACCCCTCTGACCTTCTCTGAAGCGCAGTTGAGACGTGGGCGTGTTCACCATGTATAATTTGATGGGACAAATCACGGCCTCCATTCACTCAATCCTTGCGAAAGTTTGATGCTACAACTTTGATGTTGACTGCAGGACAATGCGGATTCCATTACTTAAATTAAGCAACTTTATCTCATAGGAGGCAAGGAAAGTCTCGTTCGGACGCGGTGAGACCACACGCAGCCGCGACCAGGGCCAGTCAACTTATCGCGCACCACAACCGGTGGTATTTTGTTTAATAATCAGCAATTTTCCCAAGAAAAAAGGCAACATTTTACCCAATAAAAAATACATTTAACCATTGAGCAACAATACTTTAGCACAACTCTGTTTCCATCCTATTAATTTTTAACAAAGCCTTTCGTCCAATCAAAATCAACGAAACAGCCACAATCACTTTGCTCGGAAGTTAAAGCCCAATTAAATGTTTAAAGTTTCTCACCAACTAACGGCACTTATTTTTGCTTACGCCTACTCAAAGGAGTGCTCGAGAGGAGATGGTTTGCGAGATTTTTCATATTTCACGTAGGAAACGGCAAAGTCGCTACACACACACACACACACACACCCACATGTGGTCGACGCTCTTGGGGTGCTTCACTCAGCAAAGGCCAACTGCGGCTAGATGGAAGTTTTGCCTGGACGGGGTGAGTCACTATGCGCAAAATAACAAAGCAATTAGTCTATGGTGAAATGGCAACTGTTATGCCCGTGGCCACATCTTAACATTGGCCCTATCGACGAGGCGATAGGAGCAAGTAGGAGGAATTGCAGAGCCACCCGGGGGAGGGCGGGGGAGGCTTGGTGCCAACTTGCACATCGACCCCATTCTGCATGCATTGGCCAGTCAGTTGCTGGATGATGACTGATACTTTCGCCTTTTTTTCGCTTTAGAATGGGCGTGGAAGAAATTTGCCACCAAGCGGATATTTGCTTGGATGGCCTAGTGGTCGCACGATTTTATTAACTTCCTTTGGTTAGTATTACCAAACGACCAATGAATTCCTCACTGAATATATTTTCGTTAAAAATATTCATTATTTGCAGAACTATTCATTAAATTTAGACACAAAATTGCAAAAGCATTGTCGAGTAAGCAACGAGCATTCCTCAAAGTACTAATAGGGAGTAAATTTTCATTACGCTGTCAGTTTTTGGTGTCTGACTTAAAGTGCAGCAGTAGGCGCATATCTTGTAACTTGAGCACAAAACAGTTACCTCACAAAAAAGTGCTTCAAGTCAAAGGGATCAACATTTTGGCCACTCGCATTCACTTTTCCTACTGCCAAGGCCCATTACGCTGCGTCAGTTCGTGCGCAGGTGTCCAACATCAGGTGTACACGCATCTCCACGAAGCGGTCATTCATACGGACAAAAATCCGACCAACATTTAACAAAAAGCGGGTTAATGGAAACCTCAAGGGCATGGAGTTGATTGTTAAGGAAAAACAACAACTTTAACTGGCATTAGGCACGAAGCTCGGTTTCAAGTCCACCTTAAATTGTTGTATTGTCTTCACATAATCCAGTCTTTGCAAGCCAGCAGTCACTTTAATTGAGAAGGAGTTAAAAGTAGCGGTGCGATTCTACGGTCGGTGGGCCTCTCAAAATCAGGTGAATGCTTGTACGCCATTCAGGCTATCTCTGTCTCCTTCTAGCATACATGCAGCATGTAAGTGCTTTGAAAATAAACCAGAAATACACCGTCCAAGTGTTCAAAGACGCTTGCTACTTGTTCATCAAAAAACACTTTCAAGACACGACGCACTTGGCGCACTTGGCGAGGCATTCTCCCATCTGCTCTTCGGTGCTCTCGATGAATGCCAATGATTCTTGCATAGAGAAAAATGCACGACAAAACAAAACTCTTTTGGCAAATATTCGTAGCAGTGAATTTTTTAGCACTTCCTTCCACCTCTCCCGCTGCTGCCTTCCATCAATTTGTCTGTTTCCGTTTCTAATTTATAGCCACATCTTGACTAAAATTAATTCTTGAAAATAAAAAACTCACTCACAACAGGTGGAACAGTAAAAAACGTGAAAAGGAACTTTTGATAAGTAGAATAGTTGCATGGGGAAGCAGTATTACTTGAGTAGAATGATAGGTTCGAATGGGAGACGATGAGGCCATTGCCATGGGCCATGCGTCAATATCTCTCTCATTCACTCAAGGGGTAGGTGGTAATTATAACTATTTTTAGCATTCTGTTGGATTAGGTAAGAGATTTACCAGACACAAACGTTTCGGCTCCTTAGCTTAGATTAACTTCGAGCATTGAAATGATTGCATTGCGGTCTCAACAGACGCAAGGTCGTGGGTGAGCGTTCGATGCGGAGTTTAGCTACATTCGCGTGAGGATGCGGAAAAAGTAAAGAAGGATGCCACTTTCATTAGTGCAGCCCCTAGTGGAATCATTTGAAATTTGTGGGACAAAGTGAAATCCTCTCTGTCTATCTCCGACCTGCTGTTAATTGGTTCGGGAATGAAATTATGCTTTAAAGAAAGCTTTTCAAAGGAGTAGATTGACCTTTTAGATGCATAAAAGGGTATGAAATGCTTCACTATCAAAATGAGTGCATTCCTGAACTCACGAATGTTATCAATCTGCGTGGATGTGTACGAGGTTCCTGTCACATTCCGTCTGACAGCATGAGCTGGAATGACCTGTGCACCTTCACTCAATTTTCCAGTCTCTCCTTCGGCTGGTTTTGATGTCATTAGCAATTCTTGAGGTCCAACTAGACGAAACGACACCTGATAGCCCTTAAGCTCTCCATAAGTCTCGGCTGGAGGTTTCCATTGTAGCTTGAGTACAATATAATCCCTCGGAAATCCGCCGCCTGTCAAGGCTGTCTCCTTCTGAAAGTTATCCAGCGTTAAATCCTGCGGTGGCGTTGGCACTGAAAAACAAAATCCAGGGTCATCCTGACAGGGATTGGCGTTAAGCTCAAAGAAGGGATGAGCTTGGATGTCCGTATCAATCGGTTCCACTACACCAAGTAGTGCAACAGTGATAAGGCAGACGAGGCAGGACATTCAGGTCGCTTGGAGTCTCATAAGAAGTGGAAAGTGGGTTTAAATGTCCAGTGTAGACGTGCGATGCGCGGTCGAGAGAACCAAATGACCAACCAGAGGGACGGACCAGTCAAATTTGCGGAACATGATTTTGCCAGCGCGCATGTGTCTTACGCTGGACTCTTGTAAGAAAATAAGGGCTTACTCACACACACGCCCATGATTTGCGAAATCCAAAGGAAATAGCCTATTAAGCGCTAATGAGATGGATCAAAGGAAATTATATTACCTTAATTGTGGCCTCTAGAACACTTTAAAAGCCTTGGCACGCTAGATGCTGTTTGTGCGCTTCATTCAATTTAAAAGCATTCTTTGTGCAAATTTAGGCAACAAAATTATTTACGCCTAGTTTTTCTTAAGGGACAATAATTCTGACAGGTAAAGCAATGATAGAAACGTTGCTTCTACAAACTATTACTGTTATTTACCAGGGATTATTAAAATCAGACGTCATACTGAAACGTATATTATCGCTTTGTCAATAGCTATGTGCTGCCAAAATCAAAGCTTGCTGTGTTATACACAAGGCCTCCGAAAAAGTGCTCTTAAGGTACCATCTGTCTGATTGCAGCTGCAGTTTCCTCAAACAAATGGCGAACTGATGTTTAAAAAATTAAACACAGGAATTCAGCGCCCCTAGCTCGTTTTACTTTACTTTTGCGAAACGAGAAAATAATGCCTATAAAGAAATGCAATCAAGGAATTATTGCTAATTTTGTTCAACCTTTTGTTCAATGTAGCATTAAAAGCACACAGAAAATATAGGTTAAAAAATAATCGCAGCTAAAGACTAGCTCAGCATGATCATTATGGAGCATCGCATAAAGAGCGTGTGAGTGTTCATTGTCCACACAAGATTCGTTTTCTATTTTGCATGCAAAATCAACTATGGGGGGTGTTTTGGAGGTGGTTCGACATTTTACCCATAAATAAGAAGCATCTGACTACAAAACAAATAAATAACCCTACTGTTATCAATTTAAGTAGGCATCATAGAGAACTGTAATATTTGGCCCGATCGTAACCTTGGAGATCAAATGACAAAGGCTAGAAATAGCATAACATTCAATTACTTGGCTTACGAAGGATCAAAAAAGATATTAAAAGCATAAAATATTTCACGTAAATGCATAAACAAAGAGGTGAAGATTTAGTATGAAAGACGGAAACCATTCGGGCAATAATAACGGGGCGCCGAATTAAATGGAGCCGATCAAGATTAAAGATATTTTACTGCTCACCTTTAACCTCTTTTAGTTTAATTTAATGTGATAGGAATATTCCGCATTTGGTCAGCAGGGCGATTTATAAGTGCAATGGCAATGGCCACCGCGAATAAATGCAGTGTTTTATAAGGTTTTTGAGAAAAAGCGAAATGCTCTTGCGGATTTAATTACTAAGCAAGTAAGTAGCACAGCGGGAAAAGTGCTGTGTTGCCTCGCGGTCGGTAAAAAAAGGATATACCAATCAGGCTACCATTTCTACCTTGCTTTTTACTACCTAGGCAAAATAATGCACTTGGTTGTGTATATGTGCGTGTGCATACATTAGCGGTAACATTTCGGCATTTTTGATTCGCTCCAAAGCAATTGATTCTGGCATGGATGTTAAATCCATGACCTCAATCCCAAACCGCATAAATCTCGACGCACTCAGCCTTGGGTGCGGAAAGCAAAAGCAAATGTGCCCTCGATTTACAAAGGCGTCCATACAGGTATGAAAAATGCAATATTAATAGGTTGTTAACAATTTTATGTGAGCTGCGTTGTGCTTTTAGCAAGCTTCAAGCAGCAATAAAGACCCTACAGTTCGCGGAAATTGGTGCTTTGAAGATACATGTAAGTAAATGTATTTACTAAAATTCACTGGCCGTGGGAAGTAAGTGGAGTGGTGCTTGGTGCAGAGCATAGCAGTTTACGTACCAGGCGTTAGCGAAATACGCTCACTCCATTGCTTGAATCGACAGCTTACGAAAATGGGTTGAGGCTAATGGGTGCTTGTTGCCTCTGCACAAGACTTAAGCCTAGAAATGATAACCGTATAGGTGTTGCACTACACTTTTATGTATTTCTGGAAAATACACTGGTTAGTCAATGAAGGGGGTGAAATGCTTTGTTTCTTCTGACTGCTGGGTGGCCGTGACGCCCTAGGCGTGTCAGCTGGTCCCCAAGTCATGCCAGCATCACCATTCCCTCTGCTTACTGAATACAAAGACTCAATCAGGCAGAACACTCGAGCACTGTGTTGATGGCGTTGCTAAACTCATGTCCCTTGAAGGCAACAACTGCAATGTGCTCTGTGATGCCTGCCTTGTAGCTTCACCAAGTGCTTTCCTTCAACAGGACTCCCGGACTTACAGTTGCTTAGCGTACGGATCTCCAATTTCGCAGGCACACCAACGCCATGCTGCGTTCGAGCAGAGAGGCTGATCTGGTACAGAGTGTCCGGTTGAAGCGTCTTCACCGTCCAACCCGTCTGTTTGGCCGGAATCGAGATGGCAAGAGGGGTTTGGGGCAGATTTGCCCCACCCACCTCACTGGCAGACAGGCACTGCAACTGGTAGTCCACAATCGTCATGCCGTGCGGCAATTCCGGTGGCGACCAAATCAACTGTATCGACGTCGGCGTAGGACTGACGCCGCGGAAGTTCAACGGTTGTGAAGGCACTTAGTGGAAGCAGAACAGAAGGGCAAATACTTGGACTGAATAAGCGCAAGCATCAGTTATGCCAGGTTGGACACAAGGAACGCTGATGCAAATGCTTAGCAGTGGAGTCGTATTCATGCAGTTCAAAGGTGCTCTCCAGTGATGGTGCATTCCATGAAAACTTACGACCGACTCCGGTGCACGATTTTAATCAACTCCATTGCTGAAGTCCTGATGGTCTATCAGCCGGCTTTAGTGATGCTGAGAGTTAAAAATTTAAGCGTCTGTTAACTAGCAGCTGCTTTTGTTTGATCACGCCTGGATGGCATGTTTTATGAATTTGAGCTACTCCTCAAATGGCAACAGTTGGTATGCATCAAAACAGTGATCAAAGTTAATTTGTCAACTCAGTGCTTCTTTCAGTCAACAAATGGTCTAAAAATGGTGCACTCACAAAGTCGGTCTGTTCCAGCAGACAGCCAATGATGAGCAGAGTAAAAGTCGCACCTTTTCAGCACAATGAGGTGCCCTGATCTGCCGAAATCTCTACTATGCGAACAGTTGGTCGGCAGTGTGAAAGCTAAGTCCATTCGAAGGGGACGTCACTCATGACTGCAAAGACACCACTTGACACTTGATTGGAGATACTATTCGAACTGAGGCAATCTTTGAGTCAAAAATGGAAGCAGTTTTATTAGTCCATGCACATATGTTTGGTCGACAAAGTGCTGGGGTACTTTGTCGGTTCTGACTGTCGGCTTCGGTTTCGGTCACCTGGGTGGCCACATTGCCCTAGCTGGCTGGGTTGGTCTCAGGGCCATGCCAACAGCTTCATTTCCTCTGCTTGCCCTAGTGTTATGCCTTCTTCCGTCTCCGAGAGAGTCTCGGCATGTTGCGTCGGGTGCGGTGAAATGCGGTCCCGACACTGACTAGACACCTCATACCAGTAAGACTGAGATCGGCGATTGCCCTCGTCACCTACCCCATCCCTACCTTCTTCAGGAAAGCTATTAACAAACGAGGCGGATGTTTCTTCATTATGCCTGCTTAAGGACACTGGTGTTCTGATGTCTCCCCATGGACACGCTGATGGCCCAGTTCAACGGCCATGAGGGGTCAGTGGCGCGACGACCAAGCATCTCCTCAGTTGTACTCGAATTACAATGACCTCGTGGATGCTTCTTTTACCATTGATTACGTTGTGATGGTTGGCACGTAAGGCTTACCAAAGGATGCGCCGGGGACAACGCTCAAAAGGAGCTATGCAATGCTTTGCTTGTTTGATTTGAGTGCTGGTTTCGGGCATTTGGGTGGCCATACTGATCTAGACTCGTAGCCTGGCTGCTTGCGGATATCATTTATAGTCTGACTTTAGGGCAATTTCTCGACGCTAAATTGGTGGCAGCAGGAATCAAACCCGACTTTAATAGAGCTTCTACACCGATCTACACCGTTTGTGACAAATCGGGACCGTGTGAAAGAAGTGCATGTGCCTCAGGTGGGAGTACCTCTGACAACTCATTACGGAGGGATTGAGAAAGACGTCCACCGTCAGTATCTGCCCATCCCCGTGTTTTGCAAGAAAGGTATTAACAATTGAAGCGACATTAACTGTTGACCCCTCCGAAAGGTTTCGTTGCGGAGACTTCCCTACCATACCAGCCGAAGGGGGTTGGTGTTCTAACATCTCCCTATGGATAAGTTGATGCCCGGTAGAACCTCCTAATTTAGTCTCCGAACAGAATGAAACTGACGAACCAGTGACGTGATGATCAATTACCGCTTCACTTGCCCTTAAATCTTGATGAATGGCATGGTTAGCTCATGAGTGCTTGATAGCTGACGCGGGGGGTTCACCAAGAGGAGCGTTGAAGACGATGCTAGAAGGTAAGGAAGAGCCACCTAAAACTTGGTTTACTCTGAATGCCGGTTTCAGCGACCAAGGTGGTCACGTGGGCCGATGCCTGAGCCATGTCAGCGCTCCCATTCCCCTTGCCCACTGAATGCATCTTCTGCCCTAGCATTGTGCCTTCCTTTGCCTTCAAGGAAGTTTTGCCTTCAAGGAAGTCTCGGGACGCTACAACTGGCATTGGTTCATGTTCCCTATCGACTTATAAATGAAATAATAAACAAATCCAGTCCTACCTTTATCATTGATGACGATATCACCTAAAGCCTTTGATGAATATGTACAAAGTAGCACTTAAGGTTTGTGCATGCACAGAAGAGCATCGAAAAATGCTTTCAAAAATCCTTGATTACTTGCCTACGCAGTGCGGAAAGATCTTTCCACTGATTACTCGATGATCAACACGCAAGGTGCGCTCGCTCGATTGGCGAGACCGCAGGCGCGATATTTAACACCTCTGTTATTGCGGTGGTTATAGCACACCGCATTATCTGTACGATCAGGAAATCTCGGCTATCATAAAATACTCCAGCGTCAGACAGAATCTACCTTCTTTGAGCCTTTGTTCAAAAGTGTGCGGTGATATCCTGATTCACGAGCTAACTTTGAACTCATTCTTAGTAGGGCGAGGAGTTTCACATCAAACGCCCATTCACTTGTATTGTGGCATTTTTTTGCACACCTGGGCAAAAAATACAATCACTGCAGAAGAATGTACGCACCATCAAATGGACATTTTTTTTGTTAGTAAAAAGAGTTAAAAAAGTTGCTAATTAAGTTTATGCATTCAGATGTAGGTTTCGTTATGGCAACCACGTTGCAGTAATGTCTGGAGATTTTGAGGCAATTACACCGTCCGCCTTCATCAAAGCCCAAAAAAATACTCAAAAAATATACGAAAATTGAGTTATTTTAAAATGGCGATTTAAGTCATACTTTCGCGTTCAAGTGATAAATTGTGTGCTTTGCTTGGTTGGAGTTGAGAAAAGGCTTAACTGTGTGCTTAGATATTATTTATATTGCAATGCTGATTACTTTTTTTCAGCTTGAATAAACTACCTCACCAAGTTTTCGGAAGGTTTGAAGCATATCAGCGTTTAAAACGTGGCTTTGAATGAAGCCTGCAGGTTGTGGAGAGGAGACGAGGTGGAGGCTCACCTCAATCGCCTTTAATCCATGAGCCAGAATAGAGGCAAAACGTTGATTAAAATTTTTAGCCTACTTTAAGAAGCAGATGAATTTTTTATTAGACAGGTTGGCCACCAATTGTTATGATTGCTAGTAATTTTTGTTCATCTGCTTGGCGACTCCAAAAGCCCCACCGAGGGAGAGAGGAGGTGGACGAGCGCGTCCTGGCCACCTCGCCCTTCCCACCGAGGTAGCCTCTACACAACTGCACCACTTTCGATGGGGACGCACGAATCCCAGCCGCAGCGCAGAAAAAGTGGCTTTTGTGTGCAAGGTACTAAGCTACCGGTAAAGGTTTTGCCCGTAGTTACGCCTTGCACCTTCAAACAAAGCGTCTGTTTACATTTCACCGATAATTGCAGGCCCGTTTGTGACACTAGTAAGTGTGTCTTAGGAGGCATGCAATTCTCCCACTGGCATCGTCCACGCCAGTCGGGAGTACAGAATGGCTCGGGTGTTGCTCAAAGCACGCATAAATCGCCAAAATGGCAGTCAGTTAAAGCAAATGTCTGGTGACATTTTTGCTAGAATGCCATTCAACAGGTGCGGTTGTGGCCTCAAAACACCTTAAACTTACAATTAAATGCCACAATCTTTTGCTATTCTCATCTTAACTTGTGGGCATTTGGAGGAGATCGTGAGGAGGCCGCTTTCACAGCCATCGCCACGTGTCTGGCAAGTGTTTTTTTATTAATTTTATTAAAAAACATACGTTTGTGGCCTTGAAACAGCTTAAAATTGCAACAAAATAACGTCATCTTTTGTTGAACTTTGCCATCACCGTCATCATCATCTTAACTCATGAGCAGTGACAGGAGGTCGTGAGGAGGCCTCTCCCAGTGCTATCGCTAGCCGGCCTTCTTGTAAGAGCGGAAATTAGTGTCTGGGCATTGGTACTATCAGCTTTGTGGTCAAAAAACCAACAAATTTCCGCACTCAATTGTCTTCTCCAGTTGACGGTCAAAAGTGCAGGTCCACAACTGCCAGCAGTCAGTCAGACAGTTGTATTCGCACTTTAAAAAAGTCATTCCCACTCCCAGCTCCTCCACCAAGCGCATAATACAAAGGCACTTTTTTTTTCACAAACCATAAATCGGTCTGTCAGTTTGCTACATTTCCTTCGCTTATTTAAACGCCCGTGTTCCGCAGGAATCAAAAGAGCCTCTGAGGAGAACTTTTTCACAAAATTATCAACCAATTGAATGTCATGTCTTTAATTCATCAGGGTCAAAAAATGCTGTAATCCGCCTCTAATTTTCCACCAAAAAAGAAAAATTAAAAGGTTTTATTACAGTTAAGGGTGGCACACCTCCTGGGCTGTAATTTTGAGCCTCTGAAACACATTCAGTGTTCATCCTTGTAAATTATTCGAATGTGGCATCGGTTGAACGCAAGAGGTGATCGAGGATTTCGACGGTGAGTGAAATGACCACACCTGGACTCTAGTTTGTGCTGAAAATGTTTTCGACCGGCAGACTACTGCGCCCTTAATGACCAGCCCCTCCTTGCTCTAGTGACCTCTCGTATCCAGCATCAAGTGTTTGAGTGTTTAATCAAAAATTTGATTGACTGCGCCTTTGAGATGCAAATTTGTCTGCTCACAGAGTTAACCGAAGTAACCAAGATTGGCAGTCACAAATATGTCTACGCTTAAAGCACCCTACGCCCCATTTCAAGTTACTTTCAAGCGGCATTACGCACCTCCGGGGTTGACAATGATGGGAAAGGCGTCGCTCAACGGACCATCGCCGGCTGAATTGAAGGCATTCACTTTGAGGTAGTAGGTTGCCATCTTCACGAGGCCCTGCAGCACAGCCTGCGGCTTGGTGGTTTGCAGCACCTGCCATTGGTCCAACTTATTTCGTAGGTGCTTGGAGTAGTACACTTTGTAGCCCTAAGCAGAGACAATTTAAGCCAACTTCAGCCAGTGCAACCTGTCACAAGTCCATTCCCTTTTTGCCTCCAGTATCGTGAAATTTCTCAAGGCTCTGCATTAAATATTCAATTCTAGGTGTGTACTGTCTTATCGCGCACAATACATCAAAGAAGAGCCTAGAATAAATGTGTACCAGATGTGGTGTCTCATCGGTGGGGCAGATTGTTACACAGTTCATTGCCAATGTGTTATGATCATAAAGTAGAAACTACACAACACAGCCCCCTCCCCCACCCTCCATCTATTAATGTAATATTTAGCACATTATTTATATTTACCACCATTCCATCCACATCCCCAAACAAGTTGCATTGATCTGCAAATCTGGTAGACAAGCAATAAAATCGCCTCAAAACTGGTGCCATCTCCAACTTACTCGTAATTTCACGACGATAAAACGCAAAGACTGCGCCCAAAACTCCTCCGAGTGGTAGAAACGGAACGGTCTTGTTTAGCTGATCGCCGAGCGCTCGCTTTTTGAACTCACAAATGACCAAATTGGTCGTGAGTGTAGTTTATGCAAAGTGGGACTGCTTAGTGCGACTGCTAACATTTAGGCCGGCAAATGTGACAAATCGTTGTTTGCTGGTTTAAATACGCCCAAAGATAGGAAATGTAACCTTAATTACAGCTCACGCTCCCACACTGCACCTCAACGGGGGCTGGCAAAATTGCCCACCCGCCGCCCCCCAAAAAAACATCGCAATGTTGCCATGCGAACGTCCATTTCTATTGTTTTCACACTACATGTACGTATGCAAGCCAAATAAGTGAAGTTGAAGGACTGCCAAGTACGGTGTTGTCTTGTTTCTCTCGTGCAAAAAGTACCTTCTGCTTTATTTTCAGGCGTTAAATAGGTTTTCTCATGGTTGGAGTCGCCACCCAGTCCCACAAGCAGCTGCCGCGATCGGTGAAAATGTGATTTTGAAGGAAGTGAAGTGTTTTTCACACCTACGACAATTAACTGCTCAAAAAAAAGTTAAGAAAACGTGGAATGTGCAAAATTGCTAGTTGGTGTGTGGAAAGAGCTCGTCGTTGGAGCCACGCAGTTCAAACTTTCATTGAGTGAAGTTGTAGCTGCCATGGGGATAATTTGCAGGTGTCAGCTCGCCCATTATTCAGAACGGTTGTCATGCGTCATAAACGCAGATTTTATCGAGTTCCACCCATGAAGTGCGAATATGTGTCATGCACACTTGATTTTATCAGTAACCCTCCATAAGTGTGCTTTCAATTGTTTTGGTTTGTGCTAAAAAAAGGCACGCTTTCTACTCCCATTGAAATGCACACTCCACGGAAACACTCAAACTCTATTGCCAAGTTTTATTGACAGTTGGTCACACCCTGAAGTAATTTTTTTTTCGAATTTCACTTAACTACTTTGTTTGTTACGACCGCGGGTTTCGGTCTCGATCGCTGACGCGGCCTTCGGGCTGGGCCAACAGTCCCGTGCCCCCTTTGGCCTTCGGGGATGTCGCGGGACGCTGCGTCCGCCAATTGCAGCAGCCCCAAACCAAGAGGCGTTTGTTCTGTGCCATTTATTAAAGACTATCCTTCAGTGATTGCATTTAACTGGGTGGTGTTTACATAAAAACGTCTTTCCCACATCGCTACATGCTGAATGAGGCAGGATTAATAATTCATGTTTATGCCTCTTACTGGGGCTTTGACTTAGATCGACTGTATCGAAGCGCTGCCAACGAGGCAACCTTCAGTGGAGGGAAATGTCGCCTGTCTAGAGACGAGCCACCTTATGCTAATGCGGCAGAGCCAGTAAAGTAATTACTTTAGCAGAAGAAAGGAGCCAGAGAAGAGTGAGGATCCGGGGCACAATAAAGTTGTGAAGTAAATGCAGAAAATATTCGCATCATGCATGGCTCTCGGTCGCCTCGAGTAAGCCGGAAAAAAGTCTAAAGTGCCAGTCAATAGATGAAATTCCAATCTTTATGGCTGATTAATTATTTATTAAAAAGTAATAAAGTAATAATCCCCACCAAACAATAAACGTGCATGTGCTACTTACGCCTTCTCCACTACCCAACTGATAGAAGTGAAAGGATAAATAAAAAGGGGAAAGTGGGAAAGTGCAAAAAAATTAGACAATTTCCTAACTCATTGCTAAGCGCCGGGTAGTGGGTTGGTGGAATTTTTGGTCTCGACTCAGATCTGGCTCGCCTTTATCATCACTTGACACATACAAAGGCCAGAAAAAATTCCATACAAGGAGTTTTCCGTTCGCCTCGGCGGGCGGCTTCCAGCTGATGCTGATGGAATCGGAAGAGGTCGCGGTTGCGTGTATGGATAGGGGCGGTCCACTGGGCGCTAGATTTGAATACACCCATTTAAGTAGCAAGCTGGGATTGCATCACCATTTTATGGAACTATTCTTATCAAAAGCTTCAATCTAATGATATTTTCCTCAAAAAAATTTTATGCAATTCAGTCTAATGATAGTTCCAGCATAAGTAAGTTTTACTGCCCCTGGGGTTTGAAAGAACCTACGCATCTCCAGTGTCTTGAATGTGATTTGATTGCTTGCGTCCGAAATGCCGAATTTAGTGCTCAGCGCGTAGACCTCCGCGGTGTACCGATGGTCTGGTTTGAGATCGGTGACCTTAAGGTGGACCGATCCATCAAGCTGCACTTTCCACGGTGCGATGTCTGTCAACTTGCGCTTCAGCGCCTGACGTCCGTTGTCTGCATCGAGGTCCGTGACGATGAGCGTGTACGAAGTAATGGGCACGGGAAGGCTTCGCGAGGCGTCGGGCTGCGTCTCGTCACCTGGTCGGCCTGGAAACCAGCGCAGACTTGCATAAGTTGGACCGCGCTCCAAGCATTGAAGATCGGCTGGAGCACGTGGTACATCTGTAGGGACAAAAGACTACTCATTGAGATTCATTCCTCTGCTTTCCCAGTAAATGCAAGCATTGCCGCCATCATATTAAGATGAGATGATGTTGCGACAGTTCTTTCATCCCAACTTCCTAAAACGAAGAGAAATTTGAGGCCAAAGTATGCATTTCTTAATTACACATTGCCCTGTGCACCATTCGCATTCTCTTCAAATTGGAAGGCCATTTGCCTTTCAAGTAGGCTGAGGACTGATTTTCAAATGCGAAAAGCTATCTCCACTGAAGATCACTACAATTCCTGCAAAAAGCCTTTCCAACTCCAAAGGCAATGCAAACTTTGCCAAGTTATTGTTTCTTTTTGTTGAGTATTCCCTGGGTCGCATGACAATGGCTTTGAAATTTGCCTTATCAACAATTAATTCTCTGCCTACAATGGCCAAAACACTTTCGGCTGTGACGACTACATCCTCTTGGCTCATTCACTCACTCAATAAAGACGGAGTGGAGTACTGCAACGGGTGCAGCCACTTCCAGAGGCGTCAGTCATGTAAGCATGACAACCACGGCGCTTGAAGCATTGAACACAATTATTTTATTGCTGTCAAAATCAAGCAGTTTGGATTGTTAATCATTTTAGCCTTCAACACACAGCACAATAGTTTGTGTTTAGGAGTCGAACCAGCTGCAATGGTTAAAACAAAGGCAATTTGGATCGCCAAATTTCAACCAAGCCAATGCTATAGCAGGTGCAGAATGCGACAGCAATTGTATGCCGTCTGGGAGATTAAAAGGCTGCTAAAGGTGGAGAACTTTCAATTTGGCAGTTACCGATAATTTCAACTCTGACGAGGTGTTGAATGCGTCCAAGACTGTTGTTGGCCACACAGATGTAGACACGCGGCTCAGTGACGTCGGTGAGGAAGAGAATGGCCTTCCACTCGACGGCCTCTGTGAGAGGCTTCTCTTGGTCTGTTAGCCACCTCACTTGAGGTCTAGGATTTCCAGTTGCTGTACAGGATAAGTTTGCACCCTTCCCAGGCCGTACCTCCACTTTTTCCTGCTGTTCGATTATTGTTGGTGGGTAGAATGTGTCTGGAAATTAAAATGCAACTTCAATGCCCCATTTAGCATTTTTTTTCTCGAATGCAGATCAAAGAAACAAAGCTGTCATTAATTTTTCGTGTTAAAATTAAAGGGGGATGGACACAACTTGCATTTTTTTTATGGCAAAAGACGCGCCTCCTTAGTTTACCGCATTACTAACAACGGCGAGAACTGGGGCGAGTCCTTTTATGCGAGTGTTAGCCTTACTGTATGGGCAATTGTTATAACTTTAATTTTCATTGTTTTTGTTTAGCATATAGCATTATTCACAAATTCTATTTCGTTACAGTTGCAGCAAAAAGAGACTTATATATGTGCATAACTGGAAGCCTTTCTTATTGCTCTTGTCGACGCTTCTGAGTGATCTTTCGACAGAAAAAAAGTAAATCCAGCAGTGGAATGCCAGTCCAGTTCAGTTGCAGACACTTCTGTCGAACTGAGGCTGCCGGGTCTGTGGCAGGTCTAGCTTGAGGGTCCCAGTACACTGTCTTGAATGCTCCACATCCCGAGTGGTGTGCAACGATGCAGCGAATGGCTCGTGTTTTGGGAGAAGACGTTCACGTGGAGCCGTGTGGAGCAACCACTTGGGGATCTGCTTATGCCTGCATTGTGTTTTACGCACCTTCCTTCCACTCCTTTGAAGGCGGTTCTGCGTTAAAACCCCACATTATGGTGATGTTTAACCCCAAATTCAGTAGAATGCTATCCACGATGCAAATGCGACGGCACCTTCTGGCTTCTTTGATTTATTCCAGATTTTACAAGAATTGGACATGGAATGTATTCTGGCCTACTTGGCAGCGCACTTTTTTTACGTTTTGCATGTTCTCACTCGCAAATTTCATGTCTGTGGAGGAGTAAATTAACGACCAAATCAAACCAAAGGTGGATGGTTATAATGTTTGATAATCGCACCGAAACTGATGTCTAGATCTAGACGCTTCAATTTTCACGCAAATTTTTCCATTTGCCGCATCATCAGCAGTCTGGTGTACGCATTCTCGGTTGCATAACTTCAAAGTCACTCCCTTTTTTTCCTTAATTTTGAGTGCTCTTTTAACAAAACAATCAGACCAGCTGAACAGCAAGAGGAGAAGTGAGCTATCGGGCTGATTTTAGCGCAGACATTCCTCCCCGAACCGCATTTCGGTTGCGCTGATCCCGGCGCTGCCGTGTCTCGGGCGAATCCGTCCAACAGTCTCATCACGCTGCCTTGAATGCTCTGCATCTTGAGCTGTGTGCAGCGGTGTAGCGAATGCACCAGGAAACACTCGTCCAATGGTGTTTGCTCATGTTTTCCACAAAAGTACGCATTGGGTCTTTGTTCTGCAATGTCGGAGGATCCGCTTACGCCCGTATCGTGTTTTGCAGACCTTCCATCCACTCCTTTGCAAGCCGTTCTGCGTGAGTGGTATTTTACGTGTACGGTGAAACCCAAAATCATAATGATGCCTTTTTGAGGGCTGCCTAACCCCGAATCCACTCAAAAACCGTGCACAATGGCAACGGGGCGGGTGGAATGGATTCTGACCCCCAACAAAAGCGCAAATGGCGCGTATTGATTAGACTTGGGACACAGTCCAACCCTTTTTATGGCAATTTTTCAAAAAAAGACAAGTTAAGGACCCAATTAGATCGAGGTCGGATGGGTGCGCATTTGCACAAGCGCCCGAATTCTCGCCCAAAATTTTCCACCTGCAGCGCCACTAACAGGCTGGGCGGTGCATTCTCGGCTGCTTCGCCTAGCACACGAAAATCCACTATTAAAAAATTGCGAAGTGTTGCCTAAGTATATCCCACTGCATAAATTACTAAAAACGGATGCTTCTAGCTCACCTAATTAATATTGCATTAAGGCTTCAATAAGTGGCTCGATTATTACTTTGTGTTAATAAAAGATGACCAATCATGAGCGATTTATGCTGCCGATTTTGGTGAGTCAGGAGAGTCTCCGAGGCAGTCTTGCAGGCGCTTTTTCCTCTCTCTCATCAACGCATCCCCTCCTTCTCTTTTTTCTGGCCACAAAAAAAACTCCGCCACAATACGTGTTCACCTTCATTTGCAAGGCCAAAGGGGTGCTTGCAATTGCCCTCCTTTTGAAACAAAACCAAATGGATGAAAATGGGGAGGCGGACTCACCTTTTACAGCCAAGTGTATTTTCGAGCTCATAATTGATCCGTGCTTGTTGAAAACAACACACTCGTAATGCGCATCGTCGGAGGAATTAACGCTCTCGAAATAGAGCGGATGGTGTGCTGAACACAAAACAGGAAACTCGGGATGCATGCACTGGATAAATGCGTTGAATGCGCTCTATTTCAAGCAGCTAATTGCACAGCTAATCTTCTCCCTTTTTTTTAACCTAACGTCCAACAATATAACTACAACAGTCATAATTTTGCTAGAAAGTTCATTCCGACAGTAAGTGATAACAGCTCAGTTAATCAACCTATTGTTTTTAAAAAAAAAAATACATTTTGACAAGTCAAGCATGTGTTTGGCAGGAGGGTGGGCGGAAGAGGGCTTTTTTATCGCCGCCGAAAAAACCGCTTGTCGGAGTTGTAGGGCCTCAAAATCGTGCAATTTATGCGTCTTAAAGTGCCTCAGCCATTGCGATGGAAGAGGGCGGGTTGATTGAAACAATTGGCAATTAACAAAACTGCACGTCTAGTGTTAATGCGAATGGCGCCAGACCAATTTTAAAAATGCAGTACCACCTACAAAATTAAAATTAAATGAGAGGTAGAGCTCAGTTGCATGACGTTGTCATTCAAGCATCGCATTTCTAATAAATGGCAATCCAAAATATTTGTCCTGGCAAAAAAAAATGAACGCCGAGCACTCTTGCGGCTGGGCCTTGGGTTGTAGTTGCCACAAAAGTTGCCAACATTAGTATGAGCATGCTTGTGTAGAAACGGGCCGAGGGATTCGTCGCTTCTTCCTTCATGACGTCGAAGCTGGTCGACTGCAGCATAGCTGTGACAAGGGCACGAACTGACAAGCAGTAGTTCATTGCCAAATACAGGCTTCAAAGCGGTCGCATGCCGAATTTAAAGCGTTAGCTGAAACCATCCACTGGATAATGATCACATACTACTTAAATAATAGGCGATTGTTTATTTTCAAATTTTTAATGGCATTTCTTGCACTCCGCCATCGGTGTTTGGGGAACTACACGTGATCCTTCTGTTCTGTCGTCACTGTTTCATCTTAAATGGTCCAGAAATCTGCTTTAACCATGGACTGGGCATTGATGCGCAGGCAGAAAGAAGTTTACCTATATTTGGTCTGTCAAATGAACCACCGTAGTCGTATTTGGGCGAATATTCGAAAGACTGTGTTTTTCGCTGAAACTGAACCGGAATCTCATTCTTGAGCCAGAGAAATTTGAGCTCCGGTGTGCCTTCCGCTTCGCACTCCAAATGAACGCTTTTCCCCACGTCAACGGCCTGCGATTTGGGGGAGCGAACAAATTTGGGAAATCCTGCGGGCACACCTAGGCATCAAAAAGGTCAAGGTGAAGCTTGATGGCTCGTAACGCTTGATAAATTACATTATGATGCTTTGAATAGGTTTGCTGTTGCATTCTTTGGCAAGGGTCGGCATCCTCAATTAAAAAGCCTGGGATTAAAGACACATGGCTAAGTATCCACTGCTCCCTGCCGAGGAAGACTTTTCAACTAGTGCTCCTTCACTGCCCCATGCTCAGCAGGTTACGCTAATATGCGATTGGTGCAAATTTTGAGGGCACCGAAAGAGGGTTCTCCTAAACCTACTGCGACCTCTTATGCCGTGATTTGGCGATCCCAAGCAGAATGCATTGCGCGTGTGAAAATTACTAGTGGCCAAGAAAACTGGTCAAAGCAACCGGGGGGGAGGGGTTGGGCTTGATTTAAACAAGCTTCAGCAGTTGCCCAAGCCCTCGCATTAATTTCACATTTTGAACCTTCACACCTCAAGGTGACAAGTGCAACCAAAATTTAAACCAAGCTTCTGCCTAAAAGGACTTCGTAAATGATCATGCATATCTGCTTTTGCAGTCGCGGAACTCGCAGCTAAGTTGTAAATTCGCTTTAAATGTGTTGACATCCTTAAATAAACACATAAAAGAAACCTCGTAAATTTTATCATAAAAAAAGATGTTTTGATTCTATCTTGGTTATGACATACGTATCATGCGATTGTGTCAAAATAATCCCAAAAAAAGGCATAAACTTGAAGCAAAGACTGCACTCAATACTGTCGTAACCTTTCACTCACTGTCAGTGTACTTGTAAACTTTCAGTTGTGCGGAGGACTTGTCACTTCCAACAGGATTGCTTGCAGTGCATTCCACCTTGACACCGTCCTGCTTGGAGGTGACCTTGAACAACCGCAGAAGGCTGCCGCCTCCACCGGGGATGGAGATGATTTTGCCCGTCTCACCAGACAACCGGCCAGATTGGCCGTCAAGGAGAAAGTCGACGGTCGGCTCGGGGTTGCCTTCAACGCCGCAAAAGAAGAGCGCATCCTCACCCTCCAGTACTGCCACATTTTTTGGAGCCTGGACTATTTGAGCTTGGCCTAAATTTAAGCGCAGAAAAAAAAGAACAAAATTCAATGTTGGCTTATGCCGAAGCTCAATTAGCGTTGGCAGCGTTCAACAAGGACAGCCAGCCAGTTGTGAGTAAAATAGTCACTCCTAAATTAAACTCATCCAAACTTAAAAGAGGCTAGCTGCCCTCAATCTCGCTGCCTCTCGTATCCTCGTTCTCTGTGAAGGATGAAATTTGGCCTAATTAAATCATCTTGTTTGGGTTTTCAGCTCATATTTTTGTATGCGGATTAATTAACTTTGTGCCTTTTTTCACTGCTTGCCAGCGCATTCACGTAAGTGAAATTGCAAAGCCACTAGGCCAGGCTCACGCGGTCGATGGCATTTCGCTCTGCTCAAAGCTGACCCAGCGATGACCTCTCCACTCGGCCTCGAGAGTTTGGCACTTTGTGCCTATTTTTTGTGTTTCATCAAACACTTGCAAAGCCTAATATACTTGGAATTTAATTGAACTCATGTTGAACTGTCTTCTCTCGCCTCCCTTCCACACACCGTACACCGAAATTTGGATGGCCTAGACGCCTTTGCGCAAATAATGCATCTGTGCTCAATTCTAAAAATTAAACTTTTAATTTTTCTCTGTATTCATAGGTGGTAAGCATAAAAGACTTGATTAGTTATTAATAAATAATTTATAGCACCCTCAGGGCACAAAACACGAATTTGAAATGCATCCCCAAGTCGCCTTTGCACAGGTCATTCAGCAAAGCTTTGAATGATCATTTTTTTCATCGATTCAATCCTCGCAATGGTGGAAGTGTTTGCCTTTTTGGAGTTTGCTTTGCCCAAATTTGACGCCTACTCCACAATCGCTGTCCCACTCCCCATCTGGGTGTTGGTGGGCGTCTCGGATTGTTGCACCACCAGTAACAGTATAAACAGCACGAACTGTCTTTTCCACACTTAATAGCACAACTGTTGGAGTTTTTCTGAGTTGTCGTGTCCTTTTTTTTTGTTTCTACAACAAAGCACACTTTCCAAATAAAAATCATCCATGCCCTTCATGAAGCACACCAAGTAGTTAAAATGGCACAGTGAGATGAGCGGTTGGCTGAAAAGTTTTGCATTGCATTGTGCTGACCCATTTTTGCCATCTGGTCAACTGCAGTTGATGGCAGAGCATCGCCCTCCTTCCATATTTTGCAAACACACAGAGTTGATCGGGATCACGCCTACCGCCTCGTTCAGGACTTTATAAATATTTAGCGTATTTGCCCGCCCCACCTGTGTTCTTTAAATGTGCTTTGTAGGTCAGAGGGGGGGGGCCAATCTTAACCGGGCTGTGGGTCAACGGAGTCGGGCCCGGAAGCCTCAGACTACCTCGTCCTGACTACGCCAACTCAATCACCCCATATCTTCCTTTGGCGTGCAATAAAAGTGTCTAAAAGCAGCCAGGCTCCTCATAGTAAGACTGAAAGAATGGAAGAGGAGGCGGGGGAGGGGGGGAGGAGAAGCATCTGCATCGTGACCAATTTATCAACATTTGATGACTGAAAGAGGGAAGCTTTTCCCACATTACGCAATGACGAAATGGGTACATTTAAAACGTGCAAGTGGATTGCAAGGTTGTGTGCTAAGTTGGGATAATTTGAACGACATTTTTAAACAAATACGAACTAGCAGTGAATGCTGCCAAAAGTGAGTCGCTTAAACAACGCGAGTAAAATGTTTGCTTTTTTTTAGCAACGCAACATTGCATCATTGTGGTTCCAATGGAAGACGTGAAAGTTGCATTGCTCCCCTTCGCGAGGGAATGGGCCCTCCTTCCCACCAGACTAACTACATTTTGATCGAAAGTTATTTAACTAACGAGAAAATTTCTTAGGGTAAGAAAAAACTGGAAAAAAATTGTCAAGATTGCAGCCCTGTTGGTGTGGAGCTTAAGGTGTGTAGACCGGACCAACCGGGGGGGTGGGTGAGAGGAGGAAGGGGGGGGGATTCTCGAGGGAAAGAAAAAAGGACTTGAAAGTCTGCAAAATAAGGGGGGCTATGAGTGCTTGACACTTTAATGGAAGAGAGCGCACACTTAAGCAACCACGCTAAAAATTAATGTCAGCTAGTTGGAGGACAGTAGCTACTACAAAACTGGGGCGTGTGTTTCCATGCACAAGTAATATGTGAATTAACTTTTATAATTTGACAAAACAAATTGGTATCAAACAAACCCGGTCAATAAAATATACACTTTAAAAAATAGGAGAGGTGAGTTACTTGCGAACGATGTCAGTCAACAGAAAGAAGGCATTAAAATTTTATCTCCAAGCTCATGCCCAGTCACCTTGGCGACTAGTTTAAATAAGTAGTTTTTCGTTTTGAATTCTGTTGTAAATTATTTTTGATTAGAGCGCTTTTCCTTTTCAGGGTAGTCAACTCAAAAAAGGCTGAAAAAGCGACTGCAAGAGAGCATCGCTCGGTTCATGATAAGAAAAAAGCGCGCAAGTCAAGCTGGCACAAACTGTTGATATTATTAAACCTACTGAAAATTGTTCTCAAACTAAATTTCTCACAACCAAATCCTAAGCGCCAAGAAAACGGACAGGCGCACAATTAGCTCACAATGTTCGTACAATTTCGATGACGAAAACGTAACGTGGTTGGACATTTGAATGTATATTCGCTTTATTTATCTTCCCCATTTTACCCACTTGCCACTGTTGTAAGACGTTAAAAACGCGTGTAATTATTTTTTTCTGCTTTTCCCCATACTTCCCGTGAGAATTACGCTCCATTTGACAATAAGTTAGGACAAGCAAAGTACCCCTGCCCCTGTTCTTATCATTTATGGGAAAATTTTTATTCTGATCAGAGTTGACAAGCTTTATAATTAAGAGGATCAGCCCAATTCACGCTTATTTCCGCTAAAAGGCATGGGTTTAAAACGAAAATTTTCGGCTCAAAAATTGTTACAAATAGTGAGGCGTAAGTTGGCAAGACTTGATAGCAAGTAAAAATATATATAATAGCGATTTATGAAAATTACTTACAGATCAACTATTTTTTAGCTATTGACTCTGATTTTAATGATTGGGCATACGAAAACGATGGCAGCACTTACTAGTATTGTTGAGGTACGACTTGAGTACTTCCAAATTAAACCACTGGCAGTTCACGCGACCATTAAAATATCCGACTTGAAAAATCAAGCTTATTACGATAACAAGTGGATTCATATCAAGTCTGGTTCATGCCTACATGAAATTGCGAGCACCTAGTATTTGTAAGAGTCCAGTATTAAAAACAGCACATAATACAGACTTGTTTGCTCACATCTTCCAATTACGCAGCTCGTCATTCAACTAACCAATCAGATTGGCGCACCAATCATAGCTGAGTAGATTACTGCACGCTACTTATGGGTGTATTAAGTAGATGCTTTAAATAGCGTATTTATATGCGGAAAGACTATGTTTAATGCTATTGTTTTGGTCGCTGAAAGGGCAACCCAGTGTAGCGGCATACTTAATGGGTCGATTATTGCTGCGATGCCCATTTCCCCGTTCGAACATGTATTTATAGAGGGCATAGCTTTAAACTCCCATTACTCTTACTGGTTACAAAACCCCATCTCACAAAGGCAACTACACCTTATTTAAGCTGAAACTCGAAAGGTTTTGGCACTTTAAAACAGCATTAGTTTGTTAGCTACACTTCCTACTCGTCTAATAATTATCATTTGGCTTCTTTGAAACTAAATACTTCCCATTTCGTTAACTTGGTATTGTACAATGCGAACTATTAGTCAATATTGTGTGAAATGTAATGCATTATTGATGATATTGATTGTGCTCCAACTTCTTGGGGTTAAATTATAAACTCCGCATAAGAAGATTGGTTTTAAAAAACTTCACCCATAAGTAAATGGCACCTATTGCCACGCGCCTTATAAATTCAATTATAAAAATAGCTTTACTTAACTTAATTAAGTAAAATATTATTTTACGGTTGGGCGAATCAATGTTAAACGTCATTTAATAAATCCGATTCCAAGAAATTCATGAAAAAAATTCGCTTGAAGTTAGACCATGGCAACACATCTGTGCACATTACTATTTGAATTACTTGAGGTATTGAGAAGCATGGTTCAAAGAAAAAGTTGTCTCAGACATCGAAGACATTTGCAGCCATTGAAGTAAGCACGTTTTGGGCATGCATTTGTAAAGGGATTCCCAGAGGTTTTCTGATTTCGGGTAGGAGGCATAGTTTTTATTTTCGAATTAGTGCAGATGGGTCAACTAAGCTGAATGCTCCACATTTCCCACCAACAAGCATTCTTGACGTTATCAAAAACAGAAAGATGATCTGGAGTCATTTTTAAGCAAACACCCAAGAAATCCACAGGAATGAACTGAAATGGTCCGATTAGTGGTAGTTTTGATGCAGCATCAGGCTAATTACTATACTAACTGTTCAAAAATTACTCCTCTAAATTTACATGAAAACTTCCATCTTTGTAGAGGCGATCAGCAAAAGATTTTGCAGACCATTTGAGCTCTAAAAATACCTCCATTTCACACATGATCACATACTCTCCGTACATAATTCATTGCTGCAAAAACATCACACCTTCGTTCTGTGTGATAAACTTTTTTCGCATCCCCAGAGATGGTGCTTCTTTTTTGTCCTACCCATTTTTATGAAGACTTGTCGTTAATGCTTTTAAGATCTGTAATCACATTGTGAAATTAAAAACTATTTAAAATTGGCTCTTCTTCTCTACACCCAATTCTACCTACTAGCATGAATGTCAATTTTACTGTTTTAACAATTAAGTTAAGCTACTTCTAACTGCTCGGGTTTGTTGTTGAAGGAGAAATGAAAATGGAAAAAATGGTAATAGAAATTGCACGCTTCACTGAGTTATGTATGAGCGTATAGAGACCGGAAATTTTCTTCGTTTTGAGCTTTGCTTCTCGGTGGAACCAAAAAGGTTGATTAAGTTTCTGAACTAAACGGAATTGCGATGCGTTTGCTGCAGCCCTGCAGCATGCTCCATTCTCTACTACATGTCAAAGTTGTATGCTTCAGTGAAGCTGCAATGCCCGCACAGCGCTATTTGGGCCCATCGTCATTTTTGAAAACGCTGACCCTAGCAAAACCTGTTTTGCAATGCCCTTTTTACACTGGGAAATGAGAGCTTTTTTGCTACTTTTTGCTTTATCAAAGCGAATAGCGATCTGCGTGCACCGCACTTACTTGCCACGCTTTGTTGAGGCAGTGCCGTTTTCTCCACTTCTTTTCAACCCATTGCCAAGTCATTTTTTGCATTGTATCCATTGCAAAGCCTCACACCAATTATGCAAACATCAGTTCAGTAAGACACCGGAACCGTTTTGACATCTCCACGAAAGGCTTGATTTGTTAAGCCTTATAAGTAGTATAGGCAAAAAGTGCACTAGTTTGTCGAGGGTTACTTTTTAGACTCATCCATCACCCGATGCGCAGTCCTTAAAGCAGTGTGCTTTTAATTAAATTTTAGCACTTTCTAACTGCATCCCATTGTCCGAGCCTGTTTGACAGTTGAGAAGCGGTGTGAGGGAGAACTGCCAATACCCCTTTAACGCAGCTTTGGAGGCAGAGTTTAATAAGAATAAAACACACCAATTTTTTGGCGCTGCATGCCTTCCAAATCGCCAAATCATAGCCATTTTTACTAGCATTTAAAAAATAAAAAACGAATTTCATAGAACACCTTTCACCTGCTTGCGCTTCTAATAGAAGCATTATAAGTAGTATGGGCGGGAAAATGCGCCAGTCTACCAAAGACTACTTATTCGTCTGATCTATTGTTTGATTTACTAACCCTTCTGGTGCGTTGCGGTCCTAGCGACATTCTGCCACTCCTTTGTTTGCATTCGTTGCTGAGAGCTTTTTTTGACAGTTGGGAAGTGGTCTGCGCGAGGACTGGCAGTGTGCACTCTACGAGTTTTAGAGGCAGAGGTTATTAAAAAACAAGGCACACCACTTTATTTCTCCCCCCCCCTCCCTCCCTCCCCTCCTGCTCCTACCTCAACGTAGCCGGAAAACAAACTGGCAGTGAACAATCACAGGCAAAGAGCAAATGTGCACGTGTCTTCACTGTTTCCCAGAATGGACATATCGAAATTTGGCGAAATCCGCACAAAAATGTATCCTTTTGCCTTTGGACAATGTCAACGCTGCTTGGCAGAAGATAGCCACCTTTCATTTTGCCTAACGAAAACAATTTCATGCAGTTGGTACCAAGTGAATAGGGCAATGACCAGAACCTAAATTAATTCCACTTGTGTTGAGGAGTTACTTTTTAAAGTACAAAAAAAGTACAAAAAGAATGTCAGTCTGATAAACTGACGACACAAAATGAAAGGCCACATCGCCGAATATTTATTAATGCCATCACCTCGAATTTGCACGGCTACCTAGATGAAATAAACAACGCACAATTTCAGGGAATAGTCACTTGCAGAAGGCAAATGCAGGGATGTATTTTCGGTTTTTGCCTTAGGTCTAGACATGCCAAAAGCTGAAAAATGTGCACACGAAGGTATCACTTTGATTTTAAACAATGCCAAGATTGCTTGGCGCAAGAAACTGCCTTCTGGTTTACCTGACGAAAACATTTTTACGAAGATGGGATCAAACGAATTGGGTATTGGCCAAGATCTAACCTGTTCCCACATGGGCTGAAAAAGCAAGAGTGATGATGAGCATGACAGTAGCAGTTCACAGTATGCCCACCTTAATTCCATTGTGCCTAGACAAAGGCAGCATGGCAGATGTGCATCTTCTTCTAATCAACCGACAGCACAGAGGTAAGGCGTACATCAAAAGCAGCAAATACTTCAACTATTTTTCCGTTCTATCAAAAAACCTTGTTGGCAGCAATCCACTCTTTCTTGAAGAATAGCATACAAAAGGCAACTGTGCATATCTATTCAGTTATCAAGCATAGATGTGACATCAAGCATAATGTGACAAATTTGGCAAAATCTGCATACAATTGTATCATTCTGCATTTAAACAATGCCGACATAGCTGGACGGCAAACAACCAGCTTTTGGCTAAACGAGAAAAGATTATTTCGGAGCATTAGAATCAAATGAATTGGGTATCGGCCAACACCCACACTCATTCCGCATGTGTAAAAGCATCACTTTGTTTTAATCACACCAAAGAAGCAGCACAAGTGACGGATCAGTTGGTTAACCACACCTTTCCACCACACCCACTACTTATTCCCATTCAGTCTACACACAAGCAGCACTGCGAAATGCATACTTGCGTGATCACTTTCTAGCATAGAAATGCAAGCGCATTGTCCAACACCTGCTCACTTCATTTCCTCCAATTCATCAGTTTGCCAAAAAAAGGAACCAAGTGCCAACTTTTTCGCCTTCCACGTACCAGATGAACTTGCTTGCAGTGATGCGCACTCTCAGTGAGTAATGACAGGTGTGGGTGTGTGGCTTCCTGCTTTTCCTGGGCACAGACATGCTCAAAGTTGACAAAACCTGTACAGAAATGTGTCCTTTTCCTTGTAAACAATGTCAGCATTGCTTGGCAGAAGATGACTGTCCTTTACTTTCCCACATACAAACGTTTTGATGAAGGCGGGATCAAGCGAAGTGGGCATTGGCCAAGACTCGACCAATTTCGCATGTGTCAAAAGGTTGCTTCTTTGTACTACACGAAAGGTGGCAGAGGTGACGAATCGGCTGTCCACCATATGCACTACTTATTTCCATTTCAGCCTACATAAAGGCAGCAATGCAAAAACCATCATCGTTTGATAAATTGCCAACACATAAAATAAGGACACGTCAAAAATAGAACAAATTACCCATTTTTTTTCGCTCAACACACCTGGTATACTTCCTTTCGGTGATGAAGTCCTGCTACCCATAATAAAACGCAAGAGGCAAATGCGGGCGCGTTTTCTTTTTCCATTTTCAAGCAGAGGCATTATAAATGCAGCACAGTCTGCACAGTTTCAGCATCTTAATTTTAACCAATGTCAACGGCAAGTGACAGGAGGTGGCCACCCTTTGGGTTTGCCTGACAAAAGCATTTCTGTGCAGTTGGAATGCAACGAATCGGGCATAGGCCAAGGCTCAAATTAATTTCCCATGTGTTAGAAATTTGTTTTTTTTTGTTTTTAATTGCGCAAGAGGCAGCAGAAGTGATTAATTAGTTATTGAAAAAACACTATTCACTATATGTGCAAGTGGCGCTACTTATTTGCTAATCTCTCATCGCAGAAATAAGGCCATGTCACCCAACATTTGTGATCAGGATTATTTCGGATTTACAAAATAGCCAACACAAAAACAATCATCAAACCACATCAGGAATATTTGTCCGTAGCGCTACACATTTTCTGTACATAATTTCGCTCAAAAGACAAATGTGGGTGTGTGTATTCCGTCTACCTTGAGCATAGTCATGCTAGAAGCTGACAAAACCTCCACTGGAGTGTATCATTTTGCCGTCAACCCATGCCAACACTGCTTTGCTGGTGACAATTGCCCTTTACCTGGCCAAACGTTTTGACGAAGTTGGAACCAAGCAAATCAGCCGCCAGTCCAATGTCTAAACTGACTTCGCACCTGTTGAGAGGTGGCATTAAAAAGTTACACAATGGTGCAGTAAAAGTTGTTAATTAGTCGTTAAAATTAGTCCTTCCCACACGCGCTACTTATTTCCATTCAGCCTATGTAAAGGCAGCGTGGCAAAATGCAGCAAAAGGCAGCAGAAGTGATTAATTATTTATTTAAAAATCACTATTCGCTATATGCGCTAGTTGTGCTACTTATTTGATAATCTCCCACCACAAAAATAAGGGCAGATCACCCACCATTTATTATCATGATTACTTCGGATTTATAGATTAACCAAAATGAAAGCAATCGTCAAAGTTTTTTTCCCAACACATAGCAGGATTACTTGCTCGTTGTGCTGCACATTTCCTGTGAGTAATTTCATGCAAAAGACAAATGTTCGTGTGTTTCTTCCGTCTTCCTTGAGCATGGACATGCTAGGAGCTGATAAATTCTGCATTGGAGCGTGTCATTTTGCCAACACTACTCTGCGGGCGACAACTGCCCTCTTGATGAAGTTGGAACCAAGCAAATCGGCTGTCAACCCGATGCCTACATGACTGAAAAGTGGCCTTTAAAAAACTACACATTAATGTAGCAGGAGTGATTAATTAGTCGTTAAAAATTGTCCTTCCCACACACACTACTTATTTCCATTCAGCCTATGCAAAGGCAGTGTTGCAAAAGGCATGATTGTGTGATAGACTGCCAACATGGAAGTGAGGACCCATCAAAGCAAAACCAGTGATCATCCTTTTCCTTCAGCTCACCGGGTACACTTGCCTGCAGTGATGCACACTTTCGGTGATTAATTGTACACCGAATTAATGTTATTGCTTTCTAACATAAATTAAACAAAATTTGGCGAAATGTACATACAAGTGTGTCAATTTGCCTTTCAACAATGCCAGCATTACTTGGCAAGCGATGACCACCTCTTAGCTGACCCAAAACATTTTTTGTAGTGTTGGAATCAAGCGAATCGGGCATCAGCCAAGGCCCGAATTCATTTTATGTGTGCTAAAAATTTTGTCTTTCAGTAATTGCGCAAAAAAAAATCAGCAAAAGAAATGAATTACGTGGCAATCCTCCACCCCAGAAATGTAAGCACATTGGCCAACATTTACTACCGTAGTTATTTCGAACTAACAGGCCCATCAAAATGAAAGAAAACATCGAAATTTTCCCCCCTCTCACAACACATCAGGCGAACTTGTCCGTGGTGGTACACACTTTAAGTAAACATTTGCCCACAAAAATTAAAGTTTGGGTGTGTGCCTTCTGTCTTCCCGGAGGATAAACACGCTGAGAGCTGACAAAATCTGCACAGGAGTGCATCTCCTCCCTTTTGCATCATGCCAGCATTGCATGGCTTGAGACATCCGCCTTCCAGTTTACCTGACGAAAACACTTTTATGAAGGTGGGATCAAACGAGTTGGGCATTGGCCAAGATCCAGCTTAATCTCACATGGGTTGGAAAGTCGCCTTCCAAAATTGCGAAAAGCAGCAGAAGAGATGAGGTTTGTGTTGAAAAATAGCTACCACCATGTGCCTGCCTTATTTCCCTCATGTCCATCCAGAGGCAGCATTGCACAACGCGTTTTCACATGGTAAACGGCAAACACATAAGTAAGGTGGACACCAAACGCAAAATAAATCACCTGCTTTCTTCTCCTACAACACATCATGTAAACTTGCCCGCAGTGATGCACACCTTCAATGAACAATAAACATGCAAACGGCAAATGTATGCGTGTATTTGTGTGTTCGTGTGTGCTTTTTGTTTTCCAGTATGAATATCATAAAATTTAGCAAAATCTGCAGACAATCGTACCATTTTGCCTTTGAACAATGTCAACTACCCTTTAGTTTGTCGAGGAAATAAGTTTAGAGCATTGGGGATCAAATGCAATGGACATTAGCCGGTGCTTAAACTAATTTCGTATGTGTTAAAGGTCAATTCTTTTAAATTAGACAAAGGAGCGGCAGAAGTGATGAAATAGCTGGCAAGCGATGACAATCCACCGCATGAACTGCTTATTTCCATTGTCCCTGTACAAATGCCGCATAGCAAAATGTGTGACAATCTGCCGACACAAAAGTAAGGGCAGCTATTGAGGTAGTTGATCTGAGGTTATAAGTTTATCAAAAGTAAGAACACAATACCAAAGTTCGTCTCCCTGAACACACCGGATGAACTTGCTTGCAGTGGCACACAATTTCAGTGAATAAAGACAAATGTGGGTGCCGGTTTTCTGTCTTCCTCAAGCACAGACATGCTAAAAGCTGGCAAAATCTGCGCTGGAGTGTATCATTTTGCCTTTAAACAATGCCAACACTATTTGGTGGGAAAATAACCGCCCTCCACCTGACGAGAAGAGTTCTATGCAGCTGAGATCAAACGAATTCGGAATTGGTTGGGATCTCAACTAATCTCGCATGTGTTGAAAATCCCCAATTTTATGTTACGAAAGGGAGCAGAAGTGATGGATTAGTTGGTTCGAGATTACTGTTCACCATAGGCCTATACAAAGGCATCAATACAAAAATAATGTTCCTGTGATGAACTGACAACATAGAAGCGATGTGTGCATCAAAAATAAAATAAATTAGCTCTTTATTTTGTAACACATCAGGTAAACTTGCTAGCAGTGATACACATTTTCAGTGGGCAGTTACATCCAAAAGGTGAATGTGCATGTGTCCGGTTGTCGATCAAAAACATGACAAAATTTGGCAAAATCTGCATACAATTGTATCATTCTGCATTTAAACAATGCCGACATAGCTGGACGGCAAACAACCAGCTTTTGGCTAAACGAGAAAAGATTATTTCGGAGCATTAGAATCAAATGAATTGGGTATCGGCCAACACCCACACTCATTCCGCATGTGTAAAAGCATCACTTTGTTTTAATCACACCAAAGAAGCAGCACAAGTGACGGATCAGTTGGTTAACCACACCTTTCCACCACACCCACTACTTATTCCCATTCAGTCTACACACAAGCAGCACTGCGAAATGCATACTTGCGTGATCACTTTCTAGCATAGAAATGCAAGCGCATTGTCCAACACCTGCTCACTTCATTTCCTCCAATTCATCAGTTTGCCAAAAAAAGGAACCAAGTGCCAACTTTTTCGCCTTCCACGTACCAGATGAACTTGCTTGCAGTGATGCGCACTCTCAGTGAGTAATGACAGGTGTGGGTGTGTGGCTTCCTGCTTTTCCTGGGCACAGACATGCTCAAAGTTGACAAAACCTGTACAGAAATGTGTCCTTTTCCTTGTAAACAATGTCAGCATTGCTTGGCAGAAGATGACTGTCCTTTACTTTCCCACATACAAACGTTTTGATGAAGGCGGGATCAAGCGAAGTGGGCATTGGCCAAGACTCGACCAATTTCGCATGTGTCAAAAGGTTGCTTCTTTGTACTACACGAAAGGTGGCAGAGGTGACGAATCGGCTGTCCACCATATGCGCTACTTATTTCCATTTCAGCGTACACTAAGGCAGCATTACGAAACACATTTACGTGATAATCTTCCAGCACAGAAATGTGGACATATTTCCCAGCATCTGTTAACTTCATTAAATCAAATGTGCCAAACGCCTTCTCCTTCAACGCACCAGATGAACTTGCTTGCAATGCTACACAATTTCGATGAATAAAAGCAAATGTGTGTGTTTTCTGTTTTCTTTGGGCATAGACAAGCTAAAAGCTGATGAAATGTACACACAAAGGCATTACGTTGCCTTTAAACAACACCAACTAATTTTTCCACACAAACAAACTTGATTTGTTTTCGATGCTATGGTTGAATGACTTGAATGGTGGCAAGGGCCTAAACTTATCACATAATTGTCAAAAATTCACCTTTCAAAATCGCACTGAAAAGCAGCAAAAAAACTTCCCATTACCCACCATGTGCAATAATTTAATCCATTTTGCTTACACAAAGTCAGCATTACAAAATGCATATTAATGGGTTACTCAACGAAGAGAGAAGTAAGGTTCATATTACACAATCTTCTTATACTAATTACTTGTTAACTACACGAAAGATGTCATCCTAACAAAATAGTAAACGTCGGCGGGGTAAAAATTCCATGGCAGCACTACTCACGGCTGATGCAGGCGAATTCAACCGCTCAAATCGTGGCCTCCCCAAAAGGAGATAAACTACAAACTGTGGAAGGCTAAAAACGAAACCATTTTGGAGGCAGCCCTGTCAGTTGAGGTGTGCACACCACCTTTTATAACTTGCGCTTGACATGAAAGCTCGCACCCCATTGCATAATTCATATGGACTCAAACAGCTTAAGAGCATAAAAGAAGGGAGTAGATTTTTTGCAATTTTAGCCAATTGCAATAAATTTTGTAGCTCACCAATTTTCCGGTTGACTGGATACTTTTCAAGAGCCCACGAGCCTGGTCCATCATGCGAGTAATGACCTTGTCCCATAATCTGACTCCTCACGGCAAACAGGAGCACGACGCACATCACCAGCATCTTCTTTTCGCCTGCGTTTCCAAGACCTTCAAAGTGGAAAAGCGCTGTCTGTTGGGACGGCCCAATGGCAGCAAGGCCAAATTGGTTTTTGCGTGCTTCAGTTATTCTTTTTTTTCTCAATTTTCCAAGATCAAAAATAAGAAAAGAAGAAGATTAATCCACCCTCCGAGCACACCCACAGGCTTTGCCGATTCGGTTTTTGTTAATTTTACTGCTAAAATATGGATGATGAAATTTCTTTCATCTGCCAAGTACTTCCAAAAAATTCGGTCATTTGAATAATTCAAATGTGGAATATGCTTGCGTAAAAGAAGGGCACTCTATTAAATGCACCTTTTATTATTGCTACTTTAGTGATGAGAGTCACGAAAAAAAGTTCGAAAAGCAAAAAAAAACAGATTATGAACGACTCCCAGTCTTCGCGCTGCTTGATGCACCGCGCCGCTGGAAGAAAAAAAAAGATGTTCAAAAAATGACCTCTCTTGTGATTATTTTGAGGTGTCGAATTGGGAGGAGCAGCGGTCTTCGAAGAGGAGAAGTGTAGGCGGGGAATACAACCAGGGTAAGGGGTGAAATTCAGTAAATCACTTTACAGCTAGTTTAGGCTACCGCTCCGAGCCCTGCTTCAGCCTTCGGGTGAAGTGAACTGCAGCGTTCCAAAGCCCTGAATGCCATTTACACCCTCTTGACAATGGATTAGTCCTGATTCATGTCTACACCTTACTAAGACCTTCAATGTGTGATTTCGTGGTAAAAAAATTGTGCAATAATAATGCCATTAAACGGACCTTTGTTTGGCACTCACCTCACCGACGATGTCGTGCCAACAGCGCTCAAATTATACGACAGCCAAATTTTAACGGGTTATTATTGTAAAAATCTCACCAATCACTCCGGTTTAACGTTTAGCATGAAATGAATTAATTCTTGGCACCTATAAAACGCTGTTTACCTGGCGCAATCAGTTGAAGCAATTAAAAAAATAGGGTTGAATGGGACTTAGGAGTGGACGAAAGCATCAATTTCAAATCCAGCGCGTATCGTTCGCTTTTTGTTTGCACACCTATCCAAAGCCAAGTTGGGTAGTCATTTTAGTGATAATGCAAATATTGTGCCTTAAAAGTCAAGTTTTGCTGGAAACATGGAGAAGCACAGCCTCCCAAAGTCCTCACTACCCTGTATAGCCTCTGAACAAAGCGTTAGTCTGCGGCCGTGTGGCTTGGTTCACGCCCACAGCTTACTAAGACCTTCCATGTGGCCTACTTCCATAGCGCATGTGGAATTTGCAACAAAAGGCATAATTTGTACAATAATAATATTATCAAGCGGCTCATGACTACTGACATTTTTTAAGCGACCACGTATTGCACAACGTTGTGCCATCAGTGTTTGGGCTTACGACGATCGTGAAATTCCGACCAGTCAGTCCGGTTTAACGTTCAAAATAAAAAAAAAACTTAATCCTCGACACCTATAAAACGCTGTTTACCTGGAGCAATAAGCTGGAGCAATTAAAAAATGGAGTTGAATGGGGCTTAGAGGAGTGGACGAACGTATCAATTTTAAATCCAGTGTGTATCGTTTGTTTTTTATTTACACAACTGTCCAAATCCGAGTTGGTTAGCCATGTAAAGGATGAAAGTGGTCCGGTTTACAAATAAAATGCTCATAATCAGTTAATAATCCACCTTACAAGCCAATGGATTTGAGTCTTGATGCAAATATGGCAATCACTCAAAATACCTCGATCCCGGCATGGTTTCCAACCCTACTTTTTTGTAAAAACCAGAGTCCACATGTCTGCCACGCTGCTGATATTTCTTGCCATCTTATAAACAGGCATTTAAAGTGTAAAGCAATGAAAAGTGTAACATTCCGTGGAGGCATTCGTGCTACGACCATCACTAGTGAACACTCATAAATAATTTCTACTCAGGCCAAAGAATAAAACGCATTGTCGCATGTGACATTATATTAGGTGAAAATACTTAATACACAAACTTTTTGCCCTTAACAACAGCAGCAGTCTAACGTTGAAGCGACTTTAGCACATTTGCATACAGAGGAAACAGAACTTATCCCCTCTTTGTTCTTCACCCTATGCTTTCTCTTACCTTTTGATATTTTAATCTTCATAAAACCTTTTCTGCTGAATTCATACCATCTCTCCACCACCGTCCAACACTCAATGGGCTGTTCACAGTGAAACCGTTTTAAAAGTATCCCAGCACAATCTGTGCGCTATAACAACGATATCTACTGTTGCGAGGCGTTCTACATCCTGGTTATAAAAAAGCCTTTGTTTGCCTTTTAAAGTCCTCCGCTCCACTCCAGCATTGTAAAGCCGCATTGGACCGATCTCTGGTGTGTGTGTGTGTGTTTGATTGTTTTGTGGGAATTCTAACTAGCTAACTGAGCGCTTTTGCTGTTTTTACAGCAAATATTGTTCTAGCACAATTCACCTGTCGAGCGCAGATTACATCTTGCCAAGCGCACATAACATCAGCATCTAATTAAGCAGTTTGCACTAGTGAGAGCGGAGCGTTTTGGTTCTGCCTAAGCTTTGGTGAAAAAAATGTACATATGAACAAATTTTTATTCAGCAATACTTCAAACGAGGTGTATTTGGCGGTGAGGGAGGCAAAACAACAAAATATTTGCATTTATACATGCGAATTGCGTGGTTTGAGGCGACCTAGACGTTGAGATGAGCGTATGTAAGTAATCGCTGCAGTAAATGGCATGCTCCGTGCTTTGATCTACATGCCTTATTCCAAAGTACGCATTTTCAGTCTTAATTTCTCGTTTTGGCACTGTCAAAAGCGTTGGTTAATGAGCACATAAGTGCCAGTAGCTGTACCCGCTTCTGTAAGGTGTCTTCAAATTGTCTTGCCTTTGCTTGAGGCAAAGTTCTATGCTATATTGTGATTTAAGACTTCCTTGAAGATAAAAGGAGGGACGCAGAATTCATGCGCATATTCGTCAAAGTAAGGGATTCAGACTGCTGACACGGTACAGAGGACCGGCCCCACCCGGCCACGTCAATGTGGCTACCACTTTAACACAATGAAATGTCCAGCTTATTAAGAATGCATTGCTTAACTTTCGTTATCGCGCTCATTAATGAAGCATATGTCAAAAGTGATGGCTTCAACTGCAAGATAAAACAATTTTTTGCATGCTACCAACTTGAATTCTCATCCACTATTTTTTGGGGGCTATTGTTAACTCCTCGGAGGTTTATCAAAAACACTTTGGCCTTGCTTCACTTAAGAAGTACTTCACTCAGCTAAAGGATGTTAAATTGCAATGGTATTTGACCAATCCGTTTCCTGTCAAGCACTTTGTAGGTACGCAATGGTAAAAAGGAATAAATAATAAAAAAGCAAATTAATCCAACTATGAAATCAAACCAGTTGCGGGTTTTCCCTCCTCATTCCATGTATTTAAAGGGTTGATTCAATCAAAGAGGCGTTTGTTTCCCTTTAATTAGAGGCTTAATTTGCACGACGCAGAGGCTTAATAAAACTGCACATTCATGTCCATTGCTCAAGCGAGTTTTGTGGCCAGCGAAGAATAAAACACCTCGAGACGGATTATGCTCATTAACACGCAAACGAAAAACGAAGAGTGCGTATGCATGCACTTTAATTTAGTCACGTTGAGTGTCTTAACGATGTGTTACCTAAATCATGCGCACATTTGGACTGTTGCTCTCAAACAAAACTCATCAATATGGTTTTACAATTAAAAAGGATAGTTAAGTTTGCTAGAAATCCTTCACTGGGCACTTACACATTTACTACTTATAGATCCCAATGCATCAGCTCTGGTGCAATGTGCGTGAAGAAAATGAATGTGGAGGCTGTTTTTGAGTGCGTAAGCAAGTTCCCTTCTGGAAAAGGGAAAAATTATTGGCCCAGTTCACCACCAATCAGATTGTGGCCTTTTCATAGGCAAATACAAATGCCCTCATGATGACGCGCATGGCCGCACCGTGACGGCCCAATAGGAGCCGGGCAGGCGTGCAGCGAGGGCAAATGTTCAGTTTCGAGCCTGTCTTTCAAATTCACCTTCTCCAAGCTCAACTAACCAGCACCGGTTGGCAGGGCCATTGCAAACCTCTTAGGCGTGTTCATTTAATGCCTTCTGAGCTTCCTAATAAAACACTAAAACTTGTAAAATTATCCTCAGTTGAATTGCACGCGCTAGAATTCATTTTAGCACATTAAAACAACGCGAGAAGTTTGAAATTCTTTGCTTCCTACTGAAGTTAGCCATTTAAAGAAGATTATTTAAATGAGATTTTATGTGGTTTTGGACGATGGGCATAAATAATCCGAATATGGATAGGTTTCCGAACATGAATCCTGCTTCAAATTTAACATATTTTTCTTGTCTTCCTGCGGATAAGCCTCCTTTTAGCATTACCAACTCATTAATGCAAACAAGTTTTCTTTTCCTTCATGTAACATCTTACGACATCATATCTTAAGGCCGTCAACTTCGAGAAAACAGCAGCATTGAGTTCTCTTAATTAAAGTGGCAAACAGAAGTCACGCAGCTAACATATGCACTCATTGTGCTATCTGAGGACGAATGTGTACCGAAGGTATGCCAAAAAAAGTTCAACCAGCCGCAAATCCTTCCACGTAGATGATACTTTATATGAATAAAACGCCTTGCAAGTGCATTCGAGTTGGCGCGTTAAGAATCTCAAAAGGCAAGAAGCAGCGTTACTGCTTCATTCGAAAGTACTTTTCAGGCAGTCGTTACGGAAGAGAGCAGTCCTTTTTAGTCCTCAATGTGTACCTCTGATTTGCTGTGTGTCAAGGTCGTCTCGCCCACCTACATAGTCCAGCTAAACGGGCTGAAACGCCAAATTTTTAGCTCTGATTAAATGTTATCCGACAGAATTTTGTCCATTCCTTTAGTCCTAATGCACAATTAGTGGTTATCTTCGAAGGAATAGATGAGTGCATTTTTTGCTCCCTTACTTAGATTTTGGTTTTCATAGCAATGGCATCATTCATTATTTAAAAGCGCAACGTTTGGTGGCACGCCTCATTTTTTGTGTTTTTCACAAGCGTTTGACATTCCGTGGAGGGATAATAAAACTCAAGACCGCATTTAACTGCGGTGAATTAAAAATTGCTTTTTATGAATGTTGGAGTACTTTCAAAAAACCACAAGCAGATTGCAATTTCCTTATTAGATGCCAAATCGTGCAGAAAATGCTATTTACTGTCTGGTTTCTGCCGCTCCATAAGGCCAGCGCAGGCCAGTAAAAGAGGCCTAAAATCCAAATAATGCGACATAAAACGAGAATGCAGAGTGAGGAGAAATGCGTGTTAGTGTGGCGGTACTGCCCTCCGCCGGGCAGGAACCTGCACGTGTCGATACAGTGAGTCGCGGCTGACTGCGTATCGTTTGACGTTGCCTCTCTGACAATTAACGCATCCGCCTGACCTCATTTGGCAAAATGATCAGCTTACAGGAAGGCAAATACTTACCCACCTGTACGCTTGTACTTGTGCGTTTGTGTTCCTTGCGTTCTTCCAGGGTGTGGGATGGGAGGAGGGCTTTAAAGACGCTCCCCTGCAAAGAAACCAGATCAACCGGCCACATGATGAAGACAACTTTTTTTCTGCAAGGAAGACGCACAAACCACGCAACTGTACGTAATGGACTCGGAGAGCCAGGCAACGCCACTGCGGAGTAAGGCGGATGAGCTGTTTAACTGCACTGGCGACACCCTTCTCTTGTTTTTTGGCGAAAAAAGGAAATTTTCGTCACAGGAGCAGAGATTTGATGATGAAAACTGCGGACTTCAATGCTCTAGTCGACCAGTCGTAAGTGAGTAAAAGCGGTGTGAAACATTTTGCTTTACTTTTCCCATCTTTTTGACATTCCAAAGTGAGCTACTTGACCATTACCTTGGATAATTAATCTGGACCGTTCTTATTCATCCAATGGATGCAAAATTATTTCTTCAAGAAGGTAAAACAAAGTTGCAGTTTGGAAGAATTTATTATTTTTTTCCTTGCTGGAATGGGACGGTTGCCAGATTTGTCGGTTTTATCTGTTAATATTGTGATGGCTCTCTTCACGAGCATTAAAACAGCTCCGCTAGAGGCATGCGGTTTGCTCTGCTGTGGCCACTGATGTTGTCAATGTCCTCCTCCTGCTTCGTGCACAAGGGAGTGAGAATGAATAATGTGAGATAGAAGTACACCAAATTTGTTTTTAATTTGGCGCTATTAGTTGTCGGGACACTTGCAGTAGGCAGAATGTTACAATCCGAAATGGCACGATTTGTTGGAGCTTGTGCACGTCGGAACAAGTAAGGAGCTTTTAATAGAAAAGAACTAGTTCCATCAGCATTATTAAAACCTAATCGAAAGTGCCATCAAATCAAGCGCTCAACCCCCTGAGCCCGGGACGCCTTCATCCCAGGGCTTTAGGCCAGTTACGCCGTGTCTTCGTTCTGTTCATTATAAAAACGACTCTAAGCTGCCAATCTTCACTACACTGGTAGCAGTGTTGGCGGGCCTGTCCCACATAAAAGTAGGCAGAAGTCTCCCATCTCTGGAGAATACCGTCGGTCGTCCATGCTATTCCACAAGAGCTACTCACGGCGGCGATGGATGTAGGAGTCTCGCCCTACTCCAGCATTAACCATTGCTGCGAGACAATGGCACAGCTTGCCATTGACCAACAAGAGCAGCCTCTGGCTGGAGATATGAACCACCGTGATTAACGTCATTGCAGAATCCGTATCCTAACCCACCGAATTTATTTTTGCCAATTTTCCACCTGATTAATTGACATATATTTTATTTTTAATGGTAGGAGTCAAATGAACAAAACTCGGTCACCTGCGCTAAGTCAAAATGATACCCTTCAGAGGACTTTAAAAAAGAATCTTGTGACTGTAGCCAATATTTTCTACAACGAAGAGTATAAAATTTAATGGACACCTAATCGTTTTCGGCATTTCTTTATGGCTTTTTCGAACATCTTATCGCATTTTATTGTATTTTTATTACTACTTTTAAAATGACTCTGTAATAATTGACAAAATTTTTCGCCAAAAAATTCTTATTTTTGTTAAATTAGTTCCTTATTGTGTTAATATATCTCTTTGGGCGACTTTTGTTTTGTACTACCTCATTATGATATTATTTTGATTTAACTCTGCATAAAAAACAGCGTTGTCCTGGTAATATTCATTGATTGATTTATTGATTTGTTGATTAGCTTCTTTAAACGTTTGATGATGCTCTATTGTATTTTATTTCTACTTTTAAAATGACTCTATAATAGTCAGGAAATTTTTTAGCAAAAAATGCTTAATATTCTTTTTAAATTACTTCCTTTTTGTAGAAATGTATCGCATTGATCGATTTTAGCTTTGTACTACGTAATTGCGATTTTATTTTGAATTAGCTTTGCTTAAAAACCAACGTTACCCTGGTAAAATTTATTGATTAACATGCAATTTAAACTTGGCATAGCAGTGGTGGTGGTGGCAGCGGTTTTGTCATTTTCTTCTGCACTTATGCCTTATCATAGTGTTTATCTAGAGCATTTATGGAGAGCACGCAAGTACCTTCAACCGATTTTTCGTGGCGAAGCAAATAACATGGTAAAACCATTAAACTCTGTAACCATTAAACTGTAACCTTAAGCCTGCAGTTAATACTAGTCACTGGAATAGTGGGAGCTATTTGCAGGCGGTGCTTCCCATTTCTCCTTGGTACTTCTGCAACCTTTGCTATGAGGAGGTGGGGGATTTCTGGCCACGTGCATTATAGCCGGGACGAATGTGCAGTGACAGGAGTAAAGCATTCACGACTGGGGCGTCTCAGGAGCGGGAGAGCTGCCACTTGGGACAGCGACCAGGCCTAAAAATTATCCCCCCCGCCGCTCGCCCGTAGAGCGCAGTTAAAGAAAACGCGCGTTACCGTATTGTGGCCCATTTCATGAGGCAATAACATCATCATCGGTGAGTACCCTTTCATAGTTCTCTCATGGGACATCAGCTAAGCAGTGTGATTCACTGAATGCGTTGAACTGATTGTGAAGCAATGTTTAGCAATCAGTTTTCTCATCAGCAGAGTCACGTAGTTAAAAGCGTTACCGAAGACCAGATTCTCTTCTAAGAGGTCATGCCAGCATCCAACGCATCAAAGATTTTCAGATTCAATTGAATTCCTTTTAAACCAAGCTTTTACTTATAGCTCCAAAGCCAGATCAAATCCTAATGGCAAAACGCCTTGTCCACTGCCTAATCGTAAATAAGGTTGGCGATATTTTTTTTCATTTTCAGTCTACTGCACAGCCCTTTCCCTGAAAAAGGCTAATGCATTAACCATTCAGGTAGTGCGCTTTGCACTTTCGCGTACAAAAAGAATCAAATGTAAAGATCTGCAGCACAAAACATTTGGCACGCCTAAGTTTTTAACATTTTATCAAAAAGACGGGAGAATACTTCATTGAGGACATATAAAACACTACGAGATGTTGTCAAGGCACCACTGGTCACCTTGTCTGCAATTTAAACATAAACTGACCACACTGGGGGAGGGTTTGTCTCCCCCAAAAAATATTACACAGCTTCACTTTGCATAAAAAAGTAGAAAATCGTTTTCGGACATGCATTTCAGTTGGCTAAGCGTCCACGCGATTAATTTTTATAAATGGCAATTTACGAATGGATGGTTGGACTACTTCCTTTCGCTGGCCACTTTTTGCTTTATTGTGACCATAATGATAAGCTCACAAAAACAGTTCTAACTGAATTCTGATTGAAGCTGTTGTTAAACTGGCATTATATTTGTGGATAGTGATTGCGGTTTGAGACCTGAATTGCGATTTCCTTTTTGCTCACGTCTTGGTTGGTTAGTTGTTAACGTATTTATTCAACGATTGGTTACCCCGCTTTACGCAACTTAAAATCGCGCCAGCTACCGCTGCCATAAGGGCAAAATAATTAAACGTTTTGACCAACTTTTCGCTGAGACTGCCATTTAACAAGCATTATATTTGCGAATAGAGATTAATATTTGTGACATATAATTACAACTTTAATTTCAATTACTTATTGGTTGGGCAAATGTTAGGAGATTTCTTTAAGGATAGGTTGTTGCATTTCATGCAGTAAGTTTTGACTTATTTTTACTAGGACTCTTGTTGGACTAATATAAGGTCAAAGATTCTGTAGAATTAAACTAATTTCATCTTTATTTCTTGTTTTGTTAATTTAAAAGGAAGTTATAAAAACACCGGTGGCTTAATAAGATTTTGTAATTTTGCAAAGTTAATCCACAATTTGGCCTATTTGCTTTGTTGGAGTTTCTTGAGATTAAAAATTTCGCACAGATTACGCATTCGGGGTGTAGCCTATTTCTTGGTGCTACCTAAGGAAGTTTAGCAGCAAAATGATTGCTTTGACAGAATTGGGTTTATTTGAAAAGTTCAAAGTACGTGATGCATCTTTAACACTTTGTTCATTCTGACGTACGGTTTCGGTCAATTAGGCGGTCGTGTTGCCCTGTCCTCTGGGCCGGCCTTTGGACCATGCCAGCAGCCTATCCCATTTCTGCTTTCTGGATGCCTATCCTGTCCTATTACTACGCCCCCATGGACTTTCAAGGCAGCTTCTACGCACTGCCGCTGTGGCCCATAAACAGGTTTCAGTTAAAGCTGAATGTTGCATTGCATCTCCATCTTGATTGCGAAAAAACCTACTCCTCGCTGACCGTGCAATTAATACCCAGTCATTTTTGAAATGCACCACGAAAAGTTAGATCTCATCAGATTGATGAGAGCGGCGTGTTAATTTAACTTCATAAGTCAATTCCCACGACACTTACATCTTACACTGAATGGAAATTAGCTTGTGAGTCCGTCATTTAAACCAAACACTCGGGTGGATTAGTGGTGCTTTCATATTCATTGTAGTGTCCCGAAAAGGCGTAACACTATGGAGGAACACATGCATACTTGACAAACAAATGGAATGGAGCTGCTGACATGGCTCGGATGCTAGCCCAGGCATCTAGTGCAATACGGCCACCTAAGTGACCGAAACCGGTAGTCAGAACAAATAAAGTGTTGCAGTTATAACTGCACCGCATCATTTAGGAGTCCGTGATGGCGAAATGCAAACCCACAGCAAGATTGCATTCCACGCTCAATGCACTAGGAGACAGATATTAATTACTTCAGCATTCCAGACAATAAACAGGAAAAAGGCAACTCCTACCCCCCTGGCTTGGAAATTTTGTTATAATTATTATTTGTAATGCGTGCTGCAATTGGATATTATGGACACCATAAACAATCATCAACAAACCTGGGGCGGCGTGATCTTGAGATCTGTAGATCTTCAACCCTTCAAGGGTAGGTTATGGAGGACCGATGGTTCTCAACTTCGTAATCGTTCACATTCCCTCATATTACCTTCTCATGCAAATATTTCGAGTAACGGACGCATGCCACTACCAATTACTACGCTGAACACAGTTTGATGCCAGTGACACTATCATTCAGGGCATTCTAAAGTGCACACAAAAGCTCGGATTTTTAAATTTTGTTCATTTTCATTAACTCACTTCAATCAATTGAAAATAGGTTTTGTTGGAGCTTAGAGCATGAGCCATAAAATTTTTTCGGACCGTCATCTGCGCTTGAGCGACTAACTACCAACCGACTACTCCGGACTTATCAGCCAGAGCAGAATGAAGGCACCATGATTTCATTGTGCTTAGTGAGCCAAAAGCACCGAAAGAGAAGAGCAGATGGGTTGGGCACAGTTTTCAACTGATTGAAACTCTACAATAAGATCACGCGTAACGAAAAGTGGTGATGTTTATTTATGAGCTGTAATTCGTACGAATTAAGTAGAAGTGTGTATGATAAAAATGCCTCTTGCATGCAAAATTGATAGCTTACACTAATATTGTCAATTAAAACAGATAATATCAACGTTCGTAAATGTATAACACTTGAAAGATTCCCCACATTAAGCATCACTTTCTGATCAGTTGTTTGCATGCGATTCTTAAATCGTATTCCCCCTTAAAATTAGTGCTCAGTTCCTTAATCAAATACATTCCAACTAAAGTGGACCAACTTCTTTATTTGAGGGGTCGCTACCGAGCTGGTCAGCTTTCATTTTATGTCCGCTCATACAATGCGGGTTACAGCTTGTTTTCCGCTTACTTGCAAAGTAATTTAATATAACAATATTAGTAGCCTAAAACAGAAACAAAATTACTATTTTTTATTCATGAAAAAAGACATTGTCGACACCTGATCAAATTATTTCTCTTGCTACAAACGCGATATAATGTTACCGCAAATTAGAATCATATAAAACTGCAGTTGGAGACGTGCTTCATAGTGGTGGCAATCGTGGTGAATAACGAGGAAAGATTTCAACAAGCTGCTCCATTTCCGCAGTTCATGCCCTCAATTTGAAGAATGGAGAAGACAAAATATTGAGCAGAATACAAATGTATGTAGGAAATAAGAGTGGAGAATGGAGATGCTGGCATGTGCATAAGGCCTTTCCACACGACTAGGTCAATACGGATACCTCAACGACCAAAAGCCATCCAGTAGCCTAAACAGCCAAAGTGCCAAACCGTCGATGCGTTAAAAGGCACGTGCAAAGAAGTAAACATGTGCTGCATGCGGCAAATAACCTTGCCACAATAGCAAACAGTCCCAATCCACTTCCATCATTTTGGCGCCCATAACACACAATGCATAGTCTCTCCTCAATCCCAATGTCTCGGCGTTGCTTCTATTCTCCCACTAACCACGATTGAAGACATTGTTCTTAAGGAATACTATTTGCATTTGCTAAGTGATTAATGTACCTGAAAAATACACGATAAAACATGTCAAATGCAAGCATTCTCAGTACATCCAGCCGTAAAATGCATGGTTTGATTTAGAGTCGAGCAAGTTTAAAGTGCACGGCCCCCAGAGTTCCACATCACCGATTCCTTCCTGCTGGAGTTTTTTCCACTGATCTTTTCAATTGAGCCTACTCACCTTGGCAAAATTGGTGCATTTTAGGTTGAACAATTCGTGCACCAATTTTAATTCAATGCACTGCTTCACTGCACATCGTATTATGTGCTTCGGTAAAAATTTAACGCTTTTACGATAGGCTTCTGCTAGCTTTCGTGCAATGCTGTAGCGTCCAAGACCGCCTTAATGACGGCGAAAGGCGACGCATCGGACCGAATGCGTATGCATTCAGTGGAGGGAGGAAATGTGGCTGCTGCTCGCTCGACTTCAGACCAGTCCACACGGATAGGTCAGTAAGTCCACCACCGCGACCAAAGACCGAAGACTAAAAAGCCGACCGACCAAGTAAACAAAGCATTGCAAATGCCATGCTTGATGCTTCGCCTCCATAATGAACGTCAAAGTCAACTGCTAATTGTGCAAATTCTTCCCTTTCCTACTCTCCATTCTGTCACTGGCAATATAAAAAGTTCGAACACCTCTGGAAACATTTCCTGTGGTACCAGCTGAATATGCGGAACGCACGGCTGAGGAGCCTCAGAAGGACACGTGCTGCCTCCACCAGCTTCAGCGATCGCCCAACCGCCTGCCAAGCACATTTAAACAAAACCTGGTGAGGCATCGATCATTGACGGACGTTAAGAGCACGTTCGTTCGTTCGTTCGTTCGTTCGTTCCTCTGCAGCCTCTGTTTATCAACCCGTAAGTGCACCATTTACGGCAGAATGTGCACGATCTGCCGTAGCGCGTTTGCGTTCCTCCCGCATTCTTCCACAGATCCCATTGACTGTGGAGGGAAAGCCTTCCCATACTACTCCGAGCTTGAATCTGCTTTGCGTATCCACAGCATTCGTCTGGAAGGCTTCCCCGGTTCGCTCATTCTATCGGGCTTCACTGCTGAACATGAAGACCCAGAATATACGGTCTATTTGGCTACCACAGACGTGGGGTGGCACCACTTAAAACAGTCGCGCTTAATCATTTCGCCCCTTTGCTTAGGCAGATAAAGCGCGCAAATGCACCCTCTATGAGCTCTCACTACTTCCTCATCATCACGCACTTACCAGAAGCGGTCGCCTCATTTGTGGCAATGCGAGGTGTCTTCTTCATCCTCACTCGAATGTGGACACACTGGTTTGTGTGGCAGGACTGCCCGTTTCCGTTTCCGTGACTTGGGTGGCCACATTGCCCTAGCCGCGTGGACTGATCTCCGAATGGCTTGAGCAGTCTCGTTTCCTCTCCTTGCTGATTACCCACTTGTTCTGCCCTAGTGCTGCGCCTTCTCTGGCCTTCAAGGAAGTCTCCAAACGCTGCAACAGAAGCTCCTCGGGGCAACGACAACTGTTGGAGCAGTGAGGTGGCGGTTCGCTGGATGAGGTGCTCCTAAACACAAGAGCAAATCCTCCCGCCACCTCATTACTCCAACAGTGTCAGAGGAATCAGCGCTTCGGACCAGTACATCATCATAATGCCCTTGTTTGGCTTCGACTTCGCTACGCTCAAATGACCGTGTCGTCTGTGTGGGCACTTGGGAGACGCTAGTTTCGTGCAATGTATTTTAGTCAACAACACATCCAATTGTATCTAACGCGTCCTCCCTTTCCACAGCACTGTCGAGTAAACAGCAAATTTGTCGGCTTACTTTGCCAAAGTGCCGTTAAAGCCAATCAGAAGGTCGCACACAATTGTGCAGCAGTAGTGCCACCATGTTGGTGCTGCGAAATTCTTCTCCCATCCATGCTGCCTTCTTAAGCTTCCACCTCGATCAGGTAGCAGATTGCCGGGCGCTTTTCTTTCCAGCACCCGATTTCGGTGCTCGATGGAAGGGGGGGGGTGCGTGTTGGAGCCGTTAGCTCGAGGCCTAACATGCGCACAACTCCAAAGTCTGCGAGCTAGTGCCAATAGTGCTGCATAAAAGCTGTTCTCTAGCTGCCTTTCCACTGACAAAATAAGTTGTGAAAGACACGGACTGCCTAAATGCCCTGCAGGAAGCAAGAGCTGAGAGAGTGGAACAGATTGCCAAGTCATCACAAGTAGGGTGCTCATAAAAGTGGAGATTTATGCATCGAAGCAACCGAAATGCAATCCGATGGCAAATATTTGGCTGAACACGACAAAACGATAGCACACTCAGCTAGACTTGGCAGTAAATTTGAAAGAATGCGTGCAATTAGAAGGAAAAAGGCTGCCAAAACGAAGAACAATACGGGTAGAGGGAGGAAAGAGGTTTCTCCAATCTGAAGGCGTTTGACAAGGGATGATAAATTATTGTCATTCGTCGAGGTAGTTAACGACACAGCGTGATGAAATTGAGGCAGGAAGGTGGCAAACCACCAGGGTTTAATCTCCCCACTTACACTGACCTACACCCATGCGGGCAAGAACAGACGAAGTGGCCAGCCTCGTCGCACCGATCTTCAACTTGCACTCCACCATCCCCTTGCCATGCATGCATTCAACTCTCACGCTCCCTAGTGTCCACTTTGCGCCTCCCAGCGGCACTCGTATTTGTTTACACGGCGACCGACAACAGCACTGGCTGTAGGCACTGATGCATCGCCTCGGCGTTTTGGCATGCGTCGAAGCTGAATGCAAACGCGAATGCATTCAGCGTGCTGCGACCGTCGCGCTCACGTGATCGTTCACCATGGCTGCAGCAGCTCTCATGCGTGCGTTGATGCGACAAATATGGGGCAAGTCGGTGCTTTTCGACTGCAGGCGTCTACGATGCCATTCACTGGCGCATTGTTTCGGACAATAGGCAGGGGAGTTTTTGTCCAGGGGAAGGCGGTGCGAACAGCGTCCAGCCACGTGGCATTGAGTAGCGGTTGGCAAAGGTGCCGCACCCTACACCAGTGCCAACGCAGACGAAGCGACGTCAACGCAGTCCGGCACGCTGCCAACTCATCCTCCCTCTCCGTCTCCCAATCGATCCCTCTACCAAATCCATACAGACACCCACACCTACACCGAGGCCAATCCAGCTCTTGCACCTTCACCAATTGAGCGCCAACTGTTCCCAGTCGTAAATAGACCCTTTATTTGCACAAGCAAACAACGATTCCCACCAGTTGACGATTGGCGTCTTCAGGTCATGCAATTATTGGGCGCGTTTTGGACGTCATCACGGAAACATGTCGGGCGGAGTGGGCACATATGCAGGTCAGAGTGTCGAGAAAGAGTTGATGTAGCCAACAAAAGGGCTCGCCATGTGGATTGGGGCCGGATTACTGACTGCCGTTCACGCGGACTTCTCCCTAACTCTCGAGCAATTGAACAGCACCTTTGCTATCAGCAGCACAACCATGTGATGGATGCCTACGCAGCAACGCAGTTACGATTAAGGTGGGAAGCGTGACATTAGTAGTTTGTGCGAGGCAGGGCGTTGGTTACGCGCTAGCTTTGGCATGGACGTGGGACACAATTTTGGCCACGCTGCGCACTTCAGCAGACACGTGCATGCACCAAACCACAGGCCTGATGCCATGCCAGCGAGGCCATTTTCTACTCCCACCAGTTTCAATTGACCCCGAGTCAGCGCACAGGCTAGCCAAAGTTCATTTTTTTGCGTCTAAAGGGACTTTTGAACTATTATGATCCCGCACATTCCCCCAAACATCTTTTAAAAAGCGCATCTATTGCTGCCCAAACAGCCTCACAAGGTCTGGTGACACCAAAACAACACCCAGCGCCGCTGGTGGGCCGCACTTCTTTCACTTTCCACGGTTCATTTTAATCTCATCCCATGCGCACGCGTCGCCGCCACGACAAACACAATCCGCGAGACACCCTGTCTGAATCAACACGACGACCAGCAACCCCAGTCCACACCACTAGAACTATCTCACCAACGACTTCTCACAGCAACTAGACATCCATCCCACTTACCAAGAGCACTGACGCACCTCGACCACTGCGACGGCACTACTGATCATGCCTCACAACACTCGACGAAAACACAAACGTAGCATAATCGGACCCCAGATCATGGAAAACAGCACGCAAGCACTTCACATCTTGGACAATAAAAAGGCGCAGCAACACTCACCAATCTCATCCCAACCATAAAGTCAGCCCATACCGTTCCATGCGTAAAACACATCCCAACATTCTCACTACAATCAAAACGTTTCAGCCACAAGTCGCACCGACACACCTCCAATGCTCCCACTCAGATCGAACACTATGGCGGCCATGCCGCATCGAACGCCCAGTCACCTCATTATCCGGAACGACCCACCCAACAGATACGTTAACACATGCACGACAGCGACATTTGTACCAGTCGGTGTATTTACACATGGAAGACAGACATGGGAAATATCTAGCACTTCTCCTCATCCAGACCGTCACAAATGAAAACAAAGTACGGGGTTACACCGTCGTCACGATAGTTGCATGGAATCAAATACTGGTGCTCAGCCTCATAATTGGGTGGACGGTAGAATTGCCAATCTTCAAATTTCTTGAGGACTGTATCTTTCCAATAGCTCTGGACAGTTCCCTGAAACTCCTTCTCCTTTTCCGGATTTCTCTCAGCGACACGCTTTGTAACTAGCTTGAGGTAGTCTTTCAAGTAAGTAGTGTAGTCCTTTTTGTTGTTAAAGGGCAACTCTTCCAACTGGTGTGAGTAGACTACGTTGATCACACTAACAACCCCATCTTCCACTGCTTCTCCTCCTTCTTCTGCGGAGGGATTGGCACCGATTAGAGCGTCATCGACGCCTTCCTTCACCTTGATCATCTTGCCCTCGACTTCCCAAATATGATCATTGATCTTTTTTATGGGAAAGGCGTCGCTGAACAATTCGTCACCTTAAGGAGCGAAAGCAACGACAAGTTAGGAAGGTATAGACGGCGTTTATCGGCAGAAACAAACAAGCACAAACCAGTAAGAAAATCCTTGTAGATTATCATCGCAACGTGACGCCCGATATTTGTCCAGTACTAGTGAACTTGTGGTGTATTCAAACAATGCAGGTGCATTAAGACATGAATGTCAGGACTCCGCGTCTTAAGAACTTGTTCAAAATAGTGCACTACATATATTCGTGAAAAATTACGTCGTCACCAAAACGGAAATGCATTCTGGAACAATCTCTTAATTTTTTTTAAATTGCATCATAATTATGTGTTTAATGTATAAACTTGAAAGGTTTGATGCTCAGGTACAATTTCAATAGCCTTGTTTGGTAAAAAGTTATACTTTTTAGTGCTCTATTAGAAGCAAATACTACATTGAAGGACATGCGTTGGCTGTTCCGATTCGGCTAAGATTCCTAGAATTTTCGCCTGCGCACATCAATACCGAAAGAGAGGAAAAGGGAAGCATCCTTTAATGTTTGCATGGTTTACAAACCTCCCTAACTTGAAGACATAGGCGGGTATTAGAGAGTGGATGAAAGCCGCTAAATCTGATATACTACTTCACTTTTGAGCCCTACCACATGACCTCTGCTCTAGAGCTATCAATGTCGGAATGTTACTAGACTAATTATGCAAATCAGAAGGCTTATAGTTCAGATGGAAAGGAAGAGAACCTCTGGCATTCCCGGCAAAATAGCCCACGCTCTTAACTTTAAAATGATTGTTTCTAATTGGTGAAACCGATAACATCTTAAGTAAACAAAAATGCAATGCTAGTTTTACAAGCAGTATATGAAGCGTACCATTTTCAAATATGTTTGGAATGCGATCACCCTTTTGGTCGTCCTTCCTGTTCTTCACTCCACCCTTGACCGACTTTATTAATAGCAGACCAGAGTCTTTTGGACATCTTTTATTTGGAGACTGGTATTCAGGTCAGCACTCAGAAATAAACCAGATTTTGCAGTTTTAGTGCACCCTATTGGTGCCGCTGCGTTATTTGAATTCGTAACGGCCTTCAGGCGTTATGAAAGCCATCTTCTCTCGATCTTTTTTTGCTACCTTTCCTTGCCAATGCCATGAATTTAAGCCTTAGTGTGCAACCACTTTGATTTATGCAGAGAATGCAAGGCATCGTAAATACTTGGTAATGGATGAAGCGTTTTGTTTGTTTGGACTTGGGTTGTCTAACACATTTGTGGCGGCCACCTTGAAGCTGGCTGCGCGGGCTGGCCCGTTGGTCATGTGGTAGGGCTCAAAAGTGAAGTAGTATATCAGATTTAGCGGCTTTCATCCACTCTCTAATACCCGCCTATGTCTTCAAGTTAGGGAGGTTTGTAAACCATGCAAACATTAAAGGATGCTTCCCTTTTCCTCTCTTTCGGTATTGATGTGCGCAGGCGAAAATTCTAGGAATCTTAGCCGAATCGGAACAGCCAACGCATGTCCTTCAATGTAGTATTTGCTTCTAATAGAGCACTAAAAAGTATAACTTTTTACCAAACAAGGCTATTGAAATTGTACCTGAGCATCAAACCTTTCAAGTTTATACATTAAACACATAATTATGATGCAATTTAAAAAAAATTAAGAGATTGTTCCAGAATGCATTTCCGTTTTGGTGACGACGTAATTTTTCACGAATATATGTAGTGCACTATTTTGAACAAGTTCTTAAGACGCGGAGTCCTGACATTCATGTCTTAATGCACCTGCATTGTTTGAATACACCACAAGTTCACTAGTACTGGACAAATATCGGGCGTCACGTTGCGATGATAATCTACAAGGATTTTCTTACTGGTTTGTGCTTGTTTGTTTCTGCCGATAAACGCCGTCTATACCTTCCTAACTTGTCGTTGCTTTCGCTCCTTAAGGTGACGAATTGTTCAGCGACGCCTTTCCCATAAAAAAGATCAATGATCATATTTGGGAAGTCGAGGGCAAGATGATCAAGGTGAAGGAAGGCGTCGATGACGCTCTAATCGGTGCCAATCCCTCCGCAGAAGAAGGAGGAGAAGCAGTGGAAGATGGGGTTGTTAGTGTGATCAACGTAGTCTACTCACACCAGTTGGAAGAGTTGCCCTTTAACAACAAAAAGGACTACACTACTTACTTGAAAGACTACCTCAAGCTAGTTACAAAGCGTGTCGCTGAGAGAAATCCGGAAAAGGAGAAGGAGTTTCAGGGAACTGTCCAGAGCTATTGGAAAGATACAGTCCTCAAGAAATTTGAAGATTGGCAATTCTACCGTCCACCCAATTATGAGGCTGAGCACCAGTATTTGATTCCATGCAACTATCGTGACGACGGTGTAACCCCGTACTTTGTTTTCATTTGTGACGGTCTGGATGAGGAGAAGTGCTAGATATTTCCCATGTCTGTCTTCCATGTGTAAATACACCGACTGGTACAAATGTCGCTGTCGTGCATGTGTTAACGTATCTGTTGGGTGGGTCGTTCCGGATAATGAGGTGACTGGGCGTTCGATGCGGCATGGCCGCCATAGTGTTCGATCTGAGTGGGAGCATTGGAGGTGTGTCGGTGCGACTTGTGGCTGAAACGTTTTGATTGTAGTGAGAATGTTGGGATGTGTTTTACGCATGGAACGGTATGGGCTGACTTTATGGTTGGGATGAGATTGGTGAGTGTTGCTGCGCCTTTTTATTGTCCAAGATGTGAAGTGCTTGCGTGCTGTTTTCCATGATCTGGGGTCCGATTATGCTACGTTTGTGTTTTCGTCGAGTGTTGTGAGGCATGATCAGTAGTGCCGTCGCAGTGGTCGAGGTGCGTCAGTGCTCTTGGTAAGTGGGATGGATGTCTAGTTGCTGTGAGAAGTCGTTGGTGAGATAGTTCTAGTGGTGTGGACTGGGGTTGCTGGTCGTCGTGTTGATTCAGACAGGGTGTCTCGCGGATTGTGTTTGTCGTGGCGGCGACGCGTGCGCATGGGATGAGATTAAAATGAACCGTGGAAAGTGAAAGAAGTGCGGCCCACCAGCGGCGCTGGGTGTTGTTTTGGTGTCACCAGACCTTGTGAGGCTGTTTGGGCAGCAATAGATGCGCTTTTTAAAAGATGTTTGGGGGAATGTGCGGGATCATAATAGTTCAAAAGTCCCTTTAGACGCAAAAAAATGAACTTTGGCTAGCCTGTGCGCTGACTCGGGGTCAATTGAAACTGGTGGGAGTAGAAAATGGCCTCGCTGGCATGGCATCAGGCCTGTGGTTTGGTGCATGCACGTGTCTGCTGAAGTGCGCAGCGTGGCCAAAATTGTGTCCCACGTCCATGCCAAAGCTAGCGCGTAACCAACGCCCTGCCTCGCACAAACTACTAATGTCACGCTTCCCACCTTAATCGTAACTGCGTTGCTGCGTAGGCATCCATCACATGGTTGTGCTGCTGATAGCAAAGGTGCTGTTCAATTGCTCGAGAGTTAGGGAGAAGTCCGCGTGAACGGCAGTCAGTAATCCGGCCCCAATCCACATGGCGAGCCCTTTTGTTGGCTACATCAACTCTTTCTCGACACTCTGACCTGCATATGTGCCCACTCCGCCCGACATGTTTCCGTGATGACGTCCAAAACGCGCCCAATAATTGCATGACCTGAAGACGCCAATCGTCAACTGGTGGGAATCGTTGTTTGCTTGTGCAAATAAAGGGTCTATTTACGACTGGGAACAGTTGGCGCTCAATTGGTGAAGGTGCAAGAGCTGGATTGGCCTCGGTGTAGGTGTGGGTGTCTGTATGGATTTGGTAGAGGGATCGATTGGGAGACGGAGAGGGAGGATGAGTTGGCAGCGTGCCGGACTGCGTTGACGTCGCTTCGTCTGCGTTGGCACTGGTGTAGGGTGCGGCACCTTTGCCAACCGCTACTCAATGCCACGTGGCTGGACGCTGTTCGCACCGCCTTCCCCTGGACAAAAACTCCCCTGCCTATTGTCCGAAACAATGCGCCAGTGAATGGCATCGTAGACGCCTGCAGTCGAAAAGCACCGACTTGCCCCATATTTGTCGCATCAACGCACGCATGAGAGCTGCTGCAGCCATGGTGAACGATCACGTGAGCGCGACGGTCGCAGCACGCTGAATGCATTCGCGTTTGCATTCAGCTTCGACGCATGCCAAAACGCCGAGGCGATGCATCAGTGCCTACAGCCAGTGCTGTTGTCGGTCGCCGTGTAAACAAATACGAGTGCCGCTGGGAGGCGCAAAGTGGACACTAGGGAGCGTGAGAGTTGAATGCATGCATGGCAAGGGGATGGTGGAGTGCAAGTTGAAGATCGGTGCGACGAGGCTGGCCACTTCGTCTGTTCTTGCCCGCATGGGTGTAGGTCAGTGTAAGTGGGGAGATTAAACCCTGGTGGTTTGCCACCTTCCTGCCTCAATTTCATCACGCTGTGTCGTTAACTACCTCGACGAATGACAATAATTTATCATCCCTTGTCAAACGCCTTCAGATTGGAGAAACCTCTTTCCTCCCTCTACCCGTATTGTTCTTCGTTTTGGCAGCCTTTTTCCTTCTAATTGCACGCATTCTTTCAAATTTACTGCCAAGTCTAGCTGAGTGTGCTATCGTTTTGTCGTGTTCAGCCAAATATTTGCCATCGGATTGCATTTCGGTTGCTTCGATGCATAAATCTCCACTTTTATGAGCACCCTACTTGTGATGACTTGGCAATCTGTTCCACTCTCTCAGCTCTTGCTTCCTGCAGGGCATTTAGGCAGTCCGTGTCTTTCACAACTTATTTTGTCAGTGGAAAGGCAGCTAGAGAACAGCTTTTATGCAGCACTATTGGCACTAGCTCGCAGACTTTGGAGTTGTGCGCATGTTAGGCCTCGAGCTAACGGCTCCAACACGCACCCCCCCCCTTCCATCGAGCACCGAAATCGGGTGCTGGAAAGAAAAGCGCCCGGCAATCTGCTACCTGATCGAGGTGGAAGCTTAAGAAGGCAGCATGGATGGGAGAAGAATTTCGCAGCACCAACATGGTGGCACTACTGCTGCACAATTGTGTGCGACCTTCTGATTGGCTTTAACGGCACTTTGGCAAAGTAAGCCGACAAATTTGCTGTTTACTCGACAGTGCTGTGGAAAGGGAGGACGCGTTAGATACAATTGGATGTGTTGTTGACTAAAATACATTGCACGAAACTAGCGTCTCCCAAGTGCCCACACAGACGACACGGTCATTTGAGCGTAGCGAAGTCGAAGCCAAACAAGGGCATTATGATGATGTACTGGTCCGAAGCGCTGATTCCTCTGACACTGTTGGAGTAATGAGGTGGCGGGAGGATTTGCTCTTGTGTTTAGGAGCACCTCATCCAGCGAACCGCCACCTCACGCTCCAACAGTTGTCGTTGCCCCGAGGAGCTTCTGTTGCAGCGTTTGGAGACTTCCTTGAAGGCCAGAGAAGGCGCAGCACTAGGGCAGAACAAGTGGGTAATCAGCAAGGAGAGGAAACGAGACTGCTCAAGCCATTCGGAGATCAGTCCACGCGGCTAGGGCAATGTGGCCACCCAAGTCACGGAAACGGAAACGGGCAGTCCTGCCACACAAACCAGTGTGTCCACATTCGAGTGAGGATGAAGAAGACACCTCGCATTGCCACAAATGAGGCGACCGCTTCTGGTAAGTGCGTGATGATGAGGAAGTAGTGAGAGCTCATAGAGGGTGCATTTGCGCGCTTTATCTGCCTAAGCAAAGGGGCGAAATGATTAAGCGCGACTGTTTTAAGTGGTGCCACCCCACGTCTGTGGTAGCCAAATAGACCGTATATTCTGGGTCTTCATGTTCAGCAGTGAAGCCCGATAGAATGAGCGAACCGGGGAAGCCTTCCAGACGAATGCTGTGGGTACGCAAAGCAGATTCAAGCTGGGAGTAGTATGGGAAGGCTTTCCCTCCACAGTCAATGGGATCTGTGGAAGAATGCGGGAGGAACGCAAACGCGCTACGGCAGATCGTGCACATTCTGCCGTAAATGGTGCACTTACGGGTTGATAAACAGAGGCTGCAGAGGAACGAACGAACGAACGAACAAACGTGCTCTTAACGTCCGTCAATGATCGATGCCTCACCAGGTTTTGTTTAAATGTGCTTGGCAGGCGGTTGGGCGATCGCTGAAGCTGGTGGAGGCAGCACGTGTCCTTCTGAGGCTCCTCAGCCGTGCGTTCCGCATATTCAGCTGGTACCACAGGAAATGTTTCCAGAGGTGTTCGAACTTTTTATATTGCCAGTGACAGAATGGAGAGTAGGAAAGGGAAGAATTTGCACAATTAGCAGTTGACTTTGACGTTCATTATGGAGGCGAAGCATCAAGCATGGCATTTGCAATGCTTTGTTTACTTGGTCGGTCGGCTTTTTAGTCTTCGGTCTTTGGTCGCGGTGGTGGACTTACTGACCTATCCGTGTGGACTGGTCTGAAGTCGAGCGAGCAGCAGCCACATTTCCTCCCTCCACTGAATGCATACGCATTCGGTCCGATGCGTCGCCTTTCGCCGTCATTAAGGCGGTCTTGGACGCTACAGCATTGCACGAAAGCTAGCAGAAGCCTATCGTAAAAGCGTTAAATTTTTACCGAAGCACATAATACGATGTGCAGTGAAGCAGTGCATTGAATTAAAATTGGTGCACGAATTGTTCAACCTAACATGCACCAATTTTGCCAAGGTGAGTAGGCTCAATTGAAAAGATCAGTGAAAAAAACTCCAGCAGGAAGGAATCGGTGATGTGGAACTCTGGGGGCCGTGCACTTTAAACTTGCTCGACTCTAAATCAAACCATGCATTTTACGGCTGGATGTACTGAGAATGCTTGCATTTGACATGTTTTATCGTGTATTTTTCAGGTACATTAATCACTTAGCAAATGCAAATAGTATTCCTTAAGAACAATGTCTTCAATCGTGGTTAGTGGGAGAATAGAAGCAACGCCGAGACATTGGGATTGAGGAGAGACTATGCATTGTGTGTTATGGGCGCCAAAATGATGGAAGTGGATTGGGACTGTTTGCTATTGTGGCAAGGTTATTTGCCGCATGCAGCACATGTTTACTTCTTTGCACGTGCCTTTTAACGCATCGACGGTTTGGCACTTTGGCTGTTTAGGCTACTGGATGGCTTTTGGTCGTTGAGGTAGCCGTATTGACCTAGTCGTGTGGAAAGGCCTTATGCACATGCCAGCATCTCAATTTTTTCCTTTATCTCCTTACCATATGTTTTTAGTCTCCTTCTCTTTTATTAACGGTCGGAACTCTACGTCTGGAATTTTCCTTTCGCGCTTCTATATATTTAACTACACTCTGCTTTTGTGCTCCCATTTTGTACCAGTTGTCTATCGCAAGTAAGGATCGGAGTTCTCGAGCAAATTTGTAACATCTTTTATAGACGTTGATATCATCTTATCGTTATGGAACTATTTGACACCAGCATAAATGGGGTTAACCAAGACTTCTTAAACTGATAGAGATTGCATTTCGTTACCTATTGCACATTCTTTCCGAAACTACGACGGAGCCGTGTAATGGTATCCATGTGTACATTTATACTGTTTTTACTTGATAATATTTAGAATGAGGTTTTCCTTAACTCTACAATTTTTTGGAAACTGCATGGTCTCTAAAGGACTTGAAAACTTGAATTTTTTATGTCGGATTGGAAAGACAACATTGCTTGACTGCAGCAAAAATTTTTTCATTTTAACCTTTAAGAAATCTGGTTCGATTCACTTTTTGCCTCTACTTTTAGATCCGGTAAGGAAGCCACTTATGCGTTACCAGTCTCGCATGGGAATAGCCATGGTATAAAGTCTCGCCCTGGGGTATCGTTTGGTGTTTGTAAAAATAGCTTACTATAATTTTTGCGAACTGGATAGTCTTGCAATAACACCAAGGCTTAGAAAGCATTGCATAATCACATTTGCCATTTTTCAATTTTCCAAGTGATGATTCAAAATATTATGCATTTTAGGAGACAGCAACCAAAAAATTATTTATTGTCTTGCAATGGTCACTACTTAGCCGCTTAACACAATTGATAACATATAACCTGCGAAAATACTCACTGTGGCTTTCCTAGTTTTAATGCATTCCCGAACAGTGACGGAATCCAAAAGTCAAGGCCCTTCCTCACAATGTCAAGGTCGCATGGTGCGCTAGCCTGGTGCAATTGCGTGGGAGTCCTGCTATTATTTGAGGATGGAATTTTCATTGCAAATCTAAGGATCACATTCACAAATTTATCTGGCATGACACGTTCTTTTAGAGAATTTCATCAAAATCAGTGACATCAAACCAGATGTTAACCTCGATTATCAAGCCGAGAAACGGTGTGATAATGACGTAAGATGCAACCTCTAGGATCAAGTTCAGCATGCCTTGCTGTTGGACTTAAGGCTTCTCGTCCCACGTAAATGAATTCGTCGATTTTTGAAGACGAGTGCGGTTAGCAACGAGCAAGTTAATTTCCCGAAGTTAGAGCAATTCCAGCTTCGCCCGAAGCCTCCTGAAGCTTAAGCACCAAAAATCAACGCTCTTGCCACCTTTTAAAAGTCGTATTAGGCGTGAACTCAATTAAGTCACACACAATAGCCAGGAGAGTTTTCTTGTATGACTAGTAACAACTGAGCGCAAGAGCGTACCAACACCATAAACTGAAATGCGCACAGGCATTTCGCGATGTAACTTTGACAAACTCCGTCTAAGCTGATTCATCGCCAAAACTTTAAAATAGCGTTCCCAATAACTTCTGTAAACATTCAGAAAGGTTATATACCAAATAATGTTTATAGTTCACTAAGAGTGAAGTTTACACGCACATACGAGTATATACAAGAGAGTGTGGGTGCATTTCCACGAAAAATACAAAAGATTTAACAAAGTGAAGAGACTATCTAAGCACGAAGTGGAGGTAAAATAGGTCGGTAGGCGAAGTTAAAGTGTTGGTGACTTCCAAAGGATTTACCATCAACCACAAAATCGAACTTCTGGAGGGTTCTATTATGGGCAGGAACCTGAGCCGAATTGGCTTCCAGGAGGATTTGGTAAGCATCCCTAAAGTGTAAAGAAGTCTGTTATTGAAGATGAAAACGATTCCTCGCGCTGATAGCATGTATTGGATGGTAATACTGAAGAAAGGGATTAAACTATGCTCTTCATGAAGGAGCCTAGCAATCAAGGAACACAAGCACCACGGCTTTGAACTGGTTGTATCGAGTCCTACTGGATCGCTTCCGACCAATGCTGAGGCGCCATCACGAGATTTTACGGTTCATGCAGGCAAATATATCTGACGAAATGAAACGGCTATCATCTCACTCACCCAATAAGTGGCTCAATCTGATCCCCCAGAAGCGCGAAGAAGCGTGACTGAGAAGCAAAGTCGTGCCGTAGTATAGGTTTGTCCGGTTTACTAACTGAACGAATCACAATGCTTAAATCCGGCAAAAACTCATCATCCGTGTCTACGGTAGCTGAAATCTGAAGCAAACATTACCCCAGGTTACCGAAACAGAAGAAGATGAAACAATAATCGTGAAGCTGATTAAACTAGAGCTACAACTATGTGCGCAGAACAGAAGGCTATCGAAGAGGAGACCAGTATTCTACCTCAAAAACCAAACGACCGGTGGTACTTACCATTCCCAATGAGACACGAGGCTTGAGATAAAAGCGCAGATTATAAACGTCAGCATTGGGAGGCTTGACGATCACGAAAGACGGAAAAACCTGACGCATCTGATGGGCACTTTCATTCTCCTTACGAGTTGCAGTCACAAGGTAGGGACAGCCTAGGAAATGGCTTGCATTAAAGTTCTTGTTTGCATTGATGAATATGCTCCTGTCAGTTGTAAAGGAGAAAAATACCCGGAAGGAGTCCAAGTAACCTAAACTGGCCGTCATTGTTTGTGATGGCCTGCTCCACAGGAACAACAAACCCAGCTTCATGAGTGTACCCTTGACAGGCGACATTAGCGTTTACACTTTGTGCCGGAAAAATGGAGCGACCCTCAAGCGCCTTCATTTCCCCTGAAGAGAGCAGTTTTGCTTCGACGAGCACACCGGCCTCTGGATGTCCAGAGAGCGAAGATACCTAGGATGAGGACAAAAATCCAGCCTCAGAAAGAGCTATCCGGGCTTGAAAACATTCCTACAGAGTAATTCAATAATGATCCCTCACAGTCAATAAATAGTAGCAAAAGTCTGTGAATCAACTGAACCGAAAAAGAGCTAATCTGCCATCCAGGAGGTTTATTCAGAAATGAGTATTTGCGCGATGCAAAAAATACCGAGACCGATAATTGTTTGGTTCTACGATGAGTGCGAGCAAGCAGTAAGACTACGCCATAAGATTTAAGGCCAGCAGGTAACCATATAGATTGGTGATGTGTTTCAATAACAGATAAGTTGACCTTACCTCACCAAAAGTCGAGTAGGCAGTCCTACGGCCGACAAGATTCACGCTCAGTGATTCATCGCCGACAACCCGCAACGCATGTTCCATTGGGGCTTCTAGTTTACCTTCAATTCCCTTTCGGACAAAGAACTCATATTCCTTCAAAATTGGTTGGATGTAGTATTCACCTGAAGCATAACCTTTCATGTTATTCCTGCAATACAGGCATCTATACGTCATTGGGCTGATTTCACCAAGTCACTCACCAGGAGGTAGGCCAATGTACCGAACAATACCACCCGAGTCCGCGGTTTTGCTATCTCGAAAAACATTGCCAATGATTGAAACAAGAGTGTCTGAAGGTGGAATGCAAGGCCGACAGAAAAGTGATGAAGGAGGAATTATCATTTTATAAAAAGAACCCACAAACTTACTAGGAAGTGGCTCCATGCTACCTTCAGACACCACGTGGACTTCAACAAGAGCTAACTTCCGTGAGGAGAAGGTCAACCAGTCAGCCGAGGATTTTGGAAAAAACTCAAAGCCGGGTTTGTGTAGCTGAACGGTGAGAAGAGAACTAGGTTGAGTGGTGTGGGCAGACTCTTTGTCAAAGTAGAAGGGTCCGATGCGGAAAAAGCCTTGAGCATCAGTGAGAGCACGCATGACTAGAGTAAGGCCGGGTCTAGGCGAAGGCGCATTCAACCGATGCTCTGGGAAGGTGGACACATCAATGGTTGACTCGAGCAGTGGGGAGGAGACAACCGAAGTGTCAGCATAAACTGTCACCAGAACTTTATCGACAGGAGGCTGAACTGCCCCGTTAAAGAAGAAGCCCAATTTCATGGAAAAAGTTGCAGTGAGCCTCTCGATGCCACCAAAAGCGCCTGCAAGAATAGCACCACATTCCGTTTCATTGACCTCCAGGAGAGGTGCAAGAGTAGCTTGCAGTTCAAGGTTGTCATACGTCAACTGGATTGGGCGTTGGATAATAGGAGGGACGTGAAAAGTTTGAAAGGCGGGCACAATGAGAGGATGAGCAGTGAATTGGTCAGATGATGGTTTAGGTGAAACGGAAAAAACCACGTCTTCACCTGGTGCAACCCAGACACTCATTCTAGATACATAAAGGTCGCCTTCCTTTTTCCAGCTAAAACAGGGAGAAAGGAGGGTAGGGCTAATCTGTTCATTCTGGCCAACCATAGCGCCTTTTCCACTCAAAGTTCAAACAGCTAAGAAATTGTTCTGCTTGGCCGTTACGCAGTAACCTGCACTGAAACTTAGCCATCGCTTTTAAAACTAAAGATTTCGATGGGACCAGCGTCAAATAGTAGTCCAAAAGCAGGAAACATTATGGGACAATACATTTAACAAGGCGGATAACAGTCGATTGCAAACTGTGAAATCTCGACAAGTATAAAGCACGTTCAAGATTTAAGCGCATTTAGCATAGCATTACTCACCTGGTGGAGACCCTTTTAACCGAATTAGAAAAGTTTGCCTGAAATGTGAGTTCTGGAATAGCTTTTTCTGATGCGAAATTCTCAATTCCCGGCAGGGCCTGTCACGACAGCATGAATAGGGATTTCCCGCACTGAGATACTAACTGTTTTTGGAGGAGTGGAGAGCGGAACATCTGTGACAGCCGACCGAATCATGCTAGGAGATGGTGCCTCCAGGCGCAAGCATGGAGCTGATGCTTCGAAAATGAAAGACGAGCCACCAGAAAGACAGATCTAAGAAGAATTACGGAGAGTAAAAATTTCGAAAGGAGAGAAACGGGAAAAATAAATAACTCACTGTATTTAGAGGCTTCGCGAGCTGATAAGAGGAGGACTTAGCAAAAACCAATGATCCGTTTGTCACATACGATGGTGTGACTTTTAGATTTACTGGTTTCTTAAATCCCAAGTCTAGAAGAGGTACATCGACGTGTAACCTGTAACCGGTTTGTCGGAACAACAACTCTGGGGTACTGTGAAGATCATGATCAGTGATGGTCAAACGACGAAGGAGACCAGGAGAAGCCCAACACCAGCCACTTGCGGGATTCATTGTACCTTCATCAAGTACTACCAGTTCCAATTCGTAAAGTCCCGGAGACACGGATTCAAAAGTGAAAGCACCACGTTTACTGTTGTTCTAAAAACATGAATGACATAAATAAGCGTTAAATTGGTGTCAACTGAACTCATGTGACAGCTCATGATCCGGTAGTTTACTTGATCAGCCTCGACGTTGATTACGACTGGTGGAGTACCAAACTGTTCCATTGAGGATAGCTGAACAGCTAGTCGAGAGACTGGAAACCTCTCGATGCAGAGCACCTCACCGGTCAAGACCGCTTGAAATTGAGTGAAGATAGCTTCCTCTACTGGTCCTGATGACATATCAATCTGCACAAAAGTCTCAATAAATCAACATGGCAAATGAAGTATGTAGGTATTCGAGAAAATAATAGCACACATTTAGGAGAAGTCGGAGTGAAGCGGATGGAATTGTACGATTCAATCAAACGAAGAGTATGCTTCTTTGGACTAAGATAGATGCAAAAATGAGCTGATCTGGCATCTCTTGAGACGGTCGCCTCAATTGAAGGTCCTGAAACAAATTCCACACGCGGCACACGAGCCTGCAAAAAATGTATTTTGAGAACCACAACGACCCTCATTTTAAGAATGGAACAGTAAGTTGCAAACTCACCCCCGACTTTAAACTGCTGGCCATCAAAAACCGCCCACAAAACTCAATTTCACTAGGGACAAAAGTTGGTAAGGTTTTCGTAGTAGGAGTCAATTTTAATTTGACCATTTCAAACTTGACCCTGGGTGCTTTCACCTGAGAAAATCCAAAATTTGAATGCACAAAACCTACATGAAGTAAGTATTCACCTGACGCGGTAAGGTCTAACTCGAATTCCCCTTTTGAATTTGTCCTAGCGACAATATCCCCGTTAACGAAGACCTAGAAAAAGTTGCAAGTGAAAACATTTGTGGGGGCTAAATACCTCTGAATCAGCAATCGGAGTTCCAGAAGGTTGCTTAACGCACCCTCCACCGACTCGAAAAGAGGTGACTTGGAAACCAGGATCGAGCTGCCGGTCAATATGTTCCATTGTCACTGATAAGAAGGCTGGACTAATGTTCAGGAGCTTTGATTTTAATCCGTTGGATTTCATTAGGTCGGGATCATAGTAAGCCACCAAGAAGTATTCACCACCAGCTAAACGCGAGAACATGAAAGATCCGTCGGCACCGCTGACGACCTGAACGAGGTCATTTTCCGTAAAAATTTAACTAAATACCTGACAAGCGAGTTCGGGATTTAATGTGTCTTTTAAATCCACCGGAATGAAGTTGACGGGGGGTTTTGAGGGTTTAAAGCACCCGAATTCGTTCAGATCGGTTTCGGTCAATTTACTCGACTTGGGAATGAAAAGAAGAATGGGAATATTTGCAACGCCTTCACCGTTAAAGGCTATCACCGAACGCAGTGAATGACCCTGCCAAGGTACATGTTAATCGCACATAAAGGTACCTGTAGGACAAGAGGATCCACAAGTTTAACACTGCTAGTGGTTATGGTAATACTTGAACTAGCACGAGCATTGCTTGTTCCACTGTCCAAGTCGGAATCCCCCACAGTGACAATGTATTTTCCCGGAGGAACAGACGATAGAGTAAAACTACCATTGGCGGTCGTTTTGGACTGAGAAATAATGGTACCGTTGGATATGACCGAAACGATTAGATCTGGAGGTCCAGTGTTCAGGCCAGCTGTGACAACCTGCCCGGTTACATCAAAACCAGTAAGATCAAAAACGTAATTCATTTGGTCAGTCTGAACACTGTCATCCAAGTCGATATCAAAACCGTCGGCTGGAAGGAAATTCCACCCCTGTGGAGCAAAAAGACGAATTCTGTACCGACCGCTGTCGGATACAACGACAGAATAAGCTCCATTTGGTAAAACGTGAGCCACTTGTCGAAGAGTCTCATCAGGGAGACTATATATGAACACTCTAAGTTGAGAGACGAAGTCCTTTACAGGCACATTGGAATTGTGCCACTTAACGCTTCCGCCAAAGGCAAAGAATGATTTCGATTTAGAGTCTTGACCTTCAGCATTTGAAAGCACTAAGCTTGCAAAAAGAACCACAGCTGTTAAGCTCCAGCCATCCATCTGCAGAGAAAATTTAAACGCCAAAAATAAAGCTAATGTGGAAAACAAAGTTGGGGTATAAGGAAAACGTGACAAGTGGAGGAGTGGGCCAAATACATTGTGAGATGATCAGAGCTACATGATGATACATCAAATGATGGGAAAACATAAAAACGAAGATCGCACTAAGCGCTAGAACCATAACCAACGTCACACACCATGAGAAGCGAGGAACCGCCGCTAATCAGGCGGGATCACAACACTGCTGCGATTCTATTGAGCAATTTTATATCAAAGTGACTAATAGGCAGGAGACAAGTTACATCATAATTAGCTGCATGCCATTGTAATAAAATTTAGGCATAGTTTGGAACAATAAACCACTAGGAAACCATAATGCATGGTGAACAATACTCTGTGAAATGGCTTGCAAATTATGGAGCCGTTACATTAGGAAGTAAAATCTACAAGGACATTAACTCATACTTGACCCCTTTTTAGAAAATTTGATCTTGGATTTTGCGTCTGCAATGCATTTTTTGTTTGCCTGCCAGTTTAGGTTTTGGTCATTTGGGTGGCCATATTGCACAAGTTTTCATGGTCGGTCTCTAGGCTATGCTAGCAATCTGGAATCTTGTGTTTCCCGAATGTATATATTCCACATTATGATCGTGCCATAACGCTATGACGACAGTCAATTTTATAATTGCATGGCTTACTACTCTAAACGAAAATCCTTTTAGGGTTTTTCTTAGTTACTGCACAATCGGTTAAGCTGTTACCTTTAGTGGTGGCTCTCAGAAGCTTCGTCATTGTGTGCAATTCTGCTAGTATTGGCGGTGCGTACTTTGCCCCGGCGTTATATCCTTTATCGCAATGAAAGTCTTGGGCGATACGGACGCAGCTCTGACCTCAATGTGGGTCATTGCGTTGCTTGCTAATTAATTACTAAATGAATGTTGGCATGCTATAATAAAAGTGTTTATCTGCCGTAGATCAGTCCTCCCGGAATACAATATTGCGTAGAGTTTTAGGGATTCTCTGAAGCCAAGAGAAAAACGCAATACTAAGGCGAGATTTTTCTCATCAGAACGTGAGAGGTTTCAGGTCTACTGCCGTGGACCAGATAGTTGCAGGAGTGGGGCTCCAAGGGGCTCCTTGTGAAGGCCGACTGTTGACATGACAAGGAATTACATATATCTTAGCGGGTCACAAGGCTTCGATTGGGCAGTAATTATACGTGCCTACGTTTAGTTTAAGAAGACCGTAGTTGGCTTCCTTTGCATATTCCATCTGTCACTTATCAGTTTCGATGAGTGTCATTTATGGCTGACGCGCTGTGGATAGTGTGGTAGCTCAAAGGTCGCTTCAATTAGGGGGTTTTCGCAGGTTACTCACATCGGATCGCTCACCCAAAAGAGTGCTTGCAGTTTCGTAAATAGTAAACCGTGTTCACATACAGAGTGGCTTTTCAACTACATTGTTTACTTACTACACCGCACAACAGCCACGTTACCACGATGAACAGAAGACTAAATACCTTGGCATCGTCTCCTTAATCATTCACGTAAACGCTATTAACGAATACACCTTACACACACACACTAATTTGACTCAGATTATCCCGGTCCCTGATATTTGGTTGAACCGATTCTAACGTCCTTAAAAAAGAACCTGGCTACTTGGCTTGTCTGGAACTGAAATTTTAAAGCACAGTAATGCAGCCAGAGGCTAACGAAATGCGCCCGTGCAAAGAGGAGAAGAACCCTCACCGCCACAGATCATTGTCAGCGGCAAATTAAAGCTGTCGACGGGCGCTCAGTTGGCCCGCGGTGAACTGAGGGGTCCTTTTCATCGCTTTTCATCGCAGTACTAAGCACCAATGATTCTCAATCTTTGGCACACACACACACAGCATTCATTAATGCCAATCCATACAGATCCATTTAAAGCCACTGAATGAAAAATTACGCCTCCTTTTATGTACTGCATATCTCTTAAAGTCAGTGTGTTTATGCCATCTGAAGCAAGCATAGTTTTTCTCTCATTCATTTGTTGAAAAAATTTGTTAGTGATGTCGTGTCCGTTGTTGACTCACTAATCGGATTGCAGCACGGTGAGGGTGTCAACAGTGACTCGCGCAGTCTTCGTCTGAAACAGCAACAAATAATTAACTTTTACGCATAGGTGAATAAAACTAAAGCGTAATAGTAAAAAAAATGCAGTGCCGTTGAATTTGATTGCATTCTGTCTCCTGTGACACAACCACCTGCTCATGGTAGGAATGTCTGATGAAGCATATTTGACAAAGAAAAGTGGCTCTTCCACGATGGCTCCTCGTATCCACTGTAATGCTTCGCGTGTACTGACTGCTGGCCCCGATGTTGAAGGCTTCGGTGGTCACTTGTTATAATTATGCCTTCTTTTTGACTTCAAGGAAGTCTCGGGAGGCTGCATCCACATCCCTAGGAATACAAAAAATTGGCCATGGTTTTACAGCTCCTTTCCAATTGCACTGGAATAGGCGAAATTTTGCACACTGAACAACAGATTTGCTGTCCGCCCAAAAGACATTTGTTTAATGCAGTGCTGCTGTTTCTTTCAGCTTCCCTGCGCGATGTTCAAGTGACGGGTGACGTATACTTTTGACGTTTCGGAACACAACATTCGAGTGACGGGGTGTGTTCATATGTTGGGTGGGCGGATTCTCGGTTGATTCGACAAATTGTCCCTCCCATGCAGTTGAAGCAAAAAAGTTCATCCAGAACGGTAAAAGGTACAAAAAGTGGCATTAAAATCGCCTTTGAAGTACGTATCAGCATTGGCGCGATGGCACATCGAAAGGTGGAGGTCGTGTCTGTAGTGCTTTGGTCGTTTGGACTGTTGATCGGTCTTCCGGATTTGGGGCAGCTGCCTTGAAGCTGGCTGCGTGGGCTGGCCTCCGGGCCATGCCAGTAGCCGCCTTCCTTCCTATCTTGAATACACCCATTCTGATCTGCGCTAAGCCTTCTCTCCGTCTTCTAGAGATGCTCAGGATACTCAGGAAGCTACAGTGGTTGCAGAGGAAAGCACACCTAACTTTGTACAGTTTCTAGCCCGATCTATCCTGCCAGTGACACATTACAGCAGTGCGAATGAAGTGCCTATGCTGACGGGCTGAGAGTGACGTTCGACATCGATACATAACCCATTCTCGTGCTCTACAGGGGAGCCATTAACACCTGAAGCGATCCAACCGTGGATCAGCTGGAAAGGCGGCCGGTAAGCTTACTTCCCAAAGGATGCATTGATGGTCAGCTGAACCCCTTACTCCGGAGTTAGTTGGCAAGCCGAGCGAGCCTCCGGGTAGAGTAGCACCGCATGAGGGATCATTAACGCGGTGTCAAGCCTCGCTTCATTTGCGTCGAGTGTCACGCCAGGTACGATTAGCTCGTGAGTGCTTATCTCAGCACTGATTACGTTGTGGCGGCTGACGCGAGAGGTGGATCAAGGGACGCGTGGTGGTCAAAGCTCAAAAGAAAAGAGAGATTACATAAAGCTTTGTTTTTAAGACTTTTGGCTGGCCTTCCACACTTGTGGCAGCTGTCTTGAACCTAGCCGCGTGGGTTGGCCCCTTGGGCCATGCCAGCGGCCCCTTTTCGCCTTATCTTGAAAACATGTGTTCTGCTCGATGTTTAGCCTTCTCCTCGTCTTCTAGGGATCCCCGGAGCCCTACAGCGTTCCTCTTAGAATTTGACTACCTAAGTGATTTCGCTCCACAAAACGATAATGCAGCATCCGCTCCAATTGTCAATTCGGTTGGGAAAAGTGCTGCCATTCAATGCATTCTCCCACCCCCGCATTTGACATGCCATAGCAAATCACTTGGATGGGAAAGCAAGCGTTTGTACGACGACTGTTTGGTGTGAAAGCTCTTCAACCTTAGTGGAACTCTCGTAAGTGGGTGTTTTTTTACCAACACCATGTTTTATAAAGCGTCTTCAGCTCTTGTACGGCTCCTACTTGCAATAAACATTGCATAATTGGCCAAAAAGCTTGCATGTTTCATGAGACATGGTAAAACTATGAAAAAAATTGACGATGCTATGCAGACGGTGCGCTGCGTCCAAAGCGATGTAAGGGCATCCTTTGGGAAGCCATTTTAGAGAATACATTCAAAGTGCTAATGGGATTTAAGTCCTGACCAGGCGAATAAAACTTTTTAAGTGAAGTCAATTCGCAATGTACTTCCGTTGGGGTTTTGAAAAGGCACAATATTAGCTGAAGAGTTTTCCATATCGAGTTCTAAGACTTTCTTGAAGGCAAAGGATGGCATAACATTGGGACGGAATATAAACATTCAATAAACAGGGGGAATGATGCTGCTGACATGGCCCGGAGGCTAAACCACGTGGTTGGGGGACGTGTTCAACTAAGACACTGAAACCGGAAGTCTAAACAGAGCGTTGCATAGCTCCTTTCTCCATTTAAGCGTTGTCCCCGGCGCACCCGTTTGGTTAACCTTAAGTGCCAGCCATCACAACGTAATCAATGCTAAAAGAAGCATCCACGAGATCATAGTAATTCGAGTGCAACTGAGGACATACTTGATCGTCGCGCCACTGAAACTTCTTGGCCGTTGGACTGGGCCATCAGCGTGTCCATGGGTAGACATCAGAACACCAGTGTCCTTAAGCAGGTATAATGAGGAAATCTCCACCTCGTTTGTTAAAAGCCTTCCTGAAGAAGGTAAGGATGGGGTAGGTGACGAAGGCAATCACCGATCTCAGTCCTACTGGTAGGGGATGTAGTGTTTTGTTTGTTTGGACTGTTGGTTGGTCCGACGCATTAGTGACGGCCACCTTGAAGCTAGCTGCGTGGGCTGGCCTGTCGACCATGCCAGCAGTGCCCTTCTTTTTTGTCTAGAATACAATAATTCTGACTTACACCTAGCCCTCACTCCGTCTTTTGGGGATGCTCGGGGAGCTACAGTGGTGGCAGCCGAAAGCGGCCCCCAATTTGTGCATTTCCTACCTAGATTTGTCCTCCTTGTGGCACATTACAACGGTGCAAAAGAAGCACCTTTGCTAAAGGACTAAGAGCTGCGTTTAGCTGCGATACCATCTCGCTCCCTTGCTCTACAAGAAAGCTATTAACAACTTAAGCGATCCTAGCCGTGGACCATCTGGAAAGGCTGCTGGTAAACTAACCTCGCGAAGGATGCAGTGATGGTCCTCTAAACATCTTATTCCGAAGTTAGTTGGCAAGCCGGGCGAGCCCCTGGGTAGAGTCGCACCGCCATAAGGGATCATTAACGTGGTGTCAAATCTCGTCTCATTTGCGCCGGACATCGGCGTGTGGCAGGGTTAGCTCGTGAATGCTTCTCGCAGTACTGACTACGCTGTGATGGCTGACGCGGGAGGTGGATGAAGAGACGCGTCGTGGACAAAGTTTGAAAAGAAGAGGAAGGCTATGTAGCGAATTGTTTGTTTGGACTGTTGGTCGGTCCGGCTTTGGTGGTGGCTACCTTGAACGGTGCTGCGTGGGCTGTCAGAAATTCTCCCACTCTTTGAAGTCCTGCCAGTGTCGGGACCGCATTCCACCGCACCCGACGCAACATGCCGAGACTTTCTCGGAGACGGAAGAAGGCATAACACTAGGGCAAGCAGGGGGAATGAAGCTGTTGGCGTGGCCCTGAGACCAACCCAGCCAGCTAGGGCAATGTGGCCACCCAGGTGACCGAAACCGAAGCCGACAGTCAGAACCGACAAAGTACCCCAGCACTTTGTCGACCAAACATATGTGCATGGACTAATAAAACTGCTTCCATTTTTGACTCAAAGATTGCCTCAGTTCGAATAGTATCTCCAATCAAGTGTCAAGTGGTGTCTTTGCAGTCATGAGTGACGTCCCCTTCGAATGGACTTAGCTTTCACACTGCCGACCAACTGTTCGCATAGTAGAGATTTCGGCAGATCAGGGCACCTCATTGTGCTGAAAAGGTGCGACTTTTACTCTGCTCATCATTGGCTGTCTGCTGGAACAGACCGACTTTGTGAGTGCACCATTTTTAGACCATTTGTTGACTGAAAGAAGCACTGAGTTGACAAATTAATTTTGATCACTGTTTTGATGCATACCAACTGTTGCCATTTGAGGAGTAGCTCAAATTCATAAAACATGCCATCCAGACGTGATCAAACAAAAGCAGCTGCTAGTTAACAGACGCTTAAATTTTTAACTCTCAGCATCACTAAAGCCGGCTGATAGACCATCAGGACTTCAGCAATGGAGTTGATTAAAATCGTGCACCGGAGTCGGTCGTAAGTTTTCATGGAATGCACCATCACTGGAGAGCACCTTTGAACTGCATGAATACGACTCCACTGCTAAGCATTTGCATCAGCGTTCCTTGTGTCCAACCTGGCATAACTGATGCTCGCGCAAATTCAGTCCAAGTATTTGCCCTTCTGTTCTGCTTCCACTAAGTGCCTTCACAACCGTTGAACTTCCGCGGCGTCAGTCCTAAGCCGACGTCGATACAGTTGATTTGGTCGCCACCGGAATTGCCGCACGGCATGACGATTGTGGACTACCAGTTGCAGTGCCTGTCTGCCAGTGAGGTGGGTGGGGCAAATCTGCCCCAAACCCCTCTTGCCATCTCGATTCCGGCCAAACAGACGGGTTGGACGGTGAAGACGCTTCAACCGGACACTCTGTACCAGATCAGCCTCTCTGCTCGAACGCAGCATGGCGTTGGTGTGCCTGCGAAATTGGAGATCCGTACGCTAAGCAACTGTAAGTCCGGGAGTCCTGTTGAAGGAAAGCACTTGGTGAAGCTACAAGGCAGGCATCACAGAGCACATTGCAGTTGTTGCCTTCAAGGGACATGAGTTTAGCAACGCCATCAACACAGTGCTCGCGTGTTCTGCCTGATTGAGTCTTTGTATTCAGTAAGCAGAGGGAATGGTGATGCTGGCATGACTTGGGGACCAGCTGACACGCCTAGGGCGTCACGGCTACCCAGCAGTCAGAAGAAACAAAGCATTTCACCCCCTTCATTGACTAACCAGTCTATTTTGCGTTATTTTGTCTGTTAATGCTCCAACACTGAACTTCCGATTTGACGCCTTAAGCAGTCCTTTTTAAAGTCACTGAAATTCAACAATTTCATGGTTGACGCACACACGTAAAGCGGCTGAGCTTTTCAAGTGCTCACCAATGGTGGACCATCCAGTTGGATTGACTTGCCCCAAATCACAAACGTGGAGTTGTTAAATTCCTCGCTATCCCTGTTGACGTCGTTTGCATTGTTTGGAATGCAGTAAAATTGCAGCTCACATGATTGCCCTTTGGTCTGACAACCACGGGAATTCCCTCCCTCCGTCCCTGACATTCTCAATTTGTATGAAAGCATTTTGAAGAAATTAAAACCTCACATTTTGACCTTATCAGGGTGATAGACAAAGCCCTCATAGCCAAGAAATATCACTGCCAACTTGTAAAAGGTCGCAGCACCTTTCCTCGGGATTCCTCGAGGTCTGAACCTACCAATTTGGGGTCAAATCGGCACGATACGAGGTCACGAAGGCGAATTAAACCCTATTTTGTTTAGTAAGAGTTAGGGTTCCCATCAAATTGTTGTAATTTTGCGTCTCCTGCTCAAAAGGAGCATTCAAAACACAATAAGCAGCATGTTTTATCAACTAACTACGCAGCCAATCATCCTCTTTCAAAATCCATTCCCGCGTGATGACCTCGTCTCGGCATTGAACCGTCTACCCCAATGCCAGACCTTTAACCGTGGACCTGAATGGGAAGTTCGTGCAACCTAAAGGGCTTCACTTTTGCTACCTAATTAGACATTTTCACCCAGTAACCCTTTATAAAGGCTGCCATGTCTGGTAAACATATTTCACAAGGCAACATCAAATGCCAATGGGAGGGAGGAAGTTTTTGGCCACTAACTTTGCCCTTCCTCACGTCAGTTGGCCTCCAGAAGGTTGAATCTCTTCAACATTACCAAATATGACGCAAAAAGTGGGCATTTTCAGGACGTTGGTGCCCATTACGAGGATTGCCATGTCCCTTCCTCAAGGAAGCGAACCGATCGCCTTCAAGACGCAAATAAAAAGCACAAAGTGCTGCTTCAATCACTACGTTGGCTTTACTTTTCTCCAAATAGTGGTTGTGAATTGCGTCTCTTGAAGGGCGGTGCATGTTTGCATGTTCTCCTCAGCTAATGCTTGCACGCAGTGTTTGTTCAGTTGCGCATTGTTTCTTCCATCTCCAGTGATTTTAAATGATGCCGTCTGAACCTTTTTATATAATTTTAGTTAGTCTGCTTCCATGCCCTCACACAGCCTTCAACTTTTTAACTTCAAAGATTTGACGCAATTACGCATTGAATGTGCTTACAGGGCTCCGAGACTGCTTCGAAGACTACTTGGGCTAGTGGCACAGCCCAGAGACCGGCCCGCCCAAAAAGCCAGTTTGACCACCCAAATGGCCGCAGTCGAAACCAACAGTCAAACAAACAACAAAGGGCTGTAGGGTTAGCCTTGTAATTATGCAAGAATACTTATGGACGGTAAGGCTTTTAATGCTTATTAGCGAGAATACGATGTACCACAGCTAAAAATGGGGATTTAGTAAACTGTTGGATGGGGACAAACACACATCGGCCATTATGAGTCCAAAAGTTGGCACTTTTGGCGCTTTACTTAGGCGCCGACACACATGCTTCGCGCATGGCACAATCGCATTGATGGGACGTCGGAGAGCGCAGTAAGAACGTCGGACATCGGGCGTCCGACGCGTAAGCAGTTTGATCAAGTGTAAATAAACCGACTACGTAATGGCGGCTCGAAAAGCCCATGGTTTTTTAAACTCTTTGTTTGCTCAGACTGCCGGTTCCAGATTCGGTCGCTTAAGCTGCCTCTGGGCCATGGCAGCAGCCATGATGTTTCTATTTGGTGAGTGTGCACATTCCGCCCTGCTGCCACGCCTTCCTTTGCCTCTGAGAAAGTGCCGGGATGCTGCACTTTTCGCCGATGCCAGTCATTGCCTTGCTGCACGACTTGATGGCTTTTGTATGACATTCTTAGTGTTCTCCAATGGTTGGGGTAATTTAATGTCAGAAGTGGTCCAAAGGTTAATTTGAAGTTCCAGCCAATCGCACAACCCTCCACAAAAATTGTGCGCGAGGATTGTCAATTCACAGCATTACGCTAATTTTCTCTGTCTGGGCTTTACTTTGAACCATTAACACCTAGACTTGAAGGTTTTTTTAACGATAAAGAACATTCACTTTCATCACTTCGACTTTCTCCCCTTCAGACTGATCTTGTTAGCCTAGCGGCGTTCTCGTCTTTGAAACTGTTTGCATTCTATGCGTAACTGTTCCAGTAAGTTGCTGTGAAATTTATCGGTTTCTCATTTATTTACTACTGCAGTGCGTTGGTTGTTTAGCTCTCCATTTTTGGTAGAGGCTTCACCGCGTTGTGCCTCTCCAGATGGGCTGTCCTTCAGGCCATTCCAGTGGCTCTTAGCCCTGCATTACCTTAAGAGCTTGCCTTCTTGCGCCTTCAGAAGAGTCTGAGAGTGCTGCAACACCGACGATTTGCTAAGCTTTTAGTGCTACAATGAAATGTGAGTCGAATTTCATGACTTGCATCAACAATTACACGATTGGTCTCAGTAGCGATAATACCCAGCAAGATTCCCTCAACTCAGATTTTCTCCTTTAATGCTTTATTGCGCCATCCGGCATCAGTTATGTGCTTGTGGACGACTAAAATAGAGTTGGGATGAATTAGCCTTCATAAGTCACTTTTCTAAAAGTATTAACTGCGCCCACCAATGGGAATTGAGGAAAAAATGGAACGACTGAATCTGATTATCAACAAATCGGTGATGCATTTTTCAGGCAACTGCAAGTCGCTGAATCACTTTTACTAACAGTGAAGCGTGATTTAAGAAAAAAAAAGTCTGTAAAATATTTGTATCGCAGTAATAGCTTAAATGATAAGGTTGCAAGGACTGGGGGGAAACTCTGGGGGGTTTCCAACTGTTTGCTTCCCACGCTTGACCTTTTATGGACTCGAATCGGTAAGTTGCATAGGATAAAAACTGCATTGCTTAAATATCAGTTAAAATACACTCGGTTGGATGAATCTTTGCCTCGAAAATGCAAATTAATCTAGTCAAATTTGCACGCACCACGCAAAGGCTGCACCTAAAAATAGACTTTTAGCTTATCAAAGAGGAGTTTCATTCTCTTCCTCCTCCTCCTCCTCTTGACTACCCCAATCTTGTGAAGGTTAAATTTTCCTAGACATGTTTTTTACATTACGCGATCTGGTAGAGAGCGATTTAATAGGAGTTTGGGGGTGGGAATGTGTACGTCAGGCGAATGGAACCGTTCCTTCGGAAGCAAAGTGAAGGTGTCCTCCCACCTCTCGCCCACAATATGCATTTGAATTGGTGTGGTTTTTATTCTGCCTGCCAGTTGAGGTGGCTGCATTCTCCCAGCCAGATGGGATGGTTTTCGAGTTGTGCCAGCAGCTCCAACCCCTCCGTCGCTAGTCTCATGCCCTCTTTTGCCTTCAAGAAAGTCTCGGCACACTGCATCAATGGCAGCGGGAAGTAGACCAGATCGTGATGGAATTCTAACCCAATCTATACCGCTTGAAAATAAATGGAACGGTTTGTGCACACCGCATGTGCTACTAGTGGGAGAATATCCAACATCCCACAACCGAAGGCCATATGTTGGCGTCCACCTTCGGTATCTCACCCATCTCCGAGTTCTACAGGAAAGCTATCAACAAATAGAACGACTCCAACCGTTAAATACCTGAGAAAGTTTTTGCTGCGGAAAGAAGGCAATGTTTCAACATCTCCTAATGGACAAGCTAGTGCCCTGCAGAACCTCTTACTCTGGTATGGGTAACGCAACCGGCTTCGGTGTGGATCCCTTAGGTTGCCATTATTGCCCCAGCTGCGTGGGCCAGAGCGCAGGTCATACTAGCAGCTCCAACCCCTCAGTTTAATAAATAAGTATTCAAGCCTAGCATTATGCCTTGTTTTGTCTTCGAGGAAGTCCCGAGCATCACACCCCTAAAGGAAATAGGACTTACACTTATCCACCTGATGCCCAATCAAATGGTTAGGTCAAGTTCAACTGGTTTTTATACATTTACAGCCATTCTCGAAATGCCATCTTCGCTCTGGCTTCATGCCAGCATTTCAAATTGCATTATTCACGACCATCGTAAGGTTTAATTGTGCCCGACTGTATTCAAGTAATAAGATTTCACACAAAATGGAGTGTTATTGTAAGCCGGGCACTTTGACACTGGAGCCTAACATCGTCATTTGATTATAAAATTGAAGGGTATACTTAGATCTCACAAACTGTTACACGCATATAACATAAACTAAGCTAACTTCTAGCCGCTATCGGCAACACGTTGAAGCATGACTACCAGACGAAATGAAAAGCCATTCACCTAGACCTTATCTTAGAATGGACTGGGACAAATGAATAATTTCTGAGGCAATGGTGACAGCTATCTATCATGGCTTTTGTGCAATACTTTTTAACGCCTGCCGGCCATATCGCCCTAGCCGCGTGGGCTGGTCTGAGGGAAATGCCAGCGGCCCTGTCTCCCTGTCCTAGTAATAACATGTCTCGGGACGCTGCATTTTGCTTACACAGAATCCGGACCAACACGTCTGCAAAGCGGCTATGGAACACACGAAATACTTCTCAAAGGTACTCAAGACGGAAACTGCCACTACTTTGGTATAACAAGGCTAAGGATTCGATAGGTGCTGGGCTCTTCGTTTAGCATGAGACATCAACCTTTCAAATAAATTCGGGGCGGTAGCATTTTAGTTTTTAGAAATCATTTAACGAGAACCCCCAGGCTCCGATTTATCTTCAGCCACATTTATCATTTTTTCAACATGTTTATATAAATATAAAGCAAGATTTACGTTCTTTGAATGTTCCCTGCAGTCTTGAGGCGGTAGGACAATTTAAATTTGGTTGCGAACCAACGTGGTTGCTCTCCTGGATCCGAGACAACCTCGTCCTAGATACCTCGACTCCACTACCCCACAGCCTCCCTCGGCCAACAGCAAAAATATCTAAACTCATCCATCCCTCTCATGTAAGAGGCAGTAAAAAAAATAGGAACGAGAAGAGTCATCTACATCTACCTAAAAAAATATGCCCTCCTTCTTACTCCAACATTCAGTCACTCTTTTACCAGTAAACGTAACATCATTAAGGCTTTTAACCATAAAAAATATGGCACAGGATAATTGTGTCCTCTCAAGGTAACTTTTATCAAAATGATGAGTTCCTATTGCTATGGCAACCGGGGGATCTAACAATTCGTAAGTTTTTGTTCCATCAGCTTAACTACACAAGCGGAGAAGACGATTCGATACCTCCAGATAAATGGCGTACATTTTGTTCATAATGCGTTCACGTATTTAATATTTATCACTTTGATTTACGCCATCAAACAAGTTGATTGACGATGTCCGGAGCCTACTTTATTTCTCCCATCACTAACTGGTTCACGTGACGCTCGAAGTTGCTTTGTCCAGGTAAACACCATTCTTAGTCAACCAGGCCGAAGTTAATTGGTTTTTTTGCCATCACGAGACTGGCAGCCAAATTAAGGGCTTTTTGCCGCTAAATGGGGTGTTGGATAGTCGCGCCCTAGTTACTCTGTCCCGGCAGAGTGGCCTACAGCATAACGGCGGCGCTGTTTGGGCAGTGACTTGCGCGCTGCCTGCACTAATGCGGTGCCTTGGATTGGAAAGATGATGTCCACTTTAGCCAGATTCGAAAGCTGGCGGTGTGGTTCATACACAATTTATCATTGGGTCTTTAAAATAAACCTTGATGCATGCGTTTGTTGAGGTCAAAGCGTGCACTACCTCTACTAGCGCGTCAGAATTTTTCAAAGCAGAAGCGGTTGAGTGTTTCGTACCACACTTTTTAGTCAATAATTTAAACACCAAATAGTGTATAATTGTAATTCTTTGTTTTATCAGTCAGAAGACGAGGCGGTAAGGAGATGCCATTTAGTATGGGCTTGGGTTTGTCAACTTCTTCCATGTCAAGTCAATTATGCATGGAAGTGCTCTGCCTGGTCAACCGGATCATGGGTAAAAATGCAGCGGAATTTATTCATGAAAATAGTGGATAGAAAGAGTAAGTTTTGCATCCCAAAAAAGTTCCCATCCAAAACTCTTACACAACGACCTGAGGCAACTTCTCCCTAGCCTTTTGGTTCTAGTAATTAATTGTGATAACCAGTCTTAGATTGTGCTGTGATGTTGATGCTTTGGTTTGGTTGGAAACTTCCGCCTCCGCAATTTGTTGTTCTCACTTGGCTTCGCCTCAGCAACACGGTTATCCTTTATGCTGAGCATGCTTCGGTGCGTTACGTGTTCCACGATGCTCCTCTGTTGATGCAAGAACGCAATTACTGGCAATTGAATTACTCTCTTACAATACATCAAGGCACTATGGTAACCCTAAATTATTTGTTGCACGCTTTTTTGGAACACACTTCCACTTGTGCTTTGGTAATAGGCTTCCATAAACAAATCAGAACGCTCCCACACCCCATTCCTTTCCCCTGCCCCCAAACATGTTTGTTGATAGTTGGCATTCCGAAGAATGCGAAAAGGTATTAACCTTTAAGTTGAATGAATTAAAAATTTTGCAGTGAGAAACGATTCACAATGAGACCTGATACCTTTTCAGGTGATCAGTGCAATAACCAATAACTTTGCAGTGGCGATGTTACCCATGCGGGTCAAGGTTTTGTCCTCTACAAACAATTTGATCTGCGCCTACAAGTCCGCGCTCACCTGATAGCTTACAATTCTTTCGCTCATCCACCAATTTTTGAACAGATGTGGGGAAAGGGACAGAAATGCTTAGGGTGGTGGTTGGGCCACTTCCAAGAAATGCGTTGTAAAGAGGACGTTCACGCAAAACTCGCTTATAATTTTAGGTAAAAGTGCTGATAGTGAAAAAAAAATCAACAACTTGGCTACTTGTAGGCGAGAAGAGAAGTTACTCCCCAACTCTCCACATTCATCAAGGCAGAAGTCAACAACAATGCCTCCCACAGCATTCCCTTTCAGACTGCTGGACACGAGGGTCACCAATCACCGGAACAGCCACTTGGATGTGGTCCCAATGGTGATGTGGATTTTTTTGCTCTTATCAATCACCACAGTCACATTTATCGCTACCGCGCCATCAATCATGGTGCGATGAGCTTCCATTCAGTCAAATTACCGCGTTAAATATTGGGACCGTTTATTTCAAAATAAAAACTGCTTACAGAACTAATGGCTGATCTGGTTATTTACTGCTTTTGCTGATGTAAAATGAGCACATTTAAGGAGGTCTAGTAAACTGACTGTAGAAAGAGTTGTATTTTCTGCTTTCTTTTTTTAAAGTCCACCTACTAATTACCACCATCCCCTTCTCAAACAGCTTTTCAATTTAAGACTCCACTGCGTCCAATCACCAAAACGACTCAAAGGCAGGAGAGGTGATCGAATGCCACTATGAGAAAAATTACAGATTTGAGAAGGTCGAACCAATCCCAATAGTGCGAAACGCCCTTCTCCTCTCACAATGCATCAAAGCTTACTTCAACACTCCGAAAAAAAATGGAATTCTGACGAAATCACTCTAAATGTAGCTGACCACCGCTTTTCCATTCTATCAATCTGATGCATGGAAGCTGCTCAATGGTTGGGTGAATTCCGTTACCCAATCCGGAAAAAAAAGTAGCGACAGTGTGTAAGGCGATCGGGAATGAGAACAATGCGTCAACGTCCAGCCACTTTTGACAAGAAGAATGCGCACTGTCAACACTCGAAGCTTCCAACGTGAGTGAGACACACCACCAAAAATTAATCCAAGTCCAGAGTTTGGCATGAGACACGCGTCAATCTTACAAAACAAACTTCCCACCTGAACAAGGTATATACGTCTTGCGTCGAGCATTCGCACGAGATTCGAGCATAGTTGTACAAAAAAAGGTACGATCCGGAACCAATGAACCCGACAACCTTAACAGCAACGAGGACGAAACCAAACAACGATATCATAGGCTATTCAATCTGCCAAAATTTTTACATCGCTTGGGCTGAGGGAAGGGCTAATATTTGTCGAACTAACGTGAAGACACAGTGCCCAGAAAAAAAGATATCAAGTGAACCGGTGAGTAGTGATGAATTCTGTTAGCAAATACACAAATATAATGGAGTGAATGCAAGCTATGAGAACAACAGCGGAAAGGAAAGCATCGTGACTTCTTTCCCCTTCACACAGGGTCCAAGAGTGGGGCTGAATATGCTACAATAAGGCGCATAAAATTTAGCGCTCTTTTTAAGTGGTGAAATTGATAGTGTTGGTGGCGGTGGTGGTTGGTAAGGTGATAGAGGCGATGATTATTCGTAAGCGTCATAGGGATACACGGAAACGGTTTGGTAGGTGGAATTGGTGGCGGGACCGTGTCGATGACTGAAGCCGTAGGCGGAGCCATTATCAGCCTTTCCGTGGGATCTGTCTGTTTAAGGTAAAAAGGGCCATTTCGACAAACGACCACATGGGAGCACTAACGAAGGAAATCAAGGCAACAGGTAGGTTAGAGATTAGACGGTGGTGGGAGTAAAAACAAACGGGAGTTAAGCAAACTGCCTATTCTGTTTGCCGGAAGGGAGCTGGAATTGACTACATCGGGTTAACACAATCCGTCAAAAATGGAGTGAACTTGCAAGGCTTTCGGTAGCAGTCAAACAAATTTATTAGCTCCTAATGCACATTTGCAAGGTAAGAAAAGCTTAATTCGCAGTCCACAGAAACAAAAGAAGCGGCGTCAAGAAAATGCTGTAGTTGACTAAAAAAAGATCTATTGTTGCTTCATTGCCTGATTTGCACCTACGAATAAACAGAAAGTGGATGAGCGATTTGAACTGACAAACAATTAGGCTAAAAAGAGGAAGGCGGGAGCTTTTTACTTCCAACCCGGATGCGATGAATGTGCGCAGTGTTATGCGGCCTCGACCGACAAAGGTGAAATACAATTATAGAGTAAAATCGTACTTTTGCCCAAGTCGGTAGAACAAACAGCACACATTTGAAAATGAGATGCTACCGACTCATCAAACGCATTCACAGAGAGGATAGCAGAAAATGGTCATCCACAAAATGCCAATGACAAAGGAGGCGGAACAAAGTTGAGGCCGACAAAGGCGATTCATTTATTAGTGTTTCCTAAGCTCCCCGCTAAAACAACCTCTGAGGAAGGGGATGAAAAGCCTCACATCAAGCAGTCCTCAGCCACATTCCCTTCTTAGTAAATCTATAAAAATAAAATACTCTCTTAAGCCAAAATTCAAAGCGCAGACTCAGTCAGCGTTTTCGCTTTTTTTACTTTTCAAATGCGAAACCTCTAACTCATGCAAAAATGGGGGCAGAGCCAGTACAATGTGCCACGGAATTCCATCTACAATGGGCCAATGAGAGAGGAGAGGAGACAAGCAAAAAACAATCTAAAAAGTGCCAATAATCGGTCAAAGCGATGTGTAGTTAGCAGATGAGTTGAGCAATGAAACAAAGGCGGACATTACGCACCCACACCCACTATGCAATAGGCTCCAGTGGCATGTAGCCGTCGCCACCTATATTGAGAATGCAAAAATAATTATGGCTGCAGATGAATTTTCACTAAGGTGACCCTAGGAACTACGGCTAACTCAGAGGCGCCCGGGAGGAAAGCGCTTCTGGCAACTCAACAGCCAATCACAAAGCACGTTTGTAGGGTCTGGGGACATGATTAAGCAATGACAACGCACTTGACGACTTTCCCTTTCGCGGACGATGTTTCCTGGGTAAAAAAAAATTAAAAATAGTAAGCAGCCAAGAATATTTAAAGAAGGATCAAGGGGGTGATTACCACCTTCGAGATTGTACATCACCGTCGCTGGTTGCTGGTCTCATGTAGAATGCATGGTAGGAGATGTAGTCCCTAAAAAAGAGATATTGTCAAACCAACAAAAACAATGAGACATTTCTGAGCCTTGTGGGTTGGAAAACAGTGGGCAAAAATAAGGAAACTGATGCTATCACGACGTCAACCACCGACGAAACCTTATCGTGTCAATTTGGTCGGCATCAAGCTTAGACCTACCCACGCATTGTTTCCCCAAGGACCACAAAATGGCGAAAGGCGAGTGGACCGGCTAATAGTTCAGTAATTCAAGCCGGCACACAAAGAGTTTCTCACAATCTCTTAATTAATGAGCGACTAGGAAATAACCGCATGAGGCAAAATTCGTGATTCTGCAACAGTGGTCATAAACAGAGTGGCAGAGGTCACTCGCCTCCCTGCAGACGACTGGCATGAAGCATTTCTTCTGCTGCAAAAAGTGATTCACGCCACCTGTTAATGTCAGTAATAAAAAATAAGCCAATTCAACATGCACACTACTAGCTGAATTTGATAAACTGACTCAAAAATAGCTGAGAGCCACTTTGGTATAGCAAAGGTTTGATGTGCAAACGTAATGCATTTTTTGGTAGACTAGCTGGCCTAGGATCAAGGCATCACGGGCTAACGAACGTGTTTCGAATGCAAACAGGGATCCAACACCATCAAAAGGGAGCTATTTCCTCCGTCCACCCGCTGATACAGACAAATCCTATTTCGGAGCGTCCACAAGAAGCATTGCATTGGGATGAAAAGCCAAAAGGAAGGATCCACTCACGGTTGCTCATAGTCAGGACTGTACTTTTCAGTCTTGCGATAGAGATTGACTAGCTTTACGCCAAACACGAGGACAGGGATGCAAAGCAGGAGGAAGAGTCCCAGTCCGAACCAGAGACCGTTCTAGTGTGCAGACACCCAAAAAACACAGTTAAAGGCCAGAAATTATCCTACGTGGAAGGGTAGGAGGAGAACGTACCAATGGGTTGAGGAAGGTGATGCAGACTGCATGGACACCTGTAGTAGCAGCGCTGTGAAGACGCGTACAGGGAATATCGCGCCAGCTTGCAATTACCGCCAGACGAAGCTCCTTCAGGAAGAGCGGTCGCATACTCTCAATCTGCGTTCTAACCGACTAAAATTAACGCACATCAATGCGTGAATGTTGGACCCCCTCGAGCAAGTCTCAGCTTTATCAATGAAATGCTGCAGAATGAACTAAAAAGTCCTCCTTTTAAAATGAGGCCAAAACATGCCTGTCGACTCATAGCAATGTTTTGCAAAGAATAACCGAAATTGGCCATTTCTTTTATGCAACAAACGCAGCTCAGAAACACTTAAACCTCGACACACTAGGAAAACCGGGTCCGCATTTTGCAGCACAACAAATCGGTTGGCATTTCAGAGAGACCCCATTTATTTACTGTTACATGCACTCTTGAGGTTGACTTACTCCCGTCTTAGTTAGTCAAATACGTTCCGTTAGAATATTCGAAACAAACGCACTTACATGAAAACGTATTTCCGTGTTTCCCATTGTCTAAATCTGGGAAAAACAATCGACTATTATCAAGAGAACGCTGACATTTGCCACAAAGTCTACTAAGAAAACCAAGTTGGTCCACATCTCAAGGAAGTGGAGCACCTCTAAAATGGCTTCTACGTGTGCAGTATTAGGCGTTCCAGGTGAAAAGGACTCCCCCGGAGCGTTGGCACCGATTACTTATAAACCAATTAGACAATGAGTTGGAAAACACTCAACAGCATGATCAATGAGACTTGCACCATGAAAGAAACCAGACGTGTGTGACGTTCCAACGTGAGGCATTCAAAAGAGGCGACAGAGGAACTTATCCACTTGTGCCAATGATTCGCAAATCCTGAGTAGAAAACGAAATGCTTCATAGTAGATTGTCCAGTTTCATGTTACTATTTTCCAAGTCTAAGCAAATAAGGAAGGCGAAAGCGTCCTTAGTCCCAAACCAGACAGGCCGATAAGAAACTCCGCAGAACATTGGAATGAACTTCTGTTCATGTGAACATGGGCACAAGGAGGCCTGAGGTTGACAAATCACCGAAAATAGTACCCAGTGTACCTCAGTATTAGAATCCAGGGCCCTAGCATGAACATGGAGGGCTCCAGCTACCATGTACCTTCTTAAAGAATCTTGAGGGAAAGAGGAGTATTAACAGCCTTTGCAACATCGGACAATCAAGCACGAGGTGAAAACACCTTCAGAACGGTGCAAAAATGACATAAAAAGGAGAATATCAAACTTATACGTAGAAACCACTATGACCCCGCTGTGTAAGCAGACTTTCGGAAGTTTAGGCAGCCCAATAAGCACTGACTGAACAGGAACGCCTCCAATGGTTAAGAGTAGGATTTGACAAACATGCAACCCATTTATGGCATCTAAATCCCCTTTGTCACAGGCACAGTAGAGCATGATGATGCTAAACTGACTCAAAAATTCGACCATTCCATCTCGTTGCATAAACTGCATCAATGAATCCTCCCCCCAGAAAAGATTAAATCGCCTTCCGGTGACCGGTAAGACCTTAATGAATGAAGGATGATTCACACGGTGAGTCGCATTCGTGAATGCGAGTAGTCACTCTTTCCGTGAGACGGCAGTCAACCCTTAAAACTAAAGCCAACAAATGCAACTGAGGGAAAAACAAATACCAAATTGTTCGTGACGATGGAGCAGAATATTCAAGCCCGATGTCAATAACGCAAACGCAGTTAACCGAATGCACAGATTTCCAGGTGAATGAATCATGTGGACGGGTAGCGAACATGCGGTGGTAAGCACAAAGCCACAAAACAACAAACTTCGTGTCCTATAAAGTGGTTAATTTCCAAAGGTAGCAGTAATTATAACCGGGAAAAAGGATCGATTCACATCACAAATTTACCATCATATTCATAGAGGAAGAACAACAGAATAGTAGCAGTGTGTACGGAACTATCTTTGGAGGTGACAATAGTCAAAAGTTTGCTCGTTTTTACTGGACAAGCAAGAAGTTGAGAACATATTCAGCGAATTGGTCACCTTTCCTTGATGAATCGAACTACTAATTATCGGACTGCTCTTAAACAAAGGGATATGATTCCCTTCACCACCCCTGTGAGGCAACGAGTCCTCCAATTTCAACTCAAGCCGGCATTTTGATAGAATTCAGCTTCCCCATAAGTCGTGCAAATATTTTCACCCACTGCAGTGGCTTTGAAATAATTCATCTGCGGAGGCAAAGGATAGACAAAAACATCCACGTTATCTGTCTCCAGAGGAGAAAAGCGAGAAGCAACACACTCACGGTGGGGACAGTGCGATCCAATTCGGAAGAAAAACTATTCAACTCGTCAACTAGCTGGTTATAATATCCACGGATGGACTGCAAGTCGGCATAGAGCTGGCGAATTGGTGTCTTCAAGCGGAGCGAGAGTAGTCCCACCGTCTCCTTAAGCGCCATAATCTGGTCGTTCAGACTCTCCTGCAGATGAAATGAGAAAGATGAAGTTTAACACGGAATTGTCATATGAAGTGCGTTTCAATGGCGGACAGAACGTACGATGTTGAGGCCCTCCAACTGGCTCACATAGTTGTCAAAGTCCTCAATCTCCGTCAGGCGCTCGTCAGCCTGCAGCGGTACAACGAAACAGTATTACATGTGGTGGGCATAAAGTCTTTTCAGTCAATGCTGCCATAAAAGAAAACTAATGCCCGAACAACTGGCGAACGGAACAGAGAGCACTTTAAGGGAAGACGACGACATAAAAATGGAACTTTTGTAAACTGCACCTTTGAGCGACCACCTTTGCAAGATTAAAATCGTCATGAATTTTCTAAAAAAAAGCAGGAAGAATTGCCAACTTATTTCCTACGTAAAGCTTAGGCCTGCAAGTCTCACTTAAGTTGCGCCGCTGATAAGTAGAGACTCACGCATAGGCTGCTATTGGTAAACGATGCATTTTCCAACCCAAAAAGGGCACCTTTAACGCCATTTTTCGTTGTTGCAGAGAAAATGGATAAAACGCGAGTGTATGCACTTTAAGTGGAGGTTTATAATAGTAGCACTTGCAAAAATACTCTCAACTCGAGAAGCATAGGTATCCAAAGGGAATTCCTTTAACAATAGGAGGATAATGATACGCCGAATTTGCCTCTTATTCGACCATTATAAGGTTAGGTTGGCTAGACATTCATCTTGAGAAAACAGAAAATACAGCCACAGAAAGGGAACCCCAACATCACACGGCTAAACCGTAGGCACCCGATTTCAAGACCAAATGAGTGAATAGTCGCCTGAATAGGCGAGTAATCGGATGGACGATTGGTGCGAAATAGATCGCCATATTGATGCAATGCAATGAAATGTTTATACCTTCATCAATGCCTCAGAGAAGTTGTAGCTCTGAAGTTCGTGCACTTTGCGGAGGGTACTGAGGGTGTCTGCCGCAGTTCTTCGCAAGGGGCCAATCAAGTCGATACCGTTGAATGTCGCCAAAATGCTCTCGAGGAAGTTGTCGATTGACTACAACGCACGAAACACCCCTGTAATGCCGAACAATTTTGCAGTTATGATAAGTGCCTCTTGGCATCGATCCAGAAGATGCACCTGGTAGAACTTTTGCAGCTATCTATTGTGTTTAGGGGAGACCATCATGCACACAAACAGTAGCACATTACATCAAATAGCGTAGCTTGCACATTAATGCCACAGTGACATGTTCGATCTAAATACGCTCCAGTGTGAAGTCGGCGGTAGGAAAAGGCACCTCTTTCGAAGCCATTTGTAGCAGAACAGAATCGTAGTCTTAGCTATAAATCGCTGCGGATAGATTTGAAATTGCGGGGGAACCCTATCGAAGACACTGAAGAAACTGTGGATGCCTAAGAGCTGGAGACTGCTCAAGAAAATACGAACCTGATATGCGGTGTAGTGATTTACGACGGTATTAACAACGGATAAAAAGTGGGAATCGAAATCCGTAGCAACATACTCATCTCGGGGCCCGAAACTAGTCTTCTTGCGTTATTCTTTTCCCGTATTTGTCTCGCTAATAGAACGATGGAAATAATGTGGGAAATCGAAAATGCGAAGTTTTCAAAATGGGTAAAATTAAATCGCGACCACATTTTCTATCTACTGTCCACCTAATCAAGATTAGAAAATGTGAATGTTTTGCTGTACTACATAGAAATGCTTCACGGTCACTTAGCATTAAGGAGAAATTCCCATAGAAAGGTAGCGCGGAGCAATGTAATAGGATAAGTAGAAGCGGAGCCACAACACACCGTGTCGGACACCATCATGCCGACTACTTTATCACCAAAAGAGTCGACAAGACTCTCGTTTGCACAGCGTGTAAGGAGTACGCTGAAGGGCCGAGCAATAGCAAGGTTTTTCAAGTGCTGTGAGACATTGGGATCGAATGACGGTAAGTTTGCGGAAGGTCTCCCATCCTGGCGAAGTTGGTATTCTGCGAACGCCTCTAAGGCGTCATCAAGCACTGCTGGGCCTGCAGGGTATCGGTGCGTGGCGTAGCGACAAACTTCTGTCTGCACCAGACCCCCGGACAAGAACACCGCGGTGCAGGCCAGCATCAGTAGACTTGACAGCAGGAAGGTGAAGACGACTCCTCTGTCAGAAAGGGGGGAAATAAGAGGAGTGCGATGATAAGGCACTATTGGGAGCGAGAGCAAGCCAGCGTTAGCACGTACGACAAGAGAAGGTTAGCCCCGACACCGCGATTGCAGAAACTGGCCTCCTCGTGTGGACGGTCGCCACAGACCCCGAAGGAGAGCCCGAGATAGAATAGGAGGATGATAAATGCAGGAAGACAGAGGAAGGCGAATCCACTGTAGAGGATGTATTCATTTCCAGCGCTAGGTAATGCAGACGTCAAAAGTGACTACAAGGCTGGGAAACGCTTACGAGTTTCCAATATCCTAAGGCATCAAAAGTTCTTGACATTTCTGCCGAAACCTGTGTTATGGGAAAACTGTTCCACATAAACTACCATCCCACTGGTAGCACACGGTTCAGGACCCACTTCCCCCATCACAATGAGCATGCTTTTAGGCCTTCACAGCAACGTTTGAGGCCCCTCCGAGCAATTCGACAGCCTAAACGGTCTAAGCAGAATCGCAAACGCTCCCTGCTTCTCATGGAATAAGCTATTATTGATATGCAATGTTTGAGATCTAAAACATACCTAAATTATGCTTCAAGCGTTATTCCGCCATCCCAAGAAAAACACTGCGTGCTTGAGTTAAAAGGGTACGCGGAGAAAAAGCTCCAGTTAAATTAAATAAATAGTCTCCATAATTGTAGTGCAAGGTTTACACCAAAACGCTCTCTTCTTAAGGTGGTCTGGAGCATTAAGTTGAGTTCAAAGTGCGTTCAACGACCCCTCTCCATAGTTGGTAAATTCAAACCCAAGAACTGGAGATCCAACGAAGAGCGCTACCAGGAGAAAGGACAAGCGTTTGCAGTGATGGCGACCGCTTCAAGTGTTCTAGATCATTTCGACAAGTGCTAACGTTATTCGCATTGTCTGGTCGAGTGCACAACCATGAACGCTTTATTTCGACGCAAAAGAGCAGCTATTTATTAAAAGCAACCGCTTGCACTCGACTTGCTAGCCCGAATAAGCGTAGCCAACGCTAGAAGAATGAAAATTCTCGGGATAGATAAGCATTTCCACTACAGGAAAATCCAAATTCGGCCAGAATTTAACCTCCGCAATTTCAACAATTTAGTGCAACAGAAATTAGCCGTCATTAGAAGACATTGTGACGTTACAGGACAAGAAATGATCTGTCTAAATGTGGCGAAATGTTGAATTTAAAACGGCTAATTTTAGTGCTTTCAATGCGGTTTCGTAACTGCCCCACAAAAGGAAGCAATGTAAGCTAGCCGCGTACATTCATTCCACTGAAGCAGCCTTCGAATGGAGCATTCAGCTTGCATGCTAGAGCCTGATTTCACAATAAATCACAATTTTGGTAACGTGGCCTTTCGTCAATTAAGATTATTACGATATCAACCACACAAAACTAGTAAAGACTAATATTAGCCAAAGCCTCCACAAGTGCTTACAGTGTTCCAGAATGGAAGTGGTGGAAAAAAACAAGCAATTCGAAAAAAAAAAGAAATATGAACGATATCAGCGAGATCTCAGTAAAAGGGTTGAACAACATTAAGTTGAGTATCTTCAGCTTACGCGACGTATGAGGAATCGGAGGAGATATATTTAGCAACAAGGTCGTTCAACGTGGCCAAGTAGGACCTGGCCGTCTCTGCAACAACCTCCAAAGTTTTCACGAGATTCTCCCTGGTCTTTGGGGAGTTTGATAGGTCATCCCAGGCATCTGAAGAGCATTGAGTGCTTATTGGATAAAAAGGGCCACTCTACCAATGACTACCAAATGACCTCAACGCCAGGAATGGCTGGTGTGAACCAACCAATCTGACGCATCAATTACAAGTAATGTCGGGAGTCGTTTTCACGATTCCGAAAAGGCAAAAAATCAGACGGTCCCAATCACACTAGCTAGACGTTAAGTCCCCCAGGGATGTAAAATGAACGCTTGAATAGCCTTATGGATTAAATAATCCTTTTAAGCTTCTATAGGGTTGCAGCGGCATTCCAATCATATGAATTTCACATCCAAGATACCCAGCAATTACCTGCATGCATGCAAGGGTTCTGAGAACTGGATGGTTGAGCTCGTCTCAGTGACAATGAGCTCAATTCGAGCTTCTTGATTACAAAAAAAATACAAGGAGATGAAGTTTACCGGTTGGGCAAGTTCAAACCATGCCAAACATTGTTTTGCTGCTAGATTCAAAGCCGCATTTCAAAATCTTAACGGATCAAGAAGCGCTAGCATAACTAAAGTTTATTCAGTCAATTGATAACTGATAATACCAAAAAATGGCATTGCCTGGATTTCATTAGGCCCAACAATGACGCCCCAGTAAAGTGATATGAAGACCCGTTTCAATAGTTTAAAAAGAAAACAGATGGGATAATATATGCTCTGGTGTCAAACGTACCATTAAGGATTGGCTGAATCGCCGTCCTAACATCCTCTTTCATTCGCAGTAAAGTTGCATTGAACTGAAAGTATCAACAGCGAATAATGCTTTCAATGCTCACGAGGTGCCAAAAGGTGTTGAAAGTTGATATTGATACTAAGATCAGTCAAAAGGGATTTCAAGGAAACCGCATCAAAAAACGATTATGTCTATCATGATCTGAAAAAAGGTGTCGTTCCTCCCTCTCGATCATTGTTCAGCCGTTTGCCGAACGAGACCAGCTAGTAATAGGGTCCATGACCCAAGCGACACTAAAACCACTGGTGATAGAGGCTTGTCAGCTATTTTGAACAAATATACAACATAGAAACAGAATCACACGTTAATTCTCTCTGTGACAGTTCCATATGGACTTTTATTTAGATAAAAATGCGATAACTGTTCGGTTGACATTGCACGAAAACATTACCAAAGCATTAATCATCTGCCTTACAAAAAAGTTTTTCGATTTAAAATAACCTTACACACGCACTGAACTGACTCACATTATCCAGGTCCCTGATGTTTGGTTGAACCGATTCTAACGTCCTTAGAAAGTTGGCTACCTGGCTTGACTGAAACTGAAATTTAAAGGCACAGTAATGCACCGGAAGGATAACGAATGGGGCTGTGCGAAAAGAACCGTCACCTCCTCGAGTGTATAGGTGAGCTTGAGATCATTGTCGGTGGTAAACCGAAGCTGCCGACAGGCACTCAGTTGGTCCACAGTGCACTCAGTGTTGAGAATATCTGAAATTGTCGACTGAATGAAAGATAGTTCCGTTGAAGTCTTCTCTAGGGCCTCCAAAAAGTCATTCATAGCAATCGCATCTACGGAACCGGCGGCAAACTTGTAGACCACTAAAGGGATTGAACGGATCAAAGCTCACTCGATTATGCGCATCGAAAGAGAAATATGTAGAAGGTGTCATGCGATTGACTGTAATGCCATGAGAATGGAAATGTTGCAAGATCATAAAATTACATGCTAGTGCCATTATAAACACACTAAAGGATGTGATAAGGGAGAGGAAAAAACCAACAACCATGTGAATACACTTGTTTGATGTGCAGTAAATAAGAACAAACCCTGTTGAAGTGCCTCCTTTTGTCGCATCACGGCCGCTGCGCTAGAATTACTTATGAAATCCCTCTGGAAGTCCCTTAAACTGGCTAAAAATGAACGGTTAGAAAGTAATAAGAGGATAGGGACTCAAACATGTATGAATGCTCATGCAAAGGTTGTGAAAAATAAGCGAAAATAACGTTGCCTCAAAAGAACGGTGAGAGATACAACTCACCATCAAAAACAGCATCAAAGCGTTCTTTTTGGGCGACCAAATTTACTGACGATGCGCTTTTGGCCGCCTATGTGGAAGAGTTAAATTAATCAGTTTATGCCATAACCAGTGCAAGGAAGACGGAGAAGCTTACATCAACAACATCAGCGATACCGACTTGAAATTCATAAGTACTTTGTGTTAATTGTGGTGCCATTCCAATAGACAAGTCTCTGCTGGTAACACTTTCATAGTGCAGTTGATAATTAATGAAAGCAAGCACTACAGAAGCCCTGTAATTTAAAAATTTGTTATTCAGGTTCTGTGAGAAAGATTTGGTGGTTTCAGTTATAACTTAACAAGACTGATGGACAGAATCGGTGCCAGAATGATACACAATTGAATTCAAGTGAAAACAAAGCAGAGAAACTCAATGACAGCATCAGATTGTACCAAGGCGGACGACACGTACAGCTGAATAGTTATCAGGAGCGCCATGGAGACGGTGTAACACACCCGCCGGTAAGGATCAGCTTTACGATCCATTGGGGACAGCCTGCCACCACAACGACCGCAGCATCGAAGGCAGCAGAAGAATATCCCAACCAATGGCAACAGAAATACGAATAATAATCCAAACATCAGGCAGCCCATGTATCCCGGAAAGTGTTTAAATATCTATCAAGAAACCACACGTGAATACATTGAAGGGAATACATAAATGCGCAAAACCAAATCCAACTCACCGGGGTAAGTAGGATAGATGGCAATTCATAATTTTTTGAGTCTAGATATTAGGAATAACAGGACAAGAACTTACCCAAATATACTGCTAAGAGCTGATTCGTTGCATTACGCGAGGCATTGCCCCGAATTAAGTCCAGAAACAGATCCGCACCATCATATGAGAATTGTACGCTTTTTCTAAGCTGTATAGTAGTGGTTGTGCTATTGGCACCAGCATACTGCACAATAAATGATATAAAAGCAATTGTGTTTAAAATCCAAGGATAGTACGAATGGGACATGTTAGCAAAAGGTGTAGAAAACGAGGTTCCACCCGAATTCACATTCGTTCCAAAACCGCTAGCCAATTAAAATTAAGTGAAAACTCCGCCATGCTCTGAGACCTGTAAAAGTACCATACTTTATAATTATCCAATTATAGGCCTTGTTTTTTAAAGCAAGCCATGTTCACTAACGACTTATGGTCAGTTTAGGCAGTTGGGTCTTAGGTTAATGAAGTTCTGACCACTTCACTCTTGTCGTTTATTTTATAAAAAGTTAAACTCAGTTTCAGCATAAATGAATGCTCATTTAGTAAAGGACTGCAATCAGCAACTACTCTTACTAAAACACATAAAAGAAAATGGAGAGCAGGTGCAATTTTGAGGATCCGACATTGTTTATTGGGCACAGAAGATTCGGATTCTTTTCTTTTCTTCTATCTGTAATTACCCCATGCTGAAGAATATAGGTGGTTTTTGGAGTGCTTAGTTGCGCTAGACGAAATGGTCTGCAGTCGGCAGATTAAGACAGGGCTAAGGACTTGGATCCACTCTTTGGATGGATGTTCACGTTGTTGCCTTTGTAGCGCCTCGAGCATCCCTAAAAGAAGGAGAGAAGGCCAGGTGTGGGTCAGAATACGTGTATTCTAGATGGAAAGTAAGAGAGCTGCTGGCATGGCCGGCAGGCCAGTCCACGCAGCACGTTCAAGGTGGCCGCCACTAATATGTCCGACCAACCAACAACCCAAACAAACAGTCCACTACAGCCCCGGCTTTTGCTTGTTGGGTACATTTAAAGAATTATGACAATTATTGCAGCCCACCGAGCATCCCTAGAAGACGGGGAGAAGGCTAGGTGTAGGTCAGAATACTTGTATTCTAGACGGAAGGGAAGGGGACCGCTGGCATGGCCGGCAGGCCAGTCCACGCAGCTAGCTTCAAGGTGGCCACCACTAATGTTTCGGGCCAACCAAAAGCCCAAACAAACCAAACGCTACAATTGTACTTATATTTTTAGTTTGCGTTAGCATTTCGCAAGCATTGGCACTATCTTCAATGAAGCATTGCATATTATCTTATTAACAGATCAATGCTGTAAATTCATATTACCCGACGTTTAACACCTAGTACTACCTACATGAAAATCATATGGAGAGGATTAACAAATAGGCAGTAATCCAGAATTGGCTATCTGACGCGGAAGTAGGCTGATTGACGCCAATCCGTAACGTGCATTGCTCGGTGAATAGGAGATTAAATGGTGTCACTTCTGTTAATCTGGGTGCATTGCTCTCATTATTATAGCATAAAGATTTTTGGAAATTTTTGATCGTGACCGAACAAGGTGTTTCTCAGGACACAGCTCAGCTTCCGCTTATTAGGATCGGTGGTATGAAAGGGGAAATTGGGGTCGAAACGCCTGTATCCGCTTATAACCTTAGCAACAGAGGATTCTACGGGACCTGCACGCGCTTCCGCGGGAGTTATTCTTAATGGCAATCGATGCAAAGGTTCCCTATGACTCTAGCATTGACAAATGCTATGAGACGCTAACTTAGCTAATTGACCGGCGGAAGCATTCTCTGTCTAACAACTTGTTCTGTCGTGATTATAAGCCTAGACATGGTAAATAAGTGCATTCTGAGAATCTGGAGCTCTTGGCAGGACAGAATTCTCAAGTCTCATCAGTCAACAAGTTCACCAACTACGTGGTCGTTCAGTTCAGAGCAGGAACGCAGTCAATAATCAGTGCGATGAAGCTATGCGTCATGGATGTTAAGGATCGCACTCAGCTAGCCGATGCTGCAACCAGGTTCTCTAGGAACTTTTCTTGACATTGCTTTCTCAGACGCCCATTAGCCAGCCGAGCCCTACACATCCACACTAGCCTCCTTCCCACCGCATTACACGACGAGGCAAACAGTTCTACTGTTTAATAGCTCCCATTTATTTAAGTGAGTGCTTAGTAAGCAGGAGGGATGTCCCTGAATCAAACTCTAAGACTCTAATGTAGCTAAACAATCGCAAACTCTCAAGTTTTCCCAAACCCATGGAGTAAGATTCCGGAAAAGAAAAGGATGATTGCACCGGATTGAGCATCCTTAAAAGGCGGAGAGAAGGCTAATCGTAGATCAGAATACGTGTGTTCAAGATGGGAAGGAAAGGGGCTGCTGGCATTCCTCGAAGGCCAGCCCACGCAGCTAGGTTCAAAATGGCCGACACCAATGTTAGGACTAATTAACAGTTTAAACAAAAAAACACTACAATAATATCATTGGCGTCGATTTCCTCCGCATCACCAAAGCGGCCGTAAATTACGTCATAGGTGTCCTTTATACTTAGCGTTGCAGGAATGTAAATTCTGTTGGTTTGTTACTGAAGAAGGAGCCGTAACGCGTCAGCTGCCTTCCTATGGCTGATGCAGACAGCATTAGTTGATTCTTTCCTAAAAATTCAGCGTGATGTACCACAGTAACATCAGTGTTTCGGTAAAGATATCCTGGAGCATAACACCAACTTGAAATTAACGCTGAGTCGACTGTGAGATGCAGGATTACCACTGAATTCGACAAAGTGTTTTATTCTTCAATAATCGACCACCTTGCTTTGGTCTGTCAGAGGCATCGTAGTCACCGAAGATAGTAATAACAACCAATGATGGTAAGCAGTATCATTCGACAGACATCAAATTCGTTTACAGGCCCGGATAGCTAAAATTAAATTCCCATCGTTCGTTAGAGCAAGACTGATCTATTTAACGTTTTTACATTTCTTTTTTGATTTGCTAGCATCGGCTGTGTCGAACGCATTTGGGGCCCTTATATTTCCTATTGCAAAAGACTGTTAAAATTGAGAAGAACCAAAAAATGACGGTCATTACAGTGCGCCGAGTATCCTTAGAAAAAGGAGAGAAGGCTAAGCATAGATCAGAATACGTGTGTTCAAGATAGGAAGGAAGGAATTTGCTGGCATGACCTGGAGACTCGCCCACGCAACTAGGTTCAAGATTACCGCCACCAATGTGCTGGACCAACCAACAGTCCAAACAGTCACACACTGCAGGTATTAACAATTAGGCACCAATTAAAACAATGCACGAGGTGTGTATGTGCTAAGTGTAGTGTTTCATTTGTTTGGACTGTTAGTTGGTCCGGCACATTAGTGGCGGCCACCTTGAAACTAGCTGCGTAAGCTGGCGTGCCGGCCATGCCACCACTTCCCTTCCTTTCTGTATAGAATTCAAGTATTCTGAATACACTTAGCCTTCTCTCCGTTCTTTAGGGATGCTCAAGGCGCTACACTAAGTTTCTGAATTTCGTCATTTAGCTCTTGAGAAAATTTGCTGAGTGAACTTACGGAAAAACTACATTCTTACAGACCGATGTCAAAAATTCTGATGCAAATAGCGCCTCCACTATCCAAGTCATTGTCATTGATACGCAAAGTGTTTAAAAGTGATTAACCTGCCGTTAATTTTGCGTTGTACGGCAAAATTACGATTGGTGTGCACTCAAGGGTTTGCATAGTACTAAAGATTCACCACCTCAATCATGCATCCACCCATATGAAGACACCTTAAGCATTGAATGTGCAGTATAAAGCTTGACAAACAGCGGATAAATAAAACTTTCAAAGTTAAAATGATATCTTTTTGCCTTAAAAAGAAGAACGTGAAATAACCTATCCTTACCTAAAATTTGTTAGAATAAGCCAAGTCACCCGCGGCCCTTTAATGAGCCACAATCATTCTCTTCGCCGCTTTAGGGTAAAACATAGGACTATGGTTTTCGTAAATATTCCGCCTTCTTTTCCCTTGTTTAGTTTATTCGACGTCATTAAGTCGTCACGCTTGTGGTGGATTCGTTGTTAATTATATTTCTTTATTGTGTGAGCTTTGTTTAGTGCTTAGTGGTTTTCACCATCAAAACTTGGCCCCAAGTCGACGCATTCCATGTTGAGATTGACCATCGGGTCTCATGCATTTCTTTTCTTCAGTGCTTGTTGGGGTTATGGCATCCGATTACTGCGATCGCTCGACAGAATTGTTGCTCTGTGCTCAACTGCTTCATCAAAAGGTGATGTCGGGCCGTGTTGTATTAAAGCCTCGAAAAAGTCAGCCAGGCGCTGTAGCTGCCTTCTTTGCTCCAACACTGCTTAAAACACAACTCCTACCTCTCGTCCACCAGGCATCAAGCAGTTTAAGTCTGGGCCAAGCAAAAATGGATCAGTTGGTGAATCTTACTGAACGTCTCTCCACTTCCTCCACACCAGACTCCCTCTTGGTGATTAGTATTTCTGAGCTCGCGCAAAAGCTTCAGCCCGAGGTGGTGGCCATCGGCGCTTTTTTGCAACGCGTGGCCTGTGTGTCGACTGAAGCGCAGCGGGAGTTGGCGGGCCATCCACAGGTCTGCAGGCACGTCAAGGTGCTGGTAGCCTCGCAGGAGGCACGTCTAGCTGAATTGTCACGGCGTCTGAGGGACTTCATGGAAGTCAACAAGGCCATCTTCTCTTATCAGTGCAAGGAGGCTGCATCGGCGATGATTCCTCCCTCAAAGGCGTTCACTCCTTCATCCTCTTCGGTTTCTCGTATGCCGTCGTCTACACAACATTCAATACAGCCGGCGCTATTCAAAGAAAAGCTTGGGGTAATAATTTACTGCTTTTCTCCCTAGATTTAATGTGTCGTAGAGTGTCAAGCGTTGGAGTGGTTAACTGACGTTTGTTTTGTGAAGCTGTAGAAGATCTGATAGTAGGATCGGGTGATTCTGGTAGCATCGTTCATGGAATGAGGTCGAAGGTTACTTGACAAAGTGGTTTGTCTATCTAACATTTTTTGGGCTAGATGTAGTAGCTGTCTGTCGCTTTCTAACTAGGTATTCCGAGGCATACAAGTGAGATAATGAAGACGTTATTGGTTATTCTGTGAATGCTCGTTTGTGGAGAATTTTTAATTGTTATAAAATGGAGACTTTAAAAAGAATCCATTACCATTATACCTAAAAAGAGCACACTTATTTGACTCGCATTTGTGATTCAGGATAAAGGAATAGCTTTTCCATGGAGCTCAAAACAAACGGTAACTATTTGGGTAGATAGCGTTAATATGTGAGGGATGGTGCATAGTGCTGCGTTAAATAACTCAAATTACGGAATTTTCGTCTCTTTCAAGTTGTCAACCTCGCTCTTTCCACGGTGTGGAAGATTTTGCTGATTTCAGTCTACTACCGCATTGGAAAGATACGGATATCTTTTCACGTCCCTTAGGACGATTTGAATCCTCTTCTCACCGCGGACGTTCAGAATCTTCACCCACAACAGCAGCAGATGGTCGTGCGTCAGCGCGAGGCGACATCGACGGCGTCAGCAGCGGCAATTCGCCACACGGAGGCTACTATCGTGCAGTTGGGGCAGATCTATGAGCAGTTTGCCTTCTTGGTGCGTGAACAGGCTGACGTTGTGATGCGCATCGATGGCAGTGTTGAGGACGCCGCCATCAATGTGGATTTGGCCCAAGGGAGTCTGGTGGAGTTCCTGCGACAAATTTCCGGGCGCCGCGCATTCATGCTCAAGTTCTTCACCGTCCTTCTTGCCATTTTTTGTCTTTTCGCTCTCTTTAAGCGCTGATTTTGCGCTGCTTACACTGTTACTGGTGGTGCCTGCTATTGGAACTACAAATTTGATACCTTTTGACCTTCGCAATCAGATGTTGTTGATCGTTCCGGATCTAATTTGGATGGGGATATGTCTGCGTTCGATTCAGGATTTTTCCCCTCTTCTGAACCTTCTAAATTTTTTATCATGCTTTTGTGGTCTGTTTGTATGCTGAAACTGAATTTTGTTGCTACTTAAAGTTTTATCAGTAGAATGTTGTCTTCAGTGCTGGTCTTTGTTCAGATTAGGGGCCGAGTGCTGAACTTTGAAATTGATCATATCATCATCCTACTTATACGAGTTTAAGCATATTTTTTCTACCTGCACTTCGAAAAACTTTGCTGAATCTCAATCATTGCTTTCACGACTTCGATTGTGGCTTGCTGTTGATGTTTGCCAGCTGCAAACTACTCGTTTTAACGGCTCAAGGTATTGCTTTGCTAATCTTATGTTGAGTCAAGCGCCATTAACTCGAATGCGAAGACGTTCACTGAGGTGATCACCCCATTCGCCGTTGGTTTTACTTAGTTTCGCTTAAATTTCAGTGTTGACATGTCCGCCAAAGGTTCAACACAGCCGGAGGTAAGTGGAAGCGGTGGCGGTGACCTTGTGAAGTTACCTCAGAAGCGGTTATATCGCCAGAGAGCACACTGCAATCCCTGGTCCGACCACCACTTAAGCTATCCCCTGCGCCCTGATCTTTACCAATGGGGTGAACTTTTCAATGGCAGAGCTGATCCCCCGGTCAGTATGGTCGACGTTGGATGCGGCTACGGTGGCTTGCTTTTCAGCCTCTCCACATGTTTTCCTGAAGCACGTATTGTTGGCATGGAAATCCGTCTCAAAGTTTTCGACTATGTACAGGTAAAGTGGCAACCAAGTTGCATCTGAAAACATTACTAGATCTACGAGTTTGAAAGTTTGTTTATTTTCATGATACGAGGAGTTGGATGGGTGGTTGCATCTTTGGTGTGGTAGAGCCATAAGATGCAAGACTTGGAGATTGCGTTCATGCTTTGACATTGTAAATAACATTACACTGTCTACGTCTATTAGATGAAGATTCGTAGAATTACGTTGACGAAGCCGGAGCTCGAGTTTTTATCTTAATGTAATCGATGCCTAATGGTAAAATTTATCGTTGATTAAGACCAAAATCAACGCACTTCGTCAGAGCTGTCCAGGAAGTTTTTGGAATATTGCTTGTGTTAGGACAAACGCCATGAAATATCTGCCCAATTTCTTCAAAAAGGTGAGTTCGAATGAATGTATGCAAGCTGCTTGGTTAACATCTTCAAAAGTGCATGAAACAATTTACCCCTAGGCGTTTGGCAGTTATTAAACTAAGAAAGTAGTTGGGAGCAACTTTTTGCCGTCTTTATTTAATAATGCACTTTGCTGGACAATAATGGAAAGAGACCGATGAGTGTGATGCTTGCGTATTTAACTTTGCCATTTTTCGTCTTTCGGGCAAGTTATGCTCTAATTGCTAATAAATCGAAACTGGAATTTTGTAGTTGAAGGCAAAAATCCACTGGATTTAACTACGAAGACAATACAAATGTTAAGTGTTGCAGTTTTTTGCTCGCTAGTGTTTCGCGCCAATCATTCATCCGCACATCATCCGTAGGGTCAACTGGAGAAGATGTTCTTCCTCTACCCCGATCCACACTTCAAGCGCCACAAGCACAAGTGGCGCATTATCAGCCTGGCCCTCCTCACTGTTTATGCCTACGTACTGCGTCCTGGTGGTCGCATTTACACCATGACAGACGTGCCCGAACTGGCGCAGTGGATGGAGGAGAAGATGAGTGCACACCCCCTCTTCCGTCAGTGCCATCATCTCTGCCTTCCTTACGATGTTGAGACGACGGAGCCTCTGGAGCTCGCAAAAGTGGAGGATGCTACTGTGGGTCTCCTGGCCAGTAGAGTAACTGAGGAGGGGCAGAAAGCCACTAGGGATGGCCGAGGAGCCACCATCTCTGTGTATGAAAGACTTCCTAACCCATCGATGGCTGGATAAATGTATAACGCGGTATGCATTTTTTTTGTGAATTTCGTTGGATTTGCTACTGAGACAAAAGTTGAGCCTATCGAGTGTCTCTCGAAAGACTGGTTCTTTAACAATGGCCTTTTTTGACCTTTTTTCTGTGTGAGGGTCTCTGACAACTAACCTGTAGTTGTTTCTATTTTTGTCAATCTTGAGTCCCTACTCTAGTATTAACTTACCGATCGAGATGATACACATATTAGACCTGTGAACCAAGACCCAGCCGATTATTAGGACCTAAAGGGTTGCTTTAATTTGCTTCGTAAGGTCGCAGCTGTGCACCAAGGCAGGGTGTTTTGCCTTCAACGCGCACATACTAAATCGAAGCGGCATCGTAATTTGGCGTCGTTTAACTACAACCGGCTACGCGAGTACTTTAGCTTCAGTTTTGCACAACACGATCCTTGAATCACACCAGTCGTCCGCCCCCGGGCATCATTACTGCCTATCCTGATTTGACTTATCACGACTTCGGAGAAGATCCGGAGTGCTGATTAAAAAGGGGCAGATATTCTGATTTGCGTGGCCCCATGAAAGGGGACGTCTCTCGGGGGCAAGTGAATCCTTGATGAATCCCAAAAGAAATCACATAAATGACGTTGGCCTTGGGTGGTCACTCCAATTCCTTTTTGTGGAGAGCCTATTGGTTTGGTTTCGTCAACTATGCAAGCACGTGGACGAAACCTGATAAAGGGCTGGGCAACGCCTAACTGTGACCAAAGGAGGAGGAATAGACGCGAAACTCTCTGTGAGAGTAAAAACATTGTGGTTCACAAGTTCCATTATTTGAAATAGGCAGACGACGACAAAGTACGTGCCAGACTAGTGGCAATTCCCACTCACGATCCCTCTGTTTCATGAAGACCTCAACACTTGCTCTCCGTAGTAAGCTTAACAAATTTCCAAGATTGCTCAAAACCTTCACAACCATGCAATTACATGAGGAGATCACCCGGGGTGACCACAGTTATAACTCGCCACCAAGTGCAACTCAACCAACACTCAAGACTACGTAATCATCACTCGAGCATTAGTAAACAACGCTAACCGATGATGCAAAGAAACTCATGAAATCGTTTTCTTGCGCAACGCCATAAAACTTATCCCAAAGTGAAATAATTTTGATAAAAGTCACATTTCTATTCCCCATGGGGCGGCTGGCTTTTGACGCCATGTGCAACAATCAAGTGACCAATTGAATCGGGTAGTCATCAGCGAGAGCGTTCAAAGCTAACTGGATCAAGTCCTATTTAAGCTACGGTAAACCTCACAAGTAAGGAAATGTTAAATTCTGGAGTAAGAGATAACAGATCACGGTGAAACAGTTCTACAGTTATTAGCTGTTCAGAACGTTGAGGAGGTAGAAATATACACATGCGCATTTGTACAAGGGGCTCCGATGGGGACACGCGTATGGGTAGGGTGCTAACAAGAGGGAAGGAGAGGGGTCTAAAAGCCACTTAAGGGTTATCGCAATGGCGCCAGATGTTTCTCTCGTAGCCCTCAGTAACGTGTTGTAGTAATACCCGCCGTCGTTGTTCGCAGTACCTTGATTTGTCCTGCAGTTTTTGCTTCAAGCCGCCCGCCAACATAGTGCTATTGAGATCCCATTCGAGAAAATGAGAAAGCTGTTCCGTAGCCTGTTCTAGATCGCGTTGGTTGGCCTCGAAGATGAAAGCATGATTACTGGGCTCCAAGAAGTAGGCGAAGACGTACGTGTACATCAGCGTGCGGCGGCAAGCACAGAGCACCTCCACCACATGACGGACAAACTTCACATCAATCCACGACATGCCTTGACGCTCCAGCTCCATCATGCGACTTGCCACACTGTCTTTTAGCATCGTCTCCATGCGTCGTGACTGTTCGTGGTTGGCATAGCGATCGTGATAGAATAGGTAGCGTGATAATGAAGCCCGACTCGCATCCTGTGCTTCACGAGCTCGTTGCGCTGCCGCCTCCTTATAACTGTTACAGACATACCACTGCGAACCGTGCAGGTCCCAACTACCCAGACACACCCAACAGAACTCGTACTTGCAGTCGGCGCTGCGGCACGTCATGTGGTTACATCCTCCATTCTTCTCGATGGTCGCCTTGCAGTTTGGACACTCCTTGGTGTTGGCTGCTACCCAGTGAGCTGTGCCCGAGTCGTTTTTCATCTACAAGTAAAAAGGAAATTAAGGAATAGTCGGCTTCATAGGCTTTTCTTGAAGCTAACAATAAAGGACGAATGGATGGTCAGATATGGTCCCAAACTTAACGACAGGAACCAAGGGATTGGAGGGAAACAAGTCAACCCACGTGGATAAGCATTCTATTGCTGGCTCAAGAAAACATCAGAATGGAATTAAATATGTTCCATTTTGACTTACGATCAAATGAACAATCAAATTACTTTAGGCTTTTCAACTGCACTAACCTTGCTAAGCCAGAGCTTGAGGTACTTGCATAGCACAGGCTCGTGCCAAGGATTGCCGCAAGCGAAGCAAAACGTCTCTTCGCAGTTGGAGCACACAACTTCCCGCATCGGTCGTCCACTTCCACGTCCATAGCCAACACTCGCTCCGACGGCACGGACTGCATGGCCGCAATCCACACCGGGACACCAGGTGAGGTAGCGGTTGTGCTGCACAAAACTATTCACCACCAGTCGTTGGAACCGTCGATACGCCAGTGGCAGGGAGGTTCGAGGTGATTCAGACTCCGTCGTTTCATCTTCTGATGTTCTGGGCAAAGAGAGAAGAAGGGTGCTGACGCTATCGTCGTCGATGAGGCTGTCGCATTGGAAAGTCGGACAGGTGAGGCGATTGGCTTGGCTTTCGTCCAAGATCTTGCTCTGCAGGTATGCCAGCCAACAAGTTCGACAGTAGAAGTGTCCACACCCTAGTCCGAGCATTTCATCTACGCCACAAACAAGCATTGAGGAAACTTACACCTTCTTGATTTCGTTGTAGAATGGACAATGTGGTTTTATGGCAAATAAGAGCATTCGATTATAGAAAACAAAAACCCAAACACACAATACCACCGAATAATGCAATTTTAGTAAATTAAAGGTGGAAAAAGCGCTGTTCGCCATTCAGTAGCTTATTCACTGTACGCGGTAATCCGCCTTAATGCGAAACACCACCGTCAAAGTGCTAATCGCCTTCATCAATTTGAATGAAAAATTCAAGAGCTGAAGATAAATTCTGCGGTGCCAAAACCGTTACTGGATTGTTTACCATTCCCCATGTCTCTAACCAGAAATGACTTCGCAAAAACCAGTAAATCTTAAGTTCAACTTCCCATTTTCACAGGACCGAAAATCAATTTAGCATTAGCAAAGTTACGAGTTCTGACCGATTCCCCGTGTCCGGAATGGGAAATCTCATACCAACCCGAATTACTCAACTACGCGATCGTGTTTTTGAATGTTGCTATTAATCTCGTTTAAAAACTCCCCTCCAGGCTAAATAAAGCATGAAGCTTGAAGGGATAAATAAAAAGACTGATGCCTAGCGGAGGACGCCACCAAAGGTAAGAGCATAAGAGCGTACGAATGATCCCCATGACTTTAACACAAACGAAGAACTTTTAGATTCCTCTTTCGGTGGCTTAGACAGTGGGCACTTTTGAGGGCGTAAACACATGACGTTTTAAAAAATCTAGAGCAAACCTAATTGAATACGAACACAGATCCTGAAGAGGGTAAGTCAGGTGAGCAAAGAACGCAGGTCAAAACTATTTTCAAAAGGCCGAACTATCACCTCACTTAAGAAGACAGCAGCGCATAATAAAACCAACTACTCTTTAACCAATGTGAGCCGGAACCTTTCACTCACCGGGGGAGGATTGGGAACAGCAAATATCACAGACCATGTCAGAGGAGTAATTGACGTCTTCGCTGCCTAAAAGCGGTGAATGCATTCGCATGATGCAAAGTGGGTCCTTCACTAACGAAAGAGTGAGAGTGAATAAAGTGGCCATTTCAGGTGGCACAATGCGCGGAGATGATAAAGTACAAGCAATGCGCTTTCAAACGCAAAAAAGCCCATATTTCCAGTTTGTGGAGCATCCGATTAATGGGAAAAATAGTAGTAATGGCGGTGAATTACTGTTAGTGCACGATACCAATCTATAGCTGTTACAGGCAAAATAATCGCTTGCGACCTATCTATGATTTAATTCATAACCAAAAACTGCGAAGAAGTTGAGAAACCTTCGAGTTCAAAAGGCGCTATTTTGAATATAGATAATTACGCAATATTGCGTATGATGGGGGGACCTCACCCTCGTCTCGTCAACAGCAGCTCCAGATTGTAGCCAAACACTAAGCATGCTGAGATCGTTAACAGGGGCCATCGAGAGCTATAAAGGCCAGCGACTTTAACCGAACAAAATATGACTCACCACCATGAGCATCAGTGTAGGGTCGCAGAACTAATGATGGTATATCATCGTTATTGTCAGCCAGCGATGGTAGAATTGTCGACTTGACGAAATGGCGGGGGTTGCTGTGCTCAAAATATTGCTCGATGAGGGCGTCTTTGTCCCATTTAAAATAATCGAGGAGTAACCTGATGATAGTTTTGGGGAGTGTAGTAATTTGCTGTACAGCATTCACCAATTCCAACATATGTTGGATCAGCATGTCAGGAGTAAGAGGCTTAAACGAACGAAACCAAACCATAATCCGCAGTCAACAGGAGAATGTTAACGCAAGAAAAGCATTTTAGGACTTACGATAAATTCTGGGTTTTGATAATCCAAAGCGTCTTCACAGTCAACAGCACGATAAAACTCAGTATCTATGTCATCAGAAAACTCCTCCGAGTCGCTACGTGACACCAGTTCAACGGTAGAATCATCCATTTCCTAGGACAACGCCACAAAAATAGAACCATAAAAGGCCAGATTGCAGAGCCTACGGAGAAACCAAGGGTTTCGATGACGCTGGACGAATTAAATTGTCATGAAATAAGACAGCGAATCATTTAAAAATGGCTAAACAGGCAAAGCACGATTAAACCACAAACGTATCAAGCAAAAGAGGCATCATCACTAACACTTCGGAGGGAAACGAACCCTTAACGAAGGAAAAAATGGGTCAACGAAGCTAATTTGTTAAAGGGATGTCATAGGCAAAAGCTGTTAAGGAAGGCAGGCACAAAAACTTGCGCATAATGGAGGCTTAAAATTCACTGATTATCGAAAATGTCGCTACACGAGCAAATCACTCACCGACGCCTCGACTTAAGACAAATTGAACAAGCGGCTATCAGGGTAACTTGATCAGCGCGCCCCGATTAAAAGATTAAGCGAAGAACAATGCATTCTTGCAACAGAATTTCATTTTATTTTGAGTTTAAATTTATGTGACCTTGTGTTTTTAAACCCAAATTTACTATTAATGCTAAAGTTTTTTGTGTAGGTAGTCTTTAACTAAACGCCCATGAATGATAAAGTAAAGGAACAGGTACTTGCATTCGAATGCACACGTCGCTCTCGACGTCAAATCCCTACAATTTTCTCTAAAAAAGGCATGACAAACACTTTTAAAAAAAGCAACGGGCATTTTACGGAATTTGTTTTAATACATGGGAATCGGCCTTTTTGGTACACAGTTTACCAACCGTAAAGCGATTTGTACCTTCAGTGATTTAGCTAAGAAGAAAATGAGGACGTTATTTAACTTGTATTCCAAACGGAAAGAAAAAGAACTGCTGATAAGGCCGACAGGCCAGCCCACGCAGATAGCTTCCCGGTGACCGCCACTAATATGTCCGACCAACAAACAGCCTCTATCTTCTTTTAAGCGTTGTGCATTACGCGTTTCTCCATCAACCTCTTGCGTCAGTCATCACAACGTAGTCAGTACTGTGAAAACTACTCACAAGCTAACCGTGCCATGCGTCAACATCTGACGCAAATGAGGCGAGGTTCGACACCACGTCAACGGCCTCTCGTGGCGGTGCGACCCCACCTGCAGGTTCGTCTGGCTTGCAAACCAGCTTCGGAGTAAGAGGTTTAGACGACCATCACTGCGTCCTTTGCGAGGTTAGTTTGCCGGAAGTCTTTCCAGGTGATCCACGGCTAGGATTGCTTCAGTTGTTAATAGCCTTCCTTTAGAGCGCGGGAGTGGGATAGTATCGGAGGTAAACGCAGTTCGTAGTCCTTCAGCAAAGGCACTTCTTCCGCACCGTTGTAATGTGCCACTTGCAGGACAAATCTAGGTAGGAAATGCACAAATTCGGGTGCGCTTTCCACTGCCACCACTGTAGCGTCCCGAGCATCCCTAGAAGACGGAGAGAAGGCTAGATGTAGGTCAGCATACTTGTATTCTAGACGGAATGGAAGGGAACTGCTGGCATGGCCGGCAGGCCAGCCTACGCAGCCAGCTTCAAGGTGGCCCCCCCTATTATGTTCGACCAATTGACAGCTCTAACAAACATTACGCTACAATATGTTTTGATAAATGCTTGGCCTTATTTCGTCTTATGGATGTACTCGGGTGGCTAAAACTACTCTTTGAATCTTATCGTGTGGTGTCCTAACACTTTTGAAGGCGTAGTTGAATGGTTTACTAACCCGTATTAATTGCAGAGAGTCTTTCCCTTCTCTTGACATTATTTTTCTTGTCTCTATCATTAAGAGTCTTAGTTTTTCTTGGTATTTCCAATAATGGTTGGGAAAAAGATGCAGAATAATATAGATAAATGTGTCTGGGTTGGCGATGAACCGAGTCCTTAAAGGTCTACAAGTGAATCCACGGGATTAATCTTTCGCCTCTGTTCTGTGAAGTGCGTTTAAGAAACCCAAGCGTTGCAGTGGTAGCCCATCCGCCAGTTTTATCACTTATGAAAACAAAGATGCCTCGAAACAACTAAAATCGCACTACAGACAAATAATCAGTTAAAAAAAATCTAATTTTTGCAGTGATGGTGTGCATAGTTGATGACCAAAGGACAGAAAATCGACTTATTTATGGCCTTTTTTTAATTAAATTTTTTACTTAACTTTTTGCAGTGTTTCCTTTCGTTTGCATTAAAAATTTTAGTACTAATAAATTTTTTTAAGTTGGTTTTTTTATTTGGTGCAGTTTATAATCGTAGATATGATTTATTTACAATGGCTTTATTGCCCGATGTTTGCATTTTATCTATTGGAGCACTAGCCCGACGTTTCAATGTGTGATCGCTGTATGTTTCTTATGTTCGGAGTGACATTCTTTCTGCAGTACTAATCAGCAACTTTCGGAACTTATGGATGAGGAAATATTTGCTTTTTTAATGCTACTTGTCCACGCAGGGCACTTACATGCAACATTTTGCACATTTTAGGCTGCAGTTTTTATGCTTCATTTTAACTGCTTACACGTTTTTGTTACTGAGGGATGAGTTCCACTACAAAACTTAATAGTTCGTCAACTAAACTCTTAACTATTTTTTTGCATCTGTATCCTGAGTTGCATTCTAAGGCTTTTCGGTGATGTTTTCTTTGCATTAGACGTGGTTCCCTCATTGGAAGACATATGTGTCCGATGGATAACCAAAAACCTGAACTGTGTAATTACCAAGTGTTCAGATTGCAACGAACCTAAGTTCGTCTGGCGTTTCCCCTACCCCAACTGTCGAATCGTGGCACGACCAGCTGAGAAAATTCTTCTTAAATTATGCAAGAGGCAGATTTTGCGGGACGAATATCTTAATCTTTTCTCTGTGAAGTACGTTGACTTAGTCTCGCCTGTACTACGCGATGTCTCTGTTAATCCATCTACATTGCGTGTTCTGCGGGACTTTAAGCTTTACAATTTGACAGCGACCAGCCTGAAGCAGACAAGTCTCAACAGCCTTATTAGTTGCCTGAGTGAAGCTTCAGCAGAGAGTCTAGTGTCACTTAATGTCACAAATACTACTATTGAAGAAAATAAACTACCCGTGATAATCTCTCTGGGTCGCCTTAAATATCTTCAAGCCCTCAACGTCAGCCGCACTAAATTCACCACAGAATGTCTGCAAAATGCAGTCAAACTACTTCCTCGACTTCGATACCTTAACATCTCGCGGACAAACGTTAACAATATAACGTCTCTGTTGGATCTACGAGACACCCTCACGGGTCTTATTATGCACAAACTCAACCTGGACAGCAGGCAGGTTCTCGAGCGCGTCCTGTCAACAGTGCTTGAACTGAAGGAATTGCGAGTTCTTGATGTCTCTTCAGCTTCGGATAGGGACAAACCGCGCCTTCCTTCCGTTGATCGTTTGTGCGCACCTGGAGCTCTTCCGCATCTGACTCACTTCGACATCTGTGGGAACCAATTCAGTCTGAAGCTCAGTGATGTCAGGTTCGTCAGAGCTCCCCTGATTTTGGCCTGAATTGAGCTAGTTATTGGTATAGGGATTATTGGAATGCAATTCAGTAAGTGTTGGTTGTGCATTTTTCAAGAATAGCATAATGTCAACCTTCAAAAGGTAATCTACTTCGTAGTAGCTTTTGGCGTTTAGTACATTAGGTGGCTTTGCGAGATTGCTCTTCTCTGAAGCACAGTTGAGTACTGCTTCCTTTATTCTGGCTCCTTAATAGTGGTACAGCAGTCAGAATCTATTTTTAACTAACCGTTGATGCAATGGACTGGGAGTGATGTAACAATGCGTGCGTTTTTTAACTTGTCTGCTAACATTTGCCAACGTTGAAAATTCGTCGGGGCAGGCGGTGAACTTAGAGGTTCTTTTTCATGCCTTTTATGGTCATGCGACTGCCATGTTTTTCTGGGACAGTTTGAAGGTCGGATATTTGTTATTTTGAGTCCAGTAAATTCAAGGCTACAGACAGAATTACTGGATTTTAAAGAAAAAATCACTAATTTTCAACCCGGCGTGGAAGCCGATTAGCCATAACTTGAGTTGTCCTACGGATGTCCCCGCATCCCCTCCGTGAAGCTGAGATGCAGTAGTCATTGTAACAAATGTTAGCCTGAATGTCCGCTACGTCTGATTAATGTCGAATTCGGTTCATCAAAGTATGGAATGTTATGCGTGAACGACCCGCTTTGCCATGCGCTGGGACTCTGCATCATCGTTTCATCTCAATTTTGAACTTTTGTGTGCTCTAATAGTTTTAATTTTTCCAGAAATTTCATCTTGAATCACCCGAATCTGGAGTTCCTCGGTCTAGCGGCATGGCCCTCCCGCCAAAATCATGAATTGGAGGGTATCTACCAGCTTTCTTTGAAATATCCCAACATTACGGTCAGTTTTCCCACCTTTGGCATTCGATTTTGTTCCTCTGTACTTATTCCTGAGTTCATCACAAAGCCACAATGTAATTTGTTCACATTTTTTTCAATTCATCAGTGCGAATTGCAACCAACTACAGGTTCCTTCATAATGTGCTGCAGTTTGGGCCATTTGCTCTGACAGCCGTCAAACTTCTAGTGTCTTGCACTCGCATTCCGGTTGTGCTCACTATTCGTAGTCTTCCTGATAAGGTAGTTTCAAATCTGACATTGCGGCAATCCCAGTAGGCTGGATTTATTAACGCCCACATGGGCTGCTAATAGTTATCGTCGCATGGTGATCAGATTGTTCCGGATTCTGATAATTTTAATAAACTCGACCCATTATACTTTAGTAGTTACTTTCGAAAAGCAATGAAATAGCATGGTTTTATGGAGATCTAACGTTTTTTGCTGCACTTACCATGCAGTGAAAATTGGAAGCTTTAATTTCAACCTTCTCCCTTGCCTTTCAGCTTCCCAAGTCTGTTCTCCTTCACTTAGTGTAAAGTGCCAAGTGTAGTGTGGGATGATGTTCACCCAGAACTCTTCGTGGCTATGCAGGCACTTGATGCGAAAATCCCTCCTGACCACAGTGGAGGGAACTGGCATCAATTGAAGCATAGCCCGAGATATATCATGCTTATCGTTGAGCCTGTCTCAAGCCTTCTCTTCCTCCAGATGCTCGGAGATCGGGGCGAGAAACCGCTTTTGAACACACTGTTAAGGAACAAGGATCGTCGAATTTACCTTCAAAACGCATTTCACAACATTTTTGAGGAGACTATCTCAGGCCAATGGCTGAACCCCGATCTACTCGCCGTAGGTTATGCTATCGCATTCGCTCTTGAAAATTGCCTGCCATAATACTCGCATCAATGGCGAACCGAGTGAACGTCGTGGTGCAAGAGTTGTTTATCTTCGCATCCTTGGGCTAACAAGCAGTTCATTTGCATGCTTCATTATAGACAATCGCACTAACATAGATTCCGGCTCACTAACCACTTCCTGAAATATGCATTTTCGAAATAGGCATTCTCTAATTTGACTCACTTCTGTGTGGAGCACCGAAGCATGCTTGTGAAAATTGAAGATGAATTAGTACGAAACTTCTTAGTGCTGGATCAGGTCTTCCCTTGACAGTATCCCCTCGAACACTTTTCCCAACACCTGTCACCATTGAATTTTTTGTAGGCTAATCTCAATTTCTCTGTGTCAGTCAATTGCTATGAATAGCTCACTGTTGAAATGCTTCATTTCAAGGCGTGTTTCACTTCCTCCAACGCGTTGTCTCTTGGGTAATGTGACTTAGTGCTCTGGTGAAATGCGAGTGCGTCGCATTTGCAATACTTTAGCCAACTTGTGACATCTGTCTATCACAAATTTGGTAGTTGTTCTCAAGATTTTGCTCCGAACTTTTCTGGCGGTTCACTACTGATTGTAAATGGGTTTGTCTTTTATCGAAGAGGAAGAGCCTTATTTTTCTTGCAAACTCTGTGTGCTATCTTGTCAGTACTTGTGCCCCAGTGGGCTTGACAGCGGAATCGTGCTATTATTTGCCTAAAGTTATTTTTTTTCGAAGGCGTCCGTTAAGATGGCATTCAGCGAAAATGGCATATCTTTTCATTGCCACGTTTTCAGTGCTACTTCACCTTTCAAGTGCTGCACTTGTCTGACCGCTTATTGCCTTCCAGCATCCAAAGTCTGTGCCGCTGCCTTGATGTTGCGCCTTAAGAAATTGTCCTTTGATTTCGAAATCCAGGTGCCTCAAACAGCATGGCGTGTTCTGTGTGGATACTTTTATTTGCAAATTAATCATAACTGAACGGCATAATACATAATTTTATCCGATCTTGCATTCACTGCTCCTTTTCAAGTCGGTTGATCAGGTGACTCCGTTGGTTTGGTCTGCTGCGTGTTCACAGGCACGCCAGACAGTTACTCCGTTCTGCATGTGTGCCTGGATGTTTAGTACCTATTGCTTGAGATAAGGCACGAAAAGTAGGCTGTTACAACTACTCAACTACGAAAAACTCTTCAAATAGTTCATCTTGTGCACTTTTTACTCTAGTGGCTGTTTGTCTTGAACCCCAGTAATAATAACAACTTTATCCATAAGCTAGTCCATCCAACCATTGCTCTCCGCTGCTCATTTGGTAAATTGGCTATGCCTTGTCCAATTGCTAGCGTATTCGGGTGCATATGTCGACATAATTCTCCTGCGCATAACAAAAACAATATTTCCATTCCCATAGGCCGTGTTGCGAGTGATGAGATTGCACATGAACAAGCAGGATATGATTCTGGCGGGTACGGCTGTGGTATACAATTTGACACGAGGCGATCAGTCAGCCTATTTGCCGCTGGAGCTGCTCAACCGAGCTGTCAGCATCACTCTTATGTCCATTGAACACCACCAGGGTCAGGTGCAGCTGCTGAAGAACTGTTTTCTCACCTTGTGCAGTGACAATGTCCTCCACAGGGCTGTAAGCTCATTTCCTTCTAGAATTGCTTTTCCCGCTTATCTTTGAGTCGTCAACTTGTGCTGCTCTCATCCCCACTCTAGCAATTCAGCTGCAAACGCTGCTGTGAGTTGGTCTTCAAAAGTCTCATCAAATTCAACGACATCCACATGAAGCGTATGGGTGTGGCGATTATCTCCATTTTGGCTGCTGAGGTAAGCTTCCAATGCTTTTCATATTTTTTTCCCTCCTGAACGGTTTTAACATTCAATAGTTGGGGCAGTTTTGTGGGGTTTCAAAGCTATTTTTTATGAGCCTTCGGGAGTAGTAGTTTCTGGGTGGAGCTGAATGTTTCACGCTAAATTGAGAGCTTTCGATCCCTTAATCATTTCATTTTTTTGCACTCTTACTTGGATTCAATGGCACTTAAATGCTTTGTCTATTAAACGCGTCGGCGTTCCTCTTGAAGTTCTTTAGGATTCCTCGAAAGCCGGCGTTATAGAGTAATTTGGACTTCAGACTAGTAATGTTGTGTATTTTTTCTAGTGATGCATCAACCCAAAATTCGAAAGTAACGCACAATCCGATTATTTCGCTACCTGGAATCTAGCCCCTGAGTTAAATGAAATCGAAGGTCCTTTGAGCCCGAAGACGTAACGATGATTGCACCTAACTCTACAGATTCCCACAGCCGATTTGCGCGAGATCTCCTCCGATCACAAACGTCTCCAGCAGTTGCTAATGTACGTGGTGGAGAAATGCCTCCTCCAAAGCGATGTTTTTGTGTTGCTGGCCGAGTCGCAAGACAATATGCTGGACTACCTTTGCCAAGCCGAGTTGGCTTCCGAGGGCTCGCCCGTCTACGACACAACCCTCCGTTTTACGCTTTCTGCTCTTTGGAACCTCACCGATGAGTGTCCTGAGGCCTGTCAAGCCTTCGTTAAGGTTGGCGGACTCCTTATCTACGCAAAAGTCCTCAAGGTGGGCTCATTACCTTTCTTCTGAACTTTCTGGTCATTCTTTTTTGCCTTTTGGACCCTTAAAGTGCTTTTTCTTGCGCAATAAAAGAAACGGTTTTTAAGTGTGGAATCTTGATTGCTAAGATTTTGGAGAGCAAATCTACATGTTGCACCCAATATTGCTTCCTTAACATTTACAGAAGATGGCCAACGAGGAGGAAGATTTTAAGAACCACGTCTACACCAAGTGCCTCGGCTTGTTGGTGAGTGGACCTCCTTTGTTGCTGCAATTTTAGGATCTGTACTTATCACTTCGTCTTCCTTACTTTAAGAATAATGTAGCTGAGGTATCTTCCACCAAGAATACTCTGCTCATCGAACCGCTGATGGACTTCTTCAAGTACGTTGCAGGCCACAAACTCGACTACATTGAGAAATAACTCTTCATATCGAGCGATGTTTCAAGTTATTAGTGTAGTTTCGGTCCAAATGCCTTGCTTGTTTGCCAGCGGTGGTGGAAACTTTTAGCAAACGTCAACCTTTTGATCTACTTGTTTGTACTTCTTGTTTTATTCGGTGCTGAATCTATGTGTGACTTTTTGCCCATTTTTTATGGCCATTAGTGGTTTCGTGCTCGGTTCTACTTTTACAAATAGCCTACCCCTTCGCTTTGCGCGTTTTAGTAAAATGTTAAGCCACTCGAGCATTCAAATCAGCTACTTCGCCGCTGGAATTGTCTCTCACCTTGCCTGCCTTCCCGACGATGTGTGGATCTCCGCCCATCAGTATAACAAATCCGAATTCATTCGAGTGTTGGTAAGTTGATCGGCGGAGGTGTCTGCATATCTTCGCCTTTTCTGTTTCGGTAAATTCACTTTTTTGGTCACATTTTTTGGAAAATACGGCATTTCTGGAAGTTCTCATCTATGCCACTGCCTTGCCGTCAGCATTTTTGTTTAAAACTAACTGCATTTTGAGCCAACTTACCTTGGCAATTCGTTGCCATCGAGGAGGCTTACAGCAAGGTTCGTGGATGTGCTTTTGGTCCCGGTCGAAGGCTCGATCTCACCCCACGAGTGCGTTCTATCTCACTTTTTGGCAAGCCTTTCTTGTCGAGGGTTTTCCGCAAAAGTGTTTTAGTGTGCACTGAGTCAGTGGCTTCTTGGAACCCCGGTTTGCATTAATGTGCTTAGAAGGGAATCAATCTAAGACGTCTTACTTTCACCGCAATCTCAAATCCATTATCTTGGTCAGCTTGTTCGACAGCAAGAAATGGAAATAGGAAAGTTGTGTTTTACCCCACTTCCTTAATGCGAACATTGGGAGAGCATTGAGTTTTGCTTTATTCTCTCCCTGTGAACAAGATTTTGATGCTCATCCGGATGCTATTGGCGTCCATAACTTGGACCGGCATTACTGCAAGTTGAAAGTTCAGTGAGCCCTTTGATCTGCTTTTGAGGTGCCTTCACCGCATTTTAGGGTGAAGCTGTGTGCAAGTGGACGCCGCCACAGAATGAGATGGTCGCCTACCGTTCTTTCCATCCCTTCCAGTCGCTCATCCTCGACCCTAACAGTCGACTGGAGATTCACCTCTGGGCTGTCTGGGCCATTCACCACATCCTCACTAAAAAAAGCAAGTCGGAATTGAGCCTCTTTGCCTTTTATTGCTACCTTTCTATGCCCTCATTCCGTCAATTCGTTTCAGCTGCAGCTGTGTGTTCGAAATACCTGATCGCATTCACAATTGAAGGTGGCGCTCAGTCTCTTACTGTACTTTACCACGCTTTGTGCTTTTCTCTGCCGAAGTTAGTCTCATCCAACCCTCGAGTCACTATTTTAGTTCTCCAAAAAGGCGTGAAAATTCCACAAGTAAATGCTACAAACACTCATCGCTACAGTTGCTGCTGTTGTCATTGGCACCGAAAATAGGTCCTATCGCTGCAGGCATACAAAAATAGTTACTCAATTGTTGCGCTGTGGACGGCGATCACGTCCATTTAGCATGTCGCCTAAGCATAGTGAAGGAATTTTGCCCCGTGCCCTTTTTTAAGAGAATTTATTATTTGATCCAAAAAGGGGAATTGGGTGCCTTAATTCTAGCCCAATAAGGGTTTTCAGAGATGGTATGATAAAAACAGCCAGTCTGACATGAAAACGGCACTAAAAGTAATGCTTTTACGAGGGCGCGTTGAATTTTTGCTCCCTTTCAACGCTGACCGCCGACAGAGGTGCGTGGCCGGGGGATTTTATTAGTAGCTTATTTCCAATTTTTATTGGATTAACGGGCTTTCGCTTTTTTGGCACAAACATCGACGTCCGGAGGTCGGATTCGACTCCGCTAGGTTTGTTGAGGCTCCATTCTGGCCTTCGAGGCTAGATAGCAGCACACTTCACCTTGGGACTTCCATTTCACCGTTTATAGACTCTGTTAGATGAGCACCACACGGAGCTTTTTGTCCTCGCCATCCAACATGAGATGGTTAAATCTTGGCAATTGCTGTTACCATTTTATCGCCCATAAGTTTACTTAGGCCATTTACTGTGGCCTCCAGGTGGGGGAACGCCCCCATTTTTGGTCTCTGTATCACAAAATTATCATAGCATGACCAGAAGGGTGCGCTGGGTGGCACTCGAGTCAGTAAGGTACAAATCGGATAAAACGTGTAAGGAGTTGTGGGGTAACCTCAATGGGACTTCAAAAAGGCATTCACTCCAACATTTGATCCTTATCTGTTATAGTTTTAGCCTCAACAAAATTTACTTGCTTAAGTTTTGGCTCACATTGCTGCTAAATTATCTGATGACACTATTCCCTAATGTTAATTTTGAATGACGGCTTGTGGGTCTATGATGAAAGCTACTCCCAGTCCATGTCGATCTGTCGCTCTAGGCATCCGTTTACTTTCTTCTTTGCCTTAGATACTCGCTACGTGCCCATTCTCCGCGAATGTCCCAGCCTGCAGCGGTTCCTTCTCTTTGTGGTCTCCACCGACGTAGCGACGCTGTGCGCGGTCCCGGTCAGCTCCCATCCCCTGCACCAGGTCTTTGGTCTCAACTGCGATGCCACTGAGGGTGGAGTGCTGAAGAGCGGTCCAGTTGTTGTGCCGGAGTCGTGGCGTTCTCTCTGTTCTTCGTTTTACTTCATACCGGTTAGCAAAATACTTCAAATGCTATCACTTGGCAGTCAATCCCTTGCTGCTCATGATTGATTCCCCGTTGGTGTAAGGATGCGGCTTTTGCCCATCTCCTGACACTTTCACTAAGCATCATTTCTTCCCTTCAGTCAGCTACTTCTGTTTAATATTAAGGCCGTCCAATTAAAGGGAATATGTCTAACCGGTAGAGAGGTTGGATGTTTTATTTTGCCTTCATTATTGAAGAAAATATTGGTGTATGCCGGTTGCTTGTTTACACGAAATCTTCATATTAAATTTGTCTTCTTCCACCACTGGAGTTGTACCAGTGAATTTGATTCTGCCCCTTCCATGTGAGTAGTAGTGGCTTCGTTCTCAACAGAATGTCTCTTCGCTATTCCAGCCACAGTGCAAAGTGAGTAACTACAAGCCGCCCTCTTCGCTATACCACTCTCATCAGTCGGCTTCTCTGGCCTTCGTTACCCCTAGCGACGCGTTGGCACGCCTGCCGGCGTTTGACGAGGGACAGACTGGCTCACCGATGTCAGCCAGTCCCATTGCAAGTGGTATGGAGTCGGTTGCAGCGGAGGAGGCAGTGTCGCTGGGTCCAACGGAGTCTCAGAAGACCTGTGCCTACCTCCTTCAACGCCTCGCAGCGGAAATAATCGAGGCTGTGCTTGCTTATGAGGCGGAAAGTCCATCCTAGATTCCAAACCTACCCCTTTGCTGCCTCTGTGATACTTTTTCTCTTTCTTCTCTGCTTCGATCTCTACCTCCCACCCGCCTATGTCATTTGGAGCAATCGAGATAGAGATGAAGGACAATGCTCTGCGCTGATATTTCTTTTTTTTTGTTTTGTGTGTTTCATGGTTTGGTTACGTATCTATGGCTATTGTTCAGTACTTGAGTGAAGGGTGTCTGCTCAAGCATTCTAAATTGCCCGCTTTATGCTGGGGGAGCTCTAATAGGAATTGTTCTTGACTAAGGCGTTTTCCTCTCATACGCAAAAAGGTACCGCTCAGTGTCCATCTTCCTCTCTTCATCTAATCAGATAAATGTTCCCCAATGGTCATTTCACTTTACCGATGAGGAGGGAAAACCTACCCAGTTGACTGCTGCACGGCCACGCCTTTTCTGGCTTTTCTATTTACTTTTCCAAGCGGTAGCTAAGTGTGTGTTTATTGCATCGACTGAATGAACTGAGGAGCATTTAGCTTCTTCGGGTTGCGTTTGGTGCACTTTTCGGATGGCCATTCTCCCAAACAGTTGTGTACTGGTTGGCAGCTAGCTTAACGTCACTCTCCTGTGACGCGCGTTGCCTATCCTTTCTGTTGAACGTTTAAATGGCCAGCCTAATGCAATCCTCTTCGTGTGTGCTCTTACCACCTTATTAAAGGCATCTTTTAGCATTGGGAAGGTTTGGCATTGACCGTTGTTTTCTTTTCTCAATTCCAAATCCTGGATTAGTAATGTTCAAGAGTCGGGTCATTTGTAGGCAGCTTACTTTCCTGCGTCGATTGTAAACCATGCGTGTTGGAAAGGTTAACCTTTGAGATGTTTACAAGTGCGTATGCATTTAGGGCATTGCCGTAAATTGTTGCATTTCTGGATCTCAGCGTAGCCTGGCACCATTCGTGTCGATCGGTCCTCCACTCGGTGGTTGAGGCACTGGACGACTAATGTGCCAATAACTTTCCTCAAAAAATAGCTCGACATTGTTTGCGCAGTTGATCACTTCATAGTTCGAAGTTGCTTGCATGAGCATTGGGGGCTTGCTTTCGTGGACTACTACACAAGCCCGAGAAATTCCTCTCCTTTTCTAGGCCAGAAGATTCGTGAGGTCTTCTGGTCCATTGGTGAAGGGGATAGGTAGCTTCATGGTCCTCGATTTCGAGGCTACCTGCTTTGATCGTGGTCACGCTCAAAACCAGGAGATAATTGAGTTTCCAGTGCTCTTACTAGAGGCGCAAAGTTGTCGTCAAATCGACTCTTTCCATCGCTACGTGCGGCCTGTTATTCAGCCCCGACTTTCTGACTTCTGTATCAGGGTGAGTCCTCTTCTTCGCTAACTTCCAACTTGTCTATCAGTTTTCATGCCTCTAGTGGCTAACCTCGGTTAAAGACGTTTGATATTTGGCAGTGTGCGTTTTTTGCTACCAAAACGCTGTTGTTGCACTATTTTTAAGAAAGATTACCATTTCTGACGAAAAGTACTGTCAGTTAGTCGCTCCCCCCTCTCCTCCCCTCCCCTCCCCGATTGTTCTTGTGCTTCAGCAAGTAGGGCCTCTCCACCATTGATTCCCGTATAACGCTGAACTGATGGTGTTTTTTTACAACTAACGTTTTCACCTTTCTTTTACTGTTTATGCAGTTACAAATTTGACTTTAATTGTAATAAGGGCATCGATGGGCGCGTGCAAAATGTCGGAAAGTAAGTGGCGTATTTATGGCCAGTTCTTCCCTCCCCTCCTTGAATGAGTAGGTTGGATGCTTCTGGCCGTCTTTACCTTAGTGCAGGAGGGACATGCGGTGACAGGGTCAAAGTGCCCACCACTGAGGAGCCTCCGGCTCTGGGTTGGGGGCAAGCTGAGCGTCTTCAGGAGACATGTTGAGTGAATAAGAGACCTTCCAAATCCCAGTAGATTGATTTCTTTTAATTATCAGAAGCTGATTTTGTTGACGATCAGTGGCAGCGATTGCAGCGTGGAAAAGAAACTAATGAAATGGCAAAAGTTTGTTCAGACGGTTTGTTTTATTCTCATTTTATGAGGGATCAATTTACTTTTATTGCTGCACAGCTATTAAAATTTTATCCTTCCACCATGAACGCTGGATCGCATAGTGTTGGATTATGGTTTGGGGAGATAACAAATCTGCCTCCCCAAAATTCAGTGCACTTGAGCCTCTTCTACAATGTTGCTCTCTTCAGTTGACGGGAATAATCCAGGACATGGTGGATTCTCAGCCAACATTTCCCACCATTATGAAAGTGAGTCGGCACATTCCTGCATTTTTTGCCGGTGCTTTCACAACATCTTCCTCCCACTGTGAGTTAGTGGGCGTACGAACACTTCGGCTTCTTTTCCTTGCAGGAATTCGACGATTGGGTGAATAGTCACTTTCCAACTGATGCGGAGAAGTTGGCTTTTGCTTTCGTCACTTGTGGGGACTGGGACTTGCGTTTCATGTGAGAGAAGTAGAAATCTCGTGTCAATACTTATTTGGGGTAGTTGTCCCAACCCTTGACATTGGATTAAAACCTTTCAGTTAAGGACGGATTCAAGGTGTGGCATTTTTGTATGTTCCTGTTTTAGGCTGCCTCATCAAGCCGCAATTTCGAACTGTCAAGTTCCACCCTACTGTCGACGGTGGATAAATGTGAAGAAGTTAAGCGTTTCCCACTCATTTGTGCTAGTTTATCTTTCCCCAATGGCAGCTAATTCAAATGCTAGGCTTCCAGTTTCAACCACTTCACAGCTTTTCATACAGCTTTAAATTTCTCCTGGCAGAATTTCAAGAATGTTGACACTCAAAATCCTCTCCATACTCCTTTGCGAAATCGTAATAGTGGCATAAATTTAGACCCAGCCTCGAAATCACTGTTGTCTCTTGGGTCATTTTAGGCCTTTGCTGAATACACCGGTCGGCATGTTGATGGAATTGCATCAATGCTGAGGAATGTGGGCATCCCTCACGAAGGTCGTCTTCACAGTGGCATAGGTTGGCTGCTGCTTATTTCGGAGTTATTTTCCCCTTTACTTATGCGGCGTCTTCTTTTTAGACGACTGTCGCAATATCGCTAAGATACTGCGATTTCTTGTGGAACAAAAGGCTGATCTCCGCTACTCCGAATAGCCAGTAGTGCAAAGGACTGCCTACGAAACTCAACTTCCTTTTGCACAATTTAGCTGCTATTCGTCCTATTATAACTCCTCCACCTACCACGTCCGCAACGTGAGAGACGATGGAGTGTGAAGGTGTTGGCAGATTCCCTCTTTCAGGCAGCAATTATGCAATTTACGGCAAATAATCCGTTTTACCGTAGGATTAGTCTCCATTTTGCCTTGACCTCAATGGCCTTGTTAGCAAAACTATGGATTGAGGGTTTAAGGTATTCCATGCAACTTACAAATCACCACATGGGGCAACCACCAACACCCAGAGCTCCACCAAATGCCCGCGCCAATCGCTCGACGTTGCCCTTTAAATTGCATTCATCGTTTTTTTCATTTTAGTAGTCTGTTAAATGTGAACTTTTGTGGTCTGTAATGATGGAGCAGTTAACTCCGGCTTTGAACAATGGGTAAGAGGAAATTAAGGTTCTACAAATGCTTATTAGAACCACACAACGAACTGGAGCCTTAAATGCATGAGTAGTTCACTGTATTGCCTAAAAGCTTCTTGTCCCTGTGCCGTACTTAATGATTCACATTGGCGTTTGGATGGGTGGTAGGGAACCACGGTTCGCCTGCCTGCCGGACTCGTGCCTCCCCAGGTAGTGGATGTGTAGATTGACGTCTTCGTTTACTTACTACAATCTGACATGCGAGTATCCGAGTCAACTCTGCTGGCTACTTTCACCTCTTCTACCACCCATTGCATTCGTCTATCCAGTTGCACTGCAGAAACTATGCATTCCATCGTCTGTCTTCACTAAATGCATATACAGCAACTCGAGCATCCCTAGAAGACGGAGAGAAGGCTAGGTGTAGGTCTGAATACGTGTATTCTAGACGGAAAGGCTAGGTTCGAGGTGGCCGTCACTAATGTATCGGACCAACCACCAGTCCAAGCAAACAAAAAAGGCACTACATAGCCCCTCTCTTTTGTTGAGCGTTGTCCCCAACGCGTTCCTTCATCCACCTCCCGCGTCAGTCATCACAACGTAATCGGTACTGCGAGGAGTACCCACCAGCTAACCGTGCCACACGCCGATGTCCGGCGCAAATGAGGCGAGGTTCGACACCACGTCAACGGCCTCTCGTGGCGGTGCGACCCCACCTGCAGGTTCGTCTGGCTTGCAAACCAGCTTCGGAGTAAGAGGTTTAGACGACCATCACTGCGTCCTTTGCGAGGTTAGTTTGCCGGAAGTCTTTCCAGGTGATCCACGGCTGGGATTGCTTCAGTTGTTAATAGCCTTCCTTTAGAGCGCGGGAGTGGGATAGTATCGGAGGTAAACGCAGTTCGTAGTCCTTCAGCAAAGGCACTTCTTCCGCACCGTTGTAATGTGCCACTTGCAGGACAAATCTAGGTAGGAAATGCACAAATTCGGGTGCGCTTTCCGCTGCCACCACTGTAGCGCCCCGAGCATCCCTAGAAGACGGAGAGAAGGCTAGATGTAGGTCAGCATACTTGTATTCTAGACGAAATGGAAGGGAACTGCTGGCATGGTCGGCAGGCCAGCCCACGCAGCCAGCTTCAAGGTGGCCGCCACTAATGCGTCGGACCAACCAACAGTCGAAGCAAACAAAACACTACAGCATATACTTATAAAAGTGGATTAGTCGTTGACTCGTTTTGGCGAGTCTTCCCGTTCGTTTTCGGCTTTCAATTTGGCAAGCCCTGTAGTGGGCACGGAATAGGCACTCAGTGGGACAGTGAGAACAGTGGGGTGTTTGGTTTTTTCAAGCCTAATTACATTAATTTCGATTCATGTTTGGTGGTGGTTCTCCAATGCACCAAATAACTGGCAAAAGGTTTAACCCAGTTGATTGGCTTGACAGCGAAGCAGCTGCGGTGGTAGCATTCACAATAACAATATTACCATGGTTACAAGTTTGACGGGCAGGGAGGCAGGCGACTAGTGGTGGGCTTGAATTCCACAAACCTTTTTTCACAGCGCTGCCTCACAATGTGTCCAAATGAATGGGTGCCGTGGGAACGGTTTGATTGAGTTTGTTCGCGGAAGCAGATTTTGCTGGTGCAGTTTTAAGCGTTCCCTTTGGCATAAATCCACCTCCGTCTGGCTTTCCAAAATTGCAAGTGGCTGCTTTCTCTCCCGTGGCAGCCTTATTTCAGTCACCATTGTTCGCGTAAGGCAAGGTTTGGTGGCTGACGCATTCCACCGAAAGTCCTTACTCCCACGAGCGTCAGACAATGCAATGTGTGCATTTGCGAAGGCCACCATGCGTGATTAAAGACAAGTCACAGTTGCTGTTTTATTAAAAGTACTTCAGAATGGTCAAAACTTCCGCAAAATATGTTAAGGTTTGCTTGTTTCTCTGTAGCCTGATTGAGCTACCTGCTTGCCGAACACTGACAGTCGCCTCTACGCCAACATTGGATGAGTGTATGTAACCAGCGCATGCGTTGGTGATAAGAAGTTGAGAAAAGAGAGGTTCAGGTGCACGGTGACAAGCACAATCGCCCGGCTTTGGATGTTCTACATTTCCTGTTGCTGGGCTTACGGGTGGGTGGCCCTTTTGTAGCCTCCCGCTAGCATAAATCAACGCCTTCCATGGCAGGCAATAGACTGTAGCCTTTCAAAGACTTTACGAAATTCGTTTTTTTTTGGGGGGGGGAGGGAAATTGTGGTCACCATTAGCAGCTATTGCTACCAGCTATTCCCACCAGATTGGAAAGAATAGCAATGAATTCGTGCGTGTTTACTTAAGCAATCTCATCTGTAGTCGTACTTGCGTGCCTCTCCACTGGCCAACTGGTTCGCAGCGGGGCCGACGACACTGCAACTCGTGAACAAGTTGCAAATGGCAAGTTGGCCACGGCTCAAGAAATGCGTTATTGCCTATTAATGCTTATTTTGTAGACATGCTCTTTCTAAACTGGGTTGGAGCTGTACACTTAACAAATTAGCTATCGTATGCACAATGCAGGTGTGAACACGTTTCAGGGAGATGAAAGCTGTGCTTGAATCTACTGCACTGCACTGGGTTCGTAAGTGTTATTAAAGCGCCTTTTATAAGTATCGCCAAGGTCTATGTGTGATTGGCTCGGTAAGGAAGCGTCCCTTTGCCGAAGCCAACTGCGGCAACGACGAAGAGGAGACCAGTGCCATCACACTGACTTACCATGGAGTATGAAACGTGCCTGGCATTTTGGAGAACTCAGAGGGCTCGAGCATAATTAACACGGAAAAATTTTTACTTCGAATAAGCATCTAGAGGGTATCGAAGTGCCAACGAAGTTAAATTGTACCATGAACAAGGCTGTTGATTGTTGTCTTGATCTCATCAAGGTTGATAATCACATAAGGCGTCTAGGCACATCACGCAGGTGGGGCGTGCCTGACTAGTGGAAGGTGTCAGCTGGGGGTCAGTCAGTTGACCTAGTCACGTGCCCTTGTTATGAAGATAATGGCGTAAACTGACGATTGACGAGCAGAAAGCCTACCTGAATAGAGCCTCATCTAAGCGGAGGGGAGTAGGCAGGCGCGATTCCTTGCATGGTTGGGTCTTACTCGCAAGAGGAGCGAATGGCCGATCTTCTCAGCAGAATGGAGTTCTCTTTACGGTGCTAGAAGCTGCTTATGAATGCATTTTTTTGCACTAGTCTTCATCTCTAGTGCCACAATCTGGACGCATTATTACCCTAATAATATCAATCGGTATTGCCTTGTTGACCTCACAACTCCGACATACAAGTACCTCAGGGTAGGGGACAACCTACGTATTTTTTGGCTTGAAAATCAACCATAGCTTTAGCAATGCGATCTGCAATTATTTGGTCATGACCTAATTAAAACCCAACGTCACACATTTGTGACGCAGGTTTAAGGTAAGGAAATCGAACACAAACGCACAAGCATAACGTTAGTAATGATTGTGTTGGGGAAGACTGTATGAACTAAGCCCTACAACATGTTTCTTATTCGATGTAATCGACCAAACCTGCGAGACTCACTATCACCACCGGACATGCCTTCCACTGCAATTTTATGTAACTGAATGGTAGTCGTTCCTGACCAAACCTACCAAAACTGCAGCCTGTTAGTGGGAATACGAATGGCCGATCGTGGGTCCAGCCAGTTGACCAGGTTTCTGCTATGTGTAGAGTAGTCCTTGGGGTCTTTATTCGATTGAGCCACAGCCAATGCACGTCCCAACACCTCGAAGTGATCGAAGTCGATGGAATAATTACATGCATCGTATCGTGACCTCACACACGCGCCTCACTCCGTCCTACCAAGTTCGTAATAAATGCAGGCGGTAGCAAGAGCTTGACCCGCTTTTGGTGGCGTCGTGGTCCTTGGGATATTCATAAACAAAGCTAATCCCAGACCGATAGGAGCTGTGACCTCGCCTGTGTTGACCGACACTCCAATGGGACAGGTGTTCGACTTAAAACCAACACTGGACAACTTAATATTTGCATCTGCTTGTTAAGCGATGAGGACGGACGAAGGATGTTCGAATGCAAGAAATCCTATCCTTTCTTAAGGTAGGAACTTATAAGCCCGTCTTTTCAATTTACAGACATTCCAAACAAGAATCAAAAATTAGGAAATGAATTCCGCCCATCGAAGGAGCTTCACACCGAAAGGCCCGTCAGCACGGCGGTCGCGAGTGCGCCAGCTCTGCAAAATTGTTCATGTCCGTAAGCAATTTTGTTGATCATTTTCACGGAAAGGTTTGAAATGCCAAGGAGCATGATTACAGTGTCTGGAATGAATGTTTACAGTGGGGATTCCACGGACTGCCGCCAGTGAGAGACAGAGGGCGTGTCTTAGTTTCCAATCGCCGTGGCGTCTGCGCTTAGCGTCACCTGCAGATTCAAGCACCCAAGAGTTGGGGTTTTAAGTCAACCGTTTGAACAATTCCCACTCTGCTTTGATTAAAAGCCGATCTTGCTCAAGATAGGCCCTGGCCATTGCTGCTGTAGGTGTGCCACTAAGATAGAACATGCACATATCCAGAAAGTAGGGGAAGGCCAGAGGCTAGCCCCACCCTGCTAGGGTTATATTACCGCCTAAATGACCCGAACCGAAACTGTGCCCTTATTTTGAGCCTCGTTCCTGACGTTTGCCTCGGTGACCATTCTGCGGCGGCCATCACAACGTAATCAGTGGCGAAACAAACACTCGCGAGCTAACTAGGTGAGTGCAGCCGCGAAGACGCTTGAACATGGCATTCTGATACCTCTCGACAGTACGACTGGGTTTGGAGTTTTGACCGGTTAGGAAAATAGATTCAAAGTGAGAGGTTTTGCCGACTATCAGCGTATCCATAGGGAGATGTAGGAGCACTGCCTTCTCAGGCAAGTATCCTAGGAAAACTTATCCAGATTGTTAATGCTTTGTGTCTCTTTGGTCGATCTCAGTGATTCCCCCATCCGGTTACGGTGTGTCATCGGTGGCATAGATTGGGAGAGAAACCCACTGCCTTCAGCGTAGCATCTTGAGCCGCCCTTGAAGGCAGAAGAAGGTATATTACTAGGGCAGAGTGTACACGTATTCAGCAGCCGGAGGAAATGGAACCGCTGGCACGGCTCGGAGGTGATATAGCCACGAAACCGACGGTAAGAACAGGCAAAGCACTACAGCTACTGCAGATGCTAAACCATCGTGCCATCTCGAATTATGTTATTAAAGCCAGAAAGTGGAAGCTTTGGATGCATGCAACCACACTTCCCAATAAGTTTTGTAATGGTGTAGTCTAGTTTCGAAAAAAAAACAACTCATCCTTCTCTAAGCGATGTAAAAAATGCCTAGTATTCCTCCAAACGAAAGGGGACCACAATTCCATTCGCATTGGAATCTGTTATCAGTACAAAATGACAACTTTGTCATCTGAGGGAGACAGCCATACTTGATTCCGGGTGGCCAAATATGTGTGTGTCAAAGATGTCACACCATGTCACTTTCATGCGTTCGAAAAAGTCCTTTGCAAAACTAAATTTTCACTCGTAAATTTGACCGATTTTAAAGGTGGAATTATTTAAGGAGTGCAAGTCGTTGGCCAAATTAACAACTTACTGGTAATGCAACTCTATGCTTCACATACTTATAAACTGGGTGGAGTGAAAATTTTCGGTGAGATCACTGCCATTCGACTCATTTTCGTTTATGTTGATCCAGGTGAATGCCATTTGCAGGGTGGAGCTTGGAGACCCGAACCTTATGACGCATGAGATTGTCTGCATAACTAAAAAAATTTTCCGACCGCTCAACTAAGCCGCATAATTTATCCCAGTCTAAATACTTCGACAGAGGCGCCATTAACGCACTATTACTCGTTCACTTTTTAAATGTGGGTTTAAGGCCTTCACATGCAACTAACCCTGTTCACCCAAACCGCTGGCGAAACCATTATAGACCTGTTTTGCAATTCCCCTCATTCGGCAAATGGCTTTTCGTTAAAATTACGCACTTTAAGGCAGGGAGAAACATTTTATTAAATTCTTTCTACTTTTATTCTAAATCAGTAGCACTCTTATTTAAAAAATATTTTCACTGCAGTTGATTGGCTTCGGTTCAGACCTTCTGGAATCCACTTATGATGGTTCAGTAATCATTGATCTACTTCCTTCCCCCCGCTTTTTGCATAGAGTGAAACCAAATTTTGCCAAAAAAAATAGACTGTGGTTTTATTGAGGACATGACTGACCTTATTCTTGTTAACTCCCACTGTAAAACTAGCAGTGATTCGTCTGGCAATGTCTCAAATTCTGCTAAATAACAGTTGCTTAATGTAATGCACTTTTATGCCGGCCAGACTTCAGTCCCAGGCAATATTGTTAAATATATACTTTCTACTTTTAATCTATAGTAGCAAAATTTCGTTTGCAAATAGTTGTTTGCTTGAGAAAAAACGAATCGATTTGTGGTCCTTCAGTAATTAGAGAAGCATTTATTTTTTCCTTTGCACCTCGTGTACTGAGGTACGCTGGAAACGCTTATTGAGGAGCCCATCCAGTGGAAATATTGAGCCACATTTTGCACTTCAGATTTTATCTTCAAGTCATTTACAATCTACTAAAAATCTGAAGACTAAAATTCCAATAAAGTCTATATTTGCCGTCCATTGCTCACTGGTTTGTTGACAGGATGCCTTCTCCGAGCTTTCCGCATCGAAGGCATGAAGAACGACGAAATTATGTGTGACTGTCTCGAAGGCGGGTCGCACTATGAAATGAATCACGTGTGCGGGTTGTGGAGACCGGTTTTTTGCCGGCTGCGCATTTGCGTCTGTAATTCGACTCTGCCGATCCCTTCCATCTGCTACAATTGCAACACTTGCCAGACCCACATTTAAGGCGCTTGAAGATAGAACTCGAGAATGCACCGAGACCACGAGTTGGTCATTTTTTAGCAGTGTTTTGGCCTAAATGCAATTAAGCGGTTATAATTTGGCTATATTAATTACGAACGATTTGGAGAGCGAGTAAAATGCCCATTTGTCATGGCGCAATGTTCAAACTCTGCCTTTGTATGGTCAAATGTCTGCGAAGGATCCCAACCCTTTTACCAGCATCGATACTAAGCAGTTGATGACATGCGGACAAGGTTCTGGTTCATTCAATCGCTTCCAGCCAGCATTCTTGCTCAATTTGTGCTCACAATTGTGGAGAGGATGCTGAGGAGCCGATATCATCCTTTCCACTTCAACCCTTCTACCAGCTCTGCCATGCAAAGGTTGGCTGCTTCCAGGCATTTTTATTGCAAGCAGAGGAAGGATATGGTGCAGTGAAGTCGTATTGGCTGGGAGGAGGACCTCTCGGTCCCAGGAGAGCAACCACATCGGTCCACGACCGGATTATCAATTGTCCTCCCGCCTCTCGCCTACAGGACGCGTTTGAGAAGCACTTGTATTGCACACGCCATGCTAAATGTCAAGAGGATAAACTTTTTCGCACATCGCTTTCAGTCAAAGATATTGTGCGGCTAGGAGAAAGTATCCATGCTTAAGGCGAATAGCACATCAGCACCGCCAAAAGCTTTATGTTCGACAAAAATGGGAGAACAGGATTGTGCTCATCACAGAAGCGAAAAACTTCATAGGCTTTCATAGTCCTTTAAAGGGGACGTCCTCGTAGATTCTAACTGAATCTAGTGTTGTGACCTACGGTTACTTTCAGAAAGCAACTTTTATCAGCCGTACTGTGGAATGTTTTCAAACTGGATAGGCAATGACCGTAGGCGATTCTTAATTCCCCTCTTCTCTCCTGTCATCCTTGCTGGGGAGAAGGTTGGATGATTCTAGGCACTTTATTATGGCACAGGACAAGTATGTGATGCCGCGGTCAAAGTATTCACGGCTGGGGAGCCTCAGACACGGGACAGCTGCCACGTCCGTCCACGACCAAGTTCAAAGATTAGCTGCACTTTTCAAGTCATCTGGACGACCTTCTGCATTCAATGCAGGCAATACATGACCAACAGTGTTTTTTTTTGCCCTACCTGACCCTCAGCGCCTGAGAGGCTAAGAGTAGACAGAAGTGTTAACACCCAAGTTTCTGAATAGCCTCGTCACCAGAAATGTCCGTAAAACCATGAATGTACCTCTAGAATTTGAAAATCCTGGCAGAAAATTTAATTGCGCTTACTGCAAACTAAACAATTTAATCAGATGCATGTTATACTACTTAATTCGAAATGGCCGGCGATTCTTGCAAAGCTGCTACGCACTACTTCCAGAGCAAGCGAAGCTTAAATATATCTTTGTCACAGGCTTCTAGCAGGCAAAGAGGAGGATGAAAAAAGTGACAATCACTTTAAAGGCTTATTTAACTGGCTTTTCCATCAAAGTCGAATAGGCAACCTGAATGAACTGTTGACGTAGCCAAGAGGTGGATGGTCCCTTTTTCCTTTTTCAAAATTCAAATACACACTACAATTGCCGCGCACCTTATGAGAGTTTGAATGCTTTTGCTTACAAAAAACTTCAAATTCCCATGGCACGAACTTATCTTGGACTCTGAAAGCCACCTTTTTAAGGCGCTTTTGTGTGTGGGCGAGAAAACTATATTTAAACTTTGTACTGTGTAACAAATAAAATCGCTTTAAAGCAGCAGTGGAAAAAAACCGTGTCATTCAAGCATTCTTTTTCCTAAAAACTGAACTTTCGTATCAGTCCAGCGTTGGTTTAAGGGAGAGGTCAATAGCTTCTGCATAGTCTTCTTCCATCTGGCAGCCAACACGTCATGAAACGCCTCCGTGTGCAGTGCCTTCATGTTTGAAATTGTTTCTAGGAGAGTTTAAAATGCTATTCCTAGTGGGGGTTGACGATGGCTTTCTTTTGCAGCACCCCGGGGACGGCGATTTGTGCAATGGAATGAAGGAGTGCATAAACTGGGCACTCCTTATTGCGTCAAAATGTAGTAAGGCTGTGTGATTGCTTCCTAAGAGACGCTTCCTGCCCTGCTACGGGAGGGTTAGATGTTTCCGGCCATCAGCATTACGGCACAGGAGAAATATGGGGTGGTAGGGCCGTGGGATTCACAGTCGGAGAGCCTCTGATACCGGCGAGCTGCCACAAGCGTCAGCGGCCTTCAGTCATTCTTCCTTCCACCAGACTTGCTACAGGAAGGTCGGATACTCCTAGGCATCCAGGAGAGGGCCGAAGTACTCACGACCGCAGGACCTCTGGCTCGGAACACCCTCCACGTGTACCGATGACCAGGATTAGAGATTTTAAATTTTGAAAATAATGTCTGCGTATGGTTCTTCCTTCTGTCAGCCTTGCCACGTGCAGAGTTGATACTTCCAGGCATCCTTATCAAAGCAGAGGAGCTGAAGGATTTAACGACTGAGGAACCCCCAGCTCGAGACAGCTAACATCTGCGTCCACGACCAGACTTGGAAATTTCAAACTTATAAAGATGAGACAGTTCTTTTACTCCCTCCTCTTCCTTCTGCCAGCCCTGCTACGAGAAGGTGGGATGCCCCTCGGCATCTTCATCAAGGCACAGGACGGGGATGCGATAACAGCCGAAGTATTCACGACTGGATAGCTTCTGGCTCAGGGCAGCTACCTCTTGCGTCCACGACCAAGTTTAAAGGCTTTTCAATTTGAAACTTAATGACTGTAGACAATTCCTCCTTCTGCCAGCCTTGACACAGGGAGTTTGAATGCCTCTGGGCATTTTTATTGAAACACAGGCGAGAAATGCGATGAAAGGCTTTACGACCAGAGTGCCTCAAGCCCGGACGAGCTACCACATGCGTCCCTGACCGATAATAAAAAGGTGATGACTGTAGACGGTTCTTCTCTCTGCCAGTCTTACCATAGGATTGGATAGTCCAAGGCATCGTGTGAGGTGTGAGGTGACAGGGTCGAGGGACACACGACCGGAGAGCCTTCGGCTCGGGAGGGCTACCACGCGCGTCCATGGCCGGAATCAAAAATCTTAGGCTTGGGATGCCACTGACCGCAAACAGTTCATCCTTCCTTTGTTACGAAAAGGTCGGACACCTCTGGGCATCATCATCAAAGCACAGAGAGATACAGTTGAAGGATTAACTACCGGGGAGTCTTCGGCTCGGGACATCTACCGTATGCGTCCACGACCGAGTTTAAGAATTTAAACTTGGAAAGACAATGACTGTAGACGCTCCATCCTTCTACCAGCATTGCTGCGCGACGATTGTATACTTCCAGGCAGCTTTATTGAATGCGTTGAAAGGAAGGTAGGCATCGCGGCTGGAGAAGCCTCTGGCTCGGGACGGCTACCGAAACTGTCACGATACACCTCCTGAGTTGGCTTTCAAATAGCAGACAGTAACGTCAGAGCACAATGGCTTATTCAGTTCCGCCGCATGACTGGAAAATTTCGTGCCATAACGGCAAAGCATGTCAAAACACGACGGCAATCGACGTCAGTGGTGGCACGTCTCTTTTCATTTTCATTTCTGCTCACCACTAATTTGCCGCCCTGCTTATATTCCATAACATTTTACAACACCTAGCTAACACGGTGAGCTCAAACCTGGTGGTGGTGTTGAGGCAGTGAAGCCCATGCCAAAGGCATTATTGAAGGCAACAACATGAAAACGATTTCCGAAAAATACACTTGTAATAGCAACTTATGAATCTTTAAAAGTGGTAGTAGCTGTATTCACAAAGAAGGCAAGGACGACAGTTCAATGAAATGCGATGTGCGAGAGGAGAAGGGTGGAGATATGTTACAAGTACTTGCGGGGCGGTGGGAAAGTCGTCTGTCTGTCCATCAAAGAGGAGGAGGAGGAGGAGGAGGAGGAGGAGGAGGACTTTTCTTGTCTTAAATGAAAGTATCTGACCTGTCGGGGGGGGGAGGGGAGGGGAGGGGAGGGGAGGGTGGCGTGGGGAGGAGGACGATGTTACTTGTTCAACACATGCAACTGCACTCTGGTTGGAGTGTATAAATGTCTCGATGCCATTCACAGTAGTACTCTCGAAAACTGCGACTCAGCTGCCGCACTAGCCGCTTCACCCGCTTCGTCCTTCGCTCCTCACGCGTGAACCGCCGACGGGCTCCCTCGGCCTTTCGAAGGCTTGCCTTGTTGTGGATGGAGTAAGGTGAGCCTGCGTGGCTGTAGAGTGACCTTGCGCGACGGAGGTAATTGCGTCGCGCCCGCTTTTGAACCTCCTCAGGCGTCTGCTTTGTACAATACTGTAAATACGGCAATAAAATAAGTCATTCAGTCGGTTGACTACTATCGATGCATGCATCAAATGCGAGCAGTTGAACTTGGGCACGATTATTATTATTATTAGTGGACATTAAATGTGCTTTGTAGGACAGAGGCGGGAGGAGGCGTTTAACCTAGCCGCTGACTAACGAGGTCGCTATTTGGGGTCGCAGACAACCTCGTTCTAGCTACACAGACTCAGTCGCCACATATCTTCCTTCCGCTTGGAATAAAAGTGGCCTAAAAGCAGTAATTCCTCGCCTGGTAAGGCTGAAAAGAAACGTCTGCAACATCGGAATCAGATTACGCACAAATCTTTCAACCATTCATGTGAGTTCAACAGATCACATGTGGGAGAGGGCTGGGCACGTAAAAGTAAGCATGGACTGCAACGTACCCATCATCTACGATAATGAACAATTAAAGAAGAAAATAGTGATTGGCTTTTACAAATCATGCGAATGTACATAAATACTTTCCGTAGCCTCAATTACCTCTAAAACATACGAACTCAATCCTCTGCTATTGGACCGAGGGGACATTGGCGTGGAATATTTAAAAGTAAATAAATTGTTTCCCGTTTTCATTGCAAATCAAACTCCTCGCAAAATTAGATTATAGAACTCACAAAATTACCAGAGAAAGGAGTGTTTACATATGTACGATGTTTAACAGCAAGACAATCGCCAGTGCTGTGATGAGGCCAATAAAAAATTCCTAGTTTAATGGCAGATATGCTTTGACTAGAACTAATTAGAAAGCATAGAAGCTGGTAGTTTGATACATTTTAGTTTACGTTAAATTGCAAAACCATTTTTAGGTCAGAAACCCTTAAGTGCACGCTCCAAATTTCGCACTTTAACTGAGGTGTTATCAGCGCACACAACTCGAACACGAGCTAAAATTCTCTTGGTAATTTAAATGACCGCTAATCAGATCACTTTGGTTGTCATAGACATGAAAACTATATAAACAAAACCAACGCCATGGGGATCGAAGTGTGCAGTCGTGACCTTTGGCCGTGGCATCAATGACTTTCCGGTTTTAAAGAATCATGAGCAAATTGAAATGTGCGCGGGATCTGAGGTGACGTTCAAATTTAGGCGAGAATTGGCACCCGTACAATTAATTAGCCAACCATTTAATGAGCATCTATAGGGATAAACAACTATACATTAAATGCAGTTTTCCACGGATTAAGTACATCAGCCTTTGGTGTTTATCCTGGGAGATATCAGTGCGGATGTTTAAATAAACGCTGAAGCTCAAGCAATCGAAATTGTCAAGGAAAATCAAAACTAAGTAATTATTATTGTAACTGTAGAACCTTTATCAGTAATTGAATAGGGATACTAATAAATTCCTGATTTTAGAAAGGGAAGTGTAAATAGTGAATGAAATTAGCCAAAAGATGTCATTTCCTTTCGTCATATTATTCTTGCAAAAGTGGTGGTGCTCTTTTTAAACCAGGATTCGGCTTTTACTACTCCTAAGTGCCCAATTTTAATGTCTGTGTTTAACTGAGGGTACATTGGTGTGGCCCATTCAAACAATGGCTGAAATTCCATCATTTTTATTATTCCAAATGGCCTCGAACCGGAACACCTCCACTTTACATACGTGACTCATGCAAACAAAACTGTAGGGGGTGATTGAAATTATATGCAAACATGGCTCTGAATCGAGGGACTCCGGTAACTGAATTTCTGCCTTTGGTGAAAGGTAAGCTTTTGGTGCCAAGTTGTTGCCTTACCTCTACAATAAGTCTTCCATTTTCCCTGATCATACTATTCGTGTTAGAAGTGATTATGCTGGTCTTAAATCCGAATCCACGCTCTGTGACTCTGAAGTGCGCCTTGCAGGTGTCGGTGTACTTTTTGCAGCCTCTGGATAAACAATCAAAAATTCATGCACACACGAATGCTGAAGAAGAGATGTAAGCAAATAATTCGTGTACATATTTTCTCTCCCTTATAACTAAACAGGGTTGTGTTCCAATCCGCACGCACTTCGTTACTAAGTCTTTCTCTCTGTCAACGCCAGCACTCTGTAGAGGTGGGGAACAAAGACACAGAATCCGGTCACGTGTTGTCTTGGCAACAGGTGGAGATGCCTTTGTGATGATTTATCTGGTCCAGGAGCCCGTATGTAGCTGTGCACGGTGTGTAAATCACACATCTCCAGTCTGATTGCTTACTAAATGTCAGAGCATTATTTTCAACCGAGTGATAATGGAGGCAGTCCCAACGACATAAAAGGCGTGCGGCCCCACACAGGCTTCACTCCGCCATCTCCTTATGCTAAGTTGCTCTCAACCTCAGTTGTCATGGCCTACGTACGTATGCATCTAGGAAAAGCGTCTCTCTGTGCTCGCCCTGAGGACCTCAGTCGAGTGTCGGTTGGGGATTTAAGTCATCTTCCTCTTCCCCTGTCCCTGCTCGGTAATCACGAGGTAATTATAAATGGGTGTTTGTGCCCCAAAGATTATTTGTTTCTCACTTATAAAAAGACAGCAAAAAAGGCGAAAATAAAAACCCAAACAACAAAGGTCACATGCATCTGTCCTTTTTTTTGCACCAATTTGTGCCCCAATCTGGCCCTTCAGTGTTGACTGAACAACGCATAATCTCATCATCAATCATCACACGAATGGCGGCTGCCAAAAGTGAAGGGAGGGAAAATGCACAAGGTGAGAGGGGAAGAGAGAGTGTTTTTTATTCCTTTTTCAGCACAATTGTACGAACATAGAGGAGGAGTTGATGAAACCACTAATCACCGCGGAAAATCGGCTGTTCACTTTACCTTGAGGAAATTTATAGAGCTTAGCTAAACTAAAAAGGCTTCCTTCTAATGAAACTGTTAGGTTGCTGGGGCTTATTTGTTTTATCAAACACCCAAAGGGTTTGGTGCTGCTTTAATGAGGTTAGACGAATTGGACTGGTGAGTGTATGCTTGTCCAGAGTCCTCAGGTCGGGGCATCCCACTAGGGAGGTGGCGATGAATCAGTCTTGGCTACTGGGCTTGACCCAAGCCTCGTTCACTGGTCGTCGTCCTCTCCCCCTCCAAATGACGCGAATCCCACTGGCCCTGTGAACCAATGCCTTGGTACGATCAACCTGCATGCAGGTTTTACCAAATGTCAAGTGGATTACTTTGTTAATCTGCTACTGCTGCTGAAGGTTTAAGGGCAAATTATCTTCCGTTTCTCAGCTTAATGCCCCATTATAATCAGCAGTGGAGGAGCCAATGCATCGGTTGTGGAGGGAAATGGCAGTAGGCCGAAAGCTCATTCGAGTGTGCCTAAAAGCACAATTTTCACTCTATCACAATCCAATTTGGTCTAAAACAAGGGGTATCTGTAGGCGGCAAATTAACTGTTCAATGCTCAACTGGCTACTTCTCTTCTGAGCACAAGATTTCTATGTTAGATTGGGTGTCTTGCTCACGCTGTGAAATGGGGGCAAAAGTGATTAATAAGCCTTTTACTTGAAATTGTTCTAGGACAAAGAGGTCAATTTTGTGGTAAAGTGGAGCGATGTGAAGCACAAACAAAGCACCATGAAGCTACCAAATGAAGAACTTATTGGTAATCTAATTTGCCTTTGCCAATGAATCATCCTTGTGAATTAATTTATCAAGAGTTGCAAGTTTTTAGCATTTAGAAGTGCCTGAATTACACCCAGCGATAAAATTACACGGCCGATAACGCGATACCCAAGGTGGGTCATGCTTTTTGCATTGTGAGCCAACACTAAAACCCACCGGTTTGGGGCAGAAGCAGGTTCATATGCATACATGTGCAGAAGCACGCAATGTACCCTTAACGATCACCTCAACTGCCTTATTTATTGCACCCATTTTACCATAAATACCAGGAGTCTTGATAAATCATTTTGGACCCTCACCCACTCAAAGTGTCGGCACATTATTGTCTTCTCTTTCTGTAAAGTAAACAATTTATGAGCTTTGCTAAATGCTAACACTCGTTCGAGGGCAAGGCACTGTCACTGATTTACCCATTACATTCGTAAGCAAAGTACCCTGACTTATAAAAAGCCCTTAGGTGGACGAAACTGAGAAAATAAGCATTAAACCAATCGAGGTCCCATTCAACTGACCTAATTGACAAAACAGTGAATGCTTCCCTTGATGAGCTACCACCTAGTCATTGAGTTAATACAATTCAATTTGTTTTGTATCATGAGAATGAATATTATAAATAAAAGTGAAATTATGAACTTTTACGCATTTTTTGACACCAATTATTGGTTTCACTTCAAGGTCATGATGCGGGCGTTGGAATTGAAGGAGAAATTTGGAAAGTGCTTAAAGAGGGTGATTTTAATTATCACCTCAGTAGTGTGGTTAACTTGGTAGAATATTAATGCCAGGCACTGAGAAACGCAAAATGAACTTTTTAACATCAAATTTTTACAGTATTTTCGACATGGCCTCTGGTTAGTATGAGGTGGAAACTTGACAGCCAGTTCTGCATAAAACAATATAGACAGTGATAACAGAATTCCACTGTCAGAGGCGCCCAAATAAGTAAGTAATATTTATTGACACTGAGGTTGCGCAAATACGAGTCTTTCTCACTCCCCTCCTCTTTCCAATGTCACAGGCATCAAGGAATGAGGTTTGACGTTTTCTACAGCAAAATTTTTAGTGTAATTGCAAATAGGTTGCTAAATAATGTTTGTGTGCTTGCTAAGCATCAAACAGACTGGCGCGGTTGATTGCCTACATGAACAGGCGTAATGGTTTCCACGGAGGGGAGATAGCAACTGGTGTTCAAATAAGTCTCTCCTTCTTATTTGGGAAGAGCCGCTTGTATGGGTATTTCTTGAGAGGTAGCACTGAATAAAATTTACCGGTTGAAGGGAAAGCAAAACTTTATGCTACCAGAAGTGCAAAATATTTGAGCCAGCTCTTAATATTTAAGAGAATTTTGCTTAAGTCTCCATCTACTCTAAGTCTGCAGTACCCCAAATCAGCAGTTTGTGGTACTGAGCTTATTTTTGTAATTTTTTAGCAGCGACAGTTGTAAATAAGAATTAACCAACGGGAGCAACAAATAGCCCTTGCCTTAACACCAGCTAAAATCTCTTTTTAATCAAGAACTTTGCCATTCCTGAAATATGCAAGTATATTTCCTAATCAGCATAGGTATGAGTAAGATTCGAATACTTTGTTTCTTGTTAAATTGCAATTACTAAAACTCCCATTTTTCACACTCAATTAAGTCGAATGGTGCCTTTTTGATGCGTTGCTGCTAAATCAAGAATTCCCGTTCAGCTTGCATGCAAAATGTTATCAAAACAGGCAATCGTTAAAAAAAAAAGAATTAGTGCCATGCTCAGTTTGCTAACTTATAGCGCGGTACTACTCACTTACCCATCTAAGTAGCGTCAGAGTTTTTGTTCCACTGGGTTTGCATTGCATCCCAGGGGGCCAGGAGCAGACAACAGCCTCCTTGCACACCGCGTGCCGAATCCATCGAGGCCAGTACCGGTTGCCATTGTCCCGCCATACATACTGCACTGGACAGTCCGCGCGTTGAACCAACCACTTCCTGAGTACGGCCGACTCTTTCTCACTCAACGGGATCTCCTGATGTCCCGCGCCAGGCACCTCATCAACAACACTAAAATTCATTGCTTCAACCTGCCGTAGAAGGTTCTGTTTGGATGGTGATGGTGGATAACCCGTTGTTTCGTTGCCAGGTGGTCGTGGTTCCACTGACATCCAAGCATCGTCATAATCGGCACCCAAAATTACCCGTAGTTTGGCGACAGTCCCACGACTGAGATCTGGTTGAAGGTACGAAATAGCTGCGCTGTTAATCTTTTCTCCATGAAAGCTGCTGTCAAATGGCGATGGGTAAACATTCAACATCGAGGTGTGAAGTCGTAGAGCTGTTGGATCATCGTAGGCGGACACTGAGCGGGTGCCAACTGCTCCGTGTGGACGGTCAGTGCTGTACTTAGCTGCGTTTGCAGCGGCTTCCTGTTGGTTTAGGATAGAGCCAACACTGACGCTGACTTTGCGGGAGTAGTCGGCATGTTGAGGCATTAGATGGGGTCCTGCCCCACCAATGCTTGTCGTCACTATCGATAAACCTGGGTGGGCAGAGGGTTTTCCAAAGCCTAGTGCAATCAACCACGAGAGGGCAACGAAGAAGTTCATCTCCATTCTTACTTCAGTAGTGTGGCCTTAACGCGTTACACTTCGAATATAAACCCTACCACTGGTGCGTACGTGTGTGCACGTGAACCAATCAGTAACGAACCTTCCCTTGGCGCGAGATTTCAAGCGCACGCCCGTTGGCATATGGCAAACAGGACCGTGAAGATTAGTTATTTTATGCAAGACGGCAAACAAGCAAATTAAATACCTTATAGCATAAAGCTTGTAGTGTTGAAATGTTTGACCGATTCATTTAGTCCGTTGACTTAAATACATAAGCAAAACTTGACGGTCACTAGTGCAATACATGCTAAAAGAATAAAGAAAGCAACGCGTGCATTAAAAATACTTCGTAATAAAGCCTAATTGATGGTAAATGTTCATTATGTATGCATTTGTACCAATTATAAGTTCCTCCTCACTCAACGAAGGCCGGAGCATGTGACCTAAGCAAATATCCAAGACCGAAGGTCCTAACAATGTGCGATGCAATGAGAACCAAGGTGTTTGATGCAAATTGGTGCATACTTCTGGCGTTGTTTACTTACTAACTGCCTATATTCCCTAAATTGCCCTTCAGCGATGTGTAAATTGAGCCCGAATTCTAACCCGTCCTGGTCGATCGGGACGCAAGCGAGGCGGACAAAATCGCTACTACTAGAGATTTCAACATAATTGAGGGCCATGCTAATTTAATCATTCTGACGTGTTATTTCGTGCACAAAGTGAGGAAAATTTATAACCTCCTTGTAAAATGGGGCGAGTAAATGTTCAACAATCTTGGTGAATTTAAACAAACTTATATATTTTGTGGTTTTCCATTAATTCGTGTTCACAGATAAATTTTTCTCCCATTCGCATTGACTTACGATCTGCCAGTTACGTTGCCAAGGATTTTCCACAATGAAGACCCATCCTCTTGCCTCGAATTGGCGAGGCAATCTGCACAACACTTTTAAAGGTGAAAGTCAGTGCTTGACCTAGCGCCACGCCTTAAAAAGACACAAAATCCCTCAGTGGCCTGATTTTGTACCAGCGAACTAAATGGACGGGCAGTTCCACCCGGCCAGGGCAATTTGGCCACCTTAATTGGATGAAACCGAAACTGGCGGTCTGAACAAACAGGTTTTTCCAGCACCAGTCTCACATTCTCAAATATCCTGTAGTTACGGCGATTGAAGAAACAGCAAAACAACATCGTGATAGTTATCTTATTCGAAGTAAAGAGTTGTAAACTCTAGCAACCCACTGTTAGAAAGGTTTTATGCCAAATAGTCGCCGTTTCTGTTATTCATCCGATATCATAAAAGAACAACCTAATAACGGGAATGCCTTTTTCATTTGTCTGACGAGTACGTCTTATTTTTGCATCAACTAGCTCAAGTGGATGGTAGGATCAGTCGCCTTCCGTGGACGGCCTGTGGGCGGTCCACTAATTTCTCGGTTGCCGATCAACTGCAGACGCAATTGTGGCCGATTAAATGCAAAAGTTGTGGTTATGCAACACTGAAGCAATTTGAGGACCGAAAAATGGACGCATGGCCACTGGATCACCTCCGTGAGTGCCAAAGCCCATACTGGAAGCGGATCGTGAACCTCTGAAAGCCGAAAAAATTGGCCAAGAAAGTTGGCACTGTACCAATTCCAAGCGTTTATAATTTACTTTGCAAATGGTTTCAGACTGTTTTAACTAGAAGCGTTTACCGCTTAAAGCGTTCAGTTGCTGGCGCGTAAAAACAGGCAAAAAAGAAGTTTGAAATAACATTTAATGATAAATATTTGAAGCGAATGCTTTTTTTAAACAGGGGTATGTCATTCTATTAAGACAAACGATTATGTATTCAGTGGAATGCATACTCACCTCCACAATGCGACCGGCGCCTATTGATGTCCCCTAAGGTCAGCTGTCCGTCGACCTTTCATTTGAATGTCACTCACACCACCGCAACGCCAACCGGGTGAGGGTTTTATGGGCGTTCCAACTGAGGAGACCACTGGCCTCTAGACCCATTACGACGTTTCCTTTGATCTGTCGTCTGGCTGTCTGCCGCCAAGCACGCATGCCCACCGACCCAGTGAGCAATGCGGCGTGTGCGTCTGTGACGAGAATGCCAACGTTTTTGATCTGCGCCGGTGGCAGAAGCGGTATTTTGACGCTTTTTGGGGTTTGATTTAAACTGACCTCATTAGCCGCGGCCAATGGCCCACCCCTCGTGCCTACTCGAATGTCACACTGTCCGGATGCATTTTTGAACGCAATTTGTAACGCTCTTCTAGTAGCTCAAGAAACCTACCAATTGTGCCATTCTTTCGAACGTCCAACTCACCACCCAACAGAGGGAGGCATCAAAGTGGCAAATTTTGCAGTAACCATAGAGAGACGAGGAATTTTTGCATGAGTTCTTAATGCAACCCTTTAAAATGCCTATTTATGTACATACTCAGTCCTATTTTCCCTGTGTGTGCGTTATTTTTTACTGTGCCTGCGTAAAATGTCAGGTGCAGACGATTAAATTGAAGCTGTGGATGCCTACAACGTGGCCATTTCTCTCCCTCTTTTTCTACTCTCTGAAAACAGGTCCAGAGCAGAGCGCAGCCCTAGAAACGCTTCAGAATAAAAAAAGTGCTTCTGGTGATGATTCATCCGAAGGCGCGAGCTCCACCTTCGGGGAGACTTTCTTCAGTTAGGTATTTGAAGGCAGACTTATCAATCTTGATGTTTAACCGGACGTGAGTGAGTGGTTGGATGCATTGGGAGGGTTGTAGGAGGTGTGCATTTGACTATCATCCATGGATAGACGACGATAGCCCCTTACGGAGTTGGGATGCAAGTTGTTTGGGCAATGCCTTGTCGGCTGTGACCGCCGGTTTCGGCCGCTAGGATGGCCGATGTGACAAGTCCGCCAAAGGGGAGTGTCCGAGAAGAGGACTGCTTATCGGCTGCCCTTTGGGCCATGCCGGCAGCTCTGTTTCCGCTGTGTGCTGAAGGTACACCATTTCTGCCCTCCTTTGCCCTTCAAGGCGGTCTCGATGGGTTGTGTTGGTGGCTGCAAAGAGCGGATTCCACCTTGATAGTACTTCACTCTCGACGTGTTATGCTTTTGCCAATTTTGTGGTGTGAAAGGTGTGCCTTAGGGAATCTCCAACATCGTATAACAGAACGGTTGGGATCAACCTTTACCTCTGACATCTACTAACAACAAGAGCGACACTAGATGTGAAAAACCGGGCAGTGTTTCGTTGCCCTTTTTCCCTAGCATTCCTCCTTAAAAAGGCTTGTGTTCTAGCGTCTCCTTATGGACTTCCTGATGCTTGACAGAATCTCTCCCTCTGAATTTAGTTTCCAAACCGGTTGCAATTCTAAGTCTAGTTGAACTGATACGAGAAACAAGTGGCGTGGCGATGATTGGCACAGTTGGCTCAGTGGGTGCCTCCTCCAGAACTGATTAGTTGTGGTGGCCGATGTGGGAAGTCCGCCAAGGGGAGCATCGGGGCAGACGACTGCTTGTTGGCCTCCGGTCACCGAGGTGGCCACATTGCCCTCGCCGCGAGGATTGACCTTTGGGCCATGCCAGCATCACTATTTCCTATGTTTGATGATTACATGCATTCCGCCCTGGTAGTGTGCCTTCTCTAGCCTTCAAGGCACACTCTAGACGCTAAAGTAATATCAGCGAGAAGTAAGTCAGGCTTTGATAGAACCTCTATCCCGATCTATGCTGCTTGTGACAAACGGTAGCTGTGTAAAAGGAGTGCAGATGCTATGAATGGCGAATCTTCTTGCATGCCCTAACAGAAGGGTTGGGCCGGACGTCCGTCCTCATGTTCTACAAGAAAGCTGTTAACGAATGAAGCGACACTTGACGTATCTTCGTGGAGATTTCCTTAGCATTCCGTTGTTCAAACGTCTCCCTATGAGAATGGCAATGCCCAGCAGGCCATCATGCTCTGAATTTAGCATCCGGACCGGACAAAACTCCAAGTTTAACCGAACTGCCAAGGGGAATTAGTGGCGTGGCCGTGATTTCCACGGTTGGCTCGTGAGTGCTCCTCCCAACGCTGATTGGGTTGCGATGGATCACAAGGGAGGTCTATCGCAGGAAGCGCTGGATCCGAAGCTTAAAAAAGGCAATAAGTGATGCTTTATTTGTTTCGACTGCTAGTTTCGGTGGCGTTGGCTGAACTCTCGGCCATTTCGGCAGCTCCGTTCCCTCTATCCTAGCATTCAGCTCTCACTTCACTTCAGTTTATGATTATTCTTTGATTTGTACCGCTTGAAGCTGGAAATGCGCAAACGCTGAGTGTCTTTATCTTACATTGAACACTTGCTCATTCCCTTAGAATTCCTTGGTAGTCCTGACCGCGAAGGAATTACCCGATGGGACCAAAATACCCTCAAAGAGGTCGCATCGCCTTCCAGCTCCCATCAATCGACATCGGATGACTGGTTAGTTTTGCCCAGGAGTGCTAAGAAAATGCATCCTCTACGACCAAAATTGAATAAAATTGCGCATTTGAGCTTCATGGTCAGCTCTCCCCTTCGGCAACGAATTGGGCTGTACGTTTTTATTTTGTCGATTCTAACCAATGAGCGACTAACATTTTCGGCCCAGATTATTACAAAGTTACACCCAAATCAATGACCTACCACCACCTATAGTTGTGGCGGTTGGTATTCTTTTATGCTGCCGTAATTCCTACCTGTGGGTAATGCTTTTAAATTGTATCTTATTCCTAATTCTCATTGGCTGGTTACTTGAAAACTAGTGGATTGCAACTCCTCTGAGCGGCGTGAATTGCGGGCCGATTCAGTGACCCCAACCAGGCTTTGTGTGTTGTGGCAGTTTGTTTTCTTCCATACTACAGTGATTCTCTCCTAATGTATGGTTCTTCGATAATTTGCCTAATTTCAGTTCTGACTGAACGGTCACTCACAGACTCGTGAATGGTGTCTCCGCTGGGTGGTGTGACAGGCGGGCCAAACCAGCCGCCTCCCGTCCCCTGTGTGCTGTGAAGGTCTATTTTCCTCTACGCTACTCTTCTGCTCCCTTACTTTGGCATCTTTTGAAATTGTGCTCATCCTGCATTTTCATTGGACGGTTGAAATTAAGTCTCGTGTGTTGTGCTTCCGCTGGGTGGCGTGACCCGCGGCCCATAGCCACATTGCTCCAATGGCGTTGTCTGACCTCTCGGCCCGGCCATGTCGGCAGCCCCGTCACCTCTATCGTGCTACTTTGCCCTCTTCTTCCTTCAAGGAGGTCTCACATCACCACTGTTTACCATTGCCACTGTTTCCTGAAATGCATGAAGTTGAAGATGGAAATCTGTAAACACTCAGTCTGCTACTCCTTCATTGGCCACTTGCATGGTCTTCAACTTAGTTTCTTCCAACGTGTCGCATCACCTTGCATTTTTCCTTCAGTTGAACGACACTCACGTATTTGAAACAGGCGACGAGACAGCTGCATTCCTTCACTCCCAAGATTGAACGCAACTTGCAAAATGAGCTTCTTTTGGTCAGTTTCCTCCTTCGGTAAGGGATTGGGTTCTGCGGTTCCACCTGGGGTGCTTCCATTTTTGGCCATTTTGTCCACCTCATGCAAAATTACGCTGAAACCAATTGCATCGCTGGCTGTGTCGTGGCAGTTGGTTTTTTTATATGCTACCATAATTCTCACCTACTGTGTTGTGCTCTAAAATTGTGCTCAACTCTAATTCTGATTGGTCGATTGTGCTTAAACTGGGCGGTGTGACCTGTGGGCCAAATTGCTGTAATGACGTTGGCTTGCCTCTAGGCCACTTCGCCAGCCCCGTTCCCCTTGGTTGTTAACTGTGCATATTCTGCCCTCTTCCTCCTCAATGGAGATTAACGTCGCTACAGTTTACAACTGTTGGCTGATTTGTACCGAGTCGAAGCTGAAAATGCGCAAATGCTGAGCATGCCAATGCCCCATTTGCCCCTTGCATGGTCTTCACACTTGCTAGATGCCTTCAACCGCTAAAATAATGCACGAAGGTACTAAAACATCCTCCAAAATGTTGCATCACCTTCCACTTCCCTCCTATTTTCAGCCTACCACACACCAAAAGTGCCCTCGAAACAGCCAACAAGCCGGCTACCTTCCTTCACTTCCAAGATTAAATGCAACTTGTGAAAATGAGCTTTACGGCTAGCTGTCCGCTTTGGTGAGGAATGGGGTTATGCGTTTCCATTTTGTTCACTCCAACCAATGAGGCACTTCCATCTTTTTTGCCCTTTCCTTATCCACTTCATGACCAAATGACACCCAACTTGACAGCCCATAATTGATACAATGCGCCTCATCTCGGGCGTTGAGGGGAAAAAAGGCGAGAGAAAGAAACGCGATAAAGTGGGAAATTCGCTAGCAAGCCTGGCAAAGTTTAAGCTTTTAAGGGAAAAAAGCGCATCTTTAAGCAAACGGGAAGTGGAGTGGTTCACGTCGTTGTTTTCGGTGCGTAAATTTTAACTTTGTTAAGGGAAAATCATGTGGGGACTTGCACTTCTGGTAATTTTTTTCTTCATTCGAACGAAGGTGATGCAGAGGACTTGAGCTGAATAAAGTCTGCTCGTGTCCTAACTGTTTAACATGAAGTGAGGGGAAACTTTTCCATCCACTTGTTAAGATGTGATTGAAGAGACGAAGCCGCGAGGGAGACTTCAGCTTGCACCACCTATCAAGCCTTTTCTTGTCTCACGAGTCGGCTTTTCCTCTGCACACAGGATTTCCTCCTATCCTTCCCATTCCTTTCTCCAACCTCAGCATGAGAAGACTGGATGCTTTCTCTACACTTACAACGAGCCAATAAGGAAGTGGAGCGACCGGGTCGAGGCATCCCTAACGAGGGGCGCCTCAGGCTTCGTCGGTCCACGATCAGAATAAAAATGGTTATGGTTTGGAGCAATTAGCCATCATTCTTGTTGTGCCCGAGCATCCCTAGAAGACGGAGAGAAGGCCGGGTGTAGGTCAGAATACGTGTATTCTAGACGGAAAGGGAAGGGACCACTGGCATGGTCGGCAGGCCAGCCCACGCAGCTGGGTCCAAGGTGGCCGCTACTAATGTGTCGGACCTACCAACAGTCCAAACAAAACAAAACACTACAATTCTTGAGCCTAAAATCTGTCTAATTGTAAAATTTAAAACCATGCAGAAGGTGACGAGCTTCAACATCCACCTCAATCACTCCACCGTACAGATGGCTTAGTTTGATGCTGGATTGGGGGAGAGGGCATCACTCCATCCTAATCTCTAGCCTAATCCGTGTGACATTTACTGGTTAGTTGGCAATACCTCAAATGCAAACATCTGACCCAAACTGTCAAACCTGACACCGGTGACCTCGATGCTCTGTGGCGTGATTTACCCAATCCCCCCGTCCTTGGTGCACTTTCTCCTCAAATTCTTCCCATAAAAGTGTACTTTCATTCCCCGTGATCGGTGGACTCCGGTTCAGTGAAGGAAACCAAATTGGATGCCATTATTCGTCTCCACATTATTATCATGCAGGACTGCGCTTCAAATAGACTAAAAAGTAATCTCAAATGATAAAGTCACGGTAAAATATAGTCAAAAAAGCTGATTGGCTACTTTCATTACTTAAGGAATAATTATTGTTGTCTAATTTTGTGATTGAAGGTTTCAATTGTTCATTTTTCGTAAAAATAGTGCATTTATCTTCAGTGCAACAGCAAAGCTTTTTATTTGTCAAAGGGAAAATCCACACCTTGGATGTTTGATTGACTTTACCGTGGTGCTATGAAATTGTGCCCAACTTTCCTTCTGATTGGTCGACCACTCAAAGTCTCGTGGATTGTGCCTCCACTGGACGGTGTGACCTGCGGGCCGAACCAGTGACCTTGAGGCTTTGCTCTCTTCTATGCTGCAGTGCTTCTTCTCTACTGTTTTACGCTTTGAAAATGTACCAAGCCTTAATTCTGATTGGCTGGATGCTCAAAATCTTGTTGACTGTGGGTTAACTGGGCAGTGTAATCTGCAGGCCAAACCAGTCGCCTAACAACTCCTATCTGTTGCGACAGGCTATTCTCCTCTATGTTATTATGAATCTTGCGCACGATGTTCTGCTCCGGTGTTATTATTAACCTTAAGGTTGTGTCGGATTATGGCTTAAAGTTTCGTGAAATGTGCTTCGTTGGGCAGTGTGACCTGCGGGCCCGACCAGTGACCCCTCATAAGGCTTTGTGAGTTGTGGCAGTTTGTTTTCTTCCATACTACAGTGATTCTCTCCTAATGTATGGTTCTTCGATAATTTGCCTAATTTCAGTTCTGACTGAACGGTCACTCACAGACTCGTGAATGGTGTCTCCGCTGGGTGGTGTGACAGGCAGGCCAAACCAGCCGCCTCCCATCCCCTGTGTGCTGTGAAGGTCTATTTTCCTCTACGCTACTCTTCTGCTCCCTTACTTTGGCATCTTTTGAAATTGTGCTCATCCTGCATTCTCATTGGACGGTTTAAATTAAGTCTCGTGTGTTGTGCTTCCGCTGGGTGGCGTGACCCGCGGCCCATAGCCACATTGCTCCAATGGCGTTGTCTGACCTCTCGGCCCGGCCATGTCGGCAGCCCCGTCACCTCTATCGTGCTACTTTGCCCTCTTCTTCCTTCAAGGAGGTCTCACATCACCACTGTTTACCATTGCCACTGTTTCCTGAAATGCATGAAGTTGAAGCTGGAAATCTGTAAACACTCAGTCTGCTACTCCTTCATTGGCCACTTGCATGGTCTTCACACTTGCTTGGTGGTTCCATCCGAGATGGAACTACCCGACGACACCTAAGTTTCCTCCAACGTGTCGCATCACCTTGCATTTTTCCTTCAGTTGAACGACACTCACGTATTTGAAACAGGCGACGAAACAGCTGCATTCCTTCACTCCCAAGATTGAATGAAACTTGTAAAATGAGCTTCTTTTGGTCAGTTTCCTCGTTCGGTAAGGGATTGGGTTCTGCGGTTCCACCTGGTTGATTCTAACCAATGGGGTGCTTCCATTTTTGGCCATTTTGTCCACCTCATGCAAAATGACGCTGAAAACAATTGCATTGCTGGCTGTGTCGTGGCAGTTGGTTTACTTATATGCTACCATAATTCTCACCTATTGTGTTGTGCTCTAAAATTGTGCCGAAATTTAATTCTCATTGGAATGCCACCACTCCAATTCTCGTGAAATTTGCCTTCACTGGGCTGTCACTTGCGCGTCAAACCGGTTGCTTCTTAGGCTTTGTGCGTTGTGGCATTTTCTTTCTTCCAGGCTACTGTGATTCTCATCTACTGTGTAATGTTTTGAAATTGTGGCATGCTTTAATTCTGAATTGAATTTCATTCCAAATCTTGTGGATTGTGCTTAAACTGGGCGGTGTGACGTGCTGACCGAACCAGTCGCCTCCCGGCTTCTATGTGTCGTGACAATGTTTTATTCTATGCTGTTGTGGTTCTCACCTACTGTATAAAGCTTTGAGATTTCCTTTAACTTTAGGCTTGATTGGGCAGTCACTTAGTGTCTTGGGGACTGCGCCTTAGCTGGGCGGTGTGACCTGCGCACCGAATGAGCCGCCTCCCGGCTTTCTGTGCTGCAGCTGTAGATGGTTCTTCCCTTTTCTCCTCTTCCGTTCTTCCACTCTAACAAATAATAAGGTTTCCTGTTAACTTTAAGCATTCCTCTTACAAGGTGGAACGAAGGCATCGCGAGCTCTCCCGTCTGTCCTACAAGACCCGTGTAAACGGCACAACTGTTACAAGCTGAGCTCGGTCCCTGTTGCCATGACTGAAACCCCAGCATTATTGAGGAAAGCAGTACACTTCTAGGAGGCTTATCGAAGACAGTTCTTCCCTCCCTCCAACCTAATTCGGACGAGGGCGTCGCGGACATGTTGGTCCATGTCCAGATTCAAATTGTCTTCCCTACTCTCGGATTTCAAGCACATTTAAGGCGAATACGCATTGCACTAGCAGTTTAGTTCCTTCTATTCCACTTTGACTTTTTTATAAAAGCTTGGACATCTTGGGCATTTTCAAATTCAGAAGCATACAATCATGGTGTTGCACACAGAGGAATCGCAAATCAAATCGAAACTTGCATATCCCCATGACCGCCTTTGGTACTACCCCAGCATAATAAATACACACTTTACCAAACAATTAATGCCTTTAAAAAGGCAAAACGGAGAGTTTGCACATGAACTCAACGCCTTTATGAATCTCGAGCTGTCAAATAAGTTGTCAAATTGAAGCGACGTGTGACACGACCACCGCAAATCCACTCGCCTGCACCAAAAGTGTACCTCGAGATTAAACAAAATCTGCAAATAAATCTGTACAAGGCTGGAGTGTAGAGCGGGTAGCAAGGAGAAGTGGAGAGTGTTTGGCCGAGGGCACACAGCTTCTTCCATCACATGCAGAGAACAGAGAGTTTATTTGTACTGTGTAATCGTGACATTTTCCCCTGCAACATTCCTTCCCTCCACGGTCTTAGAGCTGCCCACAAAGCAAAAAAATATCACAAAACCACCTTCAAGTGGAAGGCATGGCACAGTTGGTGTGTTGCTGCTGTTGTTGTTATTACCTTTCCGGTGATCAACTAATTGGACTAACCGAGCCATCGTTTGAGTGGCTATGGGCCGACAAAAGGCGCAAAAGTTGGAGTGGAATGGTGTCCATTTTCCCTTCGGCCACTTTTGCCCTCCACACCACTCGTGAGAATAATACTGAGTGTGTTTGGTTCAAGCAAATTTAAAACCAAACACTCGTTGGCCATTTTAGGTTCAACACGGTTTTACGACCGCAGGGCAGTTGTCTCTCAACTGTGAATTATTGCGCCTATATCACACGTGAGAATTACCGGTTGTAAAGCGATGCATTGCATAAAGCTTCGTTAGTAGACGTGGTTAATATTTTCGCCCAACGTCCGTAATATAATCCAACAGGTCAAACTTTTTTGTGCCCTTCTTTTGATTCCGATTAATTTGTTTACCAACAAATAATATGGAAAATATGAGCATACGTGGTAGTGAAAAAATAAGTGGCAAACTTTTTTACTTACTAAATTATTTTGTTGAATTTATCAACTTTCAAAAAGTGGCTAATTTGAAATGAGCAAAATTTGCTGTCGGCGCTTAGCAACGAATTGCTTTAAACATCTTAATCCAAATTCCAACAGGGCTATAGGGAATGAGCTATTCTAGCAGATAGAATACTACAGCATGGTAGGAGGAATGAAACTGGTGTTTTAGTGAACAATAAGTCATACAAATTTCTTTTTGGAACTTCGACGCACATCCCACAAAATATTTGCTTTTACGCAAAATACCACGCCTTAAAGTTTCTTAAAAGTCAATCTTATGTGAGATTGCTAAACTTTGGGCGCTGCAATGTTGGCTACCCCGTGTTGTGCACTTTGATTATGACACATTTTTACTTTACCTTAATGTCGGTGTTTATATTGACCCTTGTACTTAAATTTTGTTAGTAGTGTATTCTTTGACGCGATATTTCGCACTGCATTACTTGGTGTAAAATTTTTAACGTGGAAACTTTTGTGCAACTTAACAATCCAATAGTTCAGATGAAAACGGCGTTTTTTTATTAAAAAGACGAATTTTGAAATTTTGCCTTTGAACAGGATGCGATTCAAAGCCCAGTCAGAGTGTCAGCAGAGGCGTAGTCAAGCCCCTCCTCGTTATTACCCTAGAATTATGATGAGCAGCACGATTTGCTTACATGTGTTCGTTTGTTTGTCTCGCCACTAATTCCGTCATTGTGGTTGATGCGACAATTGAAAAAAAGAAAGAGAATATGTTGTACTTTGTTTGTTCTGACTGCCGGTTTCGTTTTAGGCCCCCCAGACAAGGCAGTGGCCTTAGAACCACTCCACCAGTCCCATTTTCTCTGCTGACTTAATACATGTACATTCTGCCCCAGCGCCATGCCTTTTTTGGTTCTCCCAGAGATCTTGGGGTGGTGTACTCTTGGCAGAACTGGATCATGTGATTCCTTTGCCTACAACGGAAAGACGAACCTGATCGCAACAACGTTGGTGTTAAGAAGCGAATTCTGAGGTGCTTACTTAAGATAGAGCATTAAAATAGGCGTGTCGAGGGAAAAAGCTAACAGTATTTCTATCTGTTTGATCCACAGTGGTATCTGTGCCAGTAGAATTGTTCATTTTACGTGTACAACTCCATGCTGTGTCAGTCTACGCATGTGTTCATGATTGCGTAGTTATGTAAGCCTTTTCTTTTCTATTTTTAAACCATTTGGAAGGCTGTTGTAATGGCAAATGATTAGCAGTCTTATTTCCCTCATACTTTGTTCTACTTTGCATTTTGTTTACCCAAACACTGAAAGCTCTGCTATTGTTCTTCGCCTTGGCGAAGTGGCTTCCAAGCCAAGCTTCCAAGCTTCAGGTGACAGAAGGACGCAAGCGGAGGACGGCAGAGTCTAAGGCGACCCATCCTCGAAGTTTGAAGATGCCAATGAAGTGAATATTGGCAGAACAGCACTGAGAGGGAATCGACGTGAAACATTTGGGTAATTTCCTTACAGCTAGATGGCTACGACGATCCCCTTACTCCAATAGGGCGAGAGGGAAGTCCCGATCCGATGGAAATGCCAGGTGGATTGATTGACTCTGGAAATGAAAAAATCTGTGATTTTTTGTCGTTCTTTTTCTGGACTTCTAGACAGCACTGTAGGTGGCACATTGGATCTGTTCCACGATCGCAGTAGTTTAAAGCAGTACCGAAAGCCAGGCCGTATTTTAACAGAAATCCTTAAACCTTCGCTTTTGTGCCATTTCAGCTACCTCAACTATTTCTATACCTTGGAAGTGCCTTTCCTCCTATTTCAGTAATATGACTTCTTTCAACTTTCTGGAAAGGCCAAGACAGTGCATCAGTGACACCTACCACTGATGGGAGGATCTCTGAAGCTTTTAGTCAGAAGTATTTCAATTGAGGTTAAATTTCCTAAACTGTGTCAATCTCACGTCCTACGAAAATCTTTTGCCAACCAAAGTGATACTTGTAGCGGTCCGGGCATCCGTGCATTCAAGATAGGAAGGAAAGGGGACTGCTGGCATGGTCGCGAGGCCAGCCCACCCAGCTGTGTTCAAGATGGCCGCCACCAATGTTTCGGACCATCCAACAGTCCAAACAAACGAAAAAGGCACTACATAGCACCTCTCTTTAGTTGAGCGTTATCCCCGACGCGTTCCTTCATCCACCTCCCGCGTCAGCCATCACAGCGTAATCAGTACTGCGAGGAGTACTCACAAGCAAATGAGGCGAGGCTTGACACCACGTCAACGGCCTCTCATGGCGGTGCGACTCCACCTGCAGGTTCGTCTGGCTTGCCAACTAACTTCGGAGTAAGAGGTTTAGACGACCATCACTACGTCCTTTGCGAGGTTAGTTTGCCGGAAGCCTTTCTAGGTGATCCACGGCTAGGATCGCTTCAGTTGTTAATAGCCTTCCTGTAGAGCACAGGAGTGGGCTAGTATCAAAGATAAACGCAGTTCCTAGTCCTTCAGCTAAGGCACTTCCTCTGCACCGTTGTAACGTGTCACTTGAAGGGTAAATCTAGGTAGGAAATGTACAAAGTCGGGTCCGCTTTCCGCTGCCACCACTGAAGCGTCCTGAGGATCCGTGTATTCAAGATAGGAAAGAAAGGAGCTGCTGGCATGGCCGGGAGGTAAGCCCACGCAGCTAAGTTCAAGATGACCGTCACCAATGTGTCGAACCACCCTACAGTCCAAACAAGCAAGACACTACACTAATAACCGTCTCTACCTCTCAACTAGCTGAAGCGCGCCTAGACAAATAGACGACTGAACAGATCTGAAGTCGAAACAGGGTAACGACGAGGCACAGAAATGAAACATTACTAATTCAAGTGCTCGCTTTTTCGCACTTACAAATCAAAACGTCCATAGGAGGTGGCCTAGCAGAGCACCATCCAATCGCCATTGGATCCAGTAGAACTACCGAGGTATATCAACGACGACGCAATCAACTTTCATCTCTGTTGCTTGCACGCGACGACAACAACGGGCGGCGTGGTCTGGCTGCTTGTCGACTACGACGAAGGGCTGAAGATGAAGCCTGGGAGAAGAGAAGGAGCTACACAACGCTTCAATAATTTACTTCCTTCTGTGTTAGATTGTTAGGAAGCATACGTCTCCGCAGATTTGGCTCCTACTTTATAGCACAGTGACTTCAACCCCTCTTGTCCAAACTCGATTGATGTGCCACATCTCCCACCATCCCTCCGTGACTTCCGACAACTTGAAGGAGAAAATCAAGACGCCGGAAGAATCTTCCTTCTACGCCCTCTTCAAAAATTAAGCCACTTTGTAGTGGCAACCTAGCAGATGCTTAAAATCACTGCGCATGCATAATGCCTATAAATCTCCATGCTACATTCATTCTATGGGACATATTTTCTCACAGAACTACAGCCCACTTCTATTCTATTCCCCACCACCTATCATCCCGCACCTTCTTTCTTCCTTCAGGGAAGTGAATGACTCCTGGAGATTGAATAAATATTCCACAGGCTGTCACTTCCTCGTAAAATTGGTTAACCGTTGACGTCAGTGCCACCAATTTAACAAGGGGGAATGCCCTACTCCTACGTGATAGAATTTTACAAGTAGTACAAACGCGTCTCCTAAACAATTTGATAAGCATAGATAAGTTTCATCTAAGGGGATAAGGGGCGGGCACAGAGGGGAGGGACACATTTCATTCGTCAGTTTTTGTCTGTGTTATCGGTAGGTAGAGCTTAAATTCGGCTGGAAGTTCGGTTTCTTTGTACAAACGATCACTGAAGAATATTCGACGCAATCGACAGTTGGCGTGGACCTGTAGGGGAACCAAATGGAGGCACAAGGGTTACAGGGTACAATGTGGAGCGTAATCGCATCCTGCAACCGTGATTAGGGTGAAAATAATACGTAGTCGATCCAAGCCACCTGCTTGGCCTCCAGCTGTACGAAGAGCCTCAAGCTCAAAAGACGAACGAGAAAGTATTAAGCAAGAGCAAGGACTGTCAAGCCACATGCTTTGGATAACGTGGTCTCAATTCTGAACTCCGTAACTGTCCATGAAGCAGGGTTCAAAACTTAGTAACGATTTAGTCAGCAAGACCGTTGCACAGTTGGCGTCCGATTGGAAATAAATTGCACAATTTGACACCAAAAAACTGACCACTAAATTTGACCTACTCGTTCGAATAAGCTAAAAACACCTAGAAAGGACAGAAACGATACCTATTTGCACAACACTGCGGTACAAATGGTGCTGCAAAACCTATTCAAATGTATCTTATTCAGAGCCCTTCGATTAAAAATATGTTACATGGAGATTATGAACTATAAAATTATACATTAAGTGAACAGGGGGAATCAACTGAATACGGCTAGTCTAGGGCCAAAATGAAAATATTTTAGAAAGTGTTATGGACTTATTTCGTTCAATGCGCCCAGAATCCAAACATTAGCATGCATGCCTGATAACAAGTAACAAAATCAAAGCCTTTAATGGGGAATAAATTCAAATATTCTGATAATGCTAAACGCTTTGCCTCACTTGGACACGGAGAACTTCCACAAAGTTTGTCCCATACGCACGTTTGGTTAAGTCGGCGAGGTTCAGCTGCAGCTGATTCCACTTCTCCTCCATTCGCAGCGGCATTGTGCAGATGAAAGGCTTCACCCGTGTTGTGCTCTGAAAGTTGCTGGCTCGAAAACGTCGCTTTATGCCCTTGTCGTCAAGAATCTGGCAGCACAAAAAAAGGATTTACCCAACCTTTGTCCAAAAAAATTCGAAAAATCGCATTTGCATCACCAAACAAACGGTATCAAGATCCGCACAAGACGAATCGTCATTTCACCGTTTTAATGACAGCAGAATAGGACTGTCAAGACCGAAAGAATACGAATAGGCAACCTCGTGTCCTTCTACCAACTTTGTGAAAAGTTTTCAGCAATGCATCAACCTAATTATTAAAAAAAATACCTGAACTTCGAACGTGAAATATCTCTCCAAATTCTTCACAATAAGGACGAGAATAGGCAATTTGATACCCAGATTCTTTGTCATATCGGCTGGACAAGTGATGTAAGTAGTGCTGACGTTGTTTCCAACCAACTCAAGTACCAAAGATTCAATATCATTATCTGTCGTGCGTTTTATATGCCCATTGCGAACCTAAGAAAAGTACGGCGTTCAACGCGCAATAAGACATCAAAGAAATTAACTGATACTTTATCATTATGGGACACAACTCGGAAAAAAAATACCATTTTATCCCAAATCTGCAGAGGTTTAGAACCAATGCTGAAGAGAATGGATAAGAATCCACTTTGGAAGGTATTCCGAAACATACGAGAACCACAGCCTATAATTTAACTAGCAGAGCTAATTCGCTTGACGCGCTATTTTGTCTAGCCAATCAATGAAACAGTTGTTAATCATCAGCAGTAAATTTTTTTTGGCCATAAAAATTTACTATTTTAATCAGATAAAAAAAATTTGGAAAGATGTATTGTCTCTATTATGGTCAACAAGGATGTAAGTCTGTCTTTATGAATGCGACTGGTTAAATAGATGAGAAAGTTATTTTCTCTTAAAAAGGTGGACATAAATTTAATAAAAAAGCTATTAAAATTAACCCCTTTTGATAAAGCCATTGCAATAGATTTTTTTTTACAAAGAACTCGACAATTCAAACATGTCGTATCAGGTATTTTTCATCCACTTCCTTGAAGTTTACTTAACAATTTTAACAATGTCTCTTTATATTATTAGATTGTGAGAGCCATTAAGCCCTGAGCATATAGTGTGTGCAGCGCCCCAAGAATATCTTTAAGGCATGGGTAGGGAAAATGCCAACGCAAAACGTACGTATTCATAAGACCGTTTTGATGCTTGGCATCAGTAAAGCCATACAGGATTATATGCAAGTGTTGTAGCTCACCAAGTCGTGCTTGAATGTAAAAGAAGTCATAATGCCAGAGAAATGGGCCAATGGGCTCCCGATTTCAACCCATGTGGTTGGGGCAATGTGGTTACCTCAGTGGCCAAAACCGAAACCGGCATTCCGAAAAAGCAATGCGTTACACAGCACCTTCTTCATTAAGGCATTAATCCCAAGGCTTCACTTGATACATCTCTCTCTTTGACCTTCACTACGTAATCGGTGCTGGAATAAGCCCACGCGAGCTAGCGTTGCCAGTCATTGAAATTTAGACATAGATAAGGAGATGATTGACCGTCACGCCAAACAATTGTCATGGCAGCCAGGCTAGTTCTATATTTTTTCAATTTTGCAAGCCGAATTTGGAGTAAGAGATTCTGTCGAGCATCAGTTTTGCCTCTTGAGTCGTTGATGTCTTCCTTGCAAAAGACGGAGATGATGTAGACACCAAATCAGGCATAGATCCTAGCGCCCCTGTTACAGGACGTCACCACTAGCTTACACGAGCAGTATAAATCAGTCTCGCTTTTTAATGCCACGGATTGCAGCGTGCTAAGACTTCCTTGACGATAAAAGTGAGAATAATGCTAAGGCAGAATACATGTATGTTCTGCAAACAGTATGCTTAAGGCCGCTTGCATGCATAGTGCCCAGCTTACTCGAAAATGGCAATATGGTCACCCCAGTGTCCGAAACCGAAGACGACAATCGGGGCTGAACGGCACCACATTTGTGGTACTTGTGTCAAGCAATTACTGGTAACAGAAGAACAGAACACAATGTTTGCTTCGCATTTAGGACGCAATTCTCACCCATTTCATTTCCGGTTGCTGCATACTATTTGGGCAAGACTTTTCACAAACCTAAAGGTTGGAACGCATAGATGTCATGCAAGGTGCATTTGCAAGCAGAAGACATTAAAGCAAACGTTCACTGTAAATCATCGGGGAAGCGTTAACTCACCTTGGGAGCCCACAACGCAAGCTGATCTCCATCACGATTGTTTGGTTATAATTTTTTGTCAGTAAATGCCATAAGTACAGTGAAAAAAAAATGATAAAAGGTCGATTTTTATTCGCTGTTACAATATGACCCTCTTCAGACCCAAGCCTTTCGGTCTTTGTGACTTGCTGATTAGGCTTAGACTTAAGCTTAAATGTAGTCGGAGAGAAGGCAACCTATTTTAAGGCTTCAACTGTTATTTATTTACTAGCAACAATCACTGCTAAATATTATGGAGTCAATGAGCAAAAATCGCTGTTTCTGTTAAGTCACGTGACCATAGAATTTTGCTTTTCTTTCGATATAGCTATCCTAGGTGGCATTATCGTGGCTTGTAAGGACTTTTAAAGTGCATACGATTGTTTATGTGCATTGTAAAGTAGAGGTATGTGGTTGTCCGTCGCTACCCAAATCGCGCCATTTTAATCGCCCTTGTCGGTAAATTGTTGGCTGGAATATCCGCAAGTAATTTAAGATTGTCTGTCATCCGAAACGAGGTTACCTCAATCCCAAAGCCGCGAAAAAGACGCGTCATCCAATCGGTCAAATGTTTGGAGTTGCAGCATCAGAATCGGCTGCAAATGGGGGGTCAAATAATTCCGATTTGAGTGTATTTGTCGCATCAAAAATGTTGTTTTATTTAGCGCAAAGGCTGATTAGTCGTTAATTTAATTAATTAGTTAATTAATTTTGGGACGAACGAGCTCCACGCATGCACATTGGTGGTGAAAATGGGCTGCAAGTGCTGACAGTTACCTTGTCTACGCTTTCTTCAAATTGCAAAGGCGCATAGTTCTGTACGTTTTGTTAAGTTGACTAACAGATTAAGCACTACGTCTTGCCACACCTTGCCTCCCAGGACCGCATCTACCTCATGCGTTACATTGTTGTTGTTGTGTGTCACAGACACAATTTCGTTTACGAATGTCAGTTTAATTGGGGTGAGATGCCTTCACCCCATAAGGATCAAATGTGCGCAGCAATTGACGAGTGACGGGTGGTGCCGGTCTTACAGGGCACGGCAAGAATTCATCCACCACAGCGAAAATCAAATCCGTCGAATGGATTTGCGGCTTAGAGTTTGCGAGGAAGATTCGACCCCATCGTACTTTCCCTTCTTCCTTAAATTATATTTCCCAGGATAATTGGTGTTATTAGTATCAGTTGAGAGCATTGGAATTGAGAAGATTAAAACTAAATAATCAGGGGGTGCTAAGGCCAGTCAATTTTGCATTTATTTTGCTTCTGGTAACAAAAGAAGTGTCTTAATCGTGACGAGGACTCGACATGATTACGAAAGAGCGGTAAAAAATTGATCTCAGGCGGGCAATATGGTTAGGCACTAGCGAGGTGGAGCCAAAGAAGTGTGCAGGCGCAGCCACTAAATATTGCCCCCTGGAAACAGTCTTAAGGCTAAATCTCCTTCAAATCACCTATTAACGGCGAGTGGTCTTAGGGCTAGCGCTGGGACTACGAGATGACCTCGTTAATATAGCTGAGGTTAGTGTCGGCCCGACGCCCTGGTGAAGCCCCAAAGGAGGATGCAACTTCAGGTTTCGATAAATGCATGACTTGGGAATAAAACATCGGCACAGTTTCATCCCCATTTTTGTGACTGGCGCTGGTGTTAGTGGAGGTACGTCCTGAGCATCGAATATCAGGATGTGAACCAAGGAAAGGGCGACGGCAGCGACGCCTAAAAGCACCAAGAACTGCGTCATGAGTGCCTTAGACGCTTTGTTCATAAATACTCCTCCATGCGAAGCGTAGCTAAAGGCAAGGAAAGTACACAAATTGTGCTGATTAAAGAGGTCGTATGAAGGTGGACCTCCTCTTTTCGTAATCCATGGCTTGGAGGACCACCCGCAGCAACGTGTGTCTTAGCTATTGGCGTCCACGATTCGTGAATGTCTCAACATCCATGAGATGTTCAGCCGCAGAGCGTCTGACCACAGTCAACAACACGGACGCGGCTTGTCAATGACCTCAGAGAGAGGTGGTGGGGGTGTTACACAGGTCCTGTTGGGGTCACTGGAACAATGAGTCATTGCGTAAACACAAGTAGATGTGTGCTATCAGTTATAATGAAGAATTGGCAAAAGTGAGCGTTGGCAATTTCGAAGTCGTGTCCAGTTCCAAATGTGGCATGAATGTGGCATTCACACTGAAAAAATCTAAATTCTGTGCGCATAACCAAAGTAAGTGGTACAGCATTTGAGGCATCCGGAGACCTCGGAGAAGGGAAAGAAGGCATAATGCAGAGAGATCCGGACCGCTGGCATGATGCAGAAGCTACTATGGTCAATCGAGTGGCCGAAATCGGCAGTCAGAGCAGACAAAGTGATGCAGCATTTATGCTTCCAAGATGAGCGACGCCTTCCCTCAAGGTGGCCACAAAACCAACTACACCTAACAATGAATAGGCAAGAAATTGCGCCGATTCTTCAAGCTTGCCAGCGAAATACTGTTGCCTAATTGTAAACTAACACTTTGGTGTTGGAACAGCCACAGCTGTGAATGCTGTAAACATTCTCGCCTAAAACACGTAATTTAATTGCCATCCAATTCAGAGCAAACATTATGGCTAATCCTATACTTCCTTCAGTGTTTTTGAACCGCTAAGTTGTTCAAGCATCAACTCTAAGAACACCGTAAATGACTACACTCTTAATCTACTACACTAATCAGTAAAATGAACACACTTTAAATCGACGATGGCCGAAATTATCGGTACTGCTCCATTTCTGGTGCTCTGAGCAAGTAATCATAATGCATGCTTCATCACTACAAAAGCATGCGGTAGAGTAAACTGCGTTCCTAAACGCTGCGATCGACTGCATTAGTGGAAAAAACTAAATTTTTGATAACTCAAAAGCATGGCAACTTCTGCTCACAACTCTAGCTCATAAATATTTTGTGAGTATTGACGGAGTTTAGGAAGGCATTTGAAGACGTCGAGAGACCAAAGTTAGGCGCCCACGTAACCTGAAAAACGTCCAGCTATAGGATATGATCGACACGAGCCAATCGAGGGTCCCAATGAGGAATTCTGACGGTTCAAGATTAAAATCAGGTCAGTGTTGCGCAAAATGTAGTAATGCAATTTTTCCCGTCATTAAAGTGACGCAAGCTATAAGACCCCTTTGTCTATAAAAAATTGCATTTATTAAATTGGAGTCGAAAGATGGCGTTATCTGAAATGAAGGGATTAAGTCGATTTGGGAATGGTATTAATCGATGAAAGTAAAAATGGATTGTAAGACCATTGAACTGATTCTGACGTATCCATTAATAACTTTTCGCCGTTAGAGGAGGAATTTGATTCGGTAGGATTAGTAGAATGCAGCATTGGAATGGTGGAGTCTGAGGGCACCGACTCACTTGACGGCGTTGAACTTAGGAATTCTTCTATATTTCAAAATAAAAAAGCTACGTTAAAAAAACCTGCATAAAAAGGAATAGGACATGAGGTATATGTGCAAACAAAATATGAAAAAGATGAAACAGTAGACTTAACAAGAGAAGGCGGAAAATACCTATTGTAGCTTCCATTAAGGCTATATTTAGTGAGACCCATTCGTCTAACCCCTTAGGCTGGCTCATTCCACACCTAAGAAAACTGTCTTTGTTCAAGCTACAAAAGAACACAGACCGCGTGAGAAAATGTATTAAATTAAAATAGATTTTATTAGGTTTATTCAAACAAAATTTAACAAGTTCGGATTGCAAACCAGATGGCAACAAAGAAATCTAATTTTTATATTGCTAACTTACCTAAAAATTAACTTAAAAAATAAAATCAGTAGGAATCATTGCTTATTTGATTTTATTTTTTTTCGCATTTATGTGACAGGGATGGATTAAGGTTTGTGTAAGCACTTATCCTTTGGATAATGATCCTTTTGATAGCCAAATCCTGGTGCAAAACTCTGTTTGTTATTTTGCTGGTTTCATCCGACGTCACTTGATTAAGGTCTGGCCTCACACCAACTGTTTGAATCTTTCGTACTTTTGGTGCGAAACCATGGGATCTGTTTTCCGCTAAAATGTAAATAATTTTCGCTGTGAAAATTTTGTTTACTTAACAAGGTTGTGTCTAATTTACGATCTGCTAATAAGAAAACTAACTGCAGTACTAGACATCGGACTTTCACAGTCAGATCAGGATTCTCTATCCATACCGCCAATGGTCCTAATTTTGGTTTTATTGGTGATGTGCATTAGGGTAGGCAAGACTTTGTGTATATGTTGCTAAATTTTTTTGGACGCTTTGCTAGTCTGCTTTGTAAATAAATGGTCGATTGCGGCAGCTTTGACTCATTACAAAATCCATTTTTTAAAAGACTGCTAAATATGAAGCTTAATTGAATAGCGTTTTTTGACGCCAACTTCCTCTTATCAATTAATGCTTCGATCGTCGGTGGTTAAAACAAACGAGGTGGATAAAACGCGTCCTTAATAGACGAATAATTTGAAATTGCTGGTCATCACGGCGCACTAGTAATAGTAATCAACCTCACTAAAATCTAAAGTTCTACTCTTTTTTGAATTTGTTTTCTAAGTTTAAACAGCTTACACACATCAAGAATGGTGACCTCCCATCGCTAAATAATAGAATATTGAGTTTTGAACGGGTTGCCGCGCATGTTGCAAGAAGATTATTGCAAGCAGCGGAACGGTATAGATTTGAGAAAACCTCATTGATCAGCAAGCAGAGGAAATGAATATCATGGCATGGTCTGGAAGCCATTCCCAAGCACCTAGTGCAGCAATCGGAACCGAAACCGGTGGTCATATTGCACATCTCCGCCATTCATTCCAGCCTCTCTCCTGACGCCCCCTTAGGCAAACATCCCGCGTCACCTATTACATTGTAATCAGTTCTCAAGCATGCACCCAGAGCTAACGAACTCAAATACGAATTAAAACACGAGCTCAACCGAGGATATTTCTTGCCAATATTCTACTGATCCCCTTAAGCAGCTTAAGTTAACTTAAATTTTCATCACGTTTGGAAAGCAAGTTCTGGTTTAGAGGTTCTGCTGACCATCAGCGTTAGAACAACAATCTTTGCAGCGGAACTTTTCGGGGTTGTTCACAACTAATGTGCAGTGTTTTGTTTTTTGGACTGTTGATTGGTCCGACACATTAGTGGCGGCCACCTTGAAGCTGGCTGAGTGGGCTGGCCTGCCGACCATGCCAGCGGTCCCCTTCCATTCCATCTAGAATACAAGCATGCTGACCTACATCTAGCCTTCTCTCCGTCTTCTAGGGATGCTCGGGGAGCTGCAGTGGTGGGAGCGGAAAGCGCACCCGAATTTGTGCATTTCCTACCTAGATTTGTCCTCCTTATGGCACATTACAACGGTTCAGAAGAAGTGCCTTTGCTGAAGGACTAAGAACTGCGTTTACCTCCGATACCATCACACTCACGCGCTCTATAGGAGAGCTATTAACAACTGAAGCGATCCTAGCCGTGGACCATCTGGAAAGGCGGCTGGTAAACTAACCTCGCGAAGGATGCAGTGATGGTCGTCTGAGCCTCTTACTCCGAAGTTGGTTTGCAAGCCAGACGAACCTGCAGGTGGGGTCGCACCGCCACGAGAGGCCGTTGACGCGGTGTCAAACCTCGCCTCATTTGGCCTGGACGTTGGCGTTCGGCATGGTTAGCTAGTGAGTGCTTCCCGCAGTACTGATTACGTTGTGATGGCTGACGCGGGAGGTGGATGAAGGAACGCGTCGGGACAACGCTCAACAAAAGAGAGGGGCCATGTAGTGCCTTTTTCGTTTGTTTGGACTGTTGGATGGTCCGTCACATCGGTGGCGGCCACCTCGAACCTAGCCTTTCCGTCTAGAATACACGTATTCTGACCTTTGCCTAGCCTTCTCTCCGTCTTCTAGGGATGCTCGGGGCGCTACAAATGCTCCTTCACTTGTTAAATGCCTCCATACAGAAAGCGGGTTGGAGTGGATGCTGAAGGCGGGCGTCGTTCCCCGCCCTTCTCTATGGAATATCAGAGATCTGCTTACTCGTAGCACATACGCCTCCTTCATGTCTTTACGGGTTTTCTAAAGTCACCCAGAGAAGGCATAATGCTAGGGTATGTTTAAAAACAGAGGAAACGGAGCTGTCAACGTACTCAGGAGACTAGCCCACGCGTCTAAGGCGAGGTCGTGTTCTCTCAAGTCGACTTGATTATTTATTGTGCACAGAATTACCCCAAATTTTATTGCCTTGGCCTTAAAGGCTCATTTTAAGAAGCTAATGTATGCAGGGATGCACCTGATTTGCATGTTTTCCAGGTGGGCTGCCTTCCATCGTCTCTGAGGTTAATGGGTGCATCGTAAAATCGCGGTTCTTATACGCACAGACTGACACAATGCAAACAACAAGCCCGGGTGCAGTGTTCTAAGTCCCTTTTGAGGGCTAAAGAAGGCATAATACTAGGGCAGGATGTGTGGTTCCATGTGGCTGTTATAACAGCTTGGAAGCCAGCCTACTCGGCTAGATTGAATGGACCGTCAAAGTGGAAAGTCCAACCATAAGCCCAAACAAGCAAATCTTCGCATAGCCTCTCATTCCTTTCGAGCGTTGTCCCCGACGCTCCTCTCTGCAGACTTCCCATGTCAGCCACCACAATGTAATCAGTGCTGCGAGAGGAACCGACGAGATAGCAATGCCTAGCGTCCGCATTCGACTCAAATGAGGTGGTGCTTCACACAAAGTTGGCCACCCCTCCTGGTGGTGAAACTCATCTTGTGAAAGTTCTTCCGACCTAAAAACTAGCTTCACAGTAAGAGGTTCCGTCGACCATCAGCATACCAATTGGGGGACGTTAGTCCATCGGTCTCCGTTCCAGGTGATCCACAAATAGATTTTGAAGGTGGACTTCATTCCTCGACCTTCTGCAACGCAGGCACTTCTTTCGTACCACTTCAACAAGTCACAGGCGGTAGAGATTGGGAGAGCTATAACATGGAGTCGGGACTGCTTTTCGCGGCCACTACAATGGTGTCCGAAGTTTTCTCCTGGAGACAAACGGCAGCACAAAGTAGGGCAGAATATGCGCATGTGCGCGTTTACTGGAGGGAGGAAATGTGGCTGCCAGCATGGCCCAGTGGCCAACCCTTGCGGCCAGCTCAAAATGGTCACCTAAGCGACCAAAAGCCAACCAGCAACCCAAACAAGCAAAGCATAACAACGGTCAACGCAACTGAGATCATCACAACCTTTAGAATGACCACTACATTCCATGAGAAGGTTATTTGCTCCTAGACATTTTTATTATAAGCAGATGGGAAATGCGAAACAATGTGGTCGTAGTTTTAATGAATAGGGCGTCCCAGTCGCAGAGAAGGTGCCAAGTGAAGCCACGACCATATTACAGTTGTCTAATCACCTTAAAAGTCCATTCAAATAAAGAATTGTATTCCATTGGTAATGAAATTGATAACATATTTCGCGTTGCTTGCATTACTATCACTCCTTTTTTACGGTTTTTGTGGCATGCATCATTCTAGCATAGTCGTAGCATCCTCTTCATGATCCTCAACATCCCCAAGAATGCATCATTTGTTAGTGGATTTAATGATTGAAGGGATCATCTATTTAAAGAAAGAACAGCTATGAAACTCACAGAAAATAAAGTAGGTAAACTAAAGATCTTAACACACAGTGATGTGTCTACACGTTTTATCTTGCTTAAAGACTTTTTTGCAACCGTTATGAGTTGTTATCGTCGTGGACCTGAAAGCACTCTTCCATAATATGAAAATGGGCGCGAGGGGAAAGGAAATAGGGGAATGTAACAAAGCGCAATTGCGCGGTTTGAACGGACATAAAATTATCCTCTCGCTTTTCAAGCAGCAAGATATATAAAAATGACACAAATTTTGAGATCAGCATCAATGTAAAGCAAACATATTTGTTCCAAAAGGTTAAGTTTTCCTAACAAGTCATAATTGTGGCACTTAAACGAAATTCTGCTTCTACCGTAAGACGACTAACAGACATAACTTGTATCTTTTTATAACAGCGAGCTTTATTTCTTTTGTTTGTGAGAAAATGATTAGTATTAAATTTTTTAAATTCAAATTTTTGGCTGCTTTGTTTTAACCAATCAATTCCCTTTAGGGTATGTAACAGTACCGAACTTTGAAGTTATGGTGGTGTCCGTCGAATTATGCTTTTGCGAACATGTACGCTTCGTTAAACGCGACGGATGAACCGAAGGCCAGTTACTTTTGAGAACTCTGATGATATCCGCTTGGACCCGTATTTTAAAAATCTCCCCCTCGGTGCTTCTGAAAAGCAACGCAGTTTAAATATTCATCGCGAAGACCTGGGTTCTGGCTCCAATTCACGGTATGTCTCTGTTTCTAAAACATCTTTTTGTTCCTATCACTTAGCAGTCGCGTGAATGGACTAAGTAGTCGCGAAAGGTGCAATAAATTTCGAAGCAAATCTATTGAATCATCTTACCATCCTCGCGAGTTGAATTCTGAATCTACTAACAGCCCTCCTGCCCAACCCATTCAAGGTAATTGAGTTAACCTTTACGGTTTTATTGGTTTGAACAACCTATCTTTGATATTGCTGTGTTTATACAATTTTGGTTTCCCTTTTTATTCTTTGGCTCTGAAGAAATGGATCAGCCAATTAATGGTGGCGGCCAGTATCGACACTTTCCCCCAGCTGATGAAGTTGGTGGAGACAGTTCTGATATGCTGAATTCTTCATCCATCGGCGACGATCACTTGTCTCGTAGACGCCTTGTCAGCTCTAATAACAACAATACTAATCCAACCTCCCGTGACTCTGACATTGACAATGAGGCGCCTGAAATCGATGACGACGATGATGATAACGAGGGCGGTGCCAATGTCAATGATATCTCCTCAGTTTATCATATGCGTCGACAACAGCGTCGTCAGCAGCAGCGTCTGAGACGTCGGGACACGTCTTCCGCCTCAGTCTGTGGAGACACAGCATCAAGACGACGTCCACCCATCAGTCTCTCGCGCTCTTCCACTCGGATTGGTCAATCCTCCATACCCCCACCACCTTCGGAGCCGCCACCTTCTCTGCCACCCTGTGGTATTGATCTGAGTAGCCAGTACTCGATGTATCCCGTTCTTGGCGCCGGTGGATTCAATCTTGTCGGTCAACAGACATCAGCTACACCGCCTACCATGCTTCACATTGCCGGCCTACCTGTGAATTACCTGCCTTCAGGTAAGTGCGTTAATTCTAAGATGAATGATGATCCATCAACCTCTGCGTGCTTTGAGTACTTGTTCGGCGCGTTTAAGTCACTGAGACTTTTAATCTTGTTTTTATTTAGAAGGAATGCCGTCGTTTCAGGGTTTGTTAATCAAGATAGCTGGTATCTGATGCAGTGCATTTATACAATAGCTCATGATAATGAATCGAGGCCCCTTTTATATCGAAGGCGTGCGATTCGAACCAGCACACGTCCATATCTGAAGGACGCTTGAAACATGATCTTACGGTGACATTAGGAAACTTCTAACATTTGACCAATGCAAAGGTTTACAAGGTTATCATGCGCTTTTCAGTGGCTATTCTGGTCTGTTGATTGTTGGTCCTTACCTATTCTAGCAAAAATTGAGCCAATGAATTAGATGCCTGTCTGATTTTGAGTGCCTAATCGGCGCACAACCTGTCGTTAACTTTCATGAGAGGCTGACAGACGGTGAAAAATCCCTAGCAAACACGCACCAACCAATCGCAGAAGAGCGCAATGCTGCTATGAGCTCCCGAACCTTTTCAGATACGCATTAAACAGCGGAACTCCTTTTTATGTATAGCTGAAAAGTATACGAAAAGCAGTCACAGTTTCCTCCCCTTAAAATATATCTTGATTGTCTCTCATAGCTAATTAGCTAAATGATTGATTAAAGAGTGAATGGGTAAGGGGTTTTAAGGAATGCTGCACTTCTCTTGACGCTCACTCTTAAGTCTTCCCAGTTGATGGTTTCACTGGTCACATTTAACCCGGGGCAGGCCTACATTTTGCACTTCACGTCCCTTATGTTGCTTAAACTCAATCTTTGTTTTGAGTTAGTTTTTCAACTTCAAAGGCGACGTCGCAAAGTGTGCCAACCTATGCGTGACCTCGTTGTAGGCATGCGCAGGGGCTGGCAGAACATTTGACACTAGTTGAAATCCCCATCACCGTTGTGGAGAGGCGCAATTTCGCCATATGACTCTAGACATGTTTTGTTGGCATCTCCCCACCTAAAACCGTCCTGATCTCATTCCATCGTCTAATGAGTTGGGAGGTCAGGTCTCTGGATTTTTTCCCCTTGTTTAGCTCAGGCACTTCTGTTTGTTTTTCTGTAAGCACATTCTGCTTATTTTTTTCCTACCTACCCAAATGCATAACTTTAAATTGGAGACATTTCTTGGGCAATAATCGCCATTGTTATTTTTTTCCCCCATTTGTTGTACACATCAGATACCCATTGAGATGTAGGCTCTCCTCAAAGTGGCCTATTTGAGAGTTTATGGGATGGACGAGAAGCTAATTATATGCTCCTTGTTTTCGAGCGTCCTCTTCGTCAGGGAGGTTGAAATCCACCCCATAACAAGCAGCGCTGTTGCTCAATGCGCGATGTTGAAAGACTTGGCCAGGCTAAACCTTTGCTAAGTTAGCTTGACTCATCAGGTTAAATAAACAAATGCTTTTGAACCCTTCCAAGCTTAAAATTAGTTCAGTACGACCAATAATTTCATGCAATAAAGGCGATCATACTACTGATTTCGCTACTTAAGTAGTGTGGCAGCTGGTGTTTGTCTTCTTTTCCACTTCGTGAATTTGGGCTGGCAAGTTCTCCCGCTCTGCTTGGTGGTCTCTGGCCTTGAGACAGTTGGACGCAAGGCGAGAGCGTCTACTTTGTTTGCCTACTTTATTACTACTAACAAGCTTAAGTCGACTTTGAGTCACTCCCGCTGATTTGGTGTTGCCTTTTTCGATGTAAGGCTCGGACGCCTTTACATCCCCCATTAAAACATGCCGTCCAATTAATTGCATTCATTGAGCTTGATGACAGTCGGCCAAAGTAATTGTTGCTCCTAGCATGGACAAGAACAATTGATTTATGCCAATCATTCTCCCTTCGTTGTCAGGATTCCTGTCATCTGACAGCCTTACCTTCATTATCTCCTCTTCGTTACCAAAAGGCAACTTCTATGCTGAAGGCATTGCATTAGTGATGGCGTGGTGTAACAGGTCCCTGGAAAAGATTGATTGTCACTCCCTCCGGATGACGGGTTTGGGAGGTTCCAATGGCGTGAGTTGAGTTGAGGTCGTCTGTGCAAGCCCTTCAAAACAGATAATAACAAATGAAAAGTAAAGGTCTTCTCTCGTGAGGATTTGAAAGGCGTGTCTACAACTGGGGCGAAAGTGTTTTCCTTTATTTGGATACTAAGACCAGTTCGAATTCGGCTTCATTTTGCTTTTTTCGCCCTCTTTTTCCCCCTTTTCATTACTTGCCCATGTGACTGCAGTTTTCCAAGTGGTAATGCATTTCGTGTCACTTTGGAGAGCTTATTGTTGTTTTTTTAATCTCTCCTTTCCTGTCTGCACCCACGATCATCTGTCCACCTTCCTACTGGGTCATCCGCTGTTCACTTCGCCTCGTAATCACTCCCTCGCCCCACCGCTTGCAGTCTTTCCACCCAGTTTGTGCTTACGGGCCTCCTCTGACCTCCACTTTCCTGCCCCTCCCCCTCCCCCTCGGCAGCCTAGGAAAGGCGCGACAACGGCTTCGAACAGCGTTGAAATTGACGGCTTTCTACACTCTGTTGAATGCAGCCGCATCTTTCTCATTTTATGAGCGCCGGTGAAGGCATTAAAGAGGATAAAGCTAAATATGGCAGGCGAATCCACCATAATGTGCGTTTGGCGTGTAAATCAAACGCATGTGACGCCTTTTGTGGCATCGAGGCGGTGAGACTTGGGCGGATCATTAATCTTCCTTCAACTTCTCGTTCACTTTTTTTGTAAAGAAAAAATAGAACGAAGAAAGGCCAGGGTAGGAATGAATTTTATTACCGTTTTAACCTATTTTTGCGTTACAAGACAGTCTCCTTGGCCTCCGCCTCAGCCTCATCCTCTCCGTTTACACGGCTCGACGCCGTTGACATGGATGATGGCAAACTTCACTTTACACAATTTATGGGGCATAGACTTAGCCTTTCCTAGTCAAATTCCTGTGATTACTGGCTGCTAAGTCTTTTGTGGTTGTTTACAAACCCCGATTCACGACTCTAGCCCTCCTATCTGCTAATACAACGCTCTCACTGTCGGGTTGACACGTTTTGATGGCTTGTGACTAGCGCTATCACCTAATCATAACTGTTAGTGTATATCTGATCTACTTCCACCTTCCTCTGTTGTTTTAATCTAAAGAGAATGAGGCGGTGGGTGACAGCATTTCCTGTATTTTCACTCACAAGCGCAAGATATCTTTTATCTGATGCAAGCAAATTTGCTGCTAACTTTTTCATGGCACTAAAAATTTTATATTTACTTAAACCAACTAAACAATTTTTACGTTGTTATGCTCACTCTTGTGCATTTGTCGCCACAACAGGAAGGGGAAATTGCCTTCTGAAGGTCGCAACGAAGGCACTTTCTTTCGCCCATCTCGTAGATGTCGATCGATTCGTCTGTCACGTTGACGTTGCAAAAGGCGTTGGAGAAAGTGACTATTTAAGCATTGCTGAAGCAAATACTCTCATGGATGCTAATTACTTTTGGTAGAAATGCTTCATCAGACTTGCACAATTTTACTGGTGCAGAACTTGAGCTTAGTCCATTTTTGACAGCGCTTCTGTTGTTGTGTGTGTGTCACCACGGCTACAGGAATGCACGATACGTAACTATTTGGTCGCAGAAGAAATTTGATCACACTAATGAACACATTTAACACCTGACTGGAGCGATTCCCGTATTTGCAGGTCGTCACACATATGTGACGCCGATGGCGATCACGTTTGTATTGGTAGAGGCCTTAAAGACGAGGCGAGAGAGTGGAAAGCTTTGCGCTCTCACACACCATTAGTTTATTCATTTTATTCTAGGTGGAATAATGAATCTCGGCGATACCAATCAACAACTCCTACAAATGCAACAAGCGGCTCTACTTCAGCAACAACAACAGCAACTACATCAACGAATCGCCTCTGTGAATGCCACAACTGCAATGAGTGCTCCAGGAAATCCCTACCTTCAGGTGAGACAATTCATCTTCTAAAAAAGAAGGTCGATGAATGACTTTTATGAGCACAAAAAAACCTCCAATCCGTCTGTGATCGCCCGTCTCATTGAGGTCCTTGAATGCGGTTTCTTCACTTTACTTTGTGTTAGGCTGTGTAGAGTGTCTACCGCTTTATTTCAGAAGCAGTCTGCTATTCACATCACTTTCGTTGCTTAAATTTCTCAATTTATGCAGAGCTTGAGATGGGATTGCTTCTCTCCAAAGCCCGTTAATTGTTAATGGCTCTTCTATTGTGGAGAGGCATGAATTTCTCTACCCCTGACTGAGATGTGGCTTTGGGTTGGACACAAAGGGGACTGGAGGGTTGGTAGATAAAGTCCCCTTGCCATCATCTTTCAAATGCCTTTAACTGGTTAGGTGGGTGAGTGGTTGATTGGGTACGCAGGCAGTAAGTAGAAAGGGAGATTTCCTGCGGCGATAACATCCGTGCTCGTCCCATATGCGCGAGACCGAGGGAGGGCAGAGTGGGAGGTAGGCAAGCAGACAGGCAAATAGAGAACGCCTTTATTGACAAGCGAGCATTAAACGTTGCCCACTGACTCATAAGTAGCAAAGGGGAGAGGTGAGATTATATTTAAACAAACACACACACACACACACACACGCAGATGTGTTGCCTCAACACCCTTAAAAGCCACACTCGAACTGCATTATTTCCTAAGCAGCCAATAGCCTGGCTTTCCAACATCCTGCTCTCCCTAAATCCCTTCTTCACTCATGCACAACACACGTGTTGAACGACGTGCTACAACAAAAACAGACACCTTTCTCACCGTGCTCATCTTCACACGCCTTCCCTTGACCCTCGTTACACCCAACACTCACCCTTCAACACCTCAAGTGGCCACGAGGCGCCGCGTCCCCCCCCTTCTCCACACTTTCATGGACTCACCTGGTAATGACCAAATCAAGTCGACTTATCACCCACCCAATACCTCTTGATAGTAATCCACCCCTTAGCCAGTCCAAAGGACAACGCGCCACCGCATTCCCTCACTGTCGAGGCAAACAGTGGTGGCACAGGGTGCCATTGCCTTCCTCAATGGTTGTGCACCAGGGCAAACTGCACACGATGCTTTTGTTATAAGTCAACCACCGATCCACTCCACTTGCACTAGCTGTTGGTAATGCAGTGTCTTTGTGCAATACCATGCCAACATGGTATTGCACAAGGTGCAATGCGTGCGCACATCCGTCCATTCCTTCAAGGCGGCAGCATCGTGCAACACTTCACCCACACCACACCAGACATGTGCACCACCGTGAATCGTCAGGCTCGCGGTGCTCTCACACTGATGGCAGTCCGCGTAACTATGAGAACCATCAACAAGGTCGCCATTTCCGGCCTCACCACCACCCTCCTGCCTCCACCCCTCCGCCAGTCGCTGTTTCTTGCACCAAGCGTCCCACTTCCTCCCCTTTTATTAATCTCCCCCAAGTTCCGTTCCCTCATGCAACTTTCCGCGATGTCTGCACCACCTTCCATTACTCACTAGCCAACACAAAACGCCGACCGCGCTCAAGCCTCTGCCATAGGCGTGACCAGTCAGTCTAGGAGGTGGAGGTCCCTCCGAACACTGCCAAATGATGCCTCCCATTGAAGCAGGCCTTTCCCAGTCCCACTTTTGTAGGAACGTGTTGGCGAGGCCTTTTCGCATACGCCTTTCGCCTAATTGACAGGCGAAGAATGGGTCCACTTTTTGCACCTCCCTCCGACCTTTTTATCCAGCCGGGCATAGCTAAGCAGTGCCTTCGTTGCGCCCTCGTACTGTTCAACATCCAGTGGACGCACCTCGCAGTCACCTTTGTTCCCATCGAACCGAGTGTGCGGCGTATCTTTGAAGACCGAGCAACAGCCCTCACACCACGTTCTGACAAGTGGCTAATGTGTTGTTTGATGTGTTCACCGAATTGCCTTGATTCGAGAAAACCTATCAACAAAGTCTCGACTAACAAATGGACAGAGAATAGACTGAGTGGAACAAAATTCGGCTCTTTTTTTCCGGAAATAAGTTTCAATCTTCCTTCCTCAAACGTCACGAAGACTGTCGTATACATAGACATTTGCTGACATCTTAAGTGGGATGGTTTTTGCCCAAACTCTTTCTCACCAAGAAGTACTGAGCAGTAGCAAAGCCTAGCATCAATGCCCACTGAATTGTTCTTTTTGCGGCAAAATTTACTCACTCCTTTCAATTAATGCATTCTTTTGCCAGTTGTGATTGAAATTGGCGGATGAATCTTGTGGGAGCGTGGTTAGGTAGTCGTTTGGTTTGAAGAATTGCCAAATCTTTGCAGCGTTGTTGGTTTTGAAATGTCACACGGGCGGTGATTAGTGCCTACTTACCAAATAGGCAGGAAGTAAAGGGTAAACGCAGGTTTGACATTTTCGTCTAATTTACTGGGTCACTTTGGTTAATTGAGAGGCGAAAGGCTTTGGTTTACTGGTTATATTGACGAGTTCTGTTGCGCCTCCATCTGCATTTGTTGATGCTTGGTCCCATTGTTGGCTGTCCATATGGACGGTTAGTTGGTTTGATAACTAGCCTCTCCCAACTCTTCTACAGGGCTTCGCTACAGTGGGTCGTCCAGTGCGTACAGCCTCCCTCAATCAACCCCAAATGACTCTCCCACATCATCAACCTCTTCAAGACCTAGAACTTATCTCATCAGCCGCTCTCCTTCAAGCCCATGTGGCGGCCCAGGCGCAGGCTCAAAACAATGCTGCTCAGTCTGCAGGGGGCTCTGGATCTGTGGTCTACGAAAACTCCTACAACTCTTTCCAACGGTAAGTGTATGTCTACACTAAAACATTGTCCAAGTCAATGTTCACATTCTCCAGCAAACGTGTCCCCACCGTACCATGCTATTTCTAATCCAACTAATTTGTACTATCATCCTGCCTCTTCTCGCTTATCCATCGATAGTCAGAAATCTCCTTATGACTATCTGCCTTTACTACTACTCATACTACTTTTATTCATTTAAGCGTCCCAAGGCTTGCAAGAGACTTTTCATTGGAAAATTTACCGCCTTTCTCGGGAAGTAAATGCAAGTCTGATTTGTGTCTCTCACTAAGTTGATCTTCAGGATAAAATTACTGAAAAAAAAATCTAGAATTTTCGTCTCGTCATTTTGTTCTTTTTTTTCCGAAGCTTGTCTTTTAATCTCTAGCGAATTTGATGCATTTGAAGCCTCAACCTGAAAATTGTTTTACAAGAAGTGTGTTCCCTGTCTGAAACGCGCACGCCTCCTCCTCCTCCTCCTGTCGGGATGGTTACATGGTTTTGGCGCTCTTTAATTGCCCAGTTTGTTCACAGGCCTGGAGCCAAATGTGTCTAATAATGCAGAGTGAGGTATTTTAAGCCGTCTGCTTTTTTAATTATATCCCAGCACTACGCATTTGACCCCATTGTTCTGTCACTGCCTCCGTTTTAACCTTTTTCCAGTGGCTAAGTGACAGGTCTGTAAATCGCAATTATCATTTGACTGGTCGAAGGTGAAAAAAAATCGGCATTTTGCAAGCACATTCCACTGCTTTGTTACTGTTGTTTGCCATTCTTGTTCGTCCAATGCTCCTAAATGCCTCCATTATCTTTAAAAATGAGCGAAAGGTGGACAATCCGTAATATTACACTCAAACTCCGATTAGTGTTGCCGTTGATGGGTTTGTTAGTGTACGAGAAAATAACCATCTTCAAAAAATTTTCACAGGATGTATACCGTGAGGCTGGAGAGTGCCAAATGCTCTAAATCTGAGCCAATCGCGCCAGAACTCAATCACGGCTCGACAGTTGGGGAGGTGTGTGATGTTGATGGTCCATTACGACCCGATGCAAAGAATTCTGTACTCGCATTCTGTAGTGCAATGTTTCATTGCAGTATTTTGCGTGGAGAAACTTGAAATAAAGTCCACTTGTTTTGTAAAGGCCCTTGCAGCCATGAGGGAAGCATCTTCCGGGCTTGGGATATGCATTGAGGCAAGTGGGAGGGCAATGCAACATCTCGAACTCACCAGATGAGGCAAAGTGGCACTTTGGTAGTCGAAGACCAGAGTGTTGAGTGGACTGCCGATTTCAGCTGTCCGCAGACGTCGTCTCGAGTCGTAACTCAAGCGGTAGTTTGATGCGCCCCACAAGGCCTCCTTCACTTGGCCCTCTCTACAACACAAAGTGGTGGCCAATGCGTCACATGTCTTCAAGCAATTGGGCGAAGGAGACTGATGAGTTGACACATCAACAAAAACCGCGACACACACACACACACATGAGGGATAGCGAGACTCTTCACCGAATCACATTTTGCATGCAGCCACCCTCCACGGTCCACGCCGGATGGCGTCGCCTAGCTTCCCTCCATTCGCGACTCGACAAAAAAGTGCCGGTTTTGCTGGCAAGGTGAAGACCGACTACGGAGGTGGCGTCTTCGATGACAGATTGGACCATCGCAGTCTTGTGGCCACATTCATTTTGTGCACGTGGTCTTCCCACCTCACCTACCGCAGCCTACCTGTGGCGTCTTGTCTACACCGTCAAACTCACACACACACACCCACTCAGCACATTGCAACCACAAGTGTCCTCTGTGCACGCTTTGATGATTCATGAAGGAATCAGTGATGTGTGCACGTGTGGTGGGTCAACGCTAAAATTTCGCGTGACCACTCTCCCGACAGCAGCAGTATCATTAACACATCATTGGAGTGTGTGATCATAGCACACACAGGCGGCAGTCAAGCGTCCGACCACCCCTGCTTGACCTCAAGCCCACATATTCCAGTGGTGTGCATGAACACGCACACGCACACACACACACAGGTTGTTCGAGTCCATCAGTGTGCAAACGTGTTCGCTTCTGCCCACCCAACTAGCCAGTCAGCTACTGGCACCGAACTTAAACAGGCGCCGCCGCTGCCGCTGCCGCTGCCGCCTCCTTCCTCCTCCTACCCCTCCTTCGTGCCCTCCATTCCACTTGACTCAGGCATTTTCTCGCTGGTCTCACTTTTGAAAAGTCCACTTCTCCTCCTCCCCTGCCCTCTCCCCCTCCCCTCGTTCACACCATCTCAGCCTGTGCCTGTCTGGCTAAGTAAATTCCATTGAACCAGCGACGCCGGTGAGGTAATTGTCACAGCTCCCCTCGTTTCACACTCCTACACCAGGTAGTGTTTTCTACACTATCTACTGGCTTGCAAATGACCTACGAGAGTGGCATCTCGCGGCCACACCGCCACGCAGGTGTACGCTGTGTGTGCTCAGTTCGTCTTTGTTCCGTTCAGTTGTGGCAGGCTGTCCATCCGAACGCTCCGTTTGTGTTCACTTCCGTAGTTGACCGAGGTGATCCACACTACACTTCTGTCAAATCTAGTGTGTTGCGACAAGACCAGAGGCCTTGCTAAACCAACACGCACGAATGGAACAAGGCCACTAGGAGTAGCGACTCTGGCTTGGTAGGTGAGGAGGCCGGACAAACAGTCATTTCTACTCACTCGACACCTTCACTCAGTGCTGAGTGATCCCAAATCGTTGGCACTCGTAGTCACTCTCACCCTCCTGATCAATGTTTGAGCGATTGGCGGGTGACAGAAGTGAAGCTATCGTCACGACACCGCAACCCAACCTCACGTCCGTTGGGCACTGCGCCAGCTGAATTGGAAGTGAGCATATGGAAGAGAAGGCGCGCTGCAGCAAACAGCGCACACCTCTCATTCCACGCTCCTTCTTCTTCCGCGTCACTTTCTTGACTACAAGTAGTGTACAAACTGCGACGTATTGTGCGTGTTGCCAGTGTCGAATTGTGTACGGCAGTCAGGCCCTCCAACCACAACTCCTCGCATCTGCATGACCTATTAACCGCCAGCACCCTGACACCTTCACTGCAGAATAGGCGAGCACAAGGCAGCAAATGCGACATTTGAAGGAGGAGACCCGAAGGCACTCATGCGAAAACGGAGGCACACGCACCACCCCGCAACGGAACCCACGCACCCACCCACTCGAGGCAGGAGGTGTGTGCGGTCTGACTTTGACAAACTCTACTGCTGCTGTTGCCGCTGCACAACCAGATTGGCTTGTAAGCGGCGTTGTTTGAGTGCGAGGATCGCAGCACAGATGAATAATTAATCAGACCGTGGCATGGTCTCTACAAAAGACTCACTTGGTCAGCATCAACGAGAGGAGGTGGTGGTGGTGGAAGAAAAAGAGGTGGAGGAGGTGGAGGAGGATGAGGAGGAAAGCAGCATATTAATGAGCATTGTCTACGTGACACTGAGTAGGCTTAAAGCATTCACCTTGCAGCAGCAACCGACGTCGGTGGACGGAAGGCTGGCGTTCTTGACACACCAAGTCGGTGTGCAGTAGGCAGGCAAGAAAACCAAGCAAAAACACCCTCTCTGCACTTATCGGTGGTGACTGCGTGTTTAACCGCGCATCGTCTTGACAAGTGACCAGTAGCATCCACGCGTGGTGTACACAGGGCAACGTTGTACTGTTGGTTGCATTTGTCGGCTGCATGACGAATGACCAGCCCCTCTTCCTGTACTCCAAATAGTCATCCCTCGTTCGGCCCAGCACTAACGCTGGTGGCAGTGGTGGTGTTGGGGCACAACGCTGCACGCACGAGGCATTCCACTTGGGCACCTCAGTGTGCAACACTCACTGCACTGCCTTCTCCCGCTGCGCAAGTAGCTTGCAATGCCACCTCATTCTTTCATTGCTCGCAACAATGTAACACACCCTTGGGCGTTAGCGCTAACGCTAGCTCTAGCGGTGGCGATGGCGATGGCGATGGCGGCATCGGTGTGTCGCTGAGATACTACTGCGTGGGGCAAAGTTGAATTCCCGCCCTTGGCAATGTGCTAAGAGCGAACGAGGAAGGCAGCAACGCTTCTTTCCTCCGATGCGCCTGCTTTTAGTGCCGTAATTGATTTCGTGCATGCATTTCTCCTTCCGTTCCCGTCTTTTCACAGCTTCCTTTTTGCAAATCGCTGGGTCAAAACAGTTGCCTAAATCACGTCACCAGCACACCTTATTGCCAATCCTTGCCTTCTTCCTCGTCATCGTCTCCTTCGCAAGCATCTGAACCGTTTTACCTGGACGTCCGCCGACTGACCACACAGTCTGTTGGTCATGCGGGGTAATCTGTTCGGACAATCAGAGAGAGTCTTCCTGAGGTCATCGCATGCCATGCCAATCATTCAGTCGGCCTTTAGTCCACATCTGTCCATCTGGCAGTAAATGTCACTCGCCTCTGCCTCTCTGCTTTCGCTAAGCCCCCCACTGAGTCACTCACTGGTCGTGGCCACGCACAGCAACAGTTTCTGCCTCGCTCTCTTCCTCCTCGTCTTCTTCTCCTTCTCCTTCTCCTTCTCCTTCTCCTTCTCCTTCATCTTCTTCCTCCCCCTCCCCTTCACCATCCTGTCATCTCCCACACCAATCGCTCACCACGAGGATGTGGTGACACTGTGACCTGTGTGCCAAACACCCGCCAAATTGTGCAAACACGTCTGCGTTATTTGCATCAACAAACAATTGTGTGGATAAAAAATCGTGTGCACACCAATTGCCTCGAGGCAAGCACAGTAGTGCGCTCTTCTGCCAAAACCAACAAGGCAGAGCTTCACGTCCACCGCACTAAACGTGAGCCATTAATGCCATGCCAATGGTGTGTTTTGTTGCCGTCGCGTATGCATTATTCCTCCTCCCGCCCCCTCCCCGCCTCCCCCACCTCCCGCACCATCGCACTTCCCACATTCTACAAAATAAATTTGCCTCGTTTTCGCAGTGAATGAGACCACAGAGGTGCGCAAGCAACCTCGTCACAGACACACCTCAGATCGGTCGGAGAGGCTGAGTGCGAGGGCTGTCGAGAGCTGGCGCATTGTTGTGCACAGCATTGCAGTGAAGAGCAGTCGAGTCTGAAGTACCTGTCTTTTTTTAACACCCGCCATACACGATGATTTATTGCTCCAGTGTGACACCGCCACTCGGACTGGTGAATCGGGCTGGCGCACCTTCCGCTTGGGTGTTCGTCGACCAACGCCATTCTACATCCGCGCGATGTAGTTTTAATCTCAACCAGTCTGAGCACGACGAGTAGTAGAACACCTTTTGTTAAAGAATCTCTTTTCACTATTTGTTTTCCAACTTTACGTTGTCTGTTTGCCTTCCTTTCATCGGTCCTCCTGACATGACTTTTCATTGCATTGAAAGGGCCAATGCATTTTCCTAATTTGGTTGAGATCCAAATCGGCTTGTTTTTGTTACTCGCACCGTAACTTAATTTACTGATGCGGCGTAAAGATTCTTGCAATTGCTTTCTGATTCCAATCTCTTTGTGCTTCACCCTCTGAAACAAAAAAAAGTAAAAGTTGACTTATTGTTAAACAACTGTACTATATACTGTATTTCACGCTGATCCTGTATGGTAATTTAACCTGCAATCAGAACTTGTGTATCGTTTTGGTTGTGGTAAAGGTCAAACTGGTTCCTCCCACGTTCGCATTACCTGACATTTCCGTGATTGTTTGCTCATAAAACGATGCATTGGTGTACTGCCTCTATGCACAGAAACCTTAAATGTGAGAAAAGTTTGGAAACCCTCCTACCATGAAATGTGCAAGTATTTCACAGGCAAGGCTTAATTCAATGTCAATTTCTGTGTTTATTTGGGTCGGTTGTATGCTGACATTTGATTGGATGACTCATGTCAATCCTCCTCCTGCTCCCGTTTCTACTCTTCTCTCGCATTGCCTCGAGGAAACGGAACTGATTCATGCACAAACACGTGTTGTTGAGGTTGTATAGCACAAATTCACTCACTAATTTGCATACTCTGCCGACAATTTGGTGTCGCCCTTATGCAGATGTGCAGTCTTCAACTCGCTAGACAACACCTTCTCATTGGTTCAGGAGTTCTACAATGGTGCGAATTTTTGCTCATCCTTTACTAATTCCACTTTGGCAGTGAACTTGAGACATTTGCTTAGTCATTGTCACGCTCACGTGATGCATCACTCAGGTCATTGCCTTCTTAGGCTACTTGGCGTTTTGGGGAACATCGGCGTTGATTCTACACAGTCGGTAAACATTGATATGATACAAAGTACGTCCTTAGCAATCGACAGAGAGTAAGCATTCTAGTGAGACAAAGTCCATACACTCCGTCATTTGAGAAGTAGGAGAGGTTCGTGCACACTGAAGAGCAGATTATGAACCGCCGTCGTCAAGGCACCCATTAGGCGGCGACTTCGTTGAAAGCGTTCCGTCACGCCATCTAACTAGCCTGCAGATTAAGAAGACCAAGTAAATGCCAAGGGAAGACTCGAAACTGCTTACTTTAAAGCGTATTTTTTACGAAGCTTCCCATGGAATGCTAAATTTGTTTTACCGAATTTTGTTCCACTCAGTCTATTCTCTGTCCATTTGTTAGTCGAGACTTTGTTGACAGGTTTTCTCGAATCAAGGCAACTCGGTGAACACATCAAACAACACATTAGCCACTTGTCAGAACGTGGTGTGAGGGCTGTTGCTCGGTCTTCAAAGATACGCCGCACACTCGGTTCGATGGGAACAAAGGTGACTGCGAGGTGCGTCCACTGGATGTTGAACAGTACGAGGGCGCAACGAAGGCACTGCTTAGCTATGCCTGGCTGGATAAAAAGGTCGGAGGGAGGTGCAAAAAGTGGACCCATTCTTCGCCTGTCAATTAGGCGAAAGGCGTATGCGAAAAGGCCTCGCCAACACGTTCCTACAAAAGTGGGACTGGGAAAGGCCTGCTTCAATGGGAGGCATCATTTGGCAGTGTTCGGAGGGACCTCCACCTCCTAGACTGACTGGTCACGCCTATGGCAGAGGCTTGAGCGCGGTCGGCGTTTTGTGTTGGCTAGTGAGTAATGGAAGGTGGTGCAGACATCGCGGAAAGTTGCATGAGGGAACGGAACTTGGGGGAGATTAATAAAAGGGGAGGAAGTGGGACGCTTGGTGCAAGAAACAGCGACTGGCGGAGGGGTGGAGGCAGGAGGGTGGTGGTGAGGCCGGAAATGGCGACCTTGTTGATGGTTCTCATAGTTACGCGGACTGCCATCAGTGTGAGAGCACCGCGAGCCTGACGATTCACGGTGGTGCACATGTCTGGTGTGGTGTGGGTGAAGTGTTGCACGATGCTGCCGCCTTGAAGGAATGGACGGATGTGCGCACGCATTGCACCTTGTGCAATACCATGTTGGCATGGTATTGCACAAAGACACTGCATTACCAACAGCTAGTGCAAGTGGAGTGGATCGGTGGTTGACTTATAACAAAAGCATCGTGTGCAGTTTGCCCTGGTGCACAACCATTGAGGAAGGCAATGGCACCCTGTGCCACCACTGTTTGCCTCGACAGTGAGGGAATGCGGTGGCGCGTTGTCCTTTGGACTGGCTAAGGGGTGGATTACTATCAAGAGGTATTGGGTGGGTGATAAGTCGACTTGATTTGGTCATTACCAGGTGAGTCCATGAAAGTGGGGAGGAGGGGGGGGACGCGGCGCCTCGTGGCCACTTGAGGTGTTGAAGGGTGAGTGTTGGGTGTAACGAGGGGCAAGGGAAGGCGTGTGAAGATGAGCACGGTGAGAAAGGTGTCTGTTTTTGTTGTAGCACGTCGTTAACACGTGTGTTGTGCATGAGTGGAGAAGGGATTTAGGGAGAGCAGGATGTTGGAAATCAGGTTTATGGACCATGCAGGCGATAAGGCAGTGTTTCTTTTGTCTATGAACGTGATCTTGCCCACGCGTTTTTTTTGTTTTATTTTAGCCTTCCACCCGGTAGTCGAATGGTGGGACACATGCCCTCGACAATCAGTCAAGATCTGCTTTCCGCATCAGCTGGAGGTGCAACCAATGGAGATGACAATCAGAATTCCACTTCTTCCACCACCAATGGCGGTGTCGGTGGAGGTGTCAGTGGACCTCCTGAATCGCTTGGCAAATCACCATCTGTCGTAGCAATGGTCTCGGCCAACTCGCCTTCGGCTCTGGTTACCACACCTCTAATGAATTTCTACGATGCTTCTGCGGCTAGCGGTGGTGGCAACACTTACGTTTCCAATTCACACGTCGGCAATGCATCAGTTCGTGCAGGGGGCAAGTCAACTGCTGGCGATAACGTCGGGACCCCAAATCACACCTCTCGTCCCTTCTGGCGCTGTTCTTGGCAATACTGGGTCATCCTCATCTGTGTCCTTGCCTTCCTCCTTGCTGTTAGCTTCGCTGTCTTTTTCTCTGGTTAGTCTCTCAAGCACCAGCAATTAGCAGAACTGCTGCTCTACCATCCTACTCATCTGCAGCCATAACTCTAAACATATGAGTCCTAAAGGCCGATTTATGCAAATATCACGAAACTGCGTGTTTCCGGAATTGCGCTTGTCTACCCTCCCTCTTATCTGTGCTGTTTACCATAGCCGTACCAATTCAAACTGAATTTAGCTGTGAGGTAGGAACAAGTATTTGCTGGTCTAATTGTAACACTTCCTTTTTAAACGGCAAGGCAAGGACTTTAGCTAGTGCCTAAGGGCCAGACAATGTTTTACAATCGGTGCAATCCAGGCCCCAGTTGCTTTTTGTGGAAGGATTGACGTGGTAACCGATACACTAACCAATTGCATGACACCCAACATCTTACCTATTTCATGTCCCCATTCCATTCCTCACCTCTGCGTTTAGTATTTCACCTGTTTAGATGGATATGTTCTGTTTGATTTCGATAGCCTCCTTGTGGTGCATCCCCATAGATTCAGTTGACTTGGGACCCTCGAAGTAACAATGAAAGTGATTGCATTCCCCACAGGGACCAAATGACACCCATCGTGTCCCATTCTGATGCTATTAATTAGCCTACCATTATAAGGACGTACATACAATTGACCTGAACCCTTTCTGTCCCAGAAATTGGCTTGTTTTAACTGATCTGCACTTTTTGTTTGCACTCTTCTATTCTTGCCATTGTCATTTTGACAACAGGATTAGGTGATTTGACTTGCAGCGTTTCTCGACTACGCCTTCATCCCTTACACAAAGTGATTACTTTCTACAAAGAAATATTCCTCCCCAATAAATCTGGTGTGCAACAAAGTCATTTATATTCTACTAAAAAGGCGCTGTCACCACAACTTCGACGACCTTGAAATTGTCCAATGAGAAACGCAAGGTCACCCTGCGTTCACTAGATCCACGACAATAGGGCCTTGAGAGCTCATATTAAGCTAATATGTTTTTCGAGATAGTTAAGTGTATTTTGCTTCGTACTTCCTGTTTTGTGCAGTTGAAGGAAGTTGAAGATTTAGTTGGACTTGATAAGCAAAGACGCCCGTAGGTTTAGCAGGCCAAATGCCTTCTCGCCCAACATCCGGTGGCTTAGGGGCGTGCACAATCCACTCCAACGGTGGAAATGCATTTTTATTGTGGCTTTATCATTCACTTATCTATTAATCAAGTTAGATTAATGAATTGGGGTTTTGTTTTATTTTATCAGAAAATGCGAAGTGGTTGGAGAATCGCCTTCATGAGAAGTATGCGCAGGATCCGGCGATATTCGGTAAGTTGACAGCTTCAAAGGACTGTTTCTTAACTAAGTTAATTAGGATGAGAAAGAGGGAGGGAGCGAGCGAGCGACTTGCCCTTAGGCTTGAGTTAATCCCATTTAATTTTTTATATGCTCTCGTGCTGCTCTCATTTTAGTCTGCACGCCTTATTCGTACTTGGCGCCAAAATTTCCCCTTCAAATGTGCAAAATGAATGGAATTAAATCCACAGACACCAAAAACATATACACTCACGCTAATGCATGCACACGGCGTTTTGCATGTCACGTAAATCACATTTGTTTACGAAATGTGGAAGCGCTGTGTAATTGACGCATGGTTCCTGTCTGTGGTGGTGGTGGTGGGTGTACTTTTTTGGGACTGGATCATGCTTTCAACTTGAAACTCTCCTTTTTTTTCTTCCTGTCATGTTTAAGCAGGCTAATTGCTCTTGAAGGCATTGTTTGGTCTGTGAGTTGGGTGGGCAGTTTTGTTAGCTCTCTCGTACAAACATAGTCGGGCAGTTTGTGGCAGCAAATGTAGCGCCAGTGGGACGCCTCGTCCCACGTGGATGGAGGCGATTCGAATGTGCAAACGGCGGCTTCAGCTAACCCCAACAACATGTAGACCATCCGAGTCGAGCAGTTGGTTTTATGAGCCTCGTACACTCCACCGTTTGGCGTCAACCTCGGACTTGTTAATGCAATAAAATAACCCAATTAGGTGGTACTAATGAGGCCGTGGATGTTCTTGCAATTTTACGTCTTTTTTATTTATTTTGACTTTTACTAAGGTCTCTTCAATCCACACAATCCACCGCGAAAAATTGAGCCCAACACTCAGGTGAAGATACGTCTAGAGCCAATGGGTCTGTGGGCTGGCCATTGGCACACTCAAAGTGACCTCTGCACCATCTACAACATCACCCTCACCTCAGAGCTCTCTTCTGTTGGAATTTTTTTGCGCTACAGCACTATGCCCACTATTGTGCATTACAGTCACTTTGATCGTATCCTTGGTCGTCAATTGAAGGTGGATAGTGTGGTGAAAAAAGACACTACCGATCTTCCCAAAGAGGCCTTTCCCTCTGTTCCTTCTGCTATTCATGTGAAACCGGTAAGACAATTCTCTTGTGATTGTTTAATTTAGTAAAAGAGCCTTTCTCTTCTATGGTTTATGCAGAAATTTGCAATTGTAGTACCACTTTGACAGCCTAAATTACGCCTATGCGTGGGGGGGAAGGTCTTGTGGTGGTTGTTTGGATTTGAAATCTCTTCATTCACACAATTTTTCCAATTGCATCAGCAAATTTTGGTCTTGTTTACTTAAGATGGGCTATTTTCTCGTTCTATTCACCGAATTTATGGGTGGCTAGATTTCCCCCCCCCCTTCTCCCTCTCCCCCTCCCCCCTCCCTTCCCCTCCTCCCCCCCTCCAACTTGGCATTGCATTTATCATTGGAGGGAGAGCGAGAGGTAGGCAACCGAACACACAAACACACTGACAGTGCACTAAAATATTCTTTATTCACTTTTTTTGTAAAAAAAAAACAGAATCTCCCGCGTACAACCGGTCGAGTGAGGTGCCTTAAAAAGGGTCACTGGTTCATCTCCATCGTCAATGATCAGCCCAGAACCGAGGATATCATCCTTTCAATGGCCGAAATTGGTAGATCCTTTCTTTTCTTTTCAAAAAAAATAATTAATATTATTAATAACGCATTGTAGAGCTCCTCCCAACTGCCTCGCAAACATTTAAGCGCGGTCTTTTTCTCTGTTCATTTAAGACATGCAAAGGAATGCGAGCTGCACTTCCGTTGTTGGAAAAGTCTTTGAAAAGGCCGCTTCGGCATGGAACAACTTTCATGTCTAAAGGCAGTCAATTGTATTTGGTTACTTTAATGCAGATTAGGGATGGAAAGTGAGCTAGTGCGACTGAAAGACTCGACATTCGGGCTTTGGGATGGAGGTGTTGTGCATGCTAAGCCCTTCTCACCACAACGGCGTCGGTGACAGTGGTGGAGGGCATTGCTGACAGCCTTTTACGCCGTATCGTTGCCTTTTTGCTGTACGGCTATGAATCTTGTCTTTTTTTATGCCCACACCCTAGTGCATAGACGATCAAACAGCTTTGCTTGGCATCTTGACAAACGGCGCTTGGGGTAGCTCACACAAAACTTGTGCATTGGTTGTTGCCACGGTTGGTAATGCGACACACATTTTAGCATCTATTTCGGCGTTGTAGCCATCTCTTCTGTATCCTCGCTTAAGTTGAAGGTCTAAATTGTGAGGAGGGAGCATCTGGGAAGTGATTTTATTCCATTGTTTAAACCAGTCACTGGCCATCGTGGCCAGTTTTAGCCTTGTGACTGTATTGTCATATAAGTTGGCAAATTGGGCGTTTATTGTTGCGGCTGGGTTGGGTGAGGCAGATTGCGTCTTGGAATGGTGGATTAGTGATGGTTAACGCCTTTTTTTTCAATAGTTGGAGCATTTGAGTCTACAGGTGACTGTTTTAGTGCTGGGAAGGTAGCGCCTAGAGGTCGTATAAAACAAAAGCAACGACTTGAGCGGGCAATCGAGTGCTGCGTCTTTCACCATTGCAGCTGTACTGGGCGGGCACGGGTTTCACCTTCCTCCTGCAAGTGATTTTGATCCCCATTTTAAGATCGTCTCCGCCTTTCTGGTTACTTGTGTGGCTCTTTGAATGCCCATTCCACTCCCAGGAGGTGGCGGTGTCGGGAGTGCACCAAACACGAAGATTAGCAAATCGCCCTGCAACTTCATTCCATTTGTCTGGCATTACAATCAAATCCGAATGAAGCGTAGCTTGAAGGCAAGTGGGGCACCACTTGGAGCCCAGCAATGCCCTGTTTATCTCACACAGAAGAAGGAGATGTGCTTGTAGTGTAAAAAAAGGCAGTGTATACGCATTCCATTGCGCTCTTCTCTCCGAAGTCATCAGCAGTACTGCCGATTCGTTTTTACTGCATTTGCACTAATCTCTCTCCTGCCAGGGTTCTCTGGATTCTGGCCTGAAAACTGGCTCATGCGACATGTCGGTGTGGTGGTGCATAAAAGAGCGGCAAGATGGTGGTAGGACTCGTAGAAATGGAGCTGTGCATTTTAAGGTGAAGACAACAATCCTTCACACACATACACACACACAAACACAGACACACACACCGGCTTATGTACAATGCATTTGTTTCTGTTTGTTCCTTTGTAATTTCACCCCGAAGCGGTCATAAATTTAGCCTCGGTGGAGCAACAACTGTTTGAGTAGTTGATTATGCTCACTCACACACCCGATTGGAGAGGCAGATAGGAGGTAGTCGGTCTCGCATGCGTGTATACACACCCCGACTTGCCTTTACTGTCCCAAAATTGCCGTCGTAGCCGACATAAGAGGAGTGGGGTGTTTTTGTGTGTGTGTGTGTGTGTCGCCCATCCTCACCCTCCTGCCCGGTCGCCTCCCGCCTTTATCCTCTCTCTCGCTCTCAAGTTCCACACCCTATCCAACCGACAGGGTCCTTTGCGATACCGACCGCTGCCTCATCGATTGCAGAGGGGACTGGATCCTCTCGCCTCTCTATCCTGCGTGGCTTGAATTTTCATGCCCTCAATCAACCTCGTAGTTACTACGCCATGGAAGAAAATTAGACCATCCCATTAATTGTCATTAGCAGACAGCAAAAATAGACCACCACAGTCCTCACCTCTCTTTATTGGTTGAACATTCACTTGTCGGTAATTGTGGGAGCTCTTTGAATGTGTGGAACTGACACACCCACGCACACACACACACACACACTTGATGCTGTGGCGTGAATGGAAGTTTTTTTCTCTCTCTCTCTCATTTGGATATTTAAAGGAATCACCATTAAGTGGGACGAGGCTTGAGCGTCCGCTCTCTCTTTTTGTTTTGTGTGACTACTTTTTCAGCGCCACAAATTTGCCATTTGCACGATTCGGTGCGACCGCGGATGTCACAAGTGCAAGGTCGCGGGTCAAATTGGATTGGAATGTATACAAAAAAAAGTGAATAAAACCAAGGTGTTACAAATGTACGCTAGTGAGAGTGAACGGATTAATTAAACAACACTTTTAGTGCTTTATTTCGTGTGGAGCAGCCTCAGAGGATGCGGGAGAGAAAAAGTCCAGTTGAGATTAAAAAGGAGGTTTCCCTTTTTTTTCTTCTTTTCTCGTTCTCTCTCCTCGCAACTTATGTGGCACCGTCATTTGACATGGAAGAGTAAAAATATGCAAAACCGGCACTGAATCATCGTGTTGCTACTGCTGTCATTCCATTCCTCCTTTTGCTGCTACTTGAACAACTACCCAAAGAGGCGCCTGTCACAGCGTCTACTCTCTTCCTCACTCCTTTTTTCCATCTTTCAGTGATGCCACGAGGATGTCCAAACGATTGTAGCAACAGAGGCATCTGTTCTCAGGGTGTTTGTGACTGTCTCAATGGACTAACTGGAAAGGATTGCTCCTCCGGTGAGTCTATGTGGCCACAGTTTCTGACTAGTGAGATTTGAAACAACAAAAAACCCTCACGAAGTCTTTGATAGATGTCATCTGTCAAACCGGAAAGTTGAACCTTTCCCAGAGTGAATTTCTTCTCCTCCAACATGACAAAACTTCCTTCTTAAACAATGGCTACTTTGTTGCCGGTGCATCCTCCTATTCTGTCCATTGTGTGCTTTTCCTTTTCGATTTCTTGTAAGTTGTCATCACTTCTGTCGTCGATTGGCATGGCAATTGTTTAATCCACTTTGATGTAGAGTGAGAGTGAGGATCGAGTTCGCCTCGGTTGATGCTTTCCACTGATCACTCGGTCGCTTGTGGCACCAGTGACTGGCAGGATGACTTGGTCTAGCACATTGTACTGAATCAGACTTCGCCCAATTTGGGCAGAAACGATGTGCGTGCCGAGAGGGCGAGATTGCGGCAGTTGATAAACCGCTCCACACGGGCAGATTTCGTCGATTTGGGGTTTCCCTTCTCTCTCTCTCTCTCTCTCACTCTCTCTCTCTCTCCCTCTCGCCCTGCCTGCCTCCCGTCCGCCCTCCCTTGCCCCATTCCCATCTCTCTCCCGCTCCCGCTCCCGCTCCCGTTCCCTCACCCTACAAATTTTGGCATTTAGGCGGCCGTGTCTGTACCATCTTATGCATGCGTTTAGAGGGGCATATAGCTGTGAAAATTGTGGAATTTTAAGCAAAAAGTAAGGTGGTAGCTCGGGCTTGGGGTTGCTCTTCCGGTCGGTGTTGCACCGGAAGTGTGGGGAAATGGCGATGCGCCTTCTTTTTTGGGGAGGAGAGGCGCGGCCAGGGGACACTAATTGGTGTTGATGCCAGGGCAAAATACGCAGTTAAGTCTTGCCTTCTTTTTTCTTCTCTCCATGATAGTTATTGCGCGAGGAATAGAAAGAAAAAAAAAGAACAAACAAAAACAAACCACGTAATGCAAAAGCGCTGGAAGGCTTTTTTGGATGCTTCATTTGTCATAGGTGCTTTCAACTGTGAATGTTTTTTTTTTGTTTGGAATGAAACTCGGCCCCCCCACCTCCTCTTTTTCTTACTCATCAAACTCGGATCTTCAATGCTGCAGCATCACGAAGGTCACTTATGATTGAGTGTTGAACAATTTCAGTGGAGGATGTGCCAATATGCAGCGGACATGGAGAGTATCGTCAGGGCAGATGTCACTGCTTCTCCGAGTGGAAAGGTCCAGAATGCGAGACTTTGTGGTCGGAGTGTCCGGATCCCACCTGTTCAGGGCATGGACGTTGTGTCACTGGTGAATGTCTCTGTTTTGACGGTTTTGGAGGTGATGCTTGTCAATTCCGTAAGTCATTCAGCCCCCCTGACTGATGTCATTGCTGCCAAAATGCTACTTCCTCAGTAGGCGACGTATCAATGACCTTATCTCCATTTTCACCGCCACCTTGACAAAAATCACGTCGGTCAAAGGCTTTTTGGCACATTAAGACTAAGCATGGCCTAATTGCATTGATGGCTTTCATTTCCTCCTCCCAAATTACTGATTTTTCCTTACTGCAGCAGAGGGACTATTAAGTGGTGGTTCACTTTTTTGTGGCTTTCCCGCCAAAATAGCGTGACATTTTGGAGGGCAATTCAAGCCACTTCTGTGTGACATTTCGGTCTCACAATTGTTGTGCAATACAAACCTGCTAAAGCATTAAGGATAGCTTAATTTTTTGACCAAAACAATCATTTATTTGAATTTAGTGTGTGGATAGCATGAAAACTTGTAGTTCCTCCTCTTGTTGTCGGTTTGAAGGCGTGTGGGTTTGAAAAAGAGTCAAATGAGGTGGAATTCTTCGCCCCAGTGAGGTGATTCCGTGCTAAATCTGTGGATCAGTTTCTCATTTTGTACAGTCTGCTTACTAGTGAGTAGGCGGCGTTCCCCAACGATGGCTTTGACTCCTTCCATTCCCATTCTTCCTCAGTTACTGGCTTGAAATTGGATCGGTCTCTCCGAAGCGTATTGAAAGCGAGTTGATCACCATCTCTGGCAGATTTCTCGCCTCCACACTCACCAGCTTGTGCGTTGAGACGTTCGGCCATTCTGAAGTGGCAGTGATGTGCAGTGTGGCACTCCTGAAGGCATGGAAGTGACTTCACTGGGAGCTCAGAGGCTCTGCTGGGGTTCGTCTCTGCGAAGTGGAGTTTCCAGGCACCATTTCCTGATATCAGTACAAATCTACGATTTGATTTCTGACTGAAACTCTGACTCTTAGTGTGTGGGATTCATGTATGCCTATGGTTCCTCCAGTCATCAGTCAAGACGGTCAAATAAAGCACAATTCTTCGGCCTAGTGAGATAGTTAAATTATAAATTCTGTGGATAAATTCATTTCCTTTGCAGTCTACTTAATTGTAAGTAGGCGGCGTTCTTTGCGATGACACAGGCAGTTCCCCGTCGATAGCTTCGACTCTCTCCATTCCCATTCCTCTTCAGTCACTTGTTTGTAGTCGTATTGGTCTCCCTGAAGCGTATTAAAAGTGAGTTGATGGTAATCTCCGACAGGTTCCCATCCTTCACACTCACCAGCTTGTGCGTTGAGCCGTTCGGGCACTTTGAAGTGGCAGTGCTGTGCACTGCGGCACTCCCGAAAGCATGGAAATGACTTCACTGGGACCTCAGAGGCTCTGCTGCGGTTTGTCTCTGGGAAGTGGAGTTTTTAATCCTAATCTTCTTGTCTCGGCATAAATCGACGACTTGCCTTCTGACTAAATCACTGACTTCCTCTATTTTAGTGTATGGATAGCATGAAAACTTGTAGTTCCTCATATTGCCATCAGTTTGAACGCATGTAGGCTCGAAATATGGTCAAATAAGGTGGAATCCTTCGTTCCAGTGAGGTAAATGTGTCAGCTTAATAGTGGGTAGGCGGCGTTCTTTGCGATGACACAGGCAGTTCCACATCGATGGTTTCGACTCCTTCCATTCCCATTCCTCGTCTATCACTTTTTTGAAATCGTATTGTTCTCCTCCGATGCGTACTAAAGCAGACTTGATCATCATCTTTGACAGATTTCTATCCTCCACACTCACCAGCTTGTGTGTTGAGCCGTCCGGCCATTTTGAAGTGGCGGTGGTGTGCACTGCGGCACTGCCGACAGCATGAAAGTGACTTCACTGGGAGCCCAGAGGCGGTGCTGGAGTTCGTCTCTGGGATGTGGAGTTTTCCATCGCAGTCCCCTAATCTCAGCACAAACCTGCGACCAAAACCGGAAATTACTTTGTGAAAGGCTTATTCCACACCAGACTATTCCTTACGGCTGCGCATTCATTCCAAAAAAGAGCATCCGGGAATCCCATAGTTGCGTGGCGTGTTGAAGTGCAGTTGAGACTTTTTTATTCGCCTTTAACTGATGCCTTCTAAGCGATTGAATTGAGCCATCCCAGAATGGCCTTTTGAGGCGTTGCCTTCCGAAGCTCTTCTAGACTCTTGATAAGCAGGTGCGAATCCCCCCCGGACTGACAGCCAGTTGCATTAGTAGTTTGTTTACTTTACTCGATGAGTAACACAAGTCTTCTCGTCGCTGATGCAAAATGACGTGGCAAAACTTTCCTACTCCAGGAACTTGCTCCTCGCACAACTGTAGTGGAAACGGAGTCTGTGTGGACGGAGTGTGTCGGTGTTTTTCCGGTTGGGGTGGCAATGCCTGTGATCGTCGTGACACCGCCGATCTCAGTATTGGTGGAGTTGACTTTCCCAGCCAATCTCAACAACAAAAAGACGCTAGCAGTAACTCCTCCCCACCTGAATCGGTCTGCTCTTTTAATGGATATCGCGAGCCAACTACTGGACATTGTCGCTGTTTTCCGGGCTTCGAGGGTACCGCCTGTGAGAAAGGTAATCGCATCTGACCTCTCACCTCGTCGTCCTTTGTCCTCAAAAAAAAGCACGCATAATCCTATCCTTCCCCGCCTCTTTCACCTCTCCCGCTTTCTCTTCCATTGCTTCCTTACCACCACCCTATCTTCCATTGCATTTTGAGAGACAGAGTTACCGAGAGACGTTTTTCTATTGGTTTGATGATGATGCTAGAAAGATGTACTACCAAATGCGTTAGCTCCCCTAGAACCCACACACGTATACGTTCGTAAATAATTTTATCTGCAAATAAACTTGTGATTTTGACAATGTGGCAGTTTTTTCTTCTTTTTATTATTTTTTTTGCTTGTTTTACACCATTTTTTCTTCCGCCCCCCCCCCCCGTTCTGGAGGGTTGGCCAAATGCATCAACGTCAAAAGTTGTTGCCATTCCTTCCACAAATTTTCCATTCACTTGCATTTGGCTGTGGTGCTTTTGTGGTCATTGGCCAACCCTCTGACCCCCTCAGTCGCCTTTCATGTCTCACGATTGTGAGGCGACGAGACGTCCAAAGTGGGCACGCTTTCTCCACCACTCCATTCCACTAACTCAGTGGCCTCTCTGCAACTCTGCAGCTCTGTTTATGTTTGCATTTCTCGTAGCTACTATTAATCTAGCTAATCTAAACACACTGAATTGGATTGAAAGAGAACAGTCGTGGTTTACAGCACAAAACGGTTGGTCTCTCCTTTTTTTTCTTGTGTTGAATTTGATGGTAGAATTATTCCCTAATAGCCTTCCAATTATGGCGTGTTGTTTGTTGGACCAAGGTGGGCATGTCTTTGATATTTCCCTTCCACAAGCGTGAGTCAGTATCCCGGTGGAAAGGTTAAAGCGCATAACCGCAATTACGATGGTTGTAACCCAAACTTTGGGATGTTGAGTCACGAGGCTACGCATTAGGCTAATGAAAATTAGCGTCTATCGGCCTTCTTTTAGACTTATTTTTCAACCTCTCAACTAAGTAAACTTGCTATTGGCAAATTCACTCTCACGGAGTACGAGGCAATGGCTTCTCTATTTGCAAAAGACTGCGATTGAAGCCTCTCCGTGTGCATGTGCTGACTGGAGTGGCGGCATGTGGATGCCGTAGTCTAGACGGCCTGGCCGCCTTCTTCAGATTCACTGCTATAGTGAAAGTCTAGCACGTGATTTCCCGAACCAATGAGAAGCTGCTGCCTCGTAGTAGGTTGGACCTGCACATTTACATGCTGCAACAAACTTGTGATGCAGTAAGGAAAGTTGGTGAGTGAAATTGGGCTGTGTGTCCTCGGCTCCAAGTGATTATGCGTGAAGCGGTCCTCTTTTCTCGGGCAAGCGGGAGGAGTAATGAGGCTAGCGAATTGGCATCAATTATCCAACCAGGTACCAACACACACACACACACACACACAGGGTAACAGTAGCTCCGGTGTTTCAGTTATTCATTCCAGCAAACGGCTAAAATAATCACTTTCGGCCCCCTGCTCAAGCATTCTAAAGTGGTCTTTTTGTCTAGACGTGACCTGTGCCAGTCGCTGTGTAAATGGCGTGTGTATGGGCGATCGGCGTCAACTCCTAGCTGGTGGACCAGCCCTGCCCGGTCTCCTACCGGCGGCAGCAGCACTCATCGACCCGGCCGTCTGCTTCTGTAATGACGGATGGCGAGGTGTCAATTGTGACGTGCCCACCTGCAATGCGAAATGTCTTCTCAACGGTCAGTGTGTCAATGACACCTGTGTGTGCAATCGAGGCTGGAGTGGAGTAAATTGTAATCTCAGTGAGTTCAACTTCTCTAAGGTGAATTATAAAGTATCTTGCCGTCTCACCCACCTATGAAAATCAGTTTAAGAAGCCAATAGTTGAAAGGAGCCCTAAGCGCTATGTTTGATTTTGTTCTTTTCTCAATAGTACCAACGATTATGATGCGACTCTGTCACAACAACGAAACAGTAATCCATTCCACCTTGACACATCGTTGGGATTTTCACTGCCATTCAGACAGATTTCAGTCACGCGAAGTTACACTTTTTCTCACTTTTGGTTCATTGGATTTTTCGTCTTTTTTGTTGAAAACCGAGTTGTTTCAATTCATGCGCCGCGCTCTTGCCTTTGGTAGTTCTTTGCTTGACTTTGTGGACAACTCTCAAACACTTCAACAAGCACAGTGATTGATCCAGCTAGGTGCTTCCCAATGTTGAAATCAAGTTGCCTCCAGCAGTGTTGTAGGCCACAGGCCTGGCGATAGCTTTCTCTTGAGCTCACTGCATTAGCTTGAAACTGCAATAGAAATTTCGCAACGATCATTTGACTCCTTAACTCTTCTAGCCAGTCGAACGCTAAGCAAATAAATCAGCAACTCAACTAATGCGAGCATTTCCTGCTACTTTCAGAGCCCTTTTTACGTTTTGTTCATTCCGAAATAATGGGCACACTCCGAGTTACTCGTGCGTTTGCTCACTAAAAGCACTAATTGTTTACTTGAATGGACTGTTTGTTCTCCACTTTTTTTCTCATAACAATCACTGCTGCATTCTACGCCCATTTGAGTTTATTTAAAATAAAGCTGCTTTTTTATTCTATCAAGAAAGTATTTCCACTTCATCTGTCCCACGTTAGTAGCCTCGACTTACTTTGAGGTAGGTAGGTTGAGAATGATTGTTTAAAGAATAACAATAATATTCAAATAACTCATAAAAATGGGGAGTAGAATAGTCTCTTCAAAATAATAGTGCATAGTGTGTCCTAGTTAGTATGCAATTTAGTTTAAATGTTCCAATTTCGAGGTCGCGAAAATTGGGTACGAGAATCGCCTTTTAGTATTGGCCTTTAAAGCAAGATTTGACAAAAAGAGGGGTGATTAAAGCGAACCTTTTGTGCTTTTCAGTGAGTTTGAGAAATTGCATTCTTTTAAATTCAATTTTGCGGTTTATGTAACTATGACGTATAAGCATGAGCAGCAGTAAGGGAGAAGTGAGTAACTATGATTTATACGCTGAGTACAGGGAGGTGATGGCAGGTGTCAAAGCAAGAAGTCACTCCCCCCAACATATGCACTCGGTTTGAAAGTGCATTATTCCCTCCCTCCTCCTCTCCCCCATCAAAGAATCAATCGTGAGAGAGCAAACCTATCCGTCTGTCGCACCAACACTGTCTAGACGACCAGCTGTCCACGAAGAAGGTAATGAGCATTGAAACACCTCATTAATAGTCTGTCAGGATTGTAGTAAGGTTTCGCGATTGCAACAAATGCAAGAAGAAGTGAGGCGTAAATGGCGCAAAACATCTTGTGAAAAATGTCTGGTCAAGTGTTACATGATTTGTTTGCCTTTTGGTCGAAGACCAACTGAACCAGTAGAAAATGTCTTGATGGTTTTTTTTCTTGGTGTTTTTAAAAGGCATTCCAAGACCTCATGCCTTGTGTGCTATCAAATGCATTCATGAGAAAAGTGCATACCGCACTTTAAGTTGAGTGAGAGGGCTGAGATGCGGGCACTGCTGCCTCATTCCCATCCCTCCATTTTTCCCATTGAATACTTCTCAAAGCTCTGAATGATGTCTATCACCTTTCTCTGGCATTAGGCACTGGAAAATCACACATCACTGTGTGAAAGGAACAGACGCTTGGAAGGCAAGAATTGATTAGAAACAGAGTTTTATTGCGTCGGATTGTTTGCGTCCGGAGATACGACACATTTTTAGTAGCAAAAGAAGAAAATTGTAAACTTGTGTGTTGACTATTTCAACAGAACAAAGCATTCACCGAATTTCTCTCTCTCTATCTCTCTCCGATTATTCAGTGTTTTCATTTAGCTGAAGCAAATACTTTTAGGTGATACAGAATTTGGAGTAGCAAGGCAGATTAGTTTAATCATGTTAGAGTATTTTTCTTCATTCGATGAAGTCGACACCGACAAGCACTCCGACAAGACAACTTGAAAGGTCATTTATTTGTCTGTTTTTTTTTGTTAGACCTGATTCACTAGCATTGAATTTTAGTGGTCTATCGGTACCCACCTAATGTCAATACGTCTTACAGCTTTGCTGTAATGGTGGCAAGTAAACTTGTGTACATGCTGTCAACATCCCAGCCCATGCAACCGCCTTGGTAGAGTCCATCCTGTTAAATGTCAGCACTAGAAGTTGTAATCATGGCAGAACTGTTAAGCCAAACACGTGTTGATTGGCCTAATATGATTGTATTTTGTTTTTCCCACTGAGAAAGTCTTACTTTCGGTTCCCTTCTCTTATTCCCCCTATTTTTCTATAGAATGATTCCGTTGTCGGTAGATTTTGTGATAAGGACTACGCAAATCGGGCTACTTTTGTAGACGACAAACGGCTGACTCACCTGGACTTGTTCATTATCGCATTTCAGCATTCCGTGGTCGTGGTTGGGCAACCGCCCGCCCGTCCGCCCGCTCGCCCTCCCGCCCGCACCCTAATGGCCAACTTATTGTCCGGCCTCCAATGTTATAGTGCTTAGGAGGAAGATTAAGATACAAAAGCAACAGGAAGACTGTTCTAGTCTGTGTTTTGTCCTCTGTCGAGGCTCTTCTATCACGCTGCAATCTCCCATATTCCACTCGTAGTTGTTGATGTTACACTTGAAGCCTCGCCTGCATTTCACTGCCGCCTATCCTCGTCTTTTTTTTTGTCTTCTCATCGCCCCGAGGACAATTTCAACTCTTCCTGTGCATCCCAAGATTGGGGAGGTGATGGTTGTCCAAAGTCGGCATAATCAGCCAACCATGGCAGTCGTTCCTCATTTTGTTTTTCTCAAATCGAAGTCAGCCCATTTATTTGGACTTCGATTCGTGAGAACTTTTGTACTGTTTTTGTGAGAAATGGCAGATTCTGGTCGTACTTTTTTTACCATGTTAGTTGTTAGTATCGCACACCATCGTGAGGTGACTTCTCCACTCTCCTTGTGATTAAAACGAATGAAGGGGACATCAGACATGCTATTTTGCTGTTGTTTTTTTATTCTTTGTTTCTGGAATTTTTGGGTGCATTGGGACAGCCTTTCTCTTGTCTTTTTCGCCAGATGAATGTCCCCTGGGTTGTAGCGGCCAAGGGCATTGCATTCGAGGTGAGGACGGTCACTACTTTTGTCAATGCTTTACCAACAGAAAAGGATCTGCATGTCAAGTTTCGCATGAAATTTTTTGCAACGACGCAAGAGATGACGATCAAGGTTAGTTTAGCATCATTCAACTTCGTCAGTGGAAGGCGTGTGAGGGCATTACTGACGCCTTGCGTTTGCTCCCCTAGACGGTCTCATTGACTGCTTGGATCCGGACTGCTGTAGCACAAAGCATTGCGAAAAGTTGATTCAATTGCAAGGCAGTCAGCAACAAGCTGTGGAAGATGCTAGACAAAGTTGTGCTCACAGCAGTGAGATTAGCGCCCTCGTTTTGAGCACTAAGTTATCACCACCAGGCAGTTCATTCTATGATCAATTGGAGTTCCTTCTGCTTCGTGATCTCACCACAGATAAAGTTGATCCACGGTGAGTTCAAAACTGCTTCTGCCCTGGCTAGCATGACTGGCCGATTTGTCCTCCCCAACACCATCAAAGAACTCAATTCGTAATGTCACACATGTGTGACACTGGTAATGCCTATCCTCTACCTTTCAGTCGTGTCTCCGTTGTTCGCGGGGTCGTTCGTCAGTGGGATGGCACGCCTTTCTGGGGTTGTCGAATATTTGATCGTCTTAATCCCGTCATTGGATCCGCATTGACGGACGAAAACGGCCGGTAAGGTTGAGCTTTAATTTCTCAATGGAGAATGCAAATTCTTTCTTCCATTAAATCAGCTTCGAGTTGGTTGTGGATGGTGGCTTCCTCGTTCAATTGGAGTTCATTCGTTATCCGACCAGTCGATTCACTGCCCAATTGGATGTCTACGTTCCTGTGAATCAGATTGTCAATATCGGCGACTTTTACCTCATTGACAGATCAATTCCTATTCTTTCTCCTGCATCGTCTTCCACTCCCTTCAAAAAACGTGCCTTTCATGATGGTGCAGTGACAGGTGTGGGTGGAATGCTTCCAGCCTCGCCTATTTTCGGTGATCTCTGGATAGCTGGTCTTCTCCCCTCTATCAACTCTGACACCGCCTCCGATTTCTGCCCTCCTGATGTCCATGACATCAGTCGTCTTGGTGGACCAAAAATTGAACCACCATGGAGTGGTAGTGAAGAAAATGCCAATGACGGCGATCTCGTTTGTTTCGATTCCGACGCAGCTGTCTGTGCAAGTCGTGGAGGTATTTTCTTCCACAAGTACACTTTAAAAGTAAGAGTGTGGCCACGTTCAACCTCTCACTTGTTCCATTTCCATTGGCAAAGCTGCGTCGAGGCTTCTAATTTTCTAGCCTTCAAAACTTCGCCTCGTGTATAGTTCGGATAAGGTGGCGAAATCGTCGTCTTTTCTGGTGGTGAAAATGCTTACCAACGATAGACCACCGCCAGACACCCTCAATGAGGTACATCTCGCCATTGATGTGGCCGGTTTGCGACAATCCTGGCGATTTGAACCGGTTCAGGGCTTGGAATTCACCTTCGTTTGGAATCGTACAGACGGCTACAACAGATCTGTCTACGGCAGAGTTCTTGCTCGAGGTAAGCTGTGCATGTGGGCATTTTTTTTGTGTTCACAGGACCAACTAAAGCACCGATGTAGTAGTTTGTGAGTGCCCTCGGTGCTTCGAAAGCCCTTGTGGCTAAATTTATGTCCCCCTCCCCTCGCCACACCGAACTTGCGGCCTTTGCATTTTATTCTAGCAATGGGAACAACAAATTCCTTCCTCCTCTTTGTACCGGATTAGTAATTGCATTGCAACGTACGATAGATTCGGTGGGTGCCGCAGGCAAAGGCGCTTTTCACTGTTTCTTCTCCTAGGAGACAATTTAAGTCAAAGTTAGGCGAAATGTGTGTCTATGTGGGCTGAAATAAATCAGGATTCCAGACAAACAAAGCACTACACAGCCCTTCTCTTCTTCTGGGCGTTGTACCCGACGCTCACCTTGGCAGGCCTCCCAAATCAGCCATCGCAACGAGCTAGCCGTGCCTAGTGCCGACATTAGACCACTGCGTCGGTGGTTCCTTTTTGGCGGTTTAAATCTACTCGACTTGGAAACTTGGTTCTGCCGATTTGGAGACGTTAGTCCACCGGTCTTCCGTCCGGGTGGTCCATGGCTAGTGTCGCTTCAGTTGTTAACGGTCTTCCTGTAGAAAATGGGAAAGGAGTAGACGTCGAAGACGAACGCTGTGCTTGGCCTCTCTGCTACGGGACGTCAGAGATTCTCTCACTTGCAGCACAGACACTCCTTTAGCGCAACTGCAATAGGTCGGGGGTGGAAATCCTACAAAGTCGGGTCTGCATTCCGGTGCCACTACTGTAGCGCGTCTCGAGTCCTCTTTGAAAGCGCAAGGAAGCAAAACATGGATCCGAATGTACATATATTCAATTGAGGTAGAGAATCCGGCTGCTGACATGGCCGGAGGCCAACCCACGTGGCTAACTCCAAGCCAACCAGCATCCCAAACAACCAAAGCGTTACAATCCTTAATCCAAATAACCTTCCCCGTCCCCTCTCTGTCAACGCTTCAACCCACACACCAACAACCTTTAAATTTTTCACCAAATACTTTTATAAGCCCATCGAGTGGAAGAAATATCAGAATATCTCATCACCCCCAAGAAAATGGTCTCATGTCAGTTCTCAAGTCGATTTTCTTATTTACGACCAATTTTACCCCGTCAAAATCACGTGCAGGTCAACGCTAAGACGGCAACTAACCTCCTCAAGGTCAATTTACTACCACAACTGCGCCAAATCCAAACTACCCGTGTCCTCAATCGTCCGTATGAAAGTTTTTATTGTTTTTTACCTTCCCAAACAGCACGACTCAAACTCATCCACGTAGATCACACCAATTTAGGAAAGTTAGGGTAAGGAAAACCGCCGCATTCTCTGCTTTATTCCACTGATACTTCTCAAACCTGCGAGCGACGACTCTAATCTCGTCTTGGCATTGACATTGAAAACTCGCACGTTGCCTTGGGGGTTAACAAACAAACACACACAAAAAAACAAAGTTTTGTTGGGTTGGGTTGTTTGTGCCCAAAGATAAGACGCATTTTCCTTTTTTTTTGCTTAAAAAAGTATATGTAAACTTGGGTTTTGCAAAAGGAGAACAATAGATTGTGGTGTTGAATAAAATTCAATAGAACGTAGTATTTGAAGCTTTTTGTTGTTAGTTACTGTTTCTCAAAACAAAAGACTTATACCTTTTCATAATAAAATTGCTTTTGGGAATTTTGAGCTTTGATTTGCTGGAAAAATTTCCGATTATTTATGACATGGAAATTTTCTTTCTTTTTCGCCTCTCATTGACGCTGGCAGGAAAGAGCGTTTGTGGTGTATTTTTTAATTTCTGGCCTTTCAGAAACGCATATCTTGAAACTTCTTTTAAAAATTTTCTAAAGAGTTTGTAGAAGAGTCCCCAAAATCATCGGAGAGTGCACTCCGGATTAACGAAATGTAAACTTTTGCCTCGTTTTTTTTCGTCCATTTTGTTTTCTCTTACGGGAGTTTTTGGATTGCTTGAACTCTTGGGAAGCATTAGCCACTCTCTTGGTTGAAAAATTGTCAAAAACCTGAAGATACGTGTCTTTGAGTGCGTCGAGGTGCTAAAATTTAACTTTACTACGCTAATCTGATCCCTTGCTTTTGTTTATGAGGTTTCGGTCTCCTTCTATGGGCAAGAGGTTTCTTTCCATCCTCAACGGGAGCGGTTGTTTTCGAGGCCCACAAGTCTTATCTCCCACACACTGTTTTCTATGGATTAGTTACAAATCCGTTGTCGTGTTTTTGCAGTGTCGGTGGGATTCCTCTATGGCCAGTGTCCCTCGGTGTTTTGGGAGCATCGAGTAGTCCACATTGACGGCAATGACATCGCACCCACCGATTTGGCAGGATGGAATTTGAATGCGCGTCACACCTTTGCGCCAAATCAAGGTGTAGTCTACATGTAAGTCACTCGCACTTCTTTTTTTTGTTTCCTACCTTTTTTCCTTTTATTCTTCTTTATGAATCATCTATAGGTCCATTAGTGTTAGCCAATTGTCAGCTGCTACCCAACTGACACAAGCTTTGCACCAAAATTATCTTTGTGGGTCTTTTTTTGTTTGACATCTCATAATTCGACTTTCACTGCGGTCGTGACGGCTTGGAGGCCCTCCATCATCGTATTTATGCTAAAAGTGTGGACTTTTTCACTGATGCCTTGATAGAGGTTCACATACGGATGGATCATCCGATTAGGTTGGAAAAGTTGACAGCGGTAGTTGATGCTGTAAAAAGATCGGAGTTGTAGTGCTCTTCCTCTGTATGAAAAAGGTAAGACAGGACCACACACAAGTGGATGGTTGATGTGCTTCCACCAGCCTTTTTTTACATCCACATCCTGATATGAGAGATTGAGGTGAATCGAGCTAACCGAAATAGCTGCATATTTACTCAAAATCTCCTCATCTTCCTCCTCTTCCTCCTCCTATTTTATAGGGGCGACGGTGGACGCGTGTCAGTTCGAGATGACAACCTCGTAGTGGAGTTGATTCTTGGCAAACCGAACGCTCGTCGTCTCGCCAATCGTTGTGAAGTGTGCCTCGGTCGAGCACGTGGAAATCCCATTTTTCGTGTTGTTGCCCTAGCGACTGATGAGACGGGACGACTGCTAGTCAGTGACGGTCACTTCCTTCGCTACCTCCAAGTAGAGACCCATCGTCAGACCATTGACAGCTTGAAGTATATCAATTGAGCCTTCTAATTAATTGTTTTAAACAACATCAACTTATGTTTATGCTATTATTTCCAGTCCCTATATCGATACACCCGCTTCCATGATGAGCAGTGGATCGCAAGTCTCATCTTCCTCCTCTGATTGGCTCGTGTCTGAAGTGCGATCAATGGGCTTCTTGAATGGCGGCACAGTGGAGGAGGATTGGCCAACATACTTTATTGCACGGCATCCAATCAGCAGTGAGGAATTGGAGGCCCTTTCCAAAGGCGGAATTGGTGGTGGTCGGGCCGGTATCTTCATCTCTGACCCACAAAATCGGACCATTTGGTGGACCAGTCTGGCTAGACGTGATTTCAGTCAAATGGTCATTAGTGAGCAGTGTCCTCCCAACGACACCATGTCAGATTGTCTTCGAAGGCCACTGACGAATCCCAAGGGCTTGGTCGTCACGTACAATGTGGGTTGTTTGAAAGATTGGAAGTTGTCAAGAGAATAGGCGGTTTAGTCATATTAGCATTGGAATTGGATCCAATTTTTGGCGCAAGAGAGGGAGAGAGAAAGAAATTCTTTCTATTTAATTATCACAACCAGTTCCGTCGCTTTTCACGCATTAATTGCTGCCTAATTAATGATGACATTCTTTCACTGCTCTTTGCAATTTCCGACGATCTGCTAGTGCCTACTCAGTTTGAAAGGCCTGAAAGGCATTGACAAGCAATTTTTGACTAATTTTAGGAGGATCTCTTCTTCATTGACGATAAACGTCTCTGGCGTTATCAGTTGAGGAGTGTAAAAGGTCAACAAAGCGCATCCCGTGTGGAGCTGGTTATTGGTCAGGTGGATGAAACTGCTGTGCCTATGTCCTGTGAGAAGTCACTTCCAACGAATAAGGTTCAACTAACCGATCCCTCCTTTGTGGCCTACAATCCTGTTGAGGATAGCATTTATTACGTCGACGATAAACGCGTATGTTCTTAGCAATTCAAATAAGATTGGCTGAATGAGAAAGAAGCCATTGATCCCATTCATCACTGAGAGGTCTCAAGGGAGACTCTGACCACTAAAGGAGTGAACGTAATTATTGGTACAAAGTCAGAAAACGTGTTTGTGGCTGAAATAGTTGATTTGAGGCAATAAGTAGCGATTGAGGAATGATAAAGCACATGCGTCACGTATTTGTGACGTTGGATTTGAGCAAGAAAAATTCTGTTAGTGGCAAACTTTTTAAACTTTTTGTTGAACTCTACACCCTAGTATTTACAACCTGGAGGCGAATTTAGATTTCATGTAAAGATGGCTGTAAAATGCATCTTTGTGGAATCTCGAGGACGGCAGTCAGCACTTTTACAACTACAAATGCTGCTTTTAGGTCTTCCGTCTGCATCTGGCAAGTCGAATGGTTTCACTAGCTGCTGGTCGACTTCCAGGCTGCAAACCTCACACCCCTTCAACTTCAATAACACCGTCTACCTCTTCTTCGTCCTCAAGTGCACCCTTCGAGACTTCCAAAGCACCCTTCTCCGTGGATGTTGAGTTCTCAGAGATCCGTGGAATTGCATTCTCCTCCCTTGGCGAATTGTACATTGCTGAATCGGAAGTCATTTGGATCCGTCATTCCGATGGTCGTTTGCATCACTTTGCTGGTAGCACATCCAAATCAGTGTGGGATGCTTCTCAAATTACAAATTTGCATCTTCTCTATCCCCCGAGGAAATCATTACCCTACAGCCAATCTGCCCTCTTGACCGAGCATCCTGCTGTTGATTTTCACTTTGGAAATATCACTGCCATTGCTGTGGGCATCTTTGACGAAGTGTTTGTCTCAGATGTTGGACACAATGTGGTTTTTGCTGTGCATCCCAAATCTCCACGACTGCGAGCGAATGGGAAGTATTACATTCGACGAACAGCTTTTGAAACACACATCTTTGAGAAGCAGGGTCATTTGGAGGGTGTTGTGGATGCACTGACACAACATCGAGTCTCGGCTTTCACATTCACAGCAAGTGGATGGCTCTCGACAGTGCGCATGGGAGCATCAGAATTACTCCTCAGACGAAGTCCTCTCGGCTTTCCACAGCAAGTTGTTCTTAACACCGGTAAGTAGCAACCGTTATACCACTCCACCGCTGTAATTTGAACTCCTCCTCGAAGCTCACTTTAATGACGAGCTCAAAGTTTCCACGGCGTTGAAGTTGTCCAAGTGTTGCCCTCGCATTTGTAACAGCCTTGTTTACTTCAAGCCTCGCTTCCCTTTTCTTCTGTCTCCGTAGCCTCATTAGACTGCCATCCTCTTTCCTACATCGACTGAGCCTTAAAGACACTCTGGTAAATGTTAAATGTCACACATCTTACAAGACAGTCACCCAATCTACTTCAATTCCTCTTTCTTTAGGCGAAACTTACAACATCAGCCTTGCATCAACGAACAGGGGCTTTGGCTCCATATTGAATCCCTTTGGAGGCCTCACTCGCTACGAGTATTCGGATGGAGGTCAAATGACAAAGATATGGACAATTTCCAGTGCTCTGCCCTATGTGGTCACGTACTCCTCCACAAATGGTCTTCTTGAGACGATAGTTCTCCCATCAGGATGGTCGTATCCCCTGCGGAGGACGAAGAGTTGGAAACGAGGCATCAACATTTTTGAAGATAGCAGTAAGCTTCAACTTCCAACTGATATGCACATCTTAAAGAGCATTCAAGCAATGTCAACTTCTTCTGCCTGTAGAAATACGAAAAGTTTCAACAATCGCCTCACCAACCACTGAAGTTATCAAAGTGACGTATTCAGGTGGTGCTCAAGAAGTTGTCTTTGAAAGACTCGAACCACCTTCCAATTCTCTCGATAGCCCAGAAAATCATGCCTCATGGCAAATTGGTAGACGTATTCGAATGTACGTCCAACCACAATCATCAGAGAATCTTTTTCTACCAACTGCAAACTCTCTCTTAACTGTGGGCAATACTTCAGCATCGGTACTTCGAACTATAGAAAATCTGTACGTACCCTATAAGAGACGTCTTATCGCTTCATATTCCATGCTAATTGTCTTGTCTTTCTCGTAAGGGTGATGTCAAGTTTCGATGTCTTTGGAGTGATTAGTCAGGAGGTTGGAAGAGGTGGACAATTTGTACGAAAACGCCGTTCCTCATGGCTATCTGGTCGGCCCTCCTCGTCGCTATTCCTTGGTCGAGGGCAAAGGGACATCACCACTGACAGTGCAATTCAAAAGACTCGTAAAACCCTCTCAGTGCGTTCTTTGACAGTCTTTTATCATTTTCTCATTCTCAAGGCTAGTGTTAAAGTCGGTCTTCCGACTGTGATGGCACCAGTATGATGTCTTCGTGGCCTGACGCCGAAATGGGCCTGTCGGGCCGCGATGTCGTGTCGGTAGCCATTTCCCTGACAAATCTGAGTATCACTGGGAGGTAGAGAAGGAATTAACTTAAAAATAAGTCTTAAAAAGAAAAAAAAGGAGACTATCGAGACGTGTTTGCTTCAACTTATTCATCTGTTCTGTTTCATTGGTGTCAGATTAATGGCCAGCCAGTTCTGTCGGTGACACTGGATCGAGAATCACAAACAGAGACATTTAGAAGTCCATCGTCAGATCAATTGCTCCTGCAGATCACCTACAATGCCAATATGCAACCCACAACTTTCACCACTCAGGCGCTTGGCTCACTTCCTCACTCCGGTTTCGTCGATATGTCGGAAGGATTCACAGCCAACACCTCCAAACCGAACACCCAAGAGGCTCTGCTAGCTCCCCTTCGAATCATCTACACACGGTACGATCTTTTTTTCTCAGCAAGCTCATCTTCTGTGATGTAGAAATGTAATACATGTTCAGGTTATAAGATTGCATGAAGAAGGTCAAAAGGCGTTTCCACACGGAGCTGCAGAAAGTCGTCTCCTCCCATTGCCTAAAGGAATTCACTTCAACTAAATCTAATGATGTTCTCGAATTACGCTAGATTAACTGATGAATGTTCTTTGTTATTTGCTCGGACTGGTTAAGATTAAAACTACATCGCGCGGATGTAGAATGGCGTTGGTCGACGAACACCCAAGCGGAAGGTGCGCCAGCCCGATTCACCAGTCCGAGTGGCGGTGTCACACTGGAGCAATAAATCATCGTGTATGGCGGGTGTTAAAAAAAGACAGGTACTTCAGACTCGACTGCTCTTCACTGCAATGCTGTGCACAACAATGCGCCAGCTCTCGACAGCCCTCGCGCTCAGCCTCTCCGACCGATCTGAGGTGTGTCTGTGACGAGGTTGCTTGCGCACCTCTGTGGTCTCATTCACTGCGAAAACGAGGCAAATTTATTTTGTAGAATGTGGGAAGTGCGACGGTGCGGGAGGTGCGGGAGGTGGGGGAGGCGGGGAGGGGGCGGGAGGAGGAATAATGCATACGCGACGGCAACAAAACACACCATTGGCATGGCATTAATGGCTCACGTTTAGTGCGGTGGACGTGAAGCTCTGCCTTGTTGGTTTTGGCAGAAGAGCGCACTACTGTGCTTGCCTCGAGGCAATTGGTGTGCACACGATTTTTTATCCACACAATTGTTTGTTGATGCAAATAACGCAGACGTGTTTGCACAATTTGGCGGGTGTTTGGCACACAGGTCACAGTGTCACCACATCCTCGTGGTGAGCGATTGGTGTGGGAGATGACAGGGTGGTGAAGGGGAGGGGGAGGAAGAAGATGAAGGAGAAGGAGAAGGAGAAGGAGAAGAAGACGAGGAGGAAGAGAGCGAGGCAGAAACTGTTGCTGTGCGTGGCCACGACCAGTGAGTGACTCAGTGGGGGGCTTAGCGAAAGCAGAGAGGCAGAGGCGAGTGACATTTACTGCCAGATGGACAGATGTGGACTAAAGGCCGACTGAATGATTGGCATGGCATGCGATGACCTCAGGAAGACTCTCTCTGATTGTCCGAACAGATTACCTCGCATGACCAACAGACTGTGTGGTCAGTCGGCGGACGTCCAGGTAAAACGGTTCAGATGCTTGCGAAGGAGACGATGACGAGGAAGAAGGCAAGGATTGGCAATAAGGTGTGCTGGTGACGTGATTTAGGCAACTGTTTTGACCCAGCGATTTGCAAAAAGGAAGCTGTGAAAAGACGGGAACGGAAGGAGAAATGCATGCACGAAATCAATTACGGCACTAAAAGCAGGCGCATCGGAGGAAAGAAGCGTTGCTGCCTTCCTCGTTCGCTCTTAGCACATTGCCAAGGGCGGGAATTCAACTTTGCCCCACGCAGTAGTATCTCAGCGACACACCGATGCCGCCATCGCCATCGCCATCGCCACCGCTAGAGCTAGCGTTAGCGCTAACGCCCAAGGGTGTGTTACATTGTTGCGAGCAATGAAAGAATGAGGTGGCATTGCAAGCTACTTGCGCAGCGGGAGAAGGCAGTGCAGTGAGTGTTGCACACTGAGGTGCCCAAGTGGAATGCCTCGTGCGTGCAGCGTTGTGCTCCAACACCACCACTGCCACCAGCGTTAGTGCTGGGCCGAACGAGGGATGACTATTTGGAATACAGGAAGAGGGGCTGGTCATTCGTCATGCAGCCGACAAATGCAACCAACGTACAACGTTGCCCTGTGTACACCACGCGTGGATGCTACTGGTCACTTGTCAAGACGATGCGCGGTTAAACACGCAGTCACCACCGATAAGTGCAGAGAGGGTGTTTTTGCTTGGTTTTCTTGCCTGCCTACTGCACACCGACTTGGTGTGTCAAGAACGCCAGCCTTCCGTTCACCGGCGTCGGTTGCTGCTGCAAGGTGAATGCTTTAAGCCTACTCAGTGTCACGTAGACAATGCTCATTAATCTGCTGCTTTCCTCCTCCTCCTCCTCCTCCTCCTCCTCCACCTCTTTTTCTTCCACCACCACCACCACTACCACCTCCTCTCGTTGATGCTGACCAAGTGAGTCTTTTGTAGAGACCATGCCACGGTCTGATTAATTATTCATCTGTGCTGCGATCCTCGCACTCAAACAACGCCGCTTACAAGCCAATCTGGTTGTGCAGCGGCAACAGCAGCAGTAGAGTTTGTCAAAGTCAGACCGCACACACCTCCTGCCTCGAGTGTGTGGGTGCGTGGGTTCCGTTGCGGGGTGGTGCGTGTGCCTCCGTTTTCGCATGAGTGCCTTCGGGTCTCCTCCTTCAAATGTCGCATTTGCTGCCTTGTGCTCGCCTATTCTGCAGTGAAGGTGTCAGGGTGCTGGCGGTTAATAGGTCATGCAGATGCGAGGAGTTGTGGTTTTAGGGCCTGACTGCCGTACACAATTCGACACTGGCAACACGCACAATACGTCGCAGTTTGTACACCACTTGTAGTCAAGAAAGTGACGCGGAAGAAGAAGGAGCGTGGAATGAGAGGTGTGCGCTGTTTGCTGCAGCGCGCCTTCTCTTCCATATGCTCACTTCCAATTCAGCTGGCGCAGTGCCCAACGGACGTGAGGTTGGGTTGCGGTGTCGTGACGATAGCTTCACTTCTGTCACCCGCCAATCGCTCAAACATTGACCAGGAGGGTGAGAGTGACTACGAGTGCCAACGATTTGGGATCACTCAGCACTGAGTGAAGGTGTCGAGTGAGTAGAAATGACTGTTTGTCCGGCCTCCTCACCTACCAAGCCAGAGTCGCTACTCCTAGTGGCCTTGTTCCATTCGTGCGTGTTGGTTTAGCAAGGCCTCTGGTCTTGTCGCAACACACTAGATTTGACAGAAGTGTAGTGTGGATCACCTCGGTCAACTACGGAAGTGAACACAAACGGAGCGTTCGAATGGACAGCCTGCCACAACTGAACGGAACAAAGACGAACTGAGCACACACAGCGTACACCTGCGTGGCGGTGTGGCCGCGAGATGCCACTCTCGTAGGTCATTTGCAAGCCAGTAGATAGTGTAGAAAACACGACCTGGTGTAGGAGTGTGAAACGAGGGGAGCTGTGACAATTACCTCACCGGCGTCGCTGGTTCAATGGAATTTGCTTAGCCAGACAGGCACAGGCTGAGATGGTGTGAATGAGGGGAGGGGGAGAGGGCAGGGGAGGAGGAGAAGTGGACTTTTCAAAAGTGAGATCGGCGAGAAAATGCCTGAGTCAAGTGGAATGGAGGGCACGAAGGAGGGGTAGGAGGAGGAAGGAGGCGGCAGCGGCAGCGGCAGCGGCGGCGCCTGTTTAAGTTCGGTGCCAGTAGCTGACTGGCTAGTTGGGTGGGCAGAAGCGAACACGTTTGCACACTGATGGACTCGAACAACCTGTGTGTGTGTGTGCGTGTGCGTGTTCATGCACACCACTGGAATATGTGGGCTTGAGGTCAAGCAGGGGTGGTCGGACGCTTGACTGCCGCCTGTGTGTGCTATGATCACACACTCCAATGATGTGTTAATGATACTGCTGCTGTCGGGAGAGTGGTCACGCGAAATTTTAGCGTTGACCCACCACACGTGCACACATCACTGATTCCTTCATGAATCATCAAAGCGTGCACAGAGGACACTTGTGGTTGCAATGTGCTGAGTGGGTGTGTGTGTGTGAGTTTGACGGTGTAGACAAGACGCCACAGGTAGGCTGCGGTAGGTGAGGTGGGAAGACCACGTGCACAAAATGAATGTGGCCACAAGATTGCGATGGTCCAATCTATCATCGAAGACGCCACCTCCGTAGTCGGTCTTCACCTTGCCAGCAAAACCGGCACTTTTTTGTCGAGTCGCGAATGGAGGGAAGCTAGGCGACGCCATCCGGCGTGGACCGTGGAGGGTGGCTGCATGCAAAATGTGATTCGGTGAAGAGTCTCGCTATCCCTCATGTGTGTGTGTGTGTGTCGCGGTTTTTGTTGATGTGTCAACTCATCAGTCTCCCTCGCCCAATTGCTTGAAGACATGTGACGCATTGGCCACCACTTTGTGTTGTAGAGAGGGCCAAGTGAAGGAGGCCTTGTGGGGCGCATCAAACTACCGCTTGAGTTACGACTCGAGACGACGTCTGCGGACAGCTGAAATCGGCAGTCCACTCAACACTCTGGTCTTCGACTACCAAAGTGCCACTTTGCCTCATCTGGTGAGTTCGAGATGTTGCATTGCCCTCCCACTTGCCTCAATGCATATCCCAAGCCCGGAAGATGCTTCCCTCATGGCTGCAGGGACCCTCTTTTACTGTCTCCTTTTGAAGGTCGAAATGGAACACCAGTAGGCGGTTGCGGCAGCCTCATCCCACGCCTTTCCACTTGTCGAGCTCCAACTCAATTTTCTCACATCCAGTGAATTCGACACTCTCTTTGATGCATAAAATTTTATCAGAAGATTGTCCAGAAGGCAAAGGCTTTCCCTCTACATTGACAAAATCTTATTTCGCCCATCACGTGGTGCGTTTAGCCAATCAGGCGCCAAATGGTGATTTACTTTCACTCTGTCGGTAAAAAATTACAAAATAATGGAATCGCATTTGTGAGACAGCCTCTTCCTATTTGATGTCAAGCCTGAAATGGCTTGAAGATGGGCACCGTTTGGTGGGTTAGATCGAACACACAAGCCTGGGCAATCGTTGGAAAAAGTAGACATCCAAAAATATCTCCACTGCCATTACTGGACACGTTTTTGGCTCCAAATTTGCGTACTAACTGTGCCATTAAAATGCATTACGTCTAAATTGCCAGCTTAACAGGAGGCGAAGGCGGGGGTGGGTGCGTTTTTTTTGTTCGGAGAGGAACAAACACTTTCGCTTTTTATTTATCCTTACAAGTTTTGCTAGGCGAAAAAAAAATTGGCTTTAGAAAAAAGAGTAAAAGAAAAATGAACGAAATGACAGGGTGAAGAGTTTAATGCTTCTTCTTTTTTATTCGGTGAGTTTTTTTTTCGGATGTTGAAGACCGACGCAGTGGGAACCGTAAATCAGCTTCGCCTTCATCCTCAAAAAAAAGGGAAAAGCAAAAGAAGGGTATGAAAGAAGGCAACATTTTTGTGCAAAAAAAAAACAATCCCTAACGTAAACATTGAGATACTTCGTTGAATGAGAGTGGCGGGAAATGATTTACTTTTTTGCCTAGCAGTAGAGGCGAAATGTAGTTTTCGAGCAGGTTTTAGCTGTTACTAGCACAATAAATCAATCTTACGAATCTTTATGGAAGTTTAGAATGCCAAAACGACCATTCAGAAGCTTCTATGGACTGCAGGAGGCATGATGGACGACGACTCATTCATCGTTTTCTCGTAGCAGGCAATGTAAAATACTACTGAAGTGTTTTAAGCGTCCCCTTCTGGACAAGTTTTGCTAGGCGAAAAAAAAGGTTAGGCATAGGGCTAGGGAACGCAAATCAACTTTGCCTTTGCATGAAAAACGGCAGCATTTTTGTGCAAAAATCAGTCCCTAAATATTGAGATACTTCGAGGAGGTTTCAACTATTATTGACGCAATGAATTAATTGTAAGAATCTTTTTTGGAAGTTTAGAATGCTAAGAAAGCAATTTACAAGCTTTTAACGCCTGCAGCGGGCGTGATGGAAGGCGACTCATTCCTCGTTGTCTCGTAGCTGGCAACACAAAATACTACTGAAGTGTTTTAAGCGTCCATTTTATTTTATATTTCATAACCTTGTCACTGTACTTTTTTCCCCTTTGTTCTTTCTACTAGCTTACTGAAATTTCAGTCAGTGGAGTGGGCACTTACCGTCTGGTGTACAAACACGATCCCCAAACCGGTGAAAATGGTCTTTCACACATCATCACACCATTGGGTGTATATCGAACCTTCTCTCTCTTTACCAGTCTCGGTGTGGAGCGCCTAACTCTACTTCCATGGGCTCTGGAGGCTGGCTCGGTCAATGCTGCCGCGTTCACTTTCGATTGGGAGACACGAGTTCCACCCTCTACTGCTTTTCGTGGTTATCCACTCGCCCGTTTTACGTGGCCATCGGGTCGACGCGTCAATCGGTTGTGGTCGAAACGCCTCGTCGTCTATGACAATGTTCAAATTCATTGGAATCGTGAAGACCTAGCTGATTCCACTTCTGTTAGTCTACAGGATGCTATTAATGAGTTTGAAATTGATGAAAAGCGTCAATTTGGCGCTGGAACACTGGTAACCCATGTTAGGGGCGACTTGACTCTTGCCGGTACTCGAAGGGTTGATTCTGCTCGAGGAAAACTTCTCGCTTATACCTATGAATATGAGTATGATCACAGTTTTATGGTGAGTGAAAGTTCCTTTCAAGCATATTTTAAAGGAAGAAAATGCAATTATTGTGGTTATTGGTATTAGGTGTCTGGAATTCGCTCCTGTCTCTTTCAATCAACTACTGCCTCTCCCCTTTGGTGTCACCGATCTCATGTAACCTTCAACAATTGGGCTGGTTATTCTATCAATCCGTTGGGTGTTAATTTCTTCCGTGAAGGTCTTTCAACCACATTAGTTTGGAGTCAAAGTGGCTTACAGTTGAATAGACGCTTTGACAACTCTGGACGTCTATTAACTGTGGCCTTGCAACGGGTAAGTTCTCATGGATATTATACAGCTGAATGGTTCTGGATGGGATGGATGTGGGACGTTGAGAGTTTGGTCAAACTTCCGCCACCACCAGGTGCCTGAAATTGCAGTTTAGCCTATCATCCAAGCCATAGCCTCCTTGTCACCCCATCATCCGTCTTGGTTAAGAGCCTCTGGGCTGAATTGGGGAGATTATTCACGGCTGAGAACTAAAACGTCAAGTTTAACATGTATTTTAACGTACATCGTTTTCCTACTCATGAAGGAATCAAAGCACCAAGAGGTGATAATCAACGTCACCTTTGGGTACAGTGGAGATGGTCTCCTACCATCAGACATGAGTCTGGAGACCATCGAAGATATTCCAATGCGTACTCACTACAGACGAGGTCCTGGAGGTCGTATTGAAGGCATAGACTGTGAAGTGATTGGCTCCAGTCGTCGCCGTCATGTCCAAGTGGTGTACAATGAGGAGTCTCGAGTGTCCGATCTTCGTCACTACATTTCCGATACACAGTTCGCTAAAGCGGGAAGTAGTGAGAGTAAACACATCTCCACAAAATATGTCTACGAGCGTGGTCTACTTTCAGGATTTGGAAATTGGAAGTATGTCTTTGATGAAGATGGTTGTCTTGTGGAGCGTCGATTGCAAGACACCTCTGGAAGCATTGAGGATCTATTTGAATACGATAGCAAAGGTCTACTACGATGGGTGGAACGACGTGTTATGCCTTCATCGATGGATGACAGCCAATGGAAACAGAAGCAACAATCCGTCTCCGATGATCCTGTTTGCAGTGGGCCTGAGAACGCCTGCTATCATCAGGAAATAGGTCTTATGACGGACTATGCTGTTCAATTCCTCTACGACACTGAAGATCGTCTAGTAGTGGCACGGAATACATTGGCAATTGATGATATGATTCAATTCTTCTACTCCCATCCACAGCATCGCAATCGTTTGACATCCTTTTTTCATCATGGAAAAGGCAAGGCGTACTTTCTAACCTATGAACAACAAAGCGGTCACCTATTTGCCATCGAAGAGGTGGGTCTGTCCGCCAATGGTGATTCAAATCCCGATCGAAAGTTGTACATCGTTATCACTGATACGGAAGGCTCACCTATCGCTCTCTACGCCGACGAAAAGGTAAACATTTTTAATCCCTTTTTTGATCTCTCATTGGTGGATTTTGGAAGGGAACAATTTCGTGATCTACACACCCTCTAAAAGGCACATTGAAGTCTGTTGAGACGTGTTTCATTGACACTTTATCATATCCTCTCGAATGCTTCCTTTATTCCTTGTGACAAGTCTAGGGACATTGATTCAAAGTGATAGTGACAGGTTGTCTGCCTCAGTAACCATCTAGAAATGCCTTAAACAGTTTGGATTATTCGAATTTCAACCACGATTATGGTGCTGGATCACTTTTGGATGGTTGTCATATTTCGTGAAGACGGAAAAATCGTCTCCAGTTCTGATCACACGAAGTGGCGATTTCTGGATTCCTATTGGTTGAATTAACTAGAGTTTGACAAGTCAAAAATATTGCGTTGTTGTGAAAAAAAAATACTTTTTCCCCCACTTGTATTAAGCGGAAGGGGAAGGTCATAGAGGCTAACCACTCAAAAGAGTGTCACATGTCATGCATTTGATAGGTGACACCCAATAGGTCTTCAAGCCTGTCACCTTGCGTTGCATTTTATTGCATCATGTCGTGGAGAAAGAAGACGTCCTTTGCCATAAGTTCTTTGGGCTATTTACGTCGACTTGTGGTGAGACGCATAGGATTTGCATTCCACTGTCAAATGAGGCGACCTTCACCCGATTACCTCAAGCGATCCTTTACAGCCGCCCCGTGGTGTCGCCTCATCCCCACAAAAAATATGCCGAACCATTTGCTTCCACTAGCATAACGCTTTATAAAAGTAGGATTTTACAAATGATTTGTGCTTTTTTTCATCAGAACGATGGTAATTACTAAACGTATCTTTCAGTTAGTTGTTTAATTCTCCCAAGGACAAACGCGCACGAACTTAATTGGGCCATTCAGTAGTAGAGAAGCAGGTGAGTAGATTTGGTGGCAAAAAAGCGGTTTATTGTTGTTGGCTCTATCAAACATGCTTTGCATAGAGGAGTAGATTTTATATTCCAACTCCAAACTACAAAAAGTCTATCATTGGTGATTCACCACCCGACAGACTTGTAAGGTACCATTTCACGCCTTAGCGATGGAGATTTTTTGACAGCCTGCAATTGCAAGTGTCCACACTAGCACGTGGAATTATATCCTTAGCATGAATGGGAAGAACGGGTTAGGAAATCGACGGCGATGCAATTCCCCAAAGACATCGGTATGCTTTCATGCCACATACTTCAAAACTTACCCACCAGGGAGAACCTCACTGTACTTCACGGTGGGTGGAGATGCTGCTGGGGAATAAAATTGAGATTGAAAAAGAGTAGCTTGGATTTGATTTTATGCTTTTGGAGATAAGATTTTTATGAGAAGTGGAATTTGTGGTGTGCATTATGCCTCGTCGGGAGGCCATTGCGATTCACAATGCTTGAGTGTTGGTTAAATTCCTCCTCGAAACAAGTGCGTCACATATGTGTGACGCTGGCAATGTTGTTTGATTAATCGAAGAAGGCGAGAAAGTCGGTGCTAATGTTTTAACAAGCTTTTATTTTTTATGTCTGCCTTTGTGACCATATTGTTAAATTGCTTCGTTCGTTTTTCCATATCAGTGGATAAAGTTTGGGCGAGCTCCTGTATTAAATCAGTGGAAGCAATTTTTACAGCTTCTTACACAATGGCATCGCCGTCTAACACTAATTCCTTCCATTCTATAAATCACTCGTTGTGGGTTTTTGTAACCTTACAGATGGATCAATGGAAGCTTCATGGTTCAGTCTTTTTCACACTGACTGGGATAGTGCTAGTCCATGTAAATTAGCTGCGTCTTTTTTTTTTCTGCTGAATCCTGCAAAGTTGGAAGAGTTATTCAAGGTTAGCATATGCTGGGAGCAGATTCAACCAAATCACCACGCACCGACCCTAAAAATGGTATCCAAACGAAAGCTAATTAGCTAGGATTGCAAAATATCATTTTCCCAAATGATTGTACATTGCGATTTGCTTGCCTTGCAACAGATTGTTGGATGAAAGAGATTTACAAGATAAGGCAAGATGGTAAATTGTTGGAAGTCGGAATTTAGGATGCGACTCGTGGCATCACAACCTCCCAGCCCATTGCAAACGGTGCGCTTGACGTCTCCCTATTGGTGGATGTGGTCATGCGTTAGGAGATTTGGGAGGGAACTTGATTCAACTCCACGTCACAGTTGAATGCATACAATAGCATGGGTGAACTGACTGTCTGATTGAATCTCGTCCACATGGTTGCTTCTTGCACTTGTGAAACAAGAAGTCCCATTCCACAGCCCAATATGGAGGCAAATTCTTTGGCTAACTACCAGAAAACGCATTCATAATCGAAATTATGCATCTGTGGAGGCTGTCCTATTTTCTCTTTTCATCTATTTTTACTTTCCATTTCTTGGTACTATCTGCGCAGCTTGATCAGTTGAGTGGGCGCTCTTATATTCTATCAATAGATTCTCTGGACGGCTGAATACAGCGCGACTGGAGATCGTCGTTTGATGAATCGTGGATTTTTTAATAGTCCACTTTTGGATGACTTTACTGTTCCTCTTGGGTATCGCGGTGCACTCATGGATCCACACACTGGTTTCCTGTTTCATACACCAACTTGGCAAGCTTATGATCCTGTTGGAGCCACTTTGACAAGTCCTGATTGGCGCCGAGCTGCCACCTTTCGTCTCCAACGTCTTTATCGTCACCCACAAGCTCTGGATCTTCATACTTGGTTCTCTGAAAGCAGCGATCTAGATCCACTAGCACGACTGCAGGAAGCAATGAAAGGTCCGGCCTGGTGGTTGCGTGGTCTTGATCGTGGAATTGACCGTCTCTTTCCAAGTCTTCAAATAGAAACTGGAGCCATTCCAGCCCTATCTGTGGAGAGGGAGCTCAATCACTTACCTGCAAAGTGCAGTCAAGGCCTTGTAATGACTTCTGGACGACTTCAACAAGCTAGACGCATCAACGATCAGTTGGAAGGCCTTGGAATTGTGGATGCGACAAGACTGGCGTCTAATACGGCCTTAGGAGAGTGGTTTGACACAGTCTGTCCAATTGCTAGAATTAAGACAACTCCTCCAGTTTTTGGTGTTGATGTAAGTTGTGGAAGATTGTGAATAATCTCAGTGTTTTTAGGTCAGTTTCTCTCTCTCCTCCGATGGAACCATCTCTGTTTCTCGAAGCGAAAATAACAAATCCCTCGTCAGGATTGCCAAGGTTCTTTTCTCTGGAGCTAAACTGATGGACTCCTGGTACCTTCCGACACCTTCTCATGGTGGAATGGCAGCCTTCACCTCTTTTGTCCAACTCTTTGTCAAAGTTACACCACCTTTGAATACTGATTTGCAAACCCTGCAACTTCAACGCTCCGCTCTCCTTTCCCAAACTCCAATTCGTTTGGGAGGCAGCTCATCGCCGCTTAGTGGAGTTAGGGTGAGTTTAGACAACTCTGCAGGTGCTGAATTGCGCATCAGTTCCGCAGCCTCTCCGGGAGTCGAATGGCGGCTTAGATATGAGGAGAACTGGGCAGTGGCAAGTGGACGGGTACTTCGAGAAGCCCAAAGTCGAGGTATAGAAGGTGCCCAACGGCGAGCAGCCCTGAAGGCAAGTGAGAGAGGTCGTGGCCCGCGAACTTCACCGAAACCTTGGCCTCCGTGGCCTTCCACTTCAGCAGAAATGCGTCAATTGGAAAGTGAAGGTGGCGTCGTGAAGGGTTTCGCCTGGAAGCCGGTGATTCGGGAACCCAAGAGAGCGGCAGTTCTAACTGAACTCCTGGACGATCCTGCCATCTATCAACTGCGACCAGCGACTGAGAAATCTGTATCAGCAGAGAATTGAGATCATTCTGTATTGCTTTGTCTTTCATCTACGTTTGAAACACGTTCAGAGAAATGCTCTTATCGGGTGCGCTGTCGATCTTACTCGAATTTTTTCTCCCCTCCTCCCTCCCTGCACATGGGCATTGACTTGAACTGATTGTATTTCTCCTTACCTTGCTCTCTTTTCTCTTCTTCTTCTTCTTCACCCGCTTTGTGAGTTGCATTTAGGCGTTCCTCAGATGCCTTCTCTCTACACCGTATTGTTCCTCTTGCCTGTAAATATGTTCTTACCACACATGTATTATTTTTCTACTTCTACTAATAAGTTATTAGTAGGTAGTGTTTGTCAACTCCACTTACCCGCAACGTGAGCCCGTGTCTTCGAAGAGGGGGCAAAAAATGTCCTTTTTACCCCAAATACCTACGCTTATTAATCAAGTTGATCATAATGATAGTTTTAAGTAGTGGCGGGTGAATTCGATTAAGTGTAGGAGCGCAGGCAGGATTTTTTTTCTTATAAAACAAGTCGCTTATTCCACCCCCTTGCATTAAGTCGTAGTTGCCTTAGTTTGGGCCTAAAATTGCAAAATGATTGTTTTTGTGCCCATGATCAGAGAGTAAGTGCTGCCATTGAAGGCTACCACATCGCCAGAGTGTTCAAATCCAACTTAGGCTTTTGCTTTACAAGTTAAAGAGGCGAGGGTGTCATATTACCGACACACGGGATACAAGTCTACGCACAATAAATCAAGACGATATCCAATTGTGGTTGTACATGCATGCAGCTGTGTTTTGTAATGGTCGAAGGCACAAAGGCTATGAACTTTTTAAGCCTGCATTTGTTAGCAACGATTCCATCCGCGGTCGGAAATGCGGGAGCAACTACCGCCAATAAACATTCAGCTAGTTGGTGGGAGATTTGCCTCACTTTGTGAGGAATGTGGATGTTATCTGTAGCAACTGTAGCCACAGTACAATCATTCACAAAGATCGGAGATTAACATTCCCAAAAAGTTGGTATTCCCTAACAGAAGAGACGCGAGCAAAATTTAGGCTCGCCAGGCGGTTTGGCCAAATGAGTGAATCTTTCCAATTGCAAAGTTACTCCTCGTTGAGGATTTGAGATTTGCAAAAGAGGCTCGTTTCTCCTCCATTCTCCTTTTCTTTCTGCCTTTTCTAAAGTTGAAAGCCCCAATTTCAAGCAAAGCTTTTATAGGAAATGCAAAAATCATGCGATCAAAAGTACAACATAAATTAGTCTTCTCCATTCAAAATAAAATTTATCTTTCACTCCTCTGTCCAGGCCAGTCGCTCATCCATTTGGAATGATGAGCTTTTCCGTATATCATAAAGAAAAATGTCGCATCTTCTTATTTTACTGCAACAGTAGTGCCAGCCAGTTCATAAAAAAAAACGACCAACTCATTACTCATTGTGTCATTGTTAAATGTCATTCTGTTGTGCTTCTCCATTGACTCCCTTGAAACGACAGCGGTTGCATTATTTCAAGCCTTGCACTAGGTTGTCGAATGCAGCCAGTTGTGCCTCCAATGGAGGTCGACAGCACCCATTTTCTTGGGTCAAAATTGCAATACCGACGCAGTAGCTGCGGTGTCTAGACTTGACAGCAGGAGGAGGGCGTTCGTTTGACCACTTTGGTTGGGCATGAGGCTGGTTGCATCCGCGTGGGCTGAGTTGATTGACGATTGTCTTGGTTAAAGCGGTCGCCGCATTCCAGAGGAGGGTTAAACCAACTGTCAACTAACAGCTGCGAATTAGGAGTGCCTCTTGGCTATAAATAAGCTTGACAAGATGAAGTTTGAACTCGCCTGATGCCAATTGGATAGTCAAAGTCTCGGTGATCGAAGTCGGGACCTTTAAAACTCACCAACTGGGACGGAAAGTTCACCTTAGATGCCTCAGAAGTGTACAATTTACTCAGACTGTCCCTACAATCGCTCAATTGTACTGACAACTCATTCCGTCTCAAAGCTGTCTTCATACATCTACTAAAAATGGCACTTTTGGGTCATTTTTAAATTATTAAGTTGTGCCTTGGCCTGAGTTTTCATCAGAATGACTCCAATTGGAGTCCCGGATTTTACTATCGGCAATAAATCACCTCCTAGGGTTCATAAAATCGCCTGACACACTTTGCGACCATGAAGATTGAATAATAGTAGTAAAAAGATGAGAAAAGTGACGAATTGGAGGAAATTGAATGTAGGGAATGACTTTCAACACCTGCCACGACGATGCTTTAGTGTGTAATTCACCGATCAGCACAAAATGTCTGTGGCGCGGGGCCGATGGACACGAGGCGAGGTGAGGCAGAGCCAAAACTCGTGATACAGCCTCCTGAGAGTTCTTTGGAAGGCAAACGAGGGCAGATTAGAGCTGATCATCAGAGAGGAGGGACGTTGCTGTTGAATTAGTCACTTACCTCACCGAAACTGTCAGTCATAACAAACTCTGCGTCGCTCGCTCGCCATGTTTCTGACAGATCTTCCGTGTCGGTGGTGGGCCAAGCATCCAGGAGCTAATCTTGCCAATTAAAGAAATAAGAGAAGAATTGAGGAGGTGTTTAACTACCACGTCGCTCATCACTTTTGACATTGGGAAACTGAATTCAGAGTGAGAGGCTCTGCCGGACTTTGGAGATGTCTCCAGGTGGCTCATGACTAGCTTGCACGACACAGAGGAGGCGAGAGGTGTCGATCTCAGCTCTTCTGTTATGCGATGTCAATGATTCTCCAAACCTTATCACAAACACTCCTTCATTACAGCTGGAGTTTGTCACAAGCGGTATGGCTGGAGACAGGTGTCAGCAATTTAGCGTCCAAAGACTCACTCAAAGGCAACAGAAGTCAGAACACCTCTACCCAGCAAGCTATTGGCATGTCTTGGAGGCCAGACGCATCCGACTGAAGCAAAATGGTCGCTTGGGTGACCGTAACCAAAACCGAAACCTTGCAGTCAGTTTAAACAAAGCATTGAAGTTGAAGCTTGATTATGCTTAAGTTATTGCTTGGCATTTGAAGAAGGTGCGACACGGTGTGGTGGATGATCGCTCAGAAAAGGAAGGCGACAGTGTTCCATGAAGGCGGGAGGTGCCCGCTGCAACCGTGATGGTAGGCGACAGAGAGTTAGCAAAAGAAACGCCAAATACTAGGGCGGAGTTTGCATTCAACAAGCAGAGGGTTTTGAGCCAACTATTGACCAAAATTGTCAACCGGGATGAATGAAGCAGTTTGCAGTGCCAAATCTGTTGCCCTTCTTGGTAAATCTTCCACGTCAGCCGTTGCAATGTAATCGGCGCTGGATCAAACACCCACGAGTTAACCACACCAATCACTCATCCTCTATGGCGGCTCGACTCCACTTGGAGTTTCGTCCACTTTGGAAACTACATTTAGAGTACAAGGCTCTGCCAACCGTCACCTTGTCCATCACAAGACGCTGCAACACCGATTCCTTCAAGCAGTTTCCACACTCCTCACAGCTACTTCCACTGCTGTTGTTAACATCCTCCTTGCAGAATGCGAGGATGGCGTTGATGCTGAAGGCTGACGTCGATCTCAGTGCTTTCCTTACAGGACATCTAAGCTTCTCCCATCCGTGGAATGCACATGTCTTCCACATTGCTGCAGTTTCTCACACGCGCCACTCACCAAGATTGAAGTCCTTCCGAAGTCGGTGCCGCAATAAATGCCCACAAGCTAACCATCCCGAAGTGGGTGCTGAATTGGCAGCGACAGATGCCACCGATCGTCAGCGCATCCAATAGGCAGAGGTTGGAACACCGGTCCCCTTGACCTTGAGCAGGTGGAGTGAGGAACCACCACGACGCATAGCTTTCGGTTCCACTTGTTGATAGCTTAATGGCAGAACAGAAAGAATGGGATGGGTACCAGCGGTGGACGTCTACCTTAGCCATTGGGCTAGGGAATACTAGCCAGTCTCCCATCTGCAAGGCATGCATCTCTTTTGCACCACTAGTTTTTCACAAGTGGTGTAGATCGGGATGGAGGTCCTATCAAAGTAGGCCTCGCCTTTCACTGCTCCAAGACCGTCTACTAATACTTCCTTGAAGGCCAGGCACGGCACAATGTCGGTGCAGACTACATTATCAACAGACAGAAGGAATGAGGCTGTTGGCACGGTCCAGAGGCCACCTGCACCCGGCTTGGCCACTCTAGCCACCTCAGTGACCGAAAGCAAAAGTCGCTCGTCCTAGCAAACAAAGTATTACAACCAAAAAGTCGTCATTTCCAACCAAATCGTGCCTTCTCAAGTTCCCACAACGAGGGAAGAACCCTGAAGTGAGTCAAGCCTACAAGAGATTGATAACTTCGACGTGTCACACTTCAAGACAGCAAAAATATATTTTTGCAACTTTACTTAATAAAAAATTGCCTTGAAAAGGGTTTTTTTAGCAGCTTCCTCTGTCGAGACTTTTGCAGTTATCTTTTATGGCACAGTCGGTCTGAATCACGACTACGACCGTCCAGACCTTCAAAAATTATGTGCAGCAGTGATTAGAGCTGCCGGAATTCAGAAAAATTGTTTTTTTCCAAGTCTTTTACCATAATTACTTCTACACCTTGGATCAATTTAAGGTCAAAAGAAAGAAACTTTCCTGTAGAAATTGGAAACACTTCAAAAATGGCACAATTCTAGCTGAGAGAATTAATAGCTCAGAAGAAAGCACATTGACTGATGTTCTATAAGACAACAATTTCCGAATGACTGTGTAACACGTCAGTCAAACGGTGGGGGGATAAACAACGCAATCCCCTGATTGATTGACAGACGACTAACGCACTAACTGCCGTGACGACTTAATTGGCAAGAAAGTCCTCCATTTCTGGTCGGTAAAATGAAGCCCCGTGTGGTGGACTGTGATCTCCTCCAACCAGCTGTTCAATCATTCACCGCCTCGTTGAATCTTTGATTTATAAAAAAATGCATTAAAATTCCCAAAATCACTTTATTTTCGTTTATTCCCACTCCACTTCCTGACTGTCGATTCGCTCTTCCTGTCATCTACCGCGGATTAGTCCACCAGTTTTTGAAATCCCTCACATTCGTCAAATCATAATTCCTTTAATTTGTAATTTATCTTATCAATCCTGCCCACTCTCATCTGCCCATCGCATCGCGGATGTCGATTTCCACCAAATTGTGGGAATTAGAGAAATGAAGTTCAACTTTTTTCGGCAGTTATTAATAGCAAACTAACAAAGTTTCCTCATCAAAGTTCAAACAGATGGGAATGTAGTAGTTTTGTGCAGAACCTTTTTGCACTCTTTTAACTTAAAAAATACAAAGTTGACTGCCATTCACAGCACTGCATTAAGTAGCTTTGGACAACTTTAAGAAATCATCGCATTCCCTTTCTTTACCAGCATTATTTATTTATGCGTCAAACAGAAAAGTGTAGTCATTCTAAGTAACCTGACCGGTTACTCATTTCACAAAGGCATTACTCACCGCCTTATCTGTGTTTAGGAATTAATTGTGAGGCGTTATTCCACGAAGTGCGGAACTATGCCAAGACTGCCTCACGTAGCTTTTAAGAGCTAACGGCAAGCAAGCTTCTTAAATGTCAGGCAAAAATCCACAGCAAGGCAAGAATAACCCTCCATTTTTTAACAAGGTGTAAAAAGTACTTGCAATATCAAGAACGGATTCCGTGACGGCTATAAAAACTGAATCCCGTCTAAGAGAGAAGGAGAAAGGGAAGGAGTAAGAAGCAAAAATAAGGCTAACTAGTGATTCGTTTAGGACTGTGGTTGCTCGCCTAATCAGTAAAATTGCCCACTGTTTTTGGATTAATTTTTCACATACCGTTAAAATATGACTACAATTTTTTTATTTTGGTTTGTTATTTGCACGTATAAAGCGTATTTACAAGAAAGTGAGGGTAAAGGGTGAAGGATTAACAGATCTATATTGCCATGGTGCCTTGGGAAGGAAGTTGATTCAGTAAGCCATTCATTCGCCTTCTTAAGCATTTTTAATAGGCGTTCAAGGTCAGACGCTAGGACAATTAAAACAACAACAACTTATAAACCGGCTTAGGAGTTGTTAAAGTCAACAGCAATCATTTGTAATAAAATATTAATAGACCTTAATGCCCACCTGCATGCAACGCCAATGCCAAATGAACACGCAAATGTCAGATATGCCTCGTAGCACAAAAGTGAATCTGAGCAAAAAATAGAGAGCAAAACTACTAAAACAACAATCCGTGTTTGCGATTTGTCTCCTCACTTATCTAGTTACGATGCAAGCAAGCAGTGGTTGATGCGTATTTTCCATAAGCAATGCAACATATCTCCGAGAGAAGGTTTACAGTAATTGTCGCCGCTTTCCTAGGTAGATAAATAAGAGCTGCGAGCCTTGCTTTTTGAAACTTTTATTCAACAAATCGAGTATCCTGGCATATTTTCATGGTGAAGACGTAGTAGCCTGGAAGTGTGGGATGAGTAGTAGGCGGATCAATTGTGATAACCAATTCAATCAGTCCAAACAGCCTTCAATGTGAAAATGAAACGAGAGTCGGTGAACAATGGGCCTTTTGCTTGTCACCCGTTAGTAGACGATGTGACACTCATTCGCTCGACAGACTGCGGCCTTCCCTTTCAGTCGGATGTGGGTGCATAACCGCAGACTGGATAGTCTTCACCATCACCGTTTCATGGTACTACACTTTTTAACACTGACATGAGACCGCTTCCCGATGTCAAGGGACGGAGTTTAGGCTAGACCCTTTAGAGGAATCAATTATCAGAATCATGCCACCAACAATTTATGATTTGTGTGCTCAAGTATTAGAAAGAGAGGGAGAAAATAAGACAGCAAAGTATTCCTATGAGTTAAAGCAACTTATCACAACCTTCCTATTGTCATGGGCGATCGAATCAGACTCGGAAATGATTTCTTCTAGACAGCTTTAACCATTACATCACTGTTTGCATTGGCAATCAATATTTTTAGCCAAGTTTGACTATTCAACCCATCTCATTTGCACTGTATCATACTTGTTGGAATATCTTTAAGAAAAAAGGTCCGTTGACCGAGTTTACTTAAAATCAAAGTCAGGTTTGCGTTTGAGGCTTTTTCCCAACTGCTTCCTGACATTCATTATCGCCTAGGTCCCACGAATACATCACCGGGTTAGCGTGAATGCAGTATTTCCCTTGCCACCGATTGGATAATCACGAGCATTTGCGCAGCAATGTTTAGCAACTTCTGACAAAAATAATTTTGGCCTGATGGGAAAATGCGTTAGCTCTTCTTTACTAACTACCTACCATCGACGCCTCCCTCCACCCCATCACCACCGCCGGCACCACTACTACAGGGGAAGGGAGGAAGACGGTAATGTGGCTGTCAAGTTACAAATGGTCAAAGATTACAAAATATGTGCATTGTATACGCGCTTGTGTGTGTGTCTAACAAGCCGTTTCGACAGCTTTTAAACAAAGCAGCAGCAGTAACACGAGTAGGTGGCGTGCTTCAATGACAGAGCAACTGTTTTCTGTAGCCGCTACCATCATAATACAGAGTGCTCGCTTCCCCCCACCACCTTTTCATCTCCCCTCTACCCCCCTACATCCCATCTCTGCACACATCCCACCTTGAAGCTGATTGGACGAGTGTGAATAGCACATCACCGGCGTTACACAACTCTGACTGTTCGCAGTGACAGCCAACAAGGACGTGAAGAAGTAAAAATTACTCCAATGAGTTGTAGCCCATCATTTGAGGTTTTGTCATTTTGATTCCAGACGGTTAAGCAGTCCACCTTAATCTCCATTGCGAAAATTCAGAAAATTTCACACCGATTTGAATCTCGCGGCTTGCAAAGTTAAAATCAATAAGCATAAAGCGGAGAATATAAACAAATTCATCTAGAATGCTTTTTTGGATTATTGATAAAGCTAATAATTACATTTATAAATTCTAATAAACTACTCGACTAAAATTCAAAGTTTTGCAAACATCAAATTACATTTGTGCGCTTTTTGTTTAAAAAGGTTTTTAATTGTTTTACTATTAAAAGGATCCACCGTCCCCTGGTTCCTCTCCTACATCGTCATTTTAAAGTGATCGGAACCGTTTGAAGCGATTATTAGATATGCTCTTCAACAGTGGCGGGCACTTCGTTTTTTAAATGTGCAGTAGCGCTGAAGGAGAGAAGGCCAGGTGTAGGTCAGAATACGTGCATTCTAGCCGGAAAGTAAGGGAATTGCTGGCATGGCCAGCTCACGCAGCCAGCTTCAAGGTGGCCGCCACTAATATGTCCGACCAACCAACAGCCCAAACAAACATTGCGCTACATATGCTTCGTGGGCGAGAGGTGGGAGGGCAATTTCCACATAGTCGTGAATGAGTGTGGCAATCCTTTGTAGTCTGGCGTATCCCCATATTGGTAGCTTTCGTACAGTTGTACCATGTCGAGAAGAATTCAGCCTTCTAATAGTAGGGCCAAGAGAAGGGAGGATGATGAAGCGGAAAGATCATTTGCATTAGCGGCAAGAGAATGTGGATCGAGACTCTATAAGTTTTCGATCCCGATTTTGCCACTTGTGACATTGCAGTGAGGTTAAAGGTGGGTCTGTACCGCTGGTGGGAGAGTCTCTGACAATCCGTAGCACAGGGATAAGAACGACATTCGCCTACGTGCGTTCCGCAGGAATGCTATTAACAACTGAATCGACACTACCGTGAACCATCTGGAAAGGCGAACGGTGAACGTCTACCAACGGATGCATAGATGGATGACAGGGCCTCTTTCTCCGGCGTTGGTTCTCAAGTTGGACGAGCCTTCAAGCTGATTTGCACCTCCAAGAGGAACCACTGATGTGGTGTCAATCATCGCCTCATTTGCGTCGAATTTTGGCCCGAAGCACGATCAGCTTGTGGGCTCTTCTTCTTGCAGTACTGAATACGTTGCGATGGCAGACGCAGGAGGGCTACCAAGGAGAGCGACGGAGACCGCGCTCGAAAGAAGGGAGGGGCAACATTGTGCTTGGTTACTTTGGTGGCCAGTTTGACCTTAGACGCGTGTGTTGACGTCAGACCCATGCCAGCAACCACGTCCTCTCCGTCTTCTAAATGTTTATGCATAAATTCTGCCCTCCTTCGTTTCCATGGTAGACTCAGGCTGCTACAGAGGTGGCAGCTGAAAGCGGCATGATTAAAGCAAACCAACGTCATCAGCACCCAAGACGACACTCAAAAGACGAGGAGACTGTGCGGTTCCTGTACGTTAAATGTGAGCTCCAGAGCTCAGCGTATCTTCGTCTAGACATTCCGACGAACTTGCCCCGTCAAGGCGAATTGGGCCTTCCAATAATAGGGACAGGGGAAGGGGAGACGAGGAAGGGGAAGATTCGTCTGCACTTTTATCCGACGACTTTCTTCCCGACTCTAAAAAGAATCTACCATTCCGTGTGTATTACTGTAAAAATATGCAACAATTTTGGTCTGTTTGAGGTGTATCATTTCCACCGTTTAATTCCTTCATCATTCAAGTGTGAGTGGATTCCATTCCACTTGGATTGCCACCAACGCAACATGCTATCAATGTTGTCACGCTGTTGAATCCGGAAGTGTAAGTGCAATCGTGTCAAGCTGGAGGAGTAGCTTTTTATGAACAAAAAAGGAATTAACTTTGGGGATTGAAAGAACCCCACATCTCGTTAAATTTTTGTTTAGAAATGATCATTTTAGTGGTGGTAGTGCAGCGGAGAGCCTGAAACGATTTCTCGTCCAGGCGGATGTTCTGTGTTGTGTGTGCACGAGCAGGAGACCGGTGGAACCGAGGCCACGAGTCAATGGCTTTCCTACAAGCAAATGGCCGTCTTTGGAAAACATTGTCACTCAACCAGGTGTCCTTCCAATGAAAGCATAGCGTCCCCAGCATCTACTGAAGATGAAGGAAGGCTAAGCCTAGGGCAGAATGTGAGGGGGGAATGAAGCTGCTGGCATGGCTGAGAGAGCAGCCCACGCAGACAGGTCAAAACGGATGCCTAAGTGACCGAAGAGCCAACCAGTAGTCAAAACAAACAAATAATTGCATTGTCCCTTTCGTCTCTCGGCCGTCGTCCCCCGACGCTCTCCTCGGTAGACCTTCCGCATCTGCAGTCGCTACGTATTCAATGCTACAAGAAGAAGTGCCCACGAGCTAATTGTGCCCCACGCCGAAACCCGATGCAAACGGGGCGATGATGGACACCACGTTAATGATGCCGCAGGGCGATGCGATTCAACTTGGAGGCTCATCCGAGTCTGCCACACATCAATGCATCCGTTGGGAGGTGTTAGTTCACCGATCGCCTTCACAGATGGTCCTCGGTTAGCGTTGATTCATTTGTTAATGCCCTTCCTGTGGAGCATAGGAATGGGGTAGACGTCGAAGGCAAATCTGATTCAATGCAGATGATTCTTTCGCACTGCCGCAATTTGTCACTTGCGATATAAGCAGGGAAAGAAACTCCACAAAGTCAGGTCCGCTTTCTGCGCCCTGAGAATCCCTCGAAGATTGAAGGAGGCTAAGCATAGGACAGAATATACAAACTCGGGGGGATAAATGGACCGCGTCATGGCCGACAGACCGGCGCACACGGCCAGATCTAAACGGCCTCCTCCGTCCTGAAAGACCAACCAGCAGTTCCACACAAGCAAGGCATTACAGAACGGATCACTACCGAGTACTAAAAGTGCCAAATAAAAGAATTGGAATGAGTGATGAGTCATAAGCGTTGCAGATTGTCCATCATCCACGAAATTCCATCCATAAAATAAGTACTGAAGGAGTGATTATCTCTACACAAGACGTGCTTCTGGTGTGCAAATTTCTTCATTTTCTTTCCAAGAAAAAGCTAAAATTAAAAAAAAATAATTGAATTTGATGTGGATGGTTGATAATTCGCGTGTCTCATTGGCTGAAAGGAGGAAGAAGAGGCGGTGGAGGGGAGGGAGGAGGAAATTTTGCAGCCACAGTTATGACAATTAAGTTTAATTAAATCATTTCACAGACATTTTCAACTCTCAACGCCAGATTTCTTTTTCTATGCTCAAATGCACAAATTGGGTGCACTAATGAGGAGGTGGAGTAGACGTCGTTTGGCAGGGCCAGAAAGCCACCTTCCCCATAAGCTCGCAATTTTTGCTGCTTGAAGGGGAAAATAAAGTGATGACAATAAGCATCCATGCTATTCACGTGTTTTGTTAAATAATGTAATGGAAATTTTTATGTTCTTCTTAGCAATATGTACACGGGTGCGTTGTTTTCGGAATTGAAAATACCAAATTATTGTTTTAATGCTCTGAATTTGTCTGTTAGGGGTGCGCTCAATGCGAATAAAACTAGGCCAAGCAAAGCGAGTGCAAAATCATTGATAATTTTTTTATTTATTTTATAAAGAAGGTGAAAATAATGATAGAAATGTGTAATTTTGCAATACTTCACCCGTTTGGACTGAGAGCCATCGGTTTAAGTCGTTGAGGCGGCCGAGGTGGCCTCTGGACCGTGCCAACAGCCTCATTCCTTCTGTCTGTTGATAATGTAGTCTGCACCGACATTGTGCCGTGCCTGGCCTTCAAGGAAGTATTGGTAGACGGTCTTGGGAGCAGTGAAAGGCGAGGCCTACTTTGATAGGACCTCCATCCCGATCTACACCACTTGTGAAAAACTAGTGGTGCAAAAGAGATGCATGCCTTGCAGATGGGAGACTGGCTAGTATTCCCTAGCCCAATGGCTAAGGTAGACGTCCACCGCTGGTACCCATCCCATTCTTTCTGTTCTGCCATTAAGCTATCAACAAGTGGAACCGAAAGCTATGCGTCGTGGTGGTTCCTCACTCCACCTGCTCAAGGTCAAGGGGACCGGTGTTCCAACCTCTGCCTATTGGATGCGCTGACGATCGGTGGCATCTGTCGCTGCCAATTCAGCACCCACTTCGGGATGGTTAGCTTGTGGGCATTTATTGCGGCACCGACTTCGGAAGGACTTCAATCTTGGTGAGTGGCGCGTGTGAGAAACTGCAGCAATGTGGAAGACATGTGCATTCCACGGATGGGAGAAGCTTAGATGTCCTGTAAGGAAAGCACTGAGATCGACGTCAGCCTTCAGCATCAACAGCCATCCTCGCATTCTGCAAGGAGGATGTTAACAACAGCAGTGGAAGTAGCTGTGAGGAGTGTGGAAACTGCTTGAAGGAATCAGGTGTTGCAGCGTCTTGTGATGGACAAGGTGACGGTTGGCAGAGCCTTGTACTCTAAATGTAGTTTCCAAAGTGGACGAAACTCCAAGTGGAGTCGAGCCGCCATAGAGGATGAGTGATTGGTGTGGTTAACTCGTGGGTGTTTGAACCTGCGCTGATTGCTTTATGATGGCTTAGCGGGAAGTCTGTCGATGGTAGCCTCAAGTACAGCGCTCGAAAGAGAGGAAGGAGAATTAGCTAAACTTTGCTTATTCTGTCTGCCGGTTTCGGGTAAATCTGGCCTCTGAGTCATGCCAAGAGCTCCGATCACTCTGTCCTTTGTGCGAATTGTCCACCCCAGTGTTGTGCCTTCTTTTGCCTTGAAAGAGGTCCCCAGACGCAACATCAGTAGCAGTAGAAAGCGGGCCCGCTGTTGATTGGACTTCCAACCCCATCTACACGGCTCGTGGCAAACTTTAGCGTTTTGAGAGAAGTGTATGTGCTACCGATGGGAGAATGTCTGACATTCTATAACCGAGGAGCTAAGGCAGACGTCCATCGTCGGCATCCACTGCATCTTTTGTATTCTGCAAGAAGACAACTAGCATCTGAAGCCGACAACTTTTCGTTGGAGGAAGTTTTTTAATCCACCTGCTCAAGGAAACCAATGTTCCAGCGTATCCTAGTAAATGCACTGATGGGTATCGGAACCTCTTAATCTGGATTTAGTTTCTCCCGAAGTGGACCAAACTCCGAGTCAAGGGGATTGCAAAGGGAGATTAGGGACGTGGAGGTCAAGTATCGCCTCAGTTGCAAACTGGTGGGTATTTCTTGCCACACTGGTTACGCTATGATGATTGATGCGAAAGATCTGCCAAGGAGAGCTACAGGGTCGACGCTTGGAGGAAGTGATGGAAAAGTGTGATGCTTTGTTTGTTCAGACTGACGGTTTCGGGTGAATTAAGTGGCTACACTGACCCAGTTGCTTGGGCTTACCTATGCGCCATGTCGGCAGCCCCGTTGCCTCTGTTTACTGAATTAGTATTCTCCGTTCTGGTGTTACGCCTTCTTTTGTCGTCAAGGCAGTCCCGAGTAGCTACATTGGTGGCTGCGGAAAGTGGGTTCGACCCTAAAAGTACTTCTATCTCGGCCAATACTATCGTGTGACAAATCCCTGGTGGCATTGCATAATTGAAGGGCTGAGATTGACCTCTGCTGCTGGTATCCACTTTATTTTTGCATTCTGCAAGAAACATCAACAACTGGACCATCTGGAAGCGCATCGTTGTGGAGATTTTCCTCTAGGTAGACTGATTTTGGGCAGAACCGCTTAATGTGAAATTTAGTTTCCTTACCGAACGGTGCTTTAAGTTCAGTCAAAATGGCAATTTGGATCGGTGAGGTGGCTACCACCGGCTGACGCTGGTGGTCTGTCAAGGGTAGGGTCGGGGACAAGGCGGGAAAGAAGAGAGGGGCAATGTTTGATGCTTCGTTTCTTCCTATTGTCGGTTTGAGCCACCTAAGTGGCCATATTTTGGCATAGCCGCTCAAAATCTGGCCTCCGAGTCAAGCTAACAGATCCATTTCCTCTGTTTATTTCGCATTTAGCCCCCTTTTCTGTCTCTGAGCGCAGGTTAAATCAAAATATTGGTTCTCCCAAGCAATCAAAACTTATAAGACGTGACCCTAGACACAAGTGTCCAAACGCTTGTCAACTTTCAAATTGGAAGAGGAGTCGACAGCCTCCACAAAAAAGAATTGTGATTAATGCCCACACCCTTTGGCAGTTTCACAAGATTTGGAAGCTCTATAAATAAGCAAAGTCAGTGTGGAGGGAGTTGAACAAGTCATCAAATTAAAATGATTAAGGTGGTAATGCAATTCTAATTAATTAGGTGAGATTTGTGTGAGAGACTTTTTTTTCTGATGTGTGCAAATTTCTATACAATCAAATTAGCAGGGTTATGGAATGAAAAGAAAGCTTAGAAATTGTATCGAGTCCCTTTAAAAACTAAAATGCCGGGGAGGGGGGGAAACGAAGGGAGCAGTGGAATGACAGGCATTGAAGTTGAGATCGAATCACGTCTTCACCTATCTGGCACTTGTTTCTCCTCTAGATTTGAGCCTTAGTTTTGTTGTCTGCCACTACCGGATGCTCATGGCGGCCATCAGAGTCTGTGACAAGGTTACCAATGCATCCCTGCCCCCCTACCATCCAAACCCACTTACAACCTGTATTATGTAACCTTAAAAGAGGCTTTTGGATTGAGGTCGAGATTGTTCTCCTAGGTGATGTGATTATATTAGCATAAACTTTAGTGAAGACCTAAAAATACTCCAGCTTTTACTAATGCAACTTATGTAAACTAGGTTTGAATAACTTTCTCTTTTAAAATGCAACTTCGCTTATTGGAAAGGAGTCATCTTTTTAAAAGGCAGCCATTTTGGAGTTGAAAAGTGTTCATGTTTATTGTTTTCAAGAAATAAAAATTTTGCCTTCTTTGCCTTACAGAAAGAGATTTCGCCTGTGTGTATTTTCCATCACTTTGAAGTGACGATTCCACTAATTTTACAAAAAAATAGCATTTTATGCCAGAAAAGGAAAGAAAATTTTCAACTTGACACCGTGAATGGAGCCTGAGCTCTCACCTTCTCTTCACAATTTAGAAAAGATATAAGGGATATGCTGCCCAGCCCTTATTTAGCATAAATAGGGTACATTCTCCTTCAGTCCAATCAGCCATCATAGGCGCATAGCTGTTTATCGATTTTTTGGATCGATATCCTCGCCTCGACTCGCGGGTGAACTGGCTCAAAAATCGATGCGACCTAAATACCAGTCACGAAAACAAGCAGTTTTCCATGCCCGGCGGGGCCTTCAGTTAGGTGGCCAGGTGCTGTCAATGTTGGCACAGTTCTTTAACATGCCTTGACACTCGCTGCCGGTGTTAAAAATAGGTGACAGGCGTTCTTTACCACGTTACGACAACTAATATTGCAAGTGCATTGGTTTTAAAAAGGAAATGAAAATGGACTTTGACCTGAACTTTTTTAATGTTGTTTCTGCATGAGTAAGGGTACTAACTGGATCAGAATCATTGCTATGAAGAAATAAAATACCTCTATTCACATCGCTGTCTAAAGTGCGGAGTCACAGATTGCTCTTAGTCCTCCGGCAGTTATATAATGTTTTGATTGGCAGAGGTTAACGTCGTGATAATGTCTCCAAACGTTTGGGAATATGGCTCATTTTTGCAGATGTGGACATCGTCTACCAGTTTTTGGGCGACCGCCAAATTATTAGAAGGGCGATTACATTCAATGTCGTGGTGACTTTACCCCAAGACAATAAATGCTTCTACGGAAAAAACGCTAGTTATTCTATGAGGAGCATCCCGATGCCTTTATTTTCACAATTAATACCATTTAAATTCACATGCTAAGGCAGAAGACCGGTCAATAAATAACCGTCAATGCTAGTGACACTCTTTGAAGTGATTATAATGTCTTTTGAAAGCAAAAGTGTACATCCAGAGCCAAGAAGAAAGTTGTTTGTTTACAGTTGACAAGGTGGACACCATTACCCCCTTGACAACCAATGCACATGTCGCTTTATGTGCAAATTAAACAACCAAAAGTCTGTTTTAATTGCGAAAGAATGAGCGTTTGTTTATGTATGCCTTACTCTCAAGTCAAGTGAACACCAAATGCACTCAATTGCTCTGTCCGGTTGTCAAAGCGACATAGCAATTCTCCCGTTTGCTGCCCAGATGCGTTGCAGGCCGAGTGACGCAGGACACTACCAAAGTGGCGCCTGTACGCTCCTCTAATGAGACAGGAGACACTTTTTCTCTAAACTTTTTAATCGCTGAATTGTTTTTTCTTACGCTGGGTGAATAAATTTGTATTGTACGTTCAGGCTATCGATAAATTAACAATTTTGGGCGGACAAAAGAAGCCGTCCTGTGATTGGTGGATCGTGAGACCTTCGAAAAAATCAAATTTAATTTAAAATTGTGCTTCGAGTGGATGAAAAACTTACGTTAGAATACGGATAGAGAATGTCCTGGGTAGATAAAGTGGCAGTCGTGTTGTAGCGCCTTACAATATGGTTTGGTCTCAACGAGTATGACCCTGTCAAAATCCCGTCAAATAACAATTTCCAGGTGGAGACAAAAATCACTTCATGCAAAAACGTGATGCGTTTTACACCAAAACCTGGACTTGAGTTTAGCGCATAAAATGGTGTTAATGGAGGACGGGACTCGCTCAAGGCCACTTGTAAATGCGTTTGGATGTACTAAAACACTAGGAAAAATGCTTCGAATAGTCCGCATAAGTAATGGGAATCCGCTGAACCGACTACATTCGCAGACAATGGGATGAATAAGATTTGTGCTGGTATGGAGGGATCTACGAAGTAAAGGTCTTAGTGACAACAAGCAAGTACAAGATTTCGGCTAGAACCGATATGAATAAGAAAGCAATGCAACGAGGAGAAAGAGCTTTGTGGAAGCCCAACAGCATACCAAGCAACGCACTTGCATCCACACCCGCCTAGTTAACGTGAAGGCAAGAGGAGGATAAAGGCAGAAGGTGGATGTGAGTGAGCGCTGTGACTGCATTCACCACATCATCACCCGCTACCTGTGGTGTCTCCTCCCCACTCTCTTAATCACGGTTGGATTGCAAACACTGACCACAAAGTCGTTGCTCAGATTGCACTGTGAAGGTGGAAGTGGAGGGTCAAGAACCAAGTCTTCGAATGCGCATCACTGTGGACTGCACTGTTGTGCAACTGTTAACTTCAGCAGCTCGCTCAATCGCATGCTGTCCTGGATAGGTGAAGTGGGTGGACGAGGCAGTAGTGGACGTTCTGTGTCACCTCGTGATGTGACTCAGTGGCCATGATAGCATCACCACGTCAAGGAATGAGTGGTTGAGGGAGTGGGACCGAAACTGTGACCAAGCATTACCATCCGAACACCAGGTGGGCATCAGCGGCAGTGCAAGGGTAAGGGTGGGCAGGCAGGAAGGCAGGGAGGCAGGGAGGCAGGGAGGCAGGGAGGGATGGAGGGAGGGAGGGAGGGAGGGAGGGAGGGAGGGAAGAAAGGAGGGAAGGAAGGAAGGAAGGAAGGCGGGCGAATGGGTGGGCAGACGGGTGGGCAGGGAGGTAAGCGCGTGAGCAGAGGGAATGCTCGTTAATGGCAAATACAGATGATCCATCAATGCTTTGCATTAGTGAGCCAGTGGAGGGTTGACTGAGCCCTCCTGCACCCACCATTTCTTCATTGGCTTCGCCGCCTTTCACATGCTGCTGCTGCTGCTGCTGCTGCTGCTGCTGCTTCTATCAGCGTCAGCCATTCAATTCCAACCCTAACGAGCTTCGTTTGGTCGCTTCACTTTATGAGTGCATGCCCAAGAAGCGGAAGGTGAGAGGGGTAGGTGCATCGGAGCGATGTGTGGCGGATGGAGGAAGGGTTGCGTGGTTGGACGGAGGGAGGGAAGGAAGGAGGAAGGGAGGAGTGCGCAGACAGAGGAGGAGTCGGTGAAATTGGCGATGTGAAGTCAATGCCCTTATCTGTCTGCTCTTGTGGTCCAGTTTGGTAGGAATGTCTCCAACTGCAGAGGGTCTTCTTCCTTCCCTCCTGCCCACACATTCTGTTCCACCGTGCACACTTCTCCACACACCTCGAGCAGCTTCGACGAACTCTCCTGAATTTGTGAATCAGTGAGGCGAGTGTAAGCTGGTCTCATTTGGTGAGGCGCAGGGTGCAGAATGAGGAAACGATGCGCTAGAAGGGTGTGCGGGACCGCTTGTTGCAAGTGTGGACACACAGAGTGAAGCGGGCAATAAGATGAGGCGAAATGAGGTGGGGTGAGATGAGGAGGAATAATGTGCTGCCTACTTGGAGACTTCAATCAGAGCTCTTCCTCTTCTCTTCTTCCTTCCTTCCTTCCTTCTTTCTTTCTTCTGCCTCTGCTTCTGCCTCCGCCTCCCCTCCTCCCCCCTCCTCTTCCCTCCCCTTCCCTTCCTGCTAACCCTCCTCTCCTTTCCATTCGCATTGTAAAAACGCTGGAGTGATTCACTTGATGCGTGTGTGCCTCAACAAGCAGCCTGAGAATGAGGGCGCACTTCCTCTCTCCTCTGCCTTCCAACTCCAAATGGAACGCGAGCAGACCAGAAACAATCACCCACCTGCACACCTGTGCATTTTTTCCACTCCTATGAAGTAGTGCCACTTTTCACCTCGCACTGAACACTTGCCTTGCCTATATCTTGACGACAGTGCATTGAGGGAGTGCAGACTCTCTGCACAAAAACTTTGCCTCCTCCTGCTGCTATCACTGTAGTTACAACTGCCGCTGTAACTACTGCTGCTGCTGTTGCTACTGCTGCTACTGCTCCTCCTCCTCTGCACCCGTCTCCCTCGCCCTCTTCTCCTCATTCGCTCAAGTCTATGTGGATGTGAAAAGTGCGGGTTGATGCGAGAAACTTGGACGATGGTGAGAGGTGGCGAGGCGGAAAGAGGGTGGAGGAAGGGTAGCGAGAATGAGGATGCAGGGAGGCAGGTAAAGGAGTGAGAATTGTCGAAGGAGGAGGGTAGCTGGGTAACAAGTGGTGCACGTTCATGAAGCATCCTCCTCCGCTCTGCGGATAGGGCGTAAAACGCTTCGCCGTGGCACACCATTTCCTCGTTTACATCGACGATGTACACAGTGTGACGAAACCGTCCACTGACGGTCGTTGGTCACTCCATGCAAAGTAATGTGCAGGTGGAGTATAAGCGTGGACTGTGGGAGCGGATTGGCTGTAGGATGGGTGGTTGAGGAGGGGCATGTCGAGGCACCTCATGGTCGCCATAGCTCCAAGTCTCACAATTGAGGAAGTTCGTCAACAAATTCGGTAGAGGCATGGGGTAGGCAAGCGGTGGATGTAGTTATCGTGCTCAGCTTTGAAGCATGAGATGTCTGTCGATTTGAGCGTTGTTTGTGATCAGTTTTCCTCTAGAAGGATCATGTTTTTTGGTTGTATTTGTGCCTCCACCTATTTTCTGCATTGGCTGGCATTTAAATCAACTGAGATTGAATTTGAGATAAGAGTCTTTTATTTAGCATTATTTAATGGTGGTACCACAACTACACTGGCCAAAATTTCGCATTCCCCCAAGTTCAGTTATTCTGAATGCGATCCATAGATTTTTTGTGTGTAGATAATATATTGAGTGCATTTTAGCCCATCTACCCTTACAAATAACATACTAAGATAAGATTAATCTGTCTGGAGGGTTGAAATACATAAAATTTAAGCGTTGAATGCGTAATGACTTAAAAAATACTCCAATGATTAAAAACCAAAATTTGCTCATTTATTGCAAACCAGTCAATTATTCGATAACAGATTTGATTTGCGAAACCAATCGTTTCCTTTTTGCTAAATTCTATTAATCAATAAAACTAACTGATTTATCAAGAAGTGAGGAAAGACTTTTCCGTTCCGTTCTTTTGTTCTGTAAATAGGCTACAAGTGATCATTGGTGAGGCAGTTCATCCCTAAGGGCAATCGATTTATTGGTAGAACTTGAGCGATGACTTCGTGCGAATAAATCGATAAGTTATCGATCCCAGTGGAGGGGGCATCTAGATCACTAAATCAACGCAGAAAGTGGAACAAATAAATGAGCTGAGAAAAACTGTTTTTTTAATTTTTTTGCATAAAATTTATGGTATGGCACACAAGTTATTTCTTTCGTTGATCGCTGAGGGAACTTAGTTGAGAGTTTTTATGACATCCATAACTAATTGAAAAGTTATTGCTACCTTCCCATTCATGAGTACTCCATAAAATGTTAATTAAAGAAGTTAGACAGACAGATAAAATTAAAACTGTAGCACCAGCGTCCCCTAGTCCACCGGTATGAGCTGCACATCTAGCCACCCCGCGAAGGTAATAATGGTGAATACTTTAAGTATCTCTTTATCCAAGTCTTCACTCTTTTAAGCATCGTCTGCCGAGCTTGCTTCGCACGACCTCTGGGGTAGTCGCTGCTGTGGGGGAATTTAATGCAATTTTACGAGCACTTAATCGCAACGTTGATGACACTTCTTGGCAATGCTGCCGGATCTGGAGTTTCTTCCTTTGCAGGAATGTATCGTTGAATGGGAGGATGAATGTGCTAGCAATCACAAGTTTCCTTTTCTAGTGATAGGAACACCGATACAGAGGCAAGAATGAGGTTCAACATAGATTGGTGAGTAGAGGATTCTGCGCGATAGCCCCTTACCACACTCTTCCCAATTTTAGCCCTCCTAAGTTACGTCCAGTTGAGTTACATCCAGTTAGTAGAGAAGTGGAGTGAGTATCACAGACTCGCCAAGTTGATACCTTCATACAGGAGCAGATGACACGGATGTAATGAAGCTTTATAGAATGTTTGCGAGTGGTGTAGTCTGCAGACCACGGCATGGCGTGATTTTCAGCCCTTTTGCTGAGAGGTGTCACCACATCCTGCCAGCCACAGCCTATGTCCCAAAGTTTGTCAACCAGTGCAGCAATCACGATAGGGGTTCGTCGCAATCAAGTTGGCTTTAGAGGTCATCAAGGTAACACCTCAGGACCTCCAAAACGGATTGGAACTTCTGCTATGGGCCTGCATTTCGGCTATTTGGTAAGGTATCATACTAAGAATCCCAATTTATCCCATTACCAAACCAAGAGAGCGCAACAAACGATGGCTCTGTTTCGATAGAGGAACAATTTCTGGCGCCATTGAAAGCAAAATTAGAATAAATTACGGACATGAGCTGACATTAATAGAAAATTTCAATTACTGAAAAGAAAATTATGATAAACTGCCGCATTCTGTTTGATTTTTCTGTCAAAGAAAAGAGCAGATTTTAAGCATTCACCTAGGCGATGTAATTTCTTCTGTGTTGTCAACACATCTGATTAATGATTCGATTCAGTGCAAATTAAAGTGAGCTGCATCAGTACACGGGATGTTCGAAAAAAAATCGAATTGTTATGTTTTAAAAGCAACAGAGCATGAAAAGACGTCCGTCGTGGTGGGTCTGCGCTTGACGTTGGGTAGCAATGATAATCGGACGCAGGCTTTCTTCGACCAATCCATTCCGGACAGCCTCCTCAATCGGACTGGAAGGTCAGGAGGCTGCACGAGTACGCGTGTCAGGCAGCTGGTGACAACTGTGCATCATCTGTCGTTCTAGACTGTCTCCACTAGCAACGATCCCTCCACATGTCTATCACACAACAGTTAATTAACCACACCGTCAAGCGCTTGCCTCATCCCAAGCGCCCCCCAGTCCACGACCTCTCGGGTGATGAAGTCACACGAGCAATGTGATAATCTCATCGTACCAGCAACCAAACCAACGCAAGGCAATCACTTGCACACATGACCGTTTCCACTTCACGAAGCGGGACTTGCCGAGTTGTGGACCGACTCAGAATAGAGGACTTGGTCTAAATACTTCAGCAAGGCGAGGGAAGGTTTCGGCACAAAAGCACTATTGTGTCACTTTGACTCAAAACTATAAGGCGTGTCGTGTTCAGCCTAAGCTGGTAAACAGACACTTCCACAGGCGGTAACTATCTGGCCGAACTGGTACTTTGTCAATCTCATGAACATCTTATTGTGGCCTTCACTGCCTTCAGGAGAGACTGAGCCAATGCAAAAGGAAAGACAGACGGGGATATTAGTGTTCTTCAAAACCGACAACAAAAACTTGCCTTTCTATTTAATCAAAATAAGGCAGGTCTCATAATTCCACCACAGACTTATTAGACACATTTGCTGTTGCGCAAATAAGGCTAAAATCTATCCATTTGACTGTGTCTGTTGACCATCTGTCTGTTTAGGTTAATTCTTTATCAACTGCAGAACATCAACATACGACCTGGTTTGTTGTAGGACCATTTTCAGTCTCTCGACATTCAGTCCTGCAGTGCTAGCCACAGAGCATTCTGCCAGTCTTGTTTGTCCGACAGCATCAACCATTGGCATCGTAAATTAACCTGATTCATTCCTATCATCGACTTACAACAGGCAAATCCTTCAAGCCACTCTCGAACAACTGTTTCTGCCAGAGATCAATGCCATGCGAATTGCAGAAAACGGTTTCGTCTTTAAGCACCCTCGCGGACCTGCCTTCTAGGTCAAATTTAACTTTTTTTTTCTCCAACTCTACGATTGTCATCGTGCGCGCTGAGGACAAAGATAAAAAGTAAGGTTAGGTGGCAAAAAAGGCATTTTACTCCCTCTATTTCACCATTTTGAATTCCACAACAATAGCGAGGTGCTACAAATAGCATCGCAATGCACCCCACACACACGCACACAAAAGGTGCGCAGGTCAAGCTGGTATTACCAGCCTAATATGATATGCAACAATAAAACGTCCTCAGCAGAAAATGCATCAATGCTTCCATTGGGGGCATAAAAATTAGTCATCAAACTGGTTCAAGTGAACCAACTTGTGGAAACTGTGACTGTCTCATACCTTCGTAAAGTCGTCAATGATGTGTTCAGTTTGTCAATCTCCACTGAAATGACTGTCAAAACAGTAAACGCAATCACCACTGACAAATTGGGCATTCTTTGAGAGGCCCAAGTTCGTTGCATTTCTGTGGGCCATCCACCTTGACAAATGGGCGAGTGGACTGAACTGAACCGCGAGTGTGTGTACCGGCTAATAATACCTCAGTTGAATGCACACTTGGCACTGCCTGCCGCGCACACCGCCATTGTAGTGTGCACCTCGTATGCAGGCGTGTAAAATTAGAATCTCATGGGCTTGATTTGAACACACCTCGCGGTCGGAAGGGAATAGCACTTCCATCGCATCATAGCATTCCGTTTAAGCATAAAATAACAATAGCCAAGGTGTGCATTACTCGTATACATACATGTATAATACACAGAGTGTAATCTATCTTTCCATCGCTCTCTAGTTGGCAGCATCAAGAGCAGTAGGAGTCTCGAGTAGTATAAACCGGAGAACGGAGCAACTTACACTTGGGGCAGTACTAAAGGAGGGAGTGAGGTGAGGGAGGAAAGGGGAGGGGAGTTCTTCTCTCTGTCGATGTCGGACAATTTTTCGTTTGCCTTATAATATCACTCTCACCTTCAAGAGCGACGGGAGCTAGAAAAAGGAAGACTTTAGGCACGTTTACGTTGGGGAGGAAGGAAGGAAATAGAGAGGAGGGTTGGGTTTTGAGACTCTCCAAAAAAGACCTCCTTTCTTGCATAGAAGTCCCTCAACCACCCACGTCGTTGTGATCCAAATTACTGATGGCACGTGGTGTGGGTCGGGGAGGAAGATTGGAGATCACAGCCTCACCAGCATCCATCTCAACAGGTCCACGCAAATCCAATTTGATCGGCTGTTGCTGCTGTTGTTGTTGCTGAATGCTGGGTGACTGGAAGGTGACTGTGGAACGACTAGGAGCTCGGGAACGGGGCAGGGAACTGATAGACGCCGAGATTGTGGTTTCTCCAGCTCCAGGAGTGTAGCGTTGGGGCGCAGGAGAGAGGTGGGAAATGCGATAGCCTACAAGGGGGCTTCGTTGAACCCCAAAGGAGCTTCCAGTGTCCATGTAGTCACCATAGGCAGTGGATGGAGATTGGGGGGGCTGTTGTTGTTCTTCCACATAGCATGAGCAGTTGTCGCCATTGTTGTGAGGATCGTGAATGAAAGCGCGAGAGGAAGCATTCATCATACCACCTCCACCGATGCAGCCGTTAGTGGGCACTCCCATGGCACTGGCAGAACGCGGACCATAGCTCATCCGACTGGCCGACCGATAACCTGCGCATGTGGCGTAGGGATAGCCGGCGTGAGGTGGGAATACTATGAATGAATGGAGTTAGCAAATTGTCACTTCACCCACCACTCCTCCAGTTTTCACATGCTTCCACCATAAGTGTTCATGATTTGCAGAAAAAAATTAAGGCAATTATGGGGAGGTGGAATATCACTCGCAATGCAAGTCGTTATTTCATTGGAACAACCATATAATTTTATGCACAAAGGGATACCTTAATCGACAATGCCTTCTGGAAAAACTCTACCAGTTAGAAAGTAGAAAGGTAAGATACAACAGCACTCACCCATTGCAAATAAAGTAGAAATATTCAATGAAAATATAAAAGGTACGTGTCTTCAGATAAGGAAAGCAGTTAATTGTAACGTCGACCAATGCTAAATATGGGTGGAGATGCAAGTGAGATGGTTTTTTAAAGGAGCTGATCATCGACAACGCTCATATCGACAGACATCTCATGCTTCAAAGCTGAGCACGATAACTACATCCACCGCTTGCCTACCTCATGCCTCCACCGAATTTGTTGACGAACTTCCTCAATTGTGAGACTTGGAGCTATGGCGACCATGAGGTGCCTCGACATGCCCCTCCTCAACCACCCATCCTACAGCCAATCCGCTCCCACAGTCCACGCTTATACTCCACCTGCACATTACTTTGCATGAAGTGACCAACGACCGTCAGTGGACGGTTTCGTCACACTGTGCACATCGTCGATGTAAACGAGGAAATGGTGTGCCACGGCGAAGCGTTTTACGCCCTATCCGCAGAGCGGAGGAGGATGCTTCATGAACGTGCACCACTTGTTACCCAGCTACCCTCCTCCTTCGACAATTCTCACTCCTTTACCTGCCTCCCTGCACCCTCATTCTCGCTACCCTTCCTTCCTCCCTCCCTCCACCCCTCTTTCCGCCTCGCCACCTCTCACCATCGTCCAAGTTTCTCGCATCAACCCGCACTTTTCACATCCACATAGACTTGAGCGAATGAGGAGAAGAGGGCGAAGGGGACGGGTGCAGAGGAGGAGGAGGAGCAGTAGCAGCAGCAGCAGCAGCAGCAGTAGTTACGGTGGTAGTTGTAACTACAGCGATAGCAGCAGGAGGAGGCAAAGTTTTTGTGCAGACAGTCTGCACTCCCTCAATGCACTGTCGTCAAGATATAGGCAAGGCAAGTGTTCAGTGCGAGGTGAAAAGTGGCACTACTTCATAGGAGTGGAAAAAATGCACAGGTGTGCAGGTGGGTGATTGTTTCTGGTCTGCTCGCGTTCCATTTAGAGTTGGAAGGCAGAGGAGAGAGGAAGTGCGCCCTCATTCTCAGGCTGCTTGTTGAGGCACACACGCATCAAGTGAATCACTCCAGCGTTTTTACAATGCGAATGGAAAGGAGAGGAGGGTTAGCAGGAAGGGAAGGGGAGGGAAGAGGAGGGGGGAGGAGGGGAGGCGGAGGCAGAAGCAGAGGCAGAAGAAAGAAAGAAGGAAGGAAGGAAGGAAGAAGAGAAGAGGAAGAGCTCTGATTGAAGTCTCCAAGTAGGCAGCACATTATTCCTCCTCATCTCGCCCCACCTTATTTCGCCTCATCTTATTGCCCGCTTCACTCTGTGTGTCCACACTTGCAACAAGCGGTCCCGCACACCCTTCTAGCGCATCGTTTCCTCATTCTGCACCCTGCGCCTCACCAAATGAGACCAGCTCACACTCGCCTCACTGATTCACAAATTCAGGAGAGTTCGTCGAAGCTGCTGGAGGTGTGTGGAGAAGTGTGCACGGTGGAACAGAATGTGTGGGCAGGAGGGAAGGAAGAAGACCCTCTGCAGTTGGAGACATTCCTACCAAACTGGACCACAAGAGCAGACAGATAAGGGCATTGACTTCACATCGCCAATTTCACCGACTCCTCCTCTGTCTGCGCACTCCTCCCTTCCTCCTTCCTTCCCTCCCTCCGTCCAACCACGCAACCCTTCCTCCATCCGCCACACATCGCTCCGATGCACCTACCCCTCTCACCTTCCGCTTCTTGGGCATGCACTCATAAAGTGAAGCGACCAAACGAAGCTCGTTAGGGTTGGAATTGAATGGCTGACGCTGATAGAAGCAGCAGCAGCAGCAGCAGCAGCAGCATGTGAAAGGCGGCGAAGCCAATGAAGAAATGGTGGGTGCAGGAGGGCTCAGTCAACCCTCCACTGGCTCACTAATGCAAAGCATTGATGGATCATCTGTATTTGCCATTAACGAGCATTCCCTCTGCTCACGCGCTTACCTCCCTGCCCACCCGTCTGCCCACCCATTCGCCCGCCTTCCTTCCTTCCTTCCCTCCTTTCTTCCCTCCATCCCTCCCTCCCTGCCTCCCTGCCTTCCTGCCTGCCCACCCTTACCCTTGCACTGCCGCTGATGCCCACCTAGTGTTCGGATGGTAATGCTTGGTCGCAGTTTCGGTCCCACGCCCTCAACCACTCATTCCTTGACGTGATGCTATCATGGCCACTGAGTCACATCACGAGGTGACACAGAACGTCCACTACTGCCTCGTCCACCCACTTCACCTATCCAGGACAGCATGCGATTGAGCGAGCTGCTGAAGTTAACTGTTGCACAGCAGTGCAGTCCACAGTGATGCGCATTCGAAGACTTGGTTCTTGACCCTCCACCTCCACCTACACAGTGCAATCTGAGCAACGACTTTGTGGTCAGTGTTTGCAATCCAACCGTGATTAAGAGAGTGGGGAGGAGACACCACAGGTAGCGGGTGATGATGTGGTGAATGCAGTCACAGCGCTCACTCACATCCACCTTCTGCCTTTATCCTCCTCTTGCCTTCACGTTAACTAGGCGGGTGTGGATGCAAGTGCGTTGCTTGGCCTGCTGGTGGACTTCCACAAGGCTCTTTCTCCTCGTTGCATTGCTTTCTTATTCATATCGGTTCTGGCCTAAGTATTTTGCTTGATTTTTGTCACTGTAGTGTCAATTTCATGATCATCTTCACACCAGTGTGAAACCCCCATAATGAGTCGGCTCAGAGAACCCTCATCTATGGGCAGACAAATCCAAACATTTCTACTCATACCTTAACTAATTTTACAGAAGTAGGGTAAGGCGATATCAGCGTGTATGCCTAGGATGGAGAAGAATGCGTCTAACGTGGATAGAAGGAATTTACCAAATCGTTGCGCAAGTAACCTCCAGAGGCGAAGCCATCCACAGACACAATTCAGGAAACAGGAAAGAATACCTGTAGAAATGTTCAAGGCCCAATGGGTAACAGTCCGAACGGCTGAGAGGTTGGACATCAGTTTGCATTACTTGTGATGGGGGGAAGACAGGAAATAGCAGGTCGCTCTATTGCAAGCAACTGTGCCCGATTGGTGAGTTCAAAGAGAGAGAGAGAGCAATAATTCGCAATGCAGTCTCTAATTACTGCTGTGTGAATGCAGTGAGAAAAAAAATCACACCAAAAAAGATGCTAATTCTTGAGCACTTTGCTTAATGGCACGGCGAGACACACCATAGGAGAGGGGGTGGGCAGAACTGGATGTGAAAATTTAAGATGAGATTTTGTAGTTCCGATGCTCACGAGTTCAGAGTTGTCATTGAGACGAGGCGTTTGGCGAAATCGGCCCCTCCACCCAATCGAGGTAATCATTTTGGGATCCGACCATCACAGATGGAGAACACAAAGCAAATGTATGCCCTAGTGACATGGGGCTGCGTTGTATGCCAATCGCATAACAAGCTCCCATTTCTTATTAAGTTGAAGCGAGCGGCTCTTGGGTTGAACGAAGATTGTTCATGTTTCAGATACTCAATTGTATGGATGGTAGCAACCAAGCTGACCGATTTACTACTTACTGATATGCAGTGCTTCAGTCAACCCGGTTTGACACCACTTGAATCAAAATTGCAGGAAGGCGGCAGCCTGATGGTGTCCATACAAAAGGGTGCAGCGACTAACCAGGCACCTTGCGAATGGAAGTGCAAGACTCCGTCTCCTGGATAGTTACTATCATCTGTGAATGACTTCTACAGGGCAACAAGACGCTTGGCTACAGGTGCTCAACATTGGCCATTTCATTGAATAGTCTGCACGCTTGGCTGTCCATCTGCCAGTGACAATATTGTCAGTGGCTCAGTTCCCGGCCCACTCCATTTCGGACAGCCTCCTCAATCGGACTGGAAGGTCAGGAGGCTGCACGAGTACGCGTGTCAGGCAGCTAGTGACAACTGTGCATCATCTGTCGTTCTAGACTGTCTCCACTAGCAACGATCCCTCCACATGTCTATCACACAACAGTTAATTAACCACACCGTCAAGCGCTTGCCTCATCCCAAGTGCCCCTCCAGTCCACGACCTCTCGGGTGATGAAGTCACACGAGCAATGTGATAATCTCATCGTACCAGCAACCAAACCAACGCAAGGCAATCACTTGCACACATGACCGTTTCCACTTCACGAAGCGGGACTTGCCGAGTTGTGGACCGACTCAGAATAGAGGACTTGGTCTAAATACTTCAGCGAGGCGAGGGAGGGTTTCCCCATGCAAAGTTGGGATTTGGCAGATTGCACTGTTGCACACAGCGAAGTCTAGCCGCATCGCAAGCATAAAGGGCACCAAAGCAGTGCGTGTATGCGAATGCACTACCGATGGAGTACAACAATTCAGCCTTAGATAAATCAGAATTACTACAGGAGGCAACTATGTAAACAAGTTGAAGAAGTTGCTATGCCTTGAAATTGCTCCCGAAAAGTCTGGCCATGCATTCAGGAGGAACTGAGGCACCGCATTGACGACAGAATGGTGGGGAATAGTCAGCATGTTTTTCGGTAAACGGAAAGAATGGATACCGTCAGACTGAAGACCCGGGAATATGCTAAATACGTGTTTTCCGCGTGGGCAGGTCTCTCTGGACAAAACCACTATTACTTAAGTAATAGTTCGTTAGTTCATAAATGGTATCAACTGAGAAAACAGCGAACGCATTCTGTCGACACTTCGGAGATGCATCGCTGTGGCAGGATGTGGACTTTTGTTGTGATGTGAAAAAAACTACCGCTCGATCGTGGTTGGCTTTAGACAAGCCAAACACCGCAGCGATTAATGACGCACAAAATATTTGTCATGGTAAGTGTCGAGGAGATCGGTGCTATCGCACTCTAGCAAATTACCATCCAAGCTGGTGTGACATGGAGCTCTACTCTATTCAAAATAAGACCATCTTCCAACGTCTGTTAAGATGAGCGCGTGATGCATCTTGTCAATTCTAATCATCCATCATCCACTCCAATGTCGTGTTTAAAAACGCAGGACCAAGTAATGACAATTTGGCACAGCATAAGGCGATAAAAATATTCCCACCATTCATTAAGTGAGTGAGGTAGTAACGAATTAGTCCAAAACTCACCTCGCTGGTTCTCCAACATCATCAGCTGGTTGCCGTCTTCAGAGGGACCTCTACCTGAATCTCCGCTGTCTGCGTCGTATTGAAGACTGCCGGCCATTCGAATGCCCGTGGTGGAACCGTGAATACTGCCCAGGACACCGACCTGCCTGGGATTTCGGGACATTGTCTAAAAAAAGAAAGGATAGTGAAACTACAAAAAAGCTGTCCTCATTTGGTGCCTGCTGAAGTCGAGAAATGGTAAAGGCTATTCCAGCGATGAGATTGCTCAGCCATTCTCAGCCGACACCTTCTAGCACACCGATCATTCTCAGACAGTTTCACCTACCAAAAGTTCCTCTAGACATTTGACTACCATCATAAACACCTTGTAGAGTTAAAACTTTCGCTCTCACCACGGCCAACAGACTGTCAGCTCTTCCCTCAGATCGCCAACAAAAGGGAGGACACACTATGGGGAAGGCTGGAGGCAATTTAAATAGATGCCCTGGTTTGGACGCTTTGTAATGCAATGCTTTCAAATCCCTTTTCATGCACCCTTCTTTGCATGCGTCTGTGTGTTTAGTTTTAACAGATCCCTATCTTATTGTAACCGGGTAATTTTTGTTTTGCATGGCCTTTTACCAAAAGAGGTGCAACCATAGTAACCTTCATGCGAGTTGCGGTTGCCGTTTTCCTCTGGATAGGCGCATAAAAGTGGAGACTGCGTTTGTGCAAATCTCCGAGATGCATACACGTCGGCCCTCTTTGTAATGCCTTCACCACGGATGTTGCTGTTTAGAAAGAACAAAACTGTTGCGAACAATAAAAAAGCGCAACGGTTGCAAAGCGCTTTTGACGTCGAGTCGGTGAGGGTGGCAAAAGCGACTACAAGGGATAAAAAGAAAAGAAACCCGGGAAAACAGAAGGCAGAATGTGAAAGTTGGGTAAGTCTGTCTTCTGGCTTCCACACTGTGGTTGCATCAGTCATCTCGTTGCCCTCCATTGTGGTTGCAGAGATCTTTTTTTTTTAATCTAGGATAAAAACATCTACCAAGAGAATTCACAACCGCAATGGATTAGACCTGTGACTTAGTCACTGAAGGCACTAGTCGTTGTGGTTGCAGCGTAACTGGGTCCCATAAAACGCCCGGGCTGAGACCCCATTTAGGGCACTATTTTGTAGCACAGGCAATCAAATTGGCATCCTTCCAACACTGCTTAATAACAGTCATTCCAGGTGCAATAAGTGATGCATTTTCAACATAATCGACATTCGGTATGTAAGGCAATCTAGACGACTTGTTAAAACGTTAAATCTTAGTAAAAACCAACTTTCACAAAGTGACCAGTGCGTGGCCTGAAGGGCTGAGAATGGTGATGCACGCCCCGAGGCTCAGGAGTGAGGCGTAAAACGACTTGTAGGGGGTAGGGACGCAAAGGAAGAAGCACCCACTACGTTCTTTCTGTTCCTTGTTGCTAGGGCACCTGTTGCTAGGTCGGTGCGTGACGGCATGACTAACACTGCGTTGCCCCCCCCCCACCCGCGCCTCTCCAACACCAATTACAGCAATGCAGTTCGCTCCTCTCGGTTTTAGTTTTTCCATCGTTAAACAGTCATTTTGCCTTATTTGGGTGCCGGGAAAGGGAATTATGAGCTAAAATCTCGTGACTTTTAACTAGGAATTGACCCTGAAGTCAACATTTTTCTCCGTGGTAAAGATGGAAGTAAGTTGGCTTGTGGTACAAAAAACGGAGGCTCTGGTGCAGACCCGTGTTTCGTGCCTAGCCTCGATAAAGCTGAAGACCTGTCAAAGTGGGACAAACGCTGCTCCAAATGAAGGCTGAAATTGCTCACGGTGGAAACATACCTAGATGGCGATCAGAATAAAAGTGGAAAGAGATCTCGCTTGTGGGAGGAGAGGGAAATTTTTTTAGGGCAAGCCAAGATTTTTTAGCTTGCAGTTGCCAAAGCATAAAACGTTATAAAATGATAGTCGACGCATGTACTGCGTAGACCAGTTCAGACACCATTTATCAAGATGGCAGGTAGATGCGTGCATAAAAAACGCATGGCGGTGAAGCAAGTCCCCCGCTAATGTGGGCGCATAACGTAAACACGTGGATATCTACTTGACTTGGGACAAATGGGGCAACGGTGGTGGCATGCAAAGCCTCAGGAAGACATGCGAATGAGGCAGGAGGAGAGGGGGTCGGCAACCTCAATGGCTATGCATCCCGAGGGTTGAGCGCCCAATGCCTTTGATGGGCGCGATCTGTTGAAAGGCAGTTACTTAAGAAACGGGCGAATTTCCCTGTAGCGGCACTGAACACAACAGGAGCATTCACGAAAATGGACGCCTGATATTCGGGGAAAGTAAACCCACACTGCTCTACGACGGCACAACCGACTGACAAATATGCCCATAGCGAAGATTTCCCAACTCTGGCTAAACAAAGGCCAGACAAATTTGCGCTCAATTTCTTCAACCAAACTGGGCGCACCTATATCTGGGGCAATAAAACTTGGTGTTGAGACCAATGAGACATCACCAAATGGGATTGTTTGGAGGACTAACTTTACGGGGCGAAGAATTTTACACCTCACTTACCCCAAAAGTATGCATGGGAAGGGTGCCACTGATGATGTCTCCATTAGCTTCCAAGGGTGTATAGATCGAGCCCTGCGGTGGCACTCCACAGAAGACGCTAGTTTTATCCGATCCAAGAAGTGGAGATCCATAGGAAATACCGCCTGTTGAGCGCCCATTTTCATCGACAGGCAGGCCTCCAGACAGAGGAGGGTAGAAGTCTTTCGAGGATCCAGTCCAAGTGTTCGTTGTCAGAGCCTCCTTGCTTGGATCAGTGATGAGGAAAGGGCTTCCTGGGGAGTAAGTGACAACTCGTCCTTCTGGCTCTACTGCCGTTCCATTGCTAACCACCGTCCGAGCCGGCTTGCGTCGAACGCAAACGATAGCGACGATAAGGAGGAGGGAGATGATAGCTGTGACAGCAATCATGACAAGAATGATGGTCACATTGAGAGCTCCAGCCCGACCACCACCCAAAAAGCCGCCAAACTCGTCAGGGTCCATTTTCACATTAATAGCCATCCAAGTGTCTGTAAAGAGGCGCTGATTGTGACCACAGTCAATGGCACGAAGACGAATCTTAAGGTTCAAAGGGACGAGACGGTCGGCGACGAGGATTTCGCCGGTGGAGCCATTTAAATAGAAAGGACCAGTTCGATAGCCCATCAGCTCCTCTTGAACAACTGCCGAGGCTGGCTGGGGTGGTTGAACAGGAGCATTGTAAAGGCCGCGGGAAATGGAAACCGGGGGCATCGGTTGACCATTCAGATCTAACACTTGAAATTCAACCCTTCCCGCATCGTCTGCGTCCACATCAAAGGCCTGTGGAGGTGAGAAACGAGGCACATAGAACTCTGCTGCGTGATTTCGACTTCAAGAATCAGAAGTTAAGAAGAAGCTTCAGCTGAACTAAGCGATTTATGACTGAAGAATTTGGATGGAAAACATCCCCTCCAGCCACGATCGCATCAAGCCGCAATTCAAACGGAATGTGTGAGTTGAAACCAATAAAATGACCGTTAAATATCACTGGTGTGCGGTTGATCAATTTCTCCATAGTTTTATAGTTTTTGGGTTAAAAATTAATGACATTTGGTTTCATTGCAGAATAGTAAAATATATGGACTGCGGCGGTCACTTTCACGCCGAGGCCCTGGCAGTGCGTGTCTTCCTCCTACCACTCATTCCAATCTGCTCTATAAAATGCACATCCTGAAGAGTCGGGAGGCACTAATTCTTCAATAACCCAAGTTTAATGAAGTGTCTCAGTTTACTTCGCTTTAACTGTTTAGCTTTTAACACTGTACACACCCATTACCGCCGCTCCTTCAACAAGTTATTGTCGTGAAAGATAATCACTTTGTGGAGCTGCCAATCACCCAGTGGTGCGTTAAAAGGCTTCGCCAAGTGTGTTCTCGTTCTTGACGTGCATCGTGTGCTCGAGATAACCTTCCTAATTATCAACTTGTGAAACCAATCGTGATTATGGTCTAGCTGCTGTTGAATGTTAGACGGGAGAATGCTAGATGAGCAAATGAGTAGATGCGGAAAAGGCTGAAGGAGAAAGTGGATAAGGGACGAGCAATGGATCCATAATGGATAAATCCAGAATAAGTAGACTGAATTACTCCAAAAACAGTAGCTCCGGGACAAATAGGAGGGTCCGAATCCAGCAAAAACACGACCTAACCACCCACTTAAGAGCTTTTTGCGTTGAAGAACTACCTGCCCAGGAGATAGCTGGAGGTCACCAAAAGTGCTCATAATCTTGATTAATGTCATTATCCAAAGCCTCTCTCATATACGCGTTAGCACAGTTCAGGTGAGGGAACAGTGATTACGAACCTGAAGCCTAGCAACCAGCGAACCAGGCGGATTCGCAGTGGTGATATTTATCTGGCGCGCAGACTCGGTGGGAAATGTCCACTCCGGTGCATTGTCATTTTCATCCAGAATGCGCACAAGGAGGGACGTTGACGTGGCCAGTGGTTGACTTCCATTGTCCCTCACGGCCACGTTCAATAGATACATAGCCACGATCTCTCTGTCAAATTCGACCAGCGTTTCAATGCTACCATCGGAGGTGATTTGGAAGATGCGTTGCTCCACCAGCTGACGACCTGGAGAAGTGCCTCCGAGATCGTCGAAGATATTCCCACTGGTGCTTCCACCGCGATGGCCAACGCCACCACCGAGGCTTTTCAACGCCCATACGGAGCGGAGAGAAAACTGTAGATGGCCATTCTGATCCTGCAATCAAGATAGCTCCGGCGCGTAGATGCAATCAAGTCAAACCGGGAATTTGCTTTCCAGCACTAGGAGTGTATAAGAATTATGCTATTGTGATTAGAACACACAGTAGTGATCGAATAATCCCGCTTGCATGATTGTCGCAGACCAACACAGCCTGCACACTGTTGAGCTTGATGGTACACAGCACGGTAATGAGCCCGTTGCCCTCTTATCTTTCACCCACTGCCCACAGCACAGACTGTGAGCATGAGACTAGTGAGTGAGGCTCCCGACCCTGACTGATTGGCATATGACTTGTCTGTGGTAGCGTTGAGTGGGACGCAATTATTCACAGGCACAAAAGGTCGCAATTGAGCAGTCGGTGCAACTGAAGTGCCAAAAAGAGGATAATATTTGTCATATCTGGAACTTGTCTATTTCTTCACTGATCTTGATGGTCTCAGTTTTTAATTTCCTTCCTAAATGGGAACGGTGACGAGGCAAAAAGGGTAACGTTGCATTAATCGGGTCGGATTTCGGATACAAAGTGACAGGATGAAAAGTGGTAGGCGCTCTAATGTTTATACAGCGGCAATAAACGCGAAACAAAAGCAGTACACGATGTGTTTTTTGGACGGCTGTCCATGTGGTGGACCCCTCTGAACACACAGGTAGAGGGAGGGCGAAAGGTGGATGTGTGTGTGTGTGTGTGCATGTGTGCGTTCCAACTTTCGTTCACAATGTGCACCAAACAGCACAGACTAGAGTGTGTCCTGAATCTGGCAGTCCTAGGTGAACACCCTGGCCTCCACTACAACCTTACCAACACCACCGCCTCGACAAACAGTTCTTGAACTCTGTGATCAAAATTTATCCGGGGTGGAGCATGGAGAATTTCATTTCCTCACAACGGCTAGCACTGAACCAGTCAATCTCGCTGTGACCAGAACGTTTTGTAAATGGAAACAATTTACATTTGGCATTTGTTGCTTCGGTCAAAAGCACCGGGTATTAGGTGGGCAACAAGCAGGGGTTGAACGGTGGACATCCGCCGCCCATCGTTATAGCTTACTTAAACTTGCTAGTCTTATGAGTTGTGCCGACGTCGTGATAAAGGAATGAGGGAAGGGGAGGAGGGAGGGCTGAAGCGTCAGCGACACCCTCATCGACCGATTTTATGGATTGGATGGTGTGTAAAGGGGAATGGCCGTGTGACGCCTGCAAGGGTGGAAATGGCCCCGGAGATCAAAAAGCACCATAAACCCATCATTATTCAGGAGCGAGAATCGCACACTTTTAGGAGGGAGATATTGCATTTATGCGACGTCCGCGCATACGAGACACAATTGGCCGAGGCATTAATTAAACTGAGAGGGGAATCGGGCCAAAAAAAAACAATTAATGCCATACTGGAGGTCAATAAAACGTCTGGAGTTGTGATGGTCCATTTTCCTCCGTCGTCCCGGTAGTAAACACGTCAACTGACTAGTTTGTCAATTTTCTCGTAATCAAAGGTTTCACAAATCGTCCAATCGACAGCACGAATTGGTACCACCGTTTCAGCTTAGTGCCTCCATACATCCAGGACCGGTGGTGCCTTTTCATTGAGAAGGCCAAAAAATTGGCAGGTAAAGTAAGTCACCGTTTTTGGCGATCTATCCTGCTCATATTCAATTATCTCAAAGATGTGGGAGTACCGCTTGGGTAAGAAAAGCTGGTTATTAAAGCGATCAAGCTTGCTACAGCGGGAAAGACTCAGCAGCCAAGTGTCAGACTCAGGCGCTACGGCTGGCGAGGAGCGCATTCGCGTCAGTTTTTGATCAGGAAGGGGAAGGCGGGGACGAAAGAGCTGTCAAAACCATTTCCCCTCATTAAACCACTTGGAAGGATCGACTTGATGAGAAGTGGGAGTCGCACAATGGGACGTGGGTGAATGGAGTGTGTCAGTGGCGATGAAGCAGCAGACCGCAACTACTTCACTCATTCACTTTACTGTCAGAGATGAACGAAACCGTCGTTCGCCTTTAGCGGTGAGGAAAGCGGCGTCCATTATGCAACCATTAGGTGACATTGACTGAAGACGTCAGTAAACCATGACTGGAGCCATGGCAAGATCATCCAGGAGTAGATCAAACGCTTCAGCATTGGCAGAGAGCAAAATACACAGGAGAATATTGCTACCGTCTGGCATGGTTTAAAGGAAATTCCTACGTAAACAGGCGACTGGCAGGGAGAGTTGAAATCGTGAGACCTAGTAGCCGCTTCATGGAAACGATGCGAGAGACAGGAAATCCGAAAGCTTGAACCAGTTCAGCAATAAAATTAGTTTCACTGTTGGGGAGATGTGAAGTTTATGCGACTGTTTAAATGCACCTACTAGAGAGCGGTGCTCTTAATTGTGCGCCCTCTTGGTAGCATGTCGATGTGGACGTGAGCCGAGCTTTTCTGCCTCTACAAGCTAACTCGGAAGCTAGTGCGAATCTGCTCTACGGTGCATGGAGAACACGGCCATCGTCCAGAAACGGTTTAAATAAAAAGTGCGCTTCGAGTGATGAATCACTCAATGATGGAAGTCGCATCTTCTGCAGGAAGGAGAAAACGGTCTTCATTACTCATAGCAAGGGAGGATAGAAAATTGCACACTGTTATTAACACATGGAGTAAGTTGCATGGAAATTCTTCATTTCGGTGGCAGGGCAACAATTAAGTCCCACCTCTATCGATTTGGAACGGTCAAATTTGTTGGCAGTGTAATTCGATAAGCTTCAAAGACGTGGGCTTTCAACCAATTGGCTTGAACGAACCCCTGCTGCCAGCTCCACACTTCCAAGACCCGCACTACACCCAGAGGAGACGGAATTTTGTGGGTGTTTATGCGATCGTAGTGGTGGAGAGCAAGTAGTTGCCTACCGTGGGACCGGTCACTTGCTGAAGGTCTAATAATTACCTGATAGATGCAAGACACCCCCAAGGCGAGCAAAAACTCCCTTGAGAAGAGAGATAGAAACAGGGCCTAGCAAGTGCTCTTGGCTTTGAGAGTGGAGCACACAAAGCACACGTACTCGATTCAAATGACTATTTCCAATTTGTTTTGTGTTCTCAGGAGATCACACCACTTGCCTATAAGTCTCTACTTGCAACATGCATGCATTGAAAGGTGAGCAAAATCATTGTGTAAAAACACTCAAAATGAGTCAGGTGAACGTCACATCCAGAGCCGAAAAGTGAGTTAGAGAGCGAAGCTGAGCTGACACAAACATCTTTACTAAGCTCAAGACAGTCTTTGGCCAGTCTTAGGCGATGCGCTTTGGACGGTCTTCAGTCACGTAAAGGGACTCATCCAGATCTCAGTAGGATGGTCAGTGAGTCGCCAGGTGAATTGGCAGAGACAAGGAAACCAACTTGAGTTTGATAGACCGGTTCTGACACATCACTCAAACAAGGTATCACAAGGAAGGCATCAGTGCTAAATAATGAAAACGATGCCTTACAGCATCAGGATCACGAGCTTCAAGACGTCCACTAAGGCGAGTATAGCGTGGTGCATTTTCCCTCACTGTGAAGGCGTGTGATTGGAAGTCATTCTGATGAAATGGGAAGCCTATATTTGCCGGCGGATTCACAAACACTGGGCTATTGTCGTTTTCGTCCAGGACTTCAATGGAGACGGTCGTAGTGGCTGTGAAGATGGGCTTTGTGAGAGCGTCAGTCACCGTCACAACCAGCGTGACTCTTTCGAGTACCTCCCGATCCAGTTGTACCTATGCAAGGCAAAACATACGGATGCAAAAGCTCATAACAAGCGGAAGGTGTGAGGTTACGAAAGAAGAAAAGTTTTCAGGAAGTGAAATATGACTCAGTTCCGTTCCCTACTCCAATAAAATGATTCTACTCAAGCGATTGCATGTTGTAGACTCTTCAGGTGTTTCACATAACTGCTGCGGAGTGGGGTGGAAGTGTTGTTGAAGTCTCGAACGGGTTTGAATTTTACGTCCTCAATGGGAAGAAGCTCCGTTCATCCCTACACGCCGTTGCACAGGGCGCGTTCCACCGCTGTCGTCTGTTTGTCGGCTTGAATGGGACGGTGTACGCCGACTGAACCGACGTACAACGTGTGTGCCAGCTACTGCTGCGTGTGGTGTCACGATAGCAATACTAAAACTCAAAGCCCTTCCATACTAACGAAACCTCCACTTGTTCACCTTAGCCCACATGGTCCTTTTAGAACCCCTCCCATCCCTCTATTAATCAAAGTTTATGCTGTTTCACTCTCCTTCCTACACATCTCCTCATTTGTTCTAATTAAAAGGTGGGAGAAATTGCGTCCTCTGTGTGAGCAAAGGGAGGAAGAAGTATTTAATTGCCTAAAACTCAGAAACAGTTTCGAGGATCGCTCTCGAGTTGGCGTGGGTACTTTAATGCAATCACACTAATCCTTCAGGCTGAGGATTGATGCGTAAATATTTTGACACCGTGCAAAAAGTGGGCAGGAAAAAAGGGAGTGATGCGTGTCTTCACAGCCTGCCCACCCCCTTCCCCACCCCCTACAAAACCATGCAACTGTTTACGCCCGACAAATGACAGACACGTGTAAGATTTGGTTGAAGGCGGTCTGGAAGAAACCTCAGACGACTGAGTGGTCTACTTCTGTGGCCAAGGATTGTTGAAAATAATGCCAATTGCATTGATTGTGCCTTCCAGCTGATGAATCGAAACTGAACGTGATGCGGTTTGGCCCAGTAGCTCATTCGAAATTGCGGAAGTTACGCATCCTATCGAAGAATGGTTCTTGAAGTGGCTCCCCATGGAAAGGAAAGGCTTTCACTGTTTGAGTGAAGCGAAGCTCAGCCTCAACAGTTTTGCTTATGCTTGCTTTTGTCAGCGAGCGGGTGGGTTCGCGTTCGAGCATTATCGTTATCATTAATGTTGGGGTTCTAAGACAACGAATGGAATGCCTGGAATGCCAACAAAACTTCCAGTTTAAAGGTTCCAGAACTCCCCATTCCTACCAAAAGCCTGCTTATGGTAACCGGTAACCAGGTTATAACAGTGGATTTCGAGCAGCAACAATAGCTAGCGAGTTCCACTCTGCCCCTCTAGTGTCCTGTCAGAGCTGTACCACCAGCTGAAGGCATTCCAAATGGCATAGTAGGGTTCCTCCATGACCCAGCAGACAAAGTAGCGTTAATCTCGATACGTAGGGTGGCTCACGGGGAGCTCACCTTCAACTTCCCTGGAATTTAATCAGTGCCGCAAACTGTCATTGCCAGGCCATCCACAGACGACAATTTCAACAGGACAATGAAATCGTTGTAAGAACACTTCAGTGAGTGATAATCGCTATTTAAATGCTTAAAATTCGCTTATGCATGAGACCGGTGGCGGCCTGATGTGTAGGTCCAGGCCGTTCACCATCTGGTGGGACGGGATCCAGCCATTGACACTTGAGGCAGTAATAACAACATTTGGGCTTAGATTGGAGACAGGGAAAATTCTGAGGTTCTCGCTACTAGTCGATCAAACTATCTGATTGCAAGCAGACCTCGGCTTGTCGATTCTCCACCCTGCTGGCAATATGAAGTCCGGCACTTTGTCAAGCACGACTCCACGGACATCGGAGGTGTCGCCACTGCAGCGAAGCCCACAAACCATGCTTCCTGTTAAACAACGGCCCTATGCAACGTCGCTGCAACTGGATATCGGCTCCTTTGGCATCACCATCAAAGCAGTGAAACTCTGATGCCGTCTTGGCAAGCCACCAACCCAACAGGCAATTCAAACCACCACTTGTAGAGCTCTCACATCAGCCCCAGTGCTCAACAAGACCAACCCCAACCAGCTTGATCTTGCTTAGTTCAACGGACTGAGCCTTGAGATAATTTCAGTCTAAAACATCTGCAATGAGCTGTATTCTATCGATGTGTACCCCGAGCAATGGGGAACGGTCGTTAAAAAGGTTTTCTCAGTTCCCCATCTCATTTATCGTCATTAAAATTTAACAGAAGACAACGAATTCGTCAAAAAATCACCAGTAACTTGATCCCGATCAGAGGTCCTGACCACTACTCCACTGCGACTTCGTTGGCTGAATCAACGGAGTCTCACGCCTCGTTTCAACAAATGCGTATTCAAGGCGGTTGAGGATCGCGCCCGTGATCCCTTTCACGACTGCCAAGTACTATCTCTAATTTTTATCAGACACGAGTTTCCAGAAACGTTGATTCAATGACTTTTGTTGTGAGCGCGCTATCGGGAGCATCTGATCTACGCCGTCAGCCTCAAATCAAAGGCCAAATGGAGGAATTCGTCGGCCCACATGGACTAGCACTATAGAAGTCATGCGTGGAGGGGCGACTGCTAATAGCATATAACGATTTCTGTTGACGCTTCGGCCGGCGCCGACTTAATCTGTACAGAGCCCCCCGGCAATCAGCTGAAACACCAATGAGAAGAAAGTTTCGCTCGGTCAAACGACCACAGTCCCAAGATCACGCGACAGCCCTCAGGAACGTAGACTCAACATTTCAAGGAGACTCACGACTACCACCGCGTCGATTCCCGTGCTTAGCGACCGGGGCACGACTGGCGGATAGTCACAAAGGTTTTACATCTGAAATCAAGTGTCAGAAGAGACACCTGCTATACGCCGAGGAAATAGTGACTTGACACGCATGTTTCGCATTACCTTGGGCATAAATTTTATGGATACCACAAGGCTCTCAAACATACGGAAGTCAAATAAGTCATTTTGAACAATTCATCCCAAATCAGCACCAAAAAGCACATCATTTTGAGGCTCAAATCTTGCTGGGAGGAAATCGAGAGCTCGCGATCACCCCCGGCGTGTGTCCCGACAAGTCGATGAAATGGGGAAAAGGCCAAGGCAACAATGACTAACTTGCAACAGAAAAGTTTCACCTTTAAAGGTGACAGTCCTGAAGACGATGCAAACACTACCTCAAGGGCTTGTCGATAAGTCGGCTGGATTATTTGCATGGCTATTGGGCGACTAAGTAGTTGATACTTGCTACGCTGCGTTAGCCCTTTCAGTTCCCCTCGAATGGGCTTGTCTTCCCGTCCCACTGAACTTTAATAATAAGTTCACGTGCAGACGTGTGTGTGCGTGTTTTTCAATATCTCAGGCCGGTGGGAGAATCGTGCTGCCGACCAGACCAGTGGCTGCATCACCTCATTCATTTAAATCCGTGCCCTTTGATTCGACAAAGAGTGGGGAAAAAACGCCCACGAATTCAGAATACTGCGGCCAAGCAGTGATAAATAGTCGGCTGCACAGACTGCAGGAGATAATGAAAGGAGGAGAAAGCTCCCAACACAGATACACCACATACATGCACACGACGCAAGACATTTTGCCAGGTATTTGCAGACCCAAGAGGCAAAACTGCCCCATGAATCACAAGTGGGCATCACTAAGTGAGAGAAATGGATAGGGGTAGAAGCAGTTGTTTGCACCCCATTTAACGCAAAAGTGGCCACCGGTGGTTATGCCTCCCACCTTTTCCGCCCCCTCCTCCTCCTTTTTCTCACCTTCTGAATGCATTCTGCTTTGTACAAGGCGGAAGAGGAGGCAAAAAAGGGAAGATCTTATTGGCTCCAACTATTCTTCTCTGTCACTGCGGGTGGATTTGTGCAAAAAGTCCAAGTTGGTTGCGAAAAATTTCATCCCACACCATGTTCTACCAGGGTTGGTTGTGAATTTCAATTGTAGTAAAACTCTGTTGAAAGGAATTAAGCAATTTGAGAGATGATAGCGAACATGGCAGAAGGTGCTTGAATGGGCGTCTCAAGAGGTGAACCTCCCGATCCTCCCCATACGATTCGTTTGCTATGCAAGTAAAAAAGGAGTCTTTTAATGAACGCATAAGAATAAGTGGTTCGAACGCCTCGAGGAATTGAAACACGAGACCTGGCCAGTTTCTGAAGACAATCTCCCGTTGCCAAATCGGTGGAGCAACATGTCAAAGGAATGCTCGGACTAGACTGACACACCAATCAGAGGGAACCTTAGCGGAGCTGAGGAGAATGCCACTGTTGCAAGTCCAAGTGAACATGTTAGTCGGTATTCACAGCACCCGTCCCCTCTACTCCATGAAATGATTCACTTCAAACACCAAGGGGATTGCTTTGAACAGGTAGGTCTGAACCGGTAAGTAGGCGATCAGACGAATGAATAGTTGACGTAAGTTAATTCATTGGGACGGGCTAATGCCACCCCTTTCTGATCACGTGGTTTTGTGAAGTGAACGTGTGTGTGTGAGCGAGAGAGAGGGAGAGAGCTTATCACGATATTTGCGGCTTTAGCTCCCCATTTAATAGCTGCGTACGCACACACACACACAAACGAGTTTGCCAACTTTACGACCAGGTCGGATGATAAGGCAAACCCAATTGCGGTAAAAGGAAAAAAACTGATTAATAAATTCTTCCCACCCCACCCCACCACACAGTCTCCTTTTGGTCGGCTCTCAGCCTGAAAAGGCTCACAACGAATCGGCAGAAGTCGTGATATTCTTGAGCCACCTCCCGGAAGTGCTGCAGATTGACCTTTTGAAGAAATAACGCGTAAAGTACCAGCATCGTACACATACTGGGTGTGGTCTTGATCGGTTTATGGAACGCGTTTGCACTTGCTGGTGTTTACAACTAGCTCGGTTGAGTTCACAGCAGCAGCAGCAGCAGCAGCAGAGTTGATGGGGGACACTCCCAACCAGAGGATGGCCATAATCTTTGTTGGTCTAGAAGTTGCATGCCTTCAAGTGGTACAAAAAAATTTGAGATACGGTGAGCAATTTCACCAGGACCCTACAGATGCGACCGGACTACGGTAAAGAAGGCATCCAACTATTTTGATGTCATAAGCAGTGACGGTAGGTGGCCGGAGGTACGAACGCTTCGCATCCAAAATACTTAAAGGAAGTACGATGTAATGACTATCTACAAACCGCAATTCATGTTTCAGATAAAAGGAGGAGGAGATAACACTACAAAAAACCAGGTGGAACTAAAGCGTTCCAGGTTTTTCTTGACATAAAACGCACAGAAGAGCGGTTTGGGTCATTCACAGGCGAAAACGATCGAAGGCAGTAGCAGGACCGTAGCCGTTTGGACAGAAAAGCACCCCAACTCCTGATGGGAAACTTCTTTCGTGATGGACAGCAATGGCTCAAGTCGTTACAGCTCTCCGTTGAATTGACTCAAGGAGGTGGCTCGAAATCGCCCAAATTTGGGCATAGGACAGCAGTTGGTGACTACTTGTGAAACACATTTGAGGGGTTTGAAGTTAATACTTTGCACCAAAATTAATTACGAGTGTCGGGTTACCAAAGAAGATGGTGTAGCTTTTTTGGAATTTATGCAGTTTTTACATGCACGGCGGCCACAGCAATCCCGTCACTTGGAGCCCTCCAAGCCCAGTGTCAATCAAACAGAGCTGGTGAAGGTAATTTGAGACTGTCTGCTGCATAGGTGCAGTTTAAAGCTATTTCAGAGGTTAGGGAGGCAGTCGCCTCGTCAAAACCACTGCATGGCATTTGGAGAGGGCGTAGCGTGCTGTGGGAGAGCGACGCCACCGTCCAGAAATGGTTTAAATAAAAAATGCGCCTCTAGTGGTGAATCACTCAACGATGGAAGCCGCATGGCCTGGGGGCTGGAACACCCTCCATTACTCATAGCGAGAAGAAATGGAAAATCGCGCGCCGTTATTGACACTTTGAATGCATGGAGAGTGACGCGAAAAAACAGCACAAAGTAACGTTTGGTGTGAGTGACAGGGCAACAATGCATTCACACCTGCGTCGATCGGAAAGGACCAAACGGTGGTACCAACGGCTGTCCTAAAGACTATCGCTTGGTACATTAGGATCGTCACCTCGTTCACGCATGCCATGAGAATACGCCGGCGTTGGATTGCTGGCTAGCCAACAGATTGATGTCGCAGCCATTTCCAAAAGACCCACCACTTCCCATTCGCCTGGAGCATTCTTGCTTTGTGAGTCGGTTTGCTTCCTCGGATTGCAAGTATTAGCTTTCTAAAGACCTATCAATTCCTGCTGATGCGAGCTAGATGCGAAACAACTCGAACGGGGGAGGGAAAAAGTCAGGACTGGTAACTGAGTCGAAAGCATGGTCCCTCACAATATGGTGAGGGGTTCGGTGGACACCTCAGGCTCGAAGGGTAGATAGAGGCACGGCCTTGCCCTTCTGGTGCTTCTCCAAGGCCTAACTGACGACTACCAACTTGGCAACGGAGAATCACACAATCAAATTGGAAATGGGGGGGCCAGTTGGAAGGCAAACATGAGGTTGAAGTGGAGGTGACTGGGGCTGAGGGCTCTTGCCTTCGGAGAGGTAAAAACTTTTGCAAAAGGCGGGACTTGAATATGGGCATCGCCTGGGTATGCGATTGTGATGGTGACTATTTTAAAGAATGGAATTTTCGGAAAGATTTGGATCCTTGATTTTGATCTCAAGCAGTAAATAAGGAGCATCGTTCAGGAGCTAACGACCACCCTTTCTAGAAGACTACAGACTTAACTTGTTGACCCGTAGGTGGATTTGTTGGGGAGAGGTGGCTAAGACAAAAGAAGTGGAGGTTGGAGGTGTTCGCATAGCATCAGTTGCCGGCACAAGACACCGAACTCGACCTCGCCTCCTTAACAGAAACCCACCCATCGTGGATGGAGAGCCAGGACACCTCTCTCCTCTCCTGCTGGGTTGAAACAACGCAAAAAGTGGGCACAGTTGAGGGCCACAATCGATGCTTTACTTGTGTCCTACGGAAATTTTCCAATCGAGTTCAAGCAGTGCAGAAGGTTCAAAGATCATGGCACAAGTCGAAATCGCAACCTACTGACCACCTTCTGCGACAGTGGACTTCTATCACACCTGCCAGAAGGGGAACTTGAACCCCCGGCACAACATGCTTCTGGCTTATTAAACAAGAACAGATTCGCTTCAGATCTTCTGCGTTGAAGGAAAAAAAGGAGTAAAAAACACTTTGCCTACATTTTTAAGTGCTCTGCATAGGGAAAAAGTGGTAAGGCAGTGAGTAAGTTTCCAATCTTTCACCGGAAGTAGCCGCGCTGACTGTGGCATAGGCACAAACCATATCTACAAAATCGCAATTTCAAGTCTCGGAGAGGTGAGAGCTCTTTTCGCAATCCAGATTCCTGGATTGAAGCCCAAATCACAAAAAAAAACAGACTTGACCTTAAGAAACTCGGCCATTGCCGAGGCCACGAGGTCCATTTAGTCCGCCTGGCAAGGCCAACAACATTCACAGGAACGAAGAAGCGACGAACGGTCGATCCGATCGTGCAACGGATGGACGCCACCAGGAAAAAGGAGGCAGAGCCTATGAAGAGGGTTGTTTTCAAGCCCCCTCCCCCCTGAGGTTGTCGACCATCAAAAACTACTCGTTTTTGGCTAATTGAACCACCGCCAAAAAATGGGAGAAAATAGAATTTTTGCTCCACTGATGGCAGTCTAAATCTTTTTTAAAATCATCCAGTCCGCTTGCAACCACCACAAACTAGTACCTCGCATACTTGTGAAGTCCGACCCGGACGTGGACCCATTAGTTCCGTTTTGAGGCACCGGATAACCCATTTAATAGCCATCAGTTTCTATCATCCCTCACCCTTTTAGTGCACGATGAAATGCGAAAGAGATGCATACATAGACGCACCCTACTGGTCCGTAGAACTCCGGTTTTCGGATCCAAATCGAAGTGAGCATTGACACCAAGGGTCTCGAAGGAGTTGGACAAACTTTCCACAGCGTAAGGGTCCTCACCTGCACCCTGCTGAGGCAAAGGCGGGGCCAAAGTGTAGCGAAGTTCAGATTGACCATCTCTGTCTACTGCATTAAGGGTGATGACCTCCACACCCGGTGGCGAATTCTCGGAGACACTGGCTTTGAAAACTCGCATTCGGAACTCCGGTGGGTACTCGTTCACATCGAGAATACGAAGGGTTAAGGTTCGTGTGGAACTGAGCGACGGGGAACCGAAATCTCGGCAGCGGATGATCGTGGTGAGGACGGACTCCTGTTCGAAATCAAAAGATCGAAGGGTTCGGAGGGAGTAGAGATCTGGAGCACTGTGGGACAGCTCAAATGCACCATGGCTGTCTAATTCACAGGTGGTTCGTGAGTTATCCCCAACATCGGCGTCCTTGACCCTAACCATTGCGATTTGACCGAGTGGATAGTTTTCCGGAACAACCAGATCGTCTGAAGAAGACACTGATTCACCGGAGGGAACAATTTCAATTATGGGTCTGTTGTTATTGACGTCCTTGACAAGCACTTCAACGTCTGCATTGGAAGCCGGATTACTAGCGCATTCACTGGCAACAGTGTCGCATGCGATTATTTTAAATTCGTAGGAACTACGAATTTTTGCATCCAACGGCCTCCGTAATCGAATTTCCCCGGTGTTTGCGACAATGTCAAATGTGTCCACTAGATCTGGGTCGACCGGCTCACGGAATGAGTAGAATATTCTCGCATTTTCGGCTGAATCTGCATCAGTGGCATTCAAATGCAGAACGTTGGACCCAACGGCGAGGGACTCTGGGACCTCACGACGATACTGACGTTTGTGGAACTGAGGCGAGTTATCGTTTACGTCTTTAATCTCAATTATGACGTCTGTCGAGGTGCAAGAGTGAATATCACAAGCTGACAAGACACCCGAGTAATTCGACCGAACTTCACGATCCACAGGGGAATTGAGGCGTAATCGAATGGCAGGGAGGTTGGCCTGATCCAGACTAAAAGTCTCCGTCGCTTCAGACCACTGATAACGCGTAACCTTGTTACGCGGATCCACATCAGCGTCAGTAGCCGGCCGAAGACCAATTAATTTCCCTACTTCCGAGTTTTCTGGGATGCTCACCCGTTGAACAGGAGTTGCAAAGACTGGCATGTTGTCATTGATGTCATTCACCTTGACTCTTAGCTGCACCGTTGCCATGATGCTCCCTGTCTGTGCATCAATCACACAGACAGTTTCAGTGAGAGTACAGTTTACAGTACCACAGCATTGTTTGTGCTTCTGACAGAGGCTTTCGCGATCAAGCACACTTTTGACCTTGACCTCTCCTGATTGACTGTCCACGCTGAAGAAATCGCCGGTGTAAATAAAGATAGTTTTTGTACCCGAATAAGTGGGCACGGCATCTCGTAGTGAACCAATGGTGGAGTTCACTTCGGTCTCTTCATGAATCTCCAAATTCGTGCTGATTTGACTGCTTGCATGTACTGCAGTTAGGAGGAGTAGGACAGGAAGATTTCTCAACATTCTGGCACATATGGAAGGAGGAGACCAGAGGAGAAAGTAGAGAGATAGGCGTCTAGGAGAGACAGAACATCAGTGGGACACGAAAAGGCACACACACACATGCACCCGCATGCACACGCACACACACAGAATCGGCGCGATAGGAATTGTGCTGGCCAAGTGGCTAGGTTACCTTATTCTGGGAAAAAGTGTATGTGTGCGTGCGTGCGTGTGAACGCATCGGTGCGCGCTTCACTCACCCACGCACATTGCACACACACGCACACCCCGCAGACTTACGAGCTAACGAACGAACTGCAGCCTTCGTGGGACGGACAGGCGTGCATACCTGTCTAGCCATTCATATGCACACAAATACACGTGCGCAGCATATACCATCTGGCGCAGAAGGCGTTGTAACTGGCTGATGCAGCCATTCATTGGCTTATACACACACACACTCGGGGCACACACATGGACCAGGATGGGTACCATTGGCTAGCTAGTAGGCTGACACAGGCACAACTATAGCTGACCACGTGTTTCACGGGTTGGCGTGTTTTTATGTTGGTTACTGCGACTACTGTCGTTGGGTTCTCGGGGGTCCTCCGTGTGTGTGTGTGTGAGTGTGTGTGTGTGTGTGTGTATGTGTGTGTGTGTTTTGGATATTCACCAGCATGCCTAATCGGCGTGACGGGACCACTCACACAGAGGATTGCAGCAAGGCGAATGGTGGTAGTGGTTTGCTCCCGTGTCGCTACTAGCGTCACAAATACGTGACAATTGGTCGTGTCGGATTGCGTCACAGTAGGGGTTTTCTTAGTAGGTGTATAACAAACCGCCTTCTTATTACCAAAAGGCCCAACTCGAAGCGTAGCGAAATTCTGCCTAAACTGGTCATCAAATTGCTCTATCATTGTTGCTTCAATCCTGCAAAATTTGATTTCTTTATCTTAGCCTCTCGATTTCCCTTCTTAAAGCAAAAGACAGGCCTCTAATTAACTATCGTTGTTTGCATGAGGCGTACGAATTACTCCCCAAGGACCACACCACCGGCGTGGGGGCTGAATCACGAGGGGCGGAAAGTGCCCGCTAAATGCCAGTGGGAACACATCTGAATTCGACAGCAGATTTAACCACTGAAAGGAGTTATTTTACAGGCAACACATAGGCCAGGAAGTGATGCCATTCCAATTATCGCCTTGAAAGTGTTCTCTTTGGCTTCCTCAAGTGCTGATTACCCTAGAAACTCATAATTCTCGAAATCGACCGACGAATCTCCTCAAAAAAGGAAGAAGAAGAGGAATGATTCGGTTTAAAACAAGAAATTCTGTTTTGTTCCCCGTTACTCCGCCATGAGGCGTTACTTCTTTATCAAGACATTGACAATGTCAGAGAGAATCCCTCACCTCAATCTACACTTTCATGGTAGAAGGAGATAGGGAAAGTGGTGGTTCGGGTTTTAAGGCGGATCTGCTGTGCCCGCTTCGTCGTCCTGGTTGAACATCAGCAAGGCTGAAGCGGCAGCCATGTCGATGAGTCCGTTCAAATGCTAGTGACACAAAGATCAATTCCAAAAGGCATTGGGTGATAAAAATTCCAATCCAAAGGTCACTCTCACACATTTACATGGCCATGGAGAAGGTGGAATGCACTTGCCATAGTCGATGAGCCAATCAAAAAAACAAATATATTTATATATATATACACACACACACACACACACACACAACTACTCGAGGTCTTTTGATCCACCACTAAGCTGGTAATAGCTGTCGTTACATCAGTCCAGCAGAAAAAGCCATCCCGTCCCTCGCCCTCGCCCTCCCCTGCCCCCTAGACCTTTCGTCCCCCTTGCACTGCCTCCCTCCCCCTGTCCTACTCCTCCTCTCCCTCCCCCCTCGCGCTCTACCACCCGACAGAAAGTGAGAGGTGACGAAGTGCACTCGCTTTGCGTCTAATTAAAAGCAATGCAATGCGAGGGGTGAAATGCTACTACTTCGGGCATTTGCAATGCAATCTTCTCACTTCTCTCCATCCTCTGTATGTCAATTTTAGAGGGTGATGATGATCACTCCCAACAAAGGTACATTAACTTTTTTCTATGATTTCACACTCGGTTTTACTAACTGGACCAAACTCACTTTTCCCTCTCTCCTCTTCTCCCCAGTGGTAGATGGAAAAGTGTGTGTGTGTGTGTGTTTGCGTGTGTTCCTTTGAAAGTGAACTTTGAAGTTGCAAATGGGATTGGGGAGGATGGCCTGTCGATGGTGAAGCAAAGTTTGCTAGGTATTTGTTTGTGGGCATTGGAGATTGCCAATCTCTCTTTGCGATGGAATGCGTCGCATTTTCTCGCTTTCCTCGATTGGGTCTATTCAGGAAGGACGGCAGTCCAAGACACATGAGGCACCAATGCATCAACTTCCGCATCTCTTTAATGCTTTTTTCCGCAATAAAGCAATTCATTTAAGAGGAAGTGCACATACTTCGTTGTTAAGTTTGTTTTTTTTTTTGACAAAAATGGGTACTAATTTGTACTTGGGTTGGGTATTATGGCATCAACATTGAGCGTTCGACTGTTGCCTGGGAATGTGGCATTTCCCCGAGCCACGGGTCGGAAGCCTTCCAAATGGAGGAGTAGAAAAAGAAGAAGGAGAAGAGAGACACACTCTTTCCATGTTCTTACTTTTTCGTTTTTACACTTGCACAAAGATATTTGTTAGTTGAGCCGTTAAACATCAAGTAATTGCAGTTGCGTGGCACCACCGCGCCGTGCAACTCCACTTGCCACCATTTGCATTGAAACCTTAAGAATAACATATCTTTTTCTTAAATAAATTAGCACCCTGTTTGGATTCCTTGGAAAGTGTTAAATGGAAGAAAAATGAGCACAATCCCAGAAGCCTCCACAAGTGATGTTCAAAGCGTAGAGCATCGGCACGGTGGTGTTTGACTTCCGCCAAGCCATCAACTTTACCCCAATGCGGAACAGTAAAAAAAAGCATATAAAATGGCTTCAAACGCGGACTGCTTTTAATGCATTCTTGTAGGTGAGAGAAATTATAAAATCTGCCGTTTGCCACTGAGGCGAGAAATGACTGAAGTAAAACTTCCCTCCCTCCCTCCCTCCCTCCCCCGCCGCCCCCCACAGCTTGCTTACGGTTTGGAGGAAAGCGATGGGATTGCAGGACCCAGAGACTCCAAAAAACAGAGAGAATATTTAATGTCCACCAGCATTATTCACTTCCTGCATTTTAGGGGGTGATGATTCACGTAGCCTGTAAAAAGTGTGACTCCAATTAATGCCATCTTATTTCTATGGTGGGTTGAGTCACGGTAAAAAATGCGCCTTTTTGTGAGCTGTAATGGAATGCAATGCCGTCCTGTTTGAGCTTTGGTGGTTAAAAAAGTCAGTTGTCACATATAGTGCATAAAAAGTGGTTGGTTTAATAAAACTGAGGCGAATCGAAGCCACTTCCTTTTGAGGTCTGGTGATGCCGATGGTTAACTCCTCGAAAAGGACTTCATTTTAGCCTCCACATGCAAAGTCAGAGGTCAGATTATTTAAAATACGAGTGTTAAGTAAATTTTAACTGGATTGTTAAAAGTAGGATCCATGTGAAGTTCCAAGCTTGCTGTGTGGGACCGGTGTCACATATATGTGACACGTGAGCCTTAGCAGACTATCCTTTGCAAAATTCTAGTTACACCTTTGATTTTCTACCAACACTTTTTAAAGAATGAATGTGATTGTGCCAGTGGAAGCATAAGACTTTTGTGAATGTGGTAGTCGGAATTTTATTCAAGACGTGTTGACAATGACGTGGAAGTTGAAGCACAATTAATTTCCTTTGTTCAGTTTCTTTACAGTTCTTCGCCAGCTACCCAGCTGGAAGATCAAAGGACGGCATCGGGACGGAAGAACGACGATAGAAGGCATTATTCTTTTAGATCAAGAATTTTGACAAAACACCCACAATCTGTAGCCATGGTTCCATCAATTAATCACTCCAAGTCGTGTCTGTGGCTAGAAGGTGTAGCAAAGGGGGCTTTGATTGAAACTGAGAAATGTGAACATGGCGTAAAATTAGCCTTGGAGGCTGAAACAGGCTCTGGATCCTCTACAATTGGGACTACTTCATGTGGAGTGCTTCCAGCAAACAAAACCATTCGCCACTCCGCTGAAACTGAGCACAATCACTTCCTTTTCTAAGTCACCAAAATAAACAATGAGGACACTCTTTTTGATTAAAAAGACATTTCACAGAAAAATGCAACAATGGTAGGAGAGCCAAACAAAGGCATTGTTTTCCACCGGAAAAGTTGGAATTCAGTTTTTACTTCTATAAAAGAGTGAAAACAACCTAATGTGGTATTTCGAACGCGTACATCCGTCCAATTGGGCGTCCACAGTGCTTCGGCTTTGGTGGGTCTCCGTCTTGGCCGTCTCATCCACTTGTCTTTGCTATCAGCCCACCCTCCAATCCTTGCCTAACTCCGAGAGCACTCGAGGGCTCTATTAGTGACGGCAGTCTCCAGTTGGATTGGCTGGATTCTTCGGAGAGTTGCCACATTCTTGTATTCAGTGGGTAAACTACTTGGATTTTGCAACGACTGTGGACATTAATTATTGAGAGTACCCATTACAGGCGTGTGCTGTAGAGGTATTTGAATCCGTGTGAATCACGACAAGACACCTCTCCTCTGACGGATGATTAAGTAGGCAGCAGTGACAGGGTGGAGGGAAGTTGTTTACTGAAAGCTACTGACTTAGTGTGGCCAGTGCTGAAGAACGATGGCAGACTCGGCGCATGAATTGTTGAGAGCGCTCATTACAGATGTAATCGACGCAGTGTTAACTGTCAGGTCACAACAACTGCGACCGGTAATCAGGCAGATGGTAGTAACCCGTCACGGCCATTGCTGACTACGATCTTTACCCCTTTCAAGCATGCCATGAGAACACGCCGGCGTTGGGTTGCTGGCTAGCCAACAGATTGATGTCGCAGCCATTTCCAAAAGACCCACCACTTCCCATTCGCCTGGAGCATTCTTGCTTTGTGAGTCGGTTTGCTTCCTCGGATTGCAAGTATTTGCTTTCTAAAGACCTATCAATTCATGCTGATGCGAGCTAGATGCGAAACAACTCGAACGGGGGAGGGAAAAAGTCAGGACTGGTAACTGAGTCGAAAGCATGGTCCCTCACAATATGGTGAGGGGTTCGGTGGACACCTCAGGCTCGAAGGGTAGATAGAGGCACGGCCTTGCCCTTCTGGTGCTTCTCCAAGGCCTAACTGACGACTACCAACTTGGCAACGGAGAATCACACAATCACATTTGAAATGGAGGGGCCAGTTGGAAGGCAAACATGAGGTTGAAGTGGAGGTGACTGGGGCTGAGGGCTCTTGCCTTCGGAGAGGTAAAAACCTTTGCAAAAGACGGGACTTGATTGTTGAGAGGGCTCATTACGATGTAAGCGACTCAATGTTAATTGTCAGGTCCCATCAACTCCGACCGGTAATCAGGCAGACAGTAGTGACCCGTCACGGCCATTGCTGAGGTTGAGTCCTGACCAGCACGGAAGAGAGGCGGCAGACTGAGTCAAGGATGACTGTTTTGCTCTCCTTAGTATCGCTTGCGCCTTCTCATTTTGTCCAAGCTGTCTCTTGACCGATTAGGCCAAATCCATGAAGAAAGTGAATGGGCGAGTGTCATACTAATTTTCGAAGCAAAACGGAATAACCACCTCACCTCCGACAGACAATCAAGCAGGCAGCAGAGACAAGATGCGTAAAAAATAGTTGACTGTAAGCTCATTAGTGACGAGTGCGGAAGATCAGACGCAGACTGAGCAGAGAACGATCCCTACAAAGAAATGCTCACATTCGTGGTGAGTTTTGCCACTTGGATTGCTTTGCTCACATCAGTTTCGGTCAGCTCCTGTTTCTGGTGCTCACAATGCCTTGCAGTCGATTTAAAACAAATTCAATTGGAAGGTGAATAGATGTGTGTTACACAGAGTTGGGAAAACTGAAACACAGCATTCCAGGTAAAAAAGTAGCCGCCTACTATGGCGGGTTTCCGTCCTGGCAGTCTCGTCCACTTGAACTTTTTAAAAGTCCCCCTGGGAGTCTTTCCAGATTCCGGACGTACTCGAAGGCTGTACTAGTAACAGCAATCTCAAATTGGATGGTTTCAAGTTCACAGAAATTGGCAACGGAAAGGCTTTACCTTGCACAAGTGCCTTCAGTTTTGTGTTCAGCGGGTAAACTACTACAGCTTGGCAACACCCGCAGGCATGAATTATTGAGAGCACTCATTTTAGACGTGGCTAGGAGATGTATGTGAACCTGTGCCAATCTATGCCAAGACACCTCACCTATGGCTGGCAATTGGATGGACAGCAGTGGCAGGGTGTGTGGAAAGTGTTCACTGAGAGCTGCTAACCTGCCGTGGCCAGTGCAAGGGAACCAATGCAGACAAAGCCGGGAACGACTCTACACATGAATTATTGAGAACACCCATTAAAGATGTGTCTGGGAACCAGTGTGAATTGTCAGGACACATCAACTCCGACTGGTAGTGAGGTGGAGAGAAGTGACCAGTCATGGCCAGTTCTGAGCTTAGTAATGATCAATGCGGAAGAGCGACTACTGGCTAAATCTAGAACAATCTCCATGAATAAATGCTCGTCTGAAGTATAAATTTATCGGCCTGGGTCGCTCTGTCTTCATCCGACTCCGCCACTACCGTTTCCTGGTGCTCAAACGGTGTCCCATGTCATGAAAACAAATTCGAGAAAAAGGCGCGTTAATGAGTGTCGTGCGGCCTCGATGAGAATGGACACAGTTTCCTAAGTAAAAAAAACAAATTACCACCTACTCTACTACTCTACTCAAGTGCGTGTTTCCGTCTTGGCAGTCTCATCCGCTTGCCCTTGTTAAAAGCCCGCCCGCCAGTCTTTCCCTACGCCGGACGTACTCGAAGACTAATCAGTAACATCGATCTCAGACTGGATCGTCTGGCGTCTTTCGAGAGTCCGTATGCTCTTTTATTCAGCGGGTAAACGACTAACATCTAGAACTGCTCTAGGCATGATTTATTGAGAGCATCCATTACAGATGCGCCCAGCAGACGCGTGTGAATCTGCATGAATTGTCAAGACATATCACCTCTGACAGATAATCGAATCGACAGTGGTGAAAGCTACTGACCCACTAGGGCCTTTTCTGAGCTCAGCAGTGACCAGTGTCGAAGAGAGACTGCTGACAAAGCCGTGGATGATAACCGCAAAGAAATGCTCACCTCACTACCACGTTCTGGTGCTCAAATGGTCGCCCACGTGAGTGGAACAAATTTGGGTAGAAAGTACGTGGATGAGTGCCATACGGACTCAAGAAGAATGAACATGCTTTTTAAAATAGAAAAACAAACCTTCACATTTGCATAAGTGGGCGGGTTCCCGTCTTGACAGTCTCATCCACCTGTCTTTGCTAACAGTCCGCTTACCAAGCCTCGTCTGACTGCGGACGCACTCGAAGGCTCCGCTCGATGGTTTAAAATTCACAGAAAGTATCAACGGATAGGCTTTGCCTGATACAATTGTCTTCATTTCTGTGTTCAGCGGGTAAACTACTAGAACTTGGAACGATGATGGGCACAAAATCATTGAGAACACTCGTTAAAGATGTGTCTGGTAGATGTCGGCAGAAATGTCAGAACACATCACCTCCGACCGATGGGCAGGTAGGCAGTAGTGACCCGTCATGGCCAGTTCTGAGGTCAGTACTGATGGCAGACTGAGCCAAGGACGATTGTCCTCTCCTCATCAGGCCCTGTCGCATCTTCTCACTTGATGAGAACGAATCCGGATAAGAATTAGGAATAAGTGAGTGTCATTTCTACTCGTGGAGAATCGATATAATTTTCTTGGTCAAAAAACAATCACCCACTCTGATATTGTGAACTCGCACACCTACTTGAGTGGGCGTTCATAACTTTTCGGCCACGGCGGGTTTCTGTCTTGGCAGTCACATCCACCCGCCTTTGTTAATTGCTCGCTTGCCAGCCTTTCCCGACTCCGGACGTACTCCAAGGCTGTTTTAGGGACAGCGATCTCAAGTAGGATTGTCTAGATTCGTCCGAGAGTTAATCTTTTCCTGTGTCCAGAGGGCAATCCGCCAATACTTGTGTGTGACAGAAGTCAAAAGTCATGAACATTTCTGATCCCAGTAATGGTCAGTGCGGAAGAGCGACTTCAGCCTTGACCCACTCCCACAAAGGAACGCTCACGTGCATTGTAAATTTCTCCGGCCAGATTGCTCCACCCTCACCAGTCTCCGTCACAACCACTTCCTTGCGCCGAGCAGAAAGTGAATTGATGAGTGGTATACGGTGTCAAGGAGACTGACCATGGTTTTCCAAGCATTATAAAACCACCCACTGGAGCAGTTTAAACTCGTACACCTGTCCAAGTAAGTGGGTTTACGTCTTGGGAGTTTCATCCACTTAACTTTGTTAACAGCCCGTCTACTAAGTCTTTAATGACCGCGGACGTTCTCCAAGCTTCCATTAGCAACAGCAATCTTAAGCATGGCTGTCTAAATTCTTCAGAGAATTCCCACACTCGTCTGTTTAGCGAGTGAACTACTAAAATTTGGCAAGGACTGAAGGCATGAATTATTGAGAGCACCCATCACAGGTGTGTCCAGGCGATCCATGCGAACCCGTGTGAATGACGTCAAGACACTAGATCTCTGCCAGATTGTCAGGTAGACAGTGGTGGAATGTCGTGGTCAGCTCTGAGGTCGGCAATGACCAGTAAGGAAGAGCCGCCGCTGACTGGGTCAAGCATGAATGCTCTGCTTTCTTATGCTGCCGCAAATTATCGCCCACTTGATAAGAACGAATTTGCGTGAGAAGTGAAACGAAATGAGTGCCATAGGATCGAGGGGAATGAAGATGGCTCTCCAAGCAAAATAATGACAACCAAATCAGGTACTTTAAACCCGCACACCTGCCCAAGTGGACGGATTTCCGTCTTGACAGTCTCATCCACTTACCTCTGGCAACAGCCCGTCTGCCAGGCCATCCCCAAATCCGGACTAACTCGAAGCCTCCATTAGCAACAGTCCGGTAGTCCCTTCATTTTAGTGTTCAGCGGGTAAACAACTAAAATTTGAAACGGCTGTGGGCGTTAGCTATTGAGAGCACCCAACACAGGTTTGTCCAGGCAATGTTTGTAAATAGCGTCAAGACTCATCATCTCTGGCATGTAATCGGGTAGACCGTGATGACGCGTCATGACCACTACTGAACTCGGTAGTGGCCGGCATGGAAGAACGACCGCGGACGGAGAGCCGAAAATGATTGTTTTGTCCTCTTCAGTCTCGCTCACGACTTCTTATGGCGCCCCAAGTTGTCTCCCACCTGATTAATCCGAATTTGGATGATCAGTAACAAGACCAACCACTCATTTTGATGGTTTCAAATCGCACATCTGCCCCAGTGAGCGCTCACAGTTTTTCGACCACGGCAGGTTTCCCTCTTGGAGGTCTCATCCACTTGATCGAGTTAAAAGTCTGCCTGCTTAGCCTTGCCGGACTCCAAATGTACTCGTGGGCTCTATTAGTAGCATCCGTCTCAGATTGGGTTGCATTAATCCTACCTAGAGTCCCTGCATTCTTTTGTTCGGCGGGTAAACTACCACAATTTGGAACGGCTGTTGGTGATGCGTGCATGGGATGCATTTGAATTAGTGTGAATTGCGTCTATAATTGCGTCCATACGCCCATGACAGGTGTATGGAAATTGTTGGCTGAAAGCTACCAACCCGTCACGGTCAGTTCTGAGGTCAGTAATGACCAGTAAGGAGGAGCCACCGCTGACGAAGCCGAGGATGATTGTTCTGCCCTCTTCGGCCGCCCTTACAACTTCTTACGGTGCCCCAAGTTGTCTCCCACTTGATTAATCCAAATTTGTATAAAAAGCGAACAAACAAAAGTAATTCTCCAACTAAATAAGAAATCACCACTACTTATCCGCAGCATTTTGTTGCCAGTGTTAAGACTAAAGCTGTTTAAAATCCTACAAACGGCCACGCCGTCTCTTCTACTTCTTCTGAAGAAGAAAAAAAAACTACACCAAACAAACATGTCGAGCCTTCTTTGGCTCTGTGAAGTAGGCGGTCAAAGGTAACTACCCAAAACACCCTGACAACGGTTCTTATGCAAAGACGCGGTAAAAAAATAAACAACCTCTCCTCACTGGAGAATTACAAAGTGGGCTTACAATGGGTGTAAAATTTTGTTTCAACTCTGTTTTTATAGCGTTATTTTAGAGTCTACGATAAAACGGCGGTATAAAAGGTGGGAATTTTACTTTTTATTTTTATTTGCCTTCTTTTTTTGGTAGACAGACAACTGGCAAGTGGTAGTTTGAACGGCTAAGTAGCCATAGAAATGCGATGGAGTTACAGCTCAAGCTAAAATTGTTTGTTTGGAGGCTCACCTTGCTCACCGCCTCTTTCCCATGAGGCGCACAGCACAAATTCCACGGCGACCGAGTCGCCAAGGCGCAATTCTGAAGGCCCCGACAGATGGCGGAGGCAGTGACTGAGTGCCGTGCCAACTGGTTGACGCGCTGTGCAGTCCACCCGTCTCGACAAGTTGAAACAAGTCGTGGCTGGAAGTCGGTGCTCAAATTAATTGACGTTTTCATTCCTACCGACTTTGGGGCATCAATCTTAACTAGGCAGTTTACAGGATGTCAAGGTCAGAAAGTGTCACCGTCTACGGTAGCGATTGCAATTTTTTTTTACTTTTGCCATAGAGACGCCCATTTATGCCAGCTAATACACTGCTCTTTAACATCAAAACAAGACCAGTATAAGAAACAATTTTAGGCATTTGTTTTGACTACGATTGCAATTATGCTGGCCTCACTCCACCCCTAGTTAACAAATTTGTGTCATGAAGACAAATCCTCATCTTGGCCATGAAATCGCCAGAACAACTGGACGGGTTTTGCTCATCCTGCTGCGATCCAGTCGCGGCGTCTTTGGGACTCGCCTGTCCACCCGCATGCGTTGGCGTACACTTCAACCGTTGAGTAGAGCATTACCTCCGCAGATTGCACAGACAAAGGCTTTTTATGGACGCCTTAAATTAATAAAAGAGGGAACGTTGCAAATGCATAAACTTTTTTACAGCTACCTTTATAGACTGTTGCATCCTCTATTTTAAAACAATTGGTGAAAGGATCAGGTAATTTGGGAAGGCGGAATGGCATTAAGAGGCAACCCTAGGAATAAAGCGCAGATCACTTCCCATTCCCTCCATTGGGTAAATTACTGGTTTTTTAAACTTCTTTTATCCACAGGAAAAGCCATTTGGAGGCGCGAAATTCGTTCATTTTATTCATTTGACGGAGAAGGACCTGTGAACGAGCCAAAAGTTGCCGAGAGTTGGTCAAATTGACGCAATGGGCCACGCCTTCCGAGTTCTGCAGTTTGTGTGGCCCGCGGGATCAAAACTTTGATGTGCATGCCTACTTTGAACATTAGACATTTCATGGTCACCTGCCCACAATTTTACCCACTCGAAATGCTACACAGGCGGAGGGAGAGAAAAATACAGCAAGGGATAGCCTTTAGCCAAAATGCCATTAGTGCTAGTAAACCGTGGAAGATCAACGCAGAGAAATAGAAATTGGCACGGCCTGCATTGCCAAAGGTGTGGGTGTGAGTGAGTGTGGGAGAACCAAAAAAATCACTTTTATAGTCCAATCCGTGTGCCGTGTAAAATGACGAGGGAAAGCGCATGTACCGTAAGTGTAATTCAGGTATTAGTAACACCTTCTCGTCGGACTATTTGCCTTCTATTCGCTTATTTATGCAGACAATTTTTATGTCCCAGTTTGACAGATTGATAAATTAAAATATCGATTCGCACATTTCCGGAGCGCTGATTGGTCAGATTTAGTTGTCGTCAAGGTCAACATTTCTAATTATCTTTAAAATGATAAATGACTTCCTAAATATACAGAAAAACAATTTATATATGGTCAGAAGTTTGATAAACACTCTGCTGCTGCCTGAAGCAGATTTTGCTAACAATAATGCCAAAAATTGAGCAGTCGAATGGGAAATGCAACATTTAGCCAAAGAAACTTACAAAAAGGGGAAATAAAATTGTTGTAATTAAAAAGTATAGTTTGTGTAAGCATAAAGAAGTGAAATTTGTGATGACTACAAGACAACAAAATAATTTACCCTTAAAAGAGATCAATTTTGTCACAGTGTTGGTATTTAGCGCCCGGCTTGCCTCTGGGGCCTGTGTAAAGTACAATAATCTGATGGTACAGAAACACAAAGGACTAGCGAATTGCCATTAGAGTTACAAATGACAGCGCAAGAGACAGAAAAGGTCTCCAAAAGGGCAACACAACGTAACAGTCTCTTGTGCCACCCCAAATCACCGCCACACCGTGCGGTGTGTTAACCGTGCACAAAAGGCTAAAAGGCGTTAAGCAAAAAATCGCCTTTTACTTTTAAGGGTTCATGACTTTCAATTTCCTTCCCTCGGCGTGGGATTGTTGAGTTACCTGACCCACTCCTCCTTCGGTCACCGCCTGACGACGTGGACAAGGCAGTTCATCATGCACTCGGACGCGAAGCCTATGAAGCATCGATGAAGGCAACTGTCAGTTGTGTGGCCCCCCGGACACTGCAAATTACGATGGAGGAAGGCGTAGAAGAGCAAGAAGACGAGGCGCAGAGCTTCACAGCATCGGTTTTAAGGCCGCACACCCCAGACACGACGGTCAGTGATTAATCATGCCTGTCTGTGGCGCAATTTTGTCCATTTGGCCGTGGAATGGGAACACGCCTTATGGCAGTTACAGCGCCGGTCGTGCGATTGAGGTCGCGAGGTGAGGCGCGCCCCGCATGACCTAAAAAGTTTTCCCTACTGCACTTCTCCAGTTCATCCTCTCCTTTGACATTTATTTCTCTTTTAAAAAAATCTCCCAAAAATCTTCTTGCAATTAATTTTAGCCTTTTTATAAGTGCAAATTTTTGGCAATATTTTTTCATTAATCAACTTGCGTACTGTTTCAGCTCCACCTTCAAGAAACTTCACATGTCAGTGATTGGTTAAAAACTGCTAATTTAAATCACATTGTTCGCACCCTTAAATTTTAGTTCACTTTTTTTTTGCCAAAAATACATTTGGCATTGAGAATGAACTCTGCGTTTTCTTTTTGGTTCATGCGTTTCCACTCACTCACACCCACCTTTGCTGTGTGAATCACTTTAATCGTATTGCGTCATTTTTGTTTGTAAAAGGGAAACAATTATACACCACACCATAGCGTCCCGAGCAGCCATTTGAGACGAAGGAAGGCCAATCAAGAGGCGCCCGAAGACCAGCCTGCGCAGAGAGGTCGGACCAGCCAGCTCAGCCATCGAAGGCCATCCAGCAGACCATACAAGCAAAGCGTTACATTGCCCCTCTCTTCTCTCCAGCGTCTACCATCACTACGCATTTAGCGCTGCAAGAAGAAGCGCACAAGGGCAAATAGGGCGATGATTGACATCATGGCAGTGATGTCTCTTGGCGGTGGGGCGCAATTTGGACGAACTAACTTCCTACGGTCGCCTTGCCAGATGGTCCACGGCTAGTGTCGATTGCGTTGTCAACACCTTCAATGTGGAACACGGAAATAGGGAAGACGTCGATGGAGAATGTAGTTCTTAGCCCCTTAAAACAGACAATTCTGTCTTAAATTCAGGTCCGCCTTCTGCTGCCACCGCTGTAGGGTCCCGAGCATCCCTCGGAAGCGATTGAAGGCTAATCATAAAGCATAATGTACGTACACAAGAGAGAGATGAACGGGGCTGCGAGATCAAAACGGCCTCCTTTATCCCGGAAGGAGAACCAGCAGCCCAAATACACACACACACACACACACACGCCTTTCTACAAGCCACTGACCCGAGATTGATAACATCTTCAAGAAAGCGATTTAAAGCAGAAAATTGAAAAAAAAAAATGATTAATATATTTGGTACATAGAAAGGGACAAAAAATCAAAGGGCTATCAGAGTTTATGCCAAACCCTTCAGCTGGTTCGGAAATGCATGAAACTGAGAGCAGTCGATGGAGGCACTTAAGCTCTCGCAGAGCTTATGTTCTCCGTCGCTTTTTTGTCAGTAAAATGAACATTTTTTTGTTGGACAAGGGAAACCGGTACTAAAAACAAATGAGTTTTTGCCTCTAATGGCCTTTTCTTAAAACAATATCAGTGATAAAAATTGGAGATAAATAGCGCCGAGGTGTTGCCGTAAACTCCGTAAACGCATATGAGAAGTGAGAGACACACATAAACGGTGTGGGCAGCTCAGATGTTTCCAAGTACTTAAAATTAAATAAAACTTGACGAAATTTTAAGCCGTTTACGATGGAAGATGCTGGGACAAGGAAGAATTTCGGGCGAATTGGCCGACTCTCGTCCGGGTTGCCTTACGCAAAAATTGACCCCGAGAATTATCAGCCATTGCGTCAGTAAACTTTACGCCTTTTATTTACCTTCTCTGCTCATAATTGGAGAATTTCCTTAGGGAAAACAAAAATCAAAATTTTGTGCTACGCACACACGCAGGAGAAAAAATCGTTTACAGCAGAATGGGTGACAATGACAAATAACGTGGTTTGGAGCTTGGAAATATCCACAGCCGAGGAGAATGCAGACAACTCCCATTTTTTTAAATTGCACAAAATTTTTAACATAGTCCAACAGCAGTTTTAGAGGGGATTTTTTTGGCCTAAAATTATTCCCCTACAGATAAGAAAAAACAGCGCAATCGATTTTTGTGTTTTTATCCAATCAGCGCATTGTCCGCCCCCAAAATATGCAAACTTTAGCGAAATCCATTGCGACAGCATCAATCAAATTTTGATCAGTAATATTTTGTAGAAAATGAAGCAGCAAAGCCTTATTTAGGTCTAGAAGTCTATACTAGACTGCTAAAGATCCAACGTTTCGCGTGGGCCTTCGTTATTTTCTAACTTACTCATCCCATGGGAAGGAAAGTAGAGGCCAATTTTTGCAAATCTCAAATCAGTCAAAGCAACGCATCATACAGACGGTGACTTATAATTCAGCGATGTTTGTCTCAAGCCACTTTTTAAATTTTCCTGTACAACACATGGGACGGTGTTATCAGCGTTGGTGATAAATATTTTCGCCTAATTTAACTTGCGCATCCTTTTTTAACAAAATTAGCCAGGTGCGATAACTCACGATACGATGTAAACTGCAAGAATTTAGTTTGGAGGCACTAAAAAAATTAGAGCGTTTTGATTGGTTGTTGACCACAAAAATCGATTTTCTGCTTTAATTTGACTGGCTGGTGGGAGTTATGGGAGCTATGATCCTTTGATATTGAATTTTTATTGCATATTTGTCTTTTACTCAACTGTATCACTGTTTTGTTAATTATTCAATCTGCTCGGAAGATAAGAGGGTTGCTGTAGTGGGACAACAAAAAGTATAGACACCTTTGAAGTTGAAAACAGCAGAGTTTTGCGTGAAACGGTTACACCCAAAAGGAAGTGCATGGTAAAGCGTTATGAGCGTGAAACGTTGATATGAGATTCGACTGTGTGAAGTATAGCTACACTGAAGATATCAATGAGGCGTGCAATGAATAGTTGCTGCTTCTGAAAATTGGAGGTTAACGTGGGGCTAAACCTGTTTACGTGATCGTTCGAGCATGGAATGGGTTGCCAAATTCCTTTTTTTTGTACTCTCTGCAATCTTCTCCATGTTAAATAACCCTTACTGAGAGGAGAAATTTCACTTTCCTCCGCTTGCTAAGTGCTCTTTGCCATCGAGATGCATTGAGTCCATAATCGCAGATGCCTGCTTCTACCTGCTATGTATGAGAGATGTGAATAGGCGCTTTGGGAGTAGATCTTTACCGGCACTTCTTGATTAAGCCCATATTCATGAATAAATTGAGTTATGGGGCACTGATGGGAGTGAAGATGCCTTTAACCACTACCATCTCTTCACCCCTAACACCTACTAGTAAAGCCCGATTGTAATCTCCAACGCCGCTGCAAAAGTAAGCAGCCAGGTGAACGCATAAAATGCTTATTTGGTAAGTCAGTTACGCACCTTTTGGGTATGAGCGTTCACAAAAAGTGATTATTTTAGTCGATGGTTGGTTGGAACCCGTATCGGCTCATGTCAAGTAACAAAATTGGCACCAATAAGCAAAATTTCAAAATCCCTTACGTCAAACACGCGTCAGCGCTTAAAACACAAAAATCGATAATCCTCAATGACCTTGGATTCACCCGCGCTACATCCAAATACCCTGTCCATCGGAAAAAGCAAGCTTCCCTCTTCTAGTTTATGCAATATTTATAAAAAAATTTACTTTAGTGTGAAGTGAAAAGTGGAGAAAAAAAAGAGAATTGTGACACGTAATAAGTAGAAAGAGACAAGTTTCCTGTTTTTAGTCTGGAGGAAGTTGATGTTCGAAATTGAATTCGCCTCTCGTTGACCACTCTTCATTGCATCACCCTTTTTTGCAGAAGACTAAAACGGTATGCAAAGACCAAGGCTGTTTCTTTCGTTACGCCGATCTCACGCTTGGGACTTCGTCTTAATTGTAAAAGAGGATGTGTTTACAGGAGGTGGTGCTACGGAAATGCAAAATAATTTATTGTAAGTGTAGCGTGTGTTAGTCAGTAATTTGATCTGCGTGGGTTATGTGTTCTTGAAAAGCTTCAATTTCAAAGCTCCGCGGCTGGACAGCAGATGGAAGGGTGGAGCGGTGGCGGAGGTGGGGCACAATCAGTAAATCAAGAGAACGCACATTTTGCGTCATTACATTCTCCCACAGTTCACACATACGTGATCCTCGTTTCTGTTGTGGTGCAAGGTTGTAAAGCCAACTTTGTGCCGCTAAATTTGTTTGTAGGCCCTAAAGTGAATGCAATGCACTTCCAGTTTTGTGAGTCTCACGATTTTTTTAGAGGCGAATAAGGTGGCGCATTGGTGACATGCAATGGGTTGTGCCCAGGCACCCTGTAACCATTGCAAGGCTCACGACCGCTTTTACCGATGCCTTTTATCAAAACGCCGCATTGCAGATGGTTAAAACCCTTGCACGGACTCGAAGCATTAGGTCTCAATGCAAAAAAGCTGTGTCGGGGTCAGTAGTAGAGCAATGAAGCTCAAAATTACTTCATGCAACATTCTCGGCGGTGGAATGGGTGGATCCGGGCAGCTCTGGGAATGTGGCAAGCTAATGACAGTGGCTTGGAAGATCCAAATCCCATTTTAACTTATGCGTTTTTTTACTTTGAAACAAATATTTTTTAAGAATATTGCGTGCTTTTGCTGCAGAATTTATCACTCAGCTATGGGCTGTCCATCAGTGGTGAGCTGATTTCCACAAAGATCACTTCAGTTCATACAAAGAGACCAGACGATTTTGATAAAAATGCACCAAATCCACTCACGCGCATCCGACGCACCTCAGCAGCGACTATTCCACCAGTGGTTATTGATTGAGTTAATCCAGCTGTTGGACATTTGGGCCGAAAATCGATCCGAAGTGCATTTCAGCCTCGAAGATGAGGGTGGAAAGAGAGCAATCGATTTCCTATTATTGCACTCACAGAGTACAGATTAAAGACCTGCCTTCACCCCCTCTCTACCCCGCCCTCCTCTAGGATTAACACACAGACCTCTCATCGCCTTCAATGGAGGTGTGCGGTGGCGGATTTAATTTAATCCAAACCATCCGCTATTTTGAATAAGCGAAAGCATTTTGCAGGAAGGACAAAAAGGGTGGAAGTTGATTGAATGTTTGGCGCTGCGTCGAGGCTGCAGTGCTCACAAAAGTAGGAATTCCTGCTCATCAAAATCAAAAGACGTGGCATAATCTCTTACTAGAAGGTTAGGAAATCGTATTAAGTACGGAGTCCATTCCTTTAAAATGGGCGAAAACAATTCACACACTGAATCCACTTTAGTGTGTTTATAAAACTACGACAACAATTTGATTGCATTAGAAATAAATTCAGTGTTCTAATCTACCATAGCATTCACAAAGCTTTCTTGCTGTTTAAAAAGTGAGGATGATTCCATAAGTATGCTACAAAAATAAATCAGGAGGACACCATTCACCCCATTCACCAACCCACCCACACACTCTCAAGGATGAGCTGAAGTCCCACTAAAATCAACTTTGCTAGTTTGAACAAATATAAGCGAAAAGTAATGCAATGTAAATGCTAGTTTAACTTTCGACTCTACTAGGGAGGCCATTTAGGCACCTTGGCATTGCACCTTCGTCGGGTGGGCTGGTGTCCGGATCATGTCAGAAGTCCTGAAATGCAACACCGGTGATTGTGAGAAGTGAGTTCAATCTTGAAGGAAAATTTTTACTGATTTCTACTGCTGAGTGAGGGTAAGTGTGGGCAAAAATTGGTAGTTGTTTCCGATACTTACCTGATCCCGTGGTCTGTAGGAAAGCGAGAAGCATTTGGAGCGATCTAAAAATATATGTAATAAGGCTGTCCACAGATTCCATAATAATGTATCGAATATGCTAATTTGCGAAATCTCCCTCCCTGCTCCACCAATTGGATAGACCCCAGGCAGAGTAAAGTGCGAAGAAGGATTAGAGACAAATCCCTACTTCAGGTCAATGTTCCCACAGCCACCGAGTGACATACATGATGGCCGCCAGATCCTCTTTTCCCCTTTACAGATACTATGCTGACCAAAACTCCAAGCCCAGTACAATTGCGAGGATGTATCAATGCCGCTACAGTCAATCATCTCTTCATTTGTGTGAAAATTATACGACTTGCACCATTTGCTCGTAGGCATGTTTTAGCATCACCGGATACGTTCTAATGGTTGGTTGGGCACGTTGACCAAGGAGAACGCCAAGGAAGACGCTCAAATGAGGGAAGGGGTTGTGTAAATATGTTGGCCGTTTAACCTAAGGATCCCTTGGCCGGAACGGCTGGCCTTCATCTATGTCAGTAAGCTAAAGCCCCATCTTATGTCAAAACCATTCATTTTGCTGCAGAATTGTGCGCTTGAATGCCTAAAGCCAATCAAAATTCCACAAACGAACGCGCCCACGGCTGCGATCGATAATATCGATTTTTGCTGGCCGAAATGGGTGGTTGAGACCGCAGTGGCCTGCTAAGTGAGCCACATGGATTTGTATTACAGTCCCACTTTTATGGCAGTACAAATATTTCTGGGTGTTTTTGAATAAATATAAAAATTTCGTGACCCCACGGGGTAACTGGATTTGCAGGCAAGAATGTTTACCCTTAAGGGGGAGGGGAGGAAGTAGGAAGTTTGGGGAGTTTGGAAGTTGCCCTTTCGTGAAAATCCTTTGCTTCCCACATTTTATATGCTTTTCAATAAAAACTGCAAATGAACTAAAGTGGCACAGTTAAAGTGCCTCTATTAATACAGAAACGCACTACTGTATTTAATACGATAAAGTGGCATAAAATTGTGCATTTTTATTAATTTTATATCATTCTGTTGTGCTTTGAAACTTTTTTGAAGACTGAAGAAGACAGTATTAAAGCGGAACATGTATATTCGACATAGGAAGAGATTTGGGATACCGCCGTGTTCCAGAAGCCAGGTCGTTCAACATTACCAAAACCGAGAGTTAAACAATCAGCGAGTTACAAGGGAGTAAACGCTACTTACTATTATTGCAATCTGTGTTTGTTTGAGTGGATTTGTAATTCGAGAAGCGGCCAGTATAAAAGAACGCCGTGACTACGTAAACGTTATTGGTCCCCGAGGCGTAGAAGGGCCTCGAATCCCGTCTCTTTGTGCACCTTCGTAACGCTAGCCATTTAATGACCTTAATTTAAACAATCCGCCTTTTAAAAATACGAAGGTGGAGATGAGAGAACGGTACTAACAGCCTGAACCACTGTTTAGGCGCTGTGGCACTTTCCACTCAAACTGGGAAGCTAGGCTAACTTCGAAAGCCTCAAAGCGGTTTTTAAAAAAATCTTAAGTCTTTGTTTCAAATTTAATTTAGGTCTTATTTTCTTTGACGACGGGAAGGGATCTCCTCTGGCTCCATTCTCCCCTTCTCTCTCAATGCTTCATCAACTTCCAAAATTTCATTATCGCCAAATGGCACTTGAGAAACATCCCTCGAACAGAACTGTAGTAATTCAATAAAACAATGCTAGGAGGTAAAATTTGTTGAAGTTATTTACCGTTTACAGCCATGCGATGTTCTTCCAAAGTCAATTTAACCTTAAATTTGACCAGCAAATCAATGCTAACGCTCAAACTTATTGTCTTGACTGCCACGCCGGCAGTAGTGGAAATCGATTTGATGACTCGTTTACACGGTGACGCTTAGGCGATTCAAGGTCATGGGTGAGCCAATCAGAAAGGTATCGCCTGAGGTAGACCAATGAAAAGAGAGGGAAGTGTGAGCATTAGTCAGTACGTTGCACCAGCTCTTATGGAAAGTGAGCGGTATAAGCGTCTTCTCACTGCCAGACGGCGCGAGCACGGATGCAGGGATTGGAGGAGTTTTTATGATCACGTGCGTAGGAGATAGTTTTTTAATTGACTTACTGAGTGCTAAGACCTCTTGCTGCCTTGCTTTGGCCAGTTGTGAATTCATGCGCATCGGGGGTTCGGGTCCCCTTAATCATCAACTAAACGTTTTCTTCCACTTTTACATTTAATAATGGAAAGAAATTGAGTGAAAGGATGAGCGCCTCAAAGACTCGACTGGTTATCATTGAAGCCAATGCTTACTCAAGCTCTAACAATCCTTGTCGTATTCCTCATCAGCCCAGGGTGACAGCATTCGTCGCAGCTAGGTGACCTCTGAGGTCTGGTGGAACTCGGTCATTTGTGCATCGAAGAGGTGGTAATTACTAACAAGGGGATTGTAGCTAGGTCCTCAACTGACTAGCTTTTACCATTTAACTGGTATTTTGAACAGTTCTTGTAAGAATGGTAGGCATGGTTAAAGAGTCCAGACAAAATTCCTACCGACAAAATTGGCCACACTCGGACAGCAAATGCCTATAGCGATGTCTGGAGCAATAAAAAAAAGTGTAAGGCATTTCTAATCTGAGAATGGGTTAAGGTAATGTAGTTTTTTTAAGTGGTTGACCTCGTAACAAAGTGAATGCCAATGGGCCGATTTGCCTCAGAGATCCCAGCAGCTAGCGTCTAATGAAACCGCTCAAATAGGCAAAAAAGCGGTTTAACTTTGACTAGCATCGCTTGGGGAAAACGCCCTACTCTCTAGCCAAAGGCAGAGGTAATGGTGGTCGAGGCTTCTTGAAAAATTACTCCGGAATATCAAAAATGGCTCCATTCTGGAGGTATAATTTTGCACCGTCGCAGCATTAGAAATACCACTTATCACTGGAGTTGGGAGAAAGTAAACAGGCGAAGGGAACGAAGCGGCCAGAAAGATACGGGGGCAGAACAGGCGTCAGGGTACGTCTTTTTTTGTCCCGATAAATAACCGGTGAACGGCTACCCGCCTATCGGCAATCAGACATAGGCGCGGGGTGGGGGGAGGGGAGGAGAGGGGCGATGCAGGAGGAGGAAGGGCAGGGAGGAAGGCAGCGGTGGCAGTTAGTAGTGGGAGCTATGCCAGCAACTGTTGTTTCTATTCCATCTCCGAGCCTCAGTCTCTCCCCTGTTGCATTTTAGCGACACAAACATGCACAAGCATGCACACACACACACACACACACACCCAGACATTGTATTTACCTCAGTGATGATTCACTCGAAGCTTCCTCCTCTCCACAACTCCCTTTCTTTCCCCCACCTCAACAACGCCTCAGAGCCCAACGTGTTTGTGTGCTTAGGAAAGCAAAAAACAGATCAATCGTCAGTGGGGTTGGAGGTGGGAAGGGGGCGTGGAGGGCGAAGGGGTCAGCGGTTTAATTGGTGAGTGACACTTTGGATTGGTTTTTTTTGTAGTGGTTGTCAAGTTAATGCATCATGCTGCATCTGGATTTGTTGATCTGACCAGAGTGAGGCAAAAAACCTGGCAACAAGGTAGAGGCACAGTCAACCTTCGGGGGGTGTATAAGAAGGGCATTCAAGGCAAACGGGGAAGTTGGGCATGTTACGAGTCTGTTCACCACACAGACGGTGCTTGGATCAGCTCAGTCCACAAATCCGTAATCAAGATAGCAGACAGAAAATGGTGCATTCTTTTGTCTGTTTTGTGCATACAGGATGATGAACAAGTTGCCCGGCTGGTGGAAGCGTTGCATTCCAACCACGAAGGAGGCTCAGTAATTTGCGGTAAAATTTTGAGCAGATGGTTGCAAATCCGTGTCTTGCCATTATTGAATTGTCAACGCCTGCCAGACATTACAACAGTTAGGCAGATGTCACTTTGTGGTTGCATCCTGCAGACTTCTGCAGCGCAGATTTAGAAATCACCTCATTGGACAACAAGGGCAATTTCATGAGCTCCTTGAAGTGAGTCTACGTGGAATGGCAAGATAAGCGCCGTTGAGGTCTTCTTCTTCAGATAGGAAAGACGAAGGCGAGTAAGGCTTTGAAAATAATTTACGCATTACGTTGGGTGTCCCAAGGAAAGGGCTGCACAACGATGGAGGCTTGAAGTTCTGACGAGATGCTCAGTACCATCTACAAGGATTGAATAATTTATTTGTCCATGCGTTCGGCTGATTGTCCGAGGTTACGGAAGAGGTGACGTTCACCACCTGGCGAAATATCATCACAAACTTCTGCAAAACAAAGCGACAAGCAAAGCAACAAATGTCTTCCTACTTTCCACCCAGAAATTGAAAGTACCCAAACGAGATCGTCCCTTTTCTTGAATGCACTTGTTGCGTCCCGAGCATCCCTTGAAGACAAAGGAAGGCCAAGTAGAGAGCTGAATACATGCATTCAAGATAAAGAACGGAGGGCTTGCTGGCATGGTAGAGAGGCTAGCCCCCACAGCTACATTCAAGATTTCCGCCCCCTTTGTGGAAGGTCTACCAAAAGTCCAAACAAGCAAAGCACTACAGTACTTGTTGTTTGAATCTGATCAGGTGATTACTTCTGGCCGAACCATTCAAGAGCGCATTGACATGCAGTGCAATCTTCGGGGAGACGTGATGGTGCAATAGTCGACGAAGAAGCACCTCCAGTTCACTCTATGGGGAGATTATTGAAAAGTAGGACCTCTACTGAGGAAATCGCTGGACGCGTTACCAACGCCAGGTCCGCTCCCCACCACAGCATGCCAATTCAACAAATTAGAATAAGGATTGCAACTGGAGGAGGTTGTCTTCAACGTCAATCCACTTCTGAGGTCTGTCAACTGATCTTATGTAGAAGAAGGCTATAAGGAATAGCTGAGCAATGCCCTTTTTTCATCCCTTCTCAAAGTAGACGCCGGCTTAGTAGCATAGAGAGGCTCGAGACAGTTTCGATTGCTTAATGCTCCCCTCCCCCCAAACATCTTTAATCATGCGCTGTAGACTGATTTAAAGGCTTTTCTTGAAGAGAGCAGCGGAGATGACGCAAGTCCACAGCCCCAAAGTCTTCCTCCACTGAATTGGAAGGGCGCCTCGTGGTTTGGTGCAGTACTGTATCCGTACTGTCTTGTTTGTTTGGACTGTTGGTTGATCCGACACATTGGTGGCGGCCACCTTGAAGCTAGCTGGGTGGGTTGGCCTGCCGACCATGCCAGCAGTCCCCCTTCCTTTCCGTCTTGAATACAAATATTCTGATCTACACATAGCCTTCTCGCTGTCTTCTAGGGATGCTCGAGATGCCACAGTGGTGGCAGCGCAAAGCGGACCCAACTTTGTGCATTTTCTACTTAGATTTATCCTGCAAGTAGCACATTACAACGGTGCGAAAGAAGTGCCTTTGTTAAAGGGCTATGAACTACGTTTACCTACGATACTATCCCACTCTCGTGCTCTATAGGAAAGCTGTTAAGAATCGAATTGATCCTTACCGTGGACTATCTGGAAAGGCTGGACGGTAAACTAACCTCGCAGAGGATGCTGTGATGGTCGGCTGAACCTCTTACTCCGAAGTTATTTGGCAAGGCGGGCGAATCTTTAGGCCTAGTCCCGCTGCCATGAGGGACCATTGACGTGGTGTCAGATCTCGTCTCATTTGCGTCCCATGTCGACGCATGGCACGGTTAGCTCGTAAATGCTTCCTGCAGCACTGATTACGTTGTGATGGCTGACGCGAAAGGCAAATGAAGGGACGTAGGCTAAGTAGCGTTTTGTTTGTTTGGACTGCTGGTTGGTCGGACACATTAGTGGCGGACATCTTGAACCTAGCTGGGTGGGCTGGCCTGCCGGCCATGCCAGCAGCCCCTTTCCTTCCCGTCTTAAAAACAAGTATTCTGATCGACACCCAGCCTTCTCTCCATCTTCTAGGGATGCTTGGGACGCTACAGTATCAACTAGCTAAAATCACTTCCCCTTAAAATCGCAATGGGATGACAGACACTTGGCATACTCAAAAAACTGATCACAGAATTTGCTTTAACCAGGCTCCTTGAACGCCACCCGACGCAAATTCCGCTTTCGTGGATGAAAGAATACAAATGCTTCCTTAAGGAGACACATAAATTCACTTATGACAAGTTTTTATCCATTTTTTTGCCCTGATATGATGCGGGACTTTTAAGGAAAATGTTTGCTAATCGGTTTTCTTAATTCTTCTGCTTCATTCCTCTGTTATGGCCTGTCATTCCAATTTAAACGTGAATCTACCGTGACTAGTCTATCAGTCACTTCTACTGGTTGGTTGTTAATGTCATTGACAGTGTGAAGACCTTCAAAATTCTTCCAGCATCGCATACGGTAAATATGAGCCAATTTTATTCAGCTATGCTGTAACAAATTACCCTTTCCTTATGCTCTTTAGGAGTTATAAATGATAGCATGGCTATGCTGCTCACTTCATCTGTTATCATTTTGCAATTTTAGCATTTTTTAAATTCATCATTTAATAATTTTTCTGCAAACTTAATTCCTATTGGACAAATCAAGCATCCCGCTGAATTCCACCTCAAGGTCAACCCGAGGTCGAAGATCGATAAACACGTTGGTGGGAGTGTCGAACATGGATGCGAAGTGTCATGAAATTAGGGAATCAAGCTTCAAGACTTGTACTCTTCCGACTACAAACACAAAATCTACACGGACATGCAGGACTCCGAGCGACCCCCCAAAAACGCCCTGTAGACGCGGCAGTCTGAGCATCATTCAGCCGAAAGTTTGTCTCAATGAGATGTTGGTGATGGCGCGAAAGATTTGGTTGAATAATGGCTCCAATGCAGCTGACGTTCCTCTCCCTACAATAGCTATGAAATTTAAGGTGTTGCCAGCATCCGGACTTTCCGTAAGACGACTTAACTATTCGATGATGAAGTTTACAACCTGAGGCATTGTGGGCTTCATCTTTATTGTTATTGCTCCTCGGTGCAATTTTTAGCGCTTGTTGTTACTTTTAGCTCATTTAACTGGGCCCACATAATTAAGAGCTTTACCATATCCCCAACCTGTTTAGGAGGAAGCGCTCCAAAAATCGGAAAATAAAGGGGAATGTGAATCGCGGACTGCTTCCGACTTCATCGAGGTGGATACAGAAAAGTGCAAAGAGCCGATAGAATCTGTAGACGTCCAAGCTGAATTGGATCTTGGCGTATTACTTCAGCGATGGCTGGCTAAACTAACTGACATTGAACCGTCTGAAAATTCTGCTAATAGACGGTCTTCAAAGCAGCGGCAGAGTGGAAGTGGCACCAAGAAGAGCGGAGAGTCGAGTGAGTGAATCGAAATCCTACTTCGGTTTGCTCATGGAAGTCCCGGTAATTGATAATGGTCTATTTACTGTTTAGCCAAAAGTGGAGGTAAAATGTCACCAGAACAGGCATCAGCCGAGTCAATGTTTAATTTTTGTCGCGATAGAGCCAACTCTGAACGTCGGCGCCCTTGGGCGGCCTCCCTAACTTCTAATGTCCCTTCACTCGACTGGTCTCTGGGTCAGAGCTCAGGAGGAACAATAGCTAATTTAGTTCGCCAAACAAGCAATGGGACAATTGATCTTTGCCTCCAAAGCGTGGATCTCCTATCTTCCAGCTCAACGGCTTCCGAGCCCCTAAGCGACAAAGGAAGCCAATCTGAAAATTAGTTTAAAAATTTCCTTTGGATAAATATTTAAGTCTGCTTTTGTAATTGCATGCTATTTTACCGCAACTGATTTATGCCCACAAATAAATTTTGAACCTCGCGGTGTGTTTTTAGCCTCCATGACTCAGACTCGGTCACTAGCTCAATACAGATGGGCAGTAGTACCTCAAAAAGCATAGCCAACCTATCAATACCTTGTTTATTTGCGCTGCATGTTGGCATTCGGCCAATTAGGTTGCCGCTTTAACCCTGATGCGTGAGCTGCCGTTTGGGTCGGCCGGCTCGGGTTTGTATCCAGCCTTACTGCGTCTTCAAGGGATGCTGAAGATGCAACATTGAGACTTGTTATGGGTAAATTGTAGTTGTAAAGGGTAAATTAAAGTGATTATTCGATCCAGCAGCAAAACAGTCTTGAATGGTAGGAATTTAGAGGAAGCTGAAATGGGAGGATAACGAAAGCTAGGTATGTGCTAAACGTTCATTTGTGCGTTGATGATTTCAAGCTATTACTATGATAAGAGTTATCGCATTGAAGCTGGAAAAGAATAGTTATAATAACCTAAATTTTGTACAGAAGGTGCGCATAAAATCCCATAGGCGCAATTTTTTCGTTTGTTAATATATTATTGCGTGACGAGAAATTCAAACCAAGTGCAATTAATATTCTATGTTTAAATACATAAAAGGTATTTTCTTGGAAGGACCGCTTGAAACGGTAGTGTCGTCTTGGGATGGTCGGGGCGGGTGATGTTTACGAGTATGTTGGTATTTATTCACATATAGTCTTCACAGGAGCCCCCTCAATGCTCGTTATGCAAGCCAAGAGATGCAGTACAACTTCAGCCCCAGGAAGAAGGTGATATTGTGGCGTCAACTTTGGTTGTGGCTTGCGGAATCGCAACAGAAATTGGGTTTAAAAATAACTGGTAAGTTTTGTACTTTTTTCTCCCTTTCTTAAAGTAATAGCCAAACGCCAACGATTTATCCTGCAGAGGTAGGTGTCAGTTACTAGTTCATAGGGGATTGCTCAAAACACAGCTCATGCAGGGCCAAATGTATATTTTGTTGGTTATACACCTCTTTCTAAAGAAGTTCAGCTAGTCTTGGTACGCATGTTAGATGTTCACTGTTGCAATTTGTAATCTTTCTAGATGAACAACTGGAGGAAATGCGTCACAACTTGGATAAAGTTGATTTCGAACAGGTAGCGAAGGAAGAAGCGCTGAGGCGCCACGATGTAATGGCACATGTTTATGTTTTTGCTACGGCCTGTCCTAAGGCGTCTCCTATAATTCACCTTGGTAAGTCCTTTCCTGTCAAGTTTGCGCGTCTATATGGACTTGTTTATCTTTGGGGCGCATCAGCTGTTTTCAGATGTGTTTTTAAGCTTTGACTAGGTTAATTGTTGCGCCAGCTCTGTGTGCGATCTTGTACTCTCACGATCGCATTGGCTAGTGTGGCGAGCATTTGTGTCACCGACACATTTTGAGCTGGTGGAAGTTTCACCAACTCTACAGAAATTATGAGAGGCTGGCTTGTGACTCCCTACGGTTTCACAGTAGTGATCAACAATTTGTATCAGAATTAGTCGTTAGTGAGGTTGTGTTTCGTCCCGAAAAGGCGTTTCGACATTATTGATGCTGTCATTTGATGGTGTTGGGACCTGACTTTCTTTCCCTTGCTCTGGCATGTCACTAGGCTCGCAGTTGAACTGGCCCCATTCGTTGATTAGAAGGTGACCTCAAACATTCTGTTTTGGTCTGGAGATTTGGTTGTCGAAACGCGAGCTCACAGAAAGCTCTGGTAACTAGTAGGCTTGGGGTGCACCCCAAAACATTAAAACACGCATAATAGATTCACAGCAAAGAGCCGTTTCGTATTCACAGTGTGCTCGCCTATGCAGCCTAAGAATTATCACTCGCCCCGAATGTGTCCAGACGTTGGAGTCATTTTATTAACCATAGAGTGCACTTTCTATTATATTCTACCAGGCCATAGGCCTCATCATCGTTGCTGTTTTCTTGCTCTGCTTTAATTAAGGGGACCTGAAATTCCGGAGATTCGTATTGGAGGGTCTGGATGCGGGGACATTTTGGTCAACTCAAGGCTTTTGTTCATAAAATAAAAACTAATTTTAAGAGGAGAAACCTGTGGTAATTTTTCCCCATACACTTTCTCGTCTTTTCACTTTAATGTCTGAGAAACTTGGGTATGCAAACATTTACATTTTCGAACTAATTTAGCACAGGGCACCTTATCCCTTCATTAAAAGTAGGCGGCATGTTTCTACATGACCCAAAACTCTCAAGCTTCTTTTTCGAGTTCTCCTAGTTGTTGGTATTTATTTCTGTTACCAAAGCATAATATATTTATCTTATTTGCTCACCTTCCACTCTTCTCATCCCTTGTTGATGCATTTACGACAACTTTGTTCGTTCATCCAAGTTAAAGACTATTACAAGGTGTTATTGACACTAGTGAAACTCCAAGTGATGAATCCAGGAGGAAGTAGCACTTAGCTTTAAGTGAAGCGATGTTTTTAGGAGAACAAAGGCAAATGTCCAATTTCAAAGCGCACTCCCGTAATTCCCTCTTACATTTACGCATTCAGACGATCGTTTAACCAATAATTAGAATGTTCCTCCAACTCATTGCAGCATTTAATTTTTCTGTGTTGACCGGGAAGCGGAAGGGCTGCATCGGTCCGTACTTAGAGTGTGCTGACCTCAAATCCTTAAGTGCTCGCGGATGATTGTATTCATAGTTGCTACGACAAGCTTAACCTCTTGTGCAATTTCGTGACAGGTTTATCATGTGTCGATCAGGCGTCTGGGCTGATGCAGGGGTTCCACGCGCTGGCTGAATATTCGTACACGGGATTAACTGTTATGCTGTGAGCTGGGAACCACCTCGGCCGGGATCGTCACTGACTGATAGCTAAATGTATGGACGTTTTTGAAACGTTTACATTTAAATCATTCACACATCTTACTACCGAGTGCTCCAGCGCTGCACTGTACTGCCTTCTGCGAGTGCGAGTTTGGGTTGCATTCCTGTCCCCATTTTACTTCAATGTTCCCCGTAAAGGAGTAACTAAGTTTTTGTTTCGCATAAACAAAGTGGCCATTTAATCATGAAACCCCCACTGACCTGAAGGCGGCACATGCGCCATCAAAAGTCCCGTTTTCATTAAACCACCTTGCTCATTAACACTGTTTCACCTCTATCCCCATTGGGCAATTCTGGTGCCATGCCCTCCTGACCTGATGGTTGAATGGGAAAAAAGATGGATTAATCTGTTCTGTTCTTCTTCTTTCCCCAAGGTGCGACTTCTTGCTACGTGGTTGACAACGCTGATCTAATAGTTCTACGTCACGCCTTCGCCCTCCTGGCCACCCGAACTGCTCGCTGCATTGCGCGATTGGCTGAGCAGGCGCGTCGATACCGCGATTTAGTCTGCCTCGGTCGCACCCACCTACAGCCTGCCCAACCCACCACCGTTGGCCGGCGCATATGCATGTGGATGCAGGATCTGCTGCTCGACCTGGAGAATATTGAACGCGCTAGAGATAAGCTCATTCGTTTTAGGGGTATTAAGGGTGCTACTGGCACACAGGCATCGTTTCTGGACCTCTTTGACGGGGATGATGCCAAAGTAGGTTCTTTTCTTGTCTTTCCTAATGCCTCTTAACACGTTTACCACTACCATCGCGTCTTTGTCATCACACTAAATGATCGTATGATATACTATGTTTCACATGAGCTGATTGAGATTTATAAATTCGCTTATTTCGTTATTAAGGAGTTCCACAAAACTGGTGGCGTATCAAAGGGTGAAACATATAGGTATCGGAGGTCAATTTATCCATTATCGTCTTATTGCCATAAAACTGCTTTGGTGTATTGGGTCCCAGACAATTTCCTATTGCTGTATCGAATGTTTTGTCACAGTGTTCCGGTGTGCAGGTTGTTTTTATTCATGAGCGCACCCAGCTGAACTGAAAGATTGGTGGTGTAGGCGTTGGTTGAACTATCTGTAACCGAATCAGAACAAAACAACGACCTACCAATTAATTGTATCTGGATCTCGCAGGTTGTACAATTGGATGAATTGGTTGCGAAGAGGGCGGGTTTTTCGCACCTTTGGTCGGTCACAGGGCAGACGTATCCGCGCAAGTTGGATGTCGATTTAGTGAGCATCCTTTCCAGCCTTGGTGCTACTGTACACAAAACCTGCACGGACATTCGTCTACTGGCTAGCTTCAAAGAGATTGAGGAGCCTTTTGAGTCCAATCAGGTATGTGTGTCTATCCATCCTCCTTTGGGTGCCACCAACTACCTATTTAGTGTTTCGGCTCCCCTACGCTGCATCACCTGATCTTTGATTCCTCATCAAATGGTGTCCTGACTTTAATTGAGTCCTCTTTGTGGTGCTTTAATTAGGACTCGGACAGATACAACTGTTAATCCATTCCTTTTTCATGAAATTAGTTTTATAGCTCTTCCTTCGTTCCTAATGGTTGTGGTTGTTGCAGTTTTGGCGTCCAAAATATAGGTTGCATTCATAAATTGTGGAGGTCTCTGCAGTGTAGAGGCTCCGAATTCTCAAACTTGCTCTGAGACAACCAATGACTGGGGCTGAAATTCATCTACTCGATCCTATTTTACATGACTCGAAAGTGTGGAATAACAACCTCTTTCCTCGATATGTAGAACTAATGCGTGAATAGGACGATCCAAGACTGCTGCACAAATCAACTCGTGTGAAGGTTCGCACTAGGGCGGTGCGAGGGAGCTACTGCTCCGTCCCCTCCCCAATTTAGTTTTTTTCTCGAAACCAGAAGGCTGGTTTGTGGTTCATTGCGATGGGATCATGCATTGTACCAGTGATTACTTTAAAGAACGAAGCATTTCAAGAGGCCTTCCATCATCGAGCTTTAGTTGTTGCAACGAAAACCTGCGCACGCTTATTTGCTTTCTTTGTGTTTGTAATGTAGGCAAAAACTCGAGAGATTGCGAAACATCCTACACACTAGTCCAAGTATTCCAAATGTCGAGGTAAGTATTCACACTAAGCTCCACCGATGCACCCAATTAGTAAAAACAAATTTTGATTGCTAGTTGCATTACTATCGCGCAGTTGCCCTTTCCACTTCCTAATGTAAACCTTGCCGCCTATTTCTGGTCTTATCAACGTGGCTCCGAATGAACTAGTGGCATGAATTGACACTCGCTAATGAGAAAAACACAGTGATCTTCAATCTTGGCGGTCTGTATTGAAGATTAAAAGGGTGTTTAAATAAAAGAGGAGATTGCTCTCTAGAAAGGGGTGTCTTTCCAGCCGGGGGTGGGATGTGTTTTTGTCACCAATCTGCTCTTACAATTGCACACTGAGGCTGGTTCAGCCTCGGCCACTTTGTTTCACTTCGTCATCGACGCCGAAGTGGCTACCTTCGGGGTGTCTGCGCGCGTGAAGCCCTCGAAACCTCAAATATTGGCAAATGGTTGGGCTAGGAAAATTTTGTTTCACGGTGCCTTATGCCTTATCCAAGCCAACTATCTCTTCACGGTATTTGTGGCTGCAATCTGTGAATATGAATAGCTCTTTGTGAGTTCGGATTATGTTGCTTTCATTCTGTGAAGCCTTAATTCATCAGTGAATGCTCACAACACCAGAGTCCTCTTGCCCACCAATTTGATGAACACTTGGTGGACTACCTCGGGCACTAAGGCTAGTAAAAGAACACGAATGGGGCTTGCCATTGGTTGTGTTACTGTCATGGAGGCTCGCCTTTACGCCCTCATCCATAAAACTAAGGGTCATGGCTTTACTCAGATTCTTCCGCTTTTGATAATAAGGTCTGATGATTGAATGAGTGAATGGGAAATTCAATAAAAGTTGTTCTTTTATGCAGGGCTTGAGTCCTTTATTCCCTCCTCTCCCAGATTGGTTCGTCGGCGATGCCGTACAAGCGCAACCCCATTCGCTGTGAGAGAGCGTGCGCCCTGGCTCGGTTGTTAATGTCTCACAGTACGGCGGCGTTGGGGACGGCGGGGGTTCAGTGGCTTGAGCGCTCCCTTGACGATTCTGCGTTGCGACGTGTCCTCCTCCCTGAGGCTTGCCTGGCCGCGGATGCATGTCTAATCATTCTCCAAAATGTCTTAGAAGGCCTGGTTGTCTATCCCAAGGTATGCGCCTTCGCTTCAACCATTAATGATTCATCAGATTAACCAGTCTGTCATTCAGCTGCTCATTTGTTTATCAACTGCCCTATTTTTCTCAGGTGATAGAGCGCAATCTGATGGCGGAGCTGCCTTTCCTAGCAACTGAACGTATTCTCATGTGGATGGTGATGCATGCCGGCGCGGACCGACAGGACTGCCATGAGCGCATCCGTGCGCACAGTCAGGCCGCTGGCGATGCAGTGAAGTTAGAGGGCCGCTGCAATGACCTGGTAGAGCGTCTTGCTGGTGATGCCTACTTCGCGCCCATTACCGACAAACTGGACAAACTCCTCGACCCTCGTGCTTTCATTGGACGCGCTCCCAGTCAGGTTAGTCAGTTCACTTCTTGACCCTCATTTTGAGGCCAGTCAATGCAAGATTCTATTTAAGTTTATCTTCCTGCTTTCCTACTCCCCTAACCTGTCTGTCTGAGGCGTCTTTGTCTCAGTGAATTGTATTTGAATTCCAGGTTGATGACTTCCTTGCTAACGAGGTCGCTCCTGTATTGGAACGTTACTCTGAAGAATTGGGCGGTGTTTCTACTCTCTCAGTATAGTAGCCCTCACTCAATTCATGATGTCTATTTCGGGGATGAGAGCTCTGATAATGTTTTCACTCTTTCCCTGCTCTACTTTGGTGCCTTTTTAAGAAAATACAGATTCTCTATTCAGTTTTGCTGCCGTCAAGCTGGCACTTGGAGGATTGTGGTATTTGAGATAAACGGTGTCAAAAATCCAGTGTTTGGGTGCTGTGTTTTTAAACTTGATCACGTGGACTCTTCTGCCTTATGATACTTCTCTGCGTCATTAATGCATATTATTCCGTGCTGCTTTGGAGCGAGAGAAGCTTGGGGGTTCGGTGCCAGCAGCGGCAACAAGCGATTCCCGCTCAAAGAGGCAGTTGCTCTGGTGCCTACTATGGATCAGTGATCCTACGGACTAGATTTTTGCAAACTCATTGGGAGGGTTGAGGTGGTGCCCACTTTTGGCAATCAGCGCGGTCATGTTCTCCGCAAGAATGCGATTAGCCGGGTTTGACACCTCTAACAGTGTTATTGAATTAAAAGGTGATGATTTAGGGGATTCGGTGCTTGTCTCCTCTTAATTGTCACCCTCCGGGAACTAACAGACTGACTAGGTGAGGAGGAGTAGGGAAGTTGGGAGTCATGACTGTGCACCTTCATGCTGGATGAATGGAGATAGAGCCGATTTTCCTCAAACTTCTTGGGCGTGTTATATCTTCGTGGAAGGATCAAGGCACTTCGAAGTGAGACAAGTGAATGCGAGAACTGAAACCTCCATAGTGCAATGGCCTATCAATTAAAGTTGAAGCTCAACCTCTTTGTAAATGTGGGATTGCCTTTATTTTTACGATTGGATTCACAATTCGCGAACCCTGCCTGAAGGTTGATGAGATTACTAAATGGAAGCTAAAGATCTGAGGAATCGTTATTCACCGGTTTTATGTAAATATGGATTGAGGGTGCGTCAAGTCTCTCAAAGTGCTCTTAAACGTCGTATTGCGTCCTGACTTCGACAATTTTTAATTCAAACGATTCATAAGTTTTGCTTAAAGCTCACACCTACAAAGGCCAAAGTCTGTTATTTTACGGCACTCAATCAAATCCGTGCCTTTTAGTTACAAGCTTTGCAAAATTAAAAAATGTGCATTTGAGCCCAAAATAAGCAAATTAGGTTAAAGTGACTATTAAAAAATATGAAAAGTTGTCTTGGTTTATAAATATGGCACATGATTTGGGCGCTTGTTTTCCCGAGCTACATAACTCGGTCTATTGAAGTTATAACCAATTGATTTCTAGCTTGCATTTCTCGGCCTAGTTCGGGGCATCATGGTATCGGGGGTTGGTGCCCAGATTTCAACCCTTTTTTTGGGTTGTTTGTTCATTGCTTCTGGTTCCGTAAAAACCATAAAGTTTAACTCATTGCTACATCGTGAACTGGTATCTGGGCTGCATTTACTTATCTCTTTAAGCTAAAGGCATTCAAGAACTTCTCAGATGTATCCCCCATACGTTTATTTGGCTTAAAGACGAGCCCACAGATTTACATGCAGATGTCAGGTGTATTGGAACTCATTTGTGGGACTGCGCTTGCTACTGGAACTTTGCGCTCGCAAAATATTGCGTGCATTGGATTAATGTGCATGATGTTCCTCACGTCTTATTGCCATCTGGTTCTTGGTGATATTAGCAGTGTAAGTTCTACTGTTTATTATTACCGTTGAAGGCTGCCGTGCCCATAGGGTATTTGGTTCTTATTTACTGGTTACGGGCGTCAATAAAAAATGCTCAAAATGATGTATATACCTCCTAACTCTGAGTTTTACTTCTTTTATCTCAACTTGTCTTATTATTGTCTTGGAAATGTCTTACTTGACTTACCCTTTTGTCTGGAATATTTATTTCCCCAGCTATTCGATTGTGTACATTCAATGCTAAATTACACAAATATGACGTCTTATGTTTGTTGTCTTTGTGAACCGCGATCCTGACTGGTTTTATTGCTCATAAGTTGGGCTAATAGGTGGTGTAACACTTGCTCCCATTTATAACATCCGGTTTCTCGTAGCATTCAGCTACGTCTGCTATTGCTCCGGGTATGCAGACACAATTCTGAGAGTTAAAAAACGTTCCCGAGCTATTTAATCATCAAACGGTTCCAATGAGGTACACGCCTTTTACGTGTCCCAATCAGCTTTGCTCTTATGCTATTTATTTTGAGCTTAAGAGAACCGCCTTCATCTTTAGATTGTTCTCTAGTACTTGCCCTTTACTCTTAGCTGGGCGTAATTCTAATGTTTGGATTATAAAAATGGCGGGTGAATGTTCCACACTCACGGCATCATCGGCGAAGCATCTCTTTTTACAGTTAGAATTTCTTAGTACTGTCGCTCATTTTCGAAAATAATAATGCTATTCAACTGACTCAAAAGCTGGATATGGGATCGTGTCTAGCGGAGGAATGAGGAACACAATCCATGTAGCTAATCTCTTTGACTTCAAGTACTCTTCTAGGATAGATAACCTTTTTATTGGAGGTTTGATGGGACGATCGGGGAAAAGTTTGAAGTCTGAGTGATGGCAGCTTGGTCGAAAGTATCACGCTTATTCCATTAAGCAACTGGGTAATCCAGTGCCATCTTTGGCTTCGCTGGCCGCAGTGAATTGTTAAAGCTTGTGGGCGTCTGCAAAGCGGCATTCCTTGTGTACGTAATAAAGCGTGGGTAAGCGTCAGTGCCCTTTATTGTGTCTGTTGCTATTTTTACGTAATTTGACTAATAATTGATCGTTATGCAAACAAATACAGTAAATGTGGCTTGGGTTCACGCGCTCAACGAGTCTAAACCAGATTTTAAAGCATGCAGAAGGCGGGCCGGTAGCGTTTAAAGTGGGATTCCCGTGGTAATCGGAATTCAGATCCTTACTCATGCTGTCCGAATGAATTTTAAGCTCCAACAAATGCTCCTACGCTTTCATCGAATTCACCTGCCAACAGATTTGCCACATTAATTTATTCTGAATCTGAGGATGCAGCTGTTGTTGAGTTGCATTGCTACTGACAACAGATTAGTAGGCTATCAATGCACCATTCATATAGCGGTTATCATCCGGGTGTCAAGATGGATTTTGCAAAATAATCGATTTCCATAGACGCATCAGAACCAACTTCTTCCTCTCGAATTGTTATTTTTACGCGCAGCGCGCGTTACTTTTTGTGGGGACGTTTGTCTAGGATGGGCTAGTTTGGAGTACAGGAGCTCTGCATTAGGAGGACTGGAAAACCACGTTTCATTTCTATCCCAAAGGGTTTGTGAACAAGACCTTGTTGCCATGCCAAACGTTAAGGCTTTGCTTTTTCGATTGTGCAACTAGTTCATGGGGAAACGGTCCCAAGTCCTGCCTCTAGGGTAGTAAAGGAATGTTATCGATAAACTGTCGCAGAATCTTGACCAAGCCATGAATACTTTGGTTGCGTCAAAGTCCAAACTACCCTGGACATTATAAACGGTCACCATAACGACGCTGCTAATGCCACCGCAGCAGCCGTGCAGGCGGAGCCTCATGACGCGTCACTTAGTCACATACGTACGCGCACGCACACATGCGCATATAAGGGGTGACTGTGCCCTGACGTTATGTGTGTGTGCGTGGGTGTAGGCATGGTGAAACCGTCAGACGACCAATGACAGTCGCACAAGTCGCACGCACCAATCGGTGCTCGCCTTACGTGCGCATGTGATGGCAGTGGACGCACATTCGCACACACGCACGAGCCACCAACCCTTATTTTCGCAGTCGCGTAGCTGCGAGTCGGTTTGGCGTGTCTGTGCTGGTTTTGTTCGCGGACTTTCGTGTTGCTGTGATCGCCTTTTGTGTGTGTGTGTGCGTGTGTTGATTCACACCACCGAATTTTCAAGTTCTGCAAGGAACAGTGATGACCAACTTTGTGACTCGCTACCCTTCTCAAGATCAATCGCCTTATGAAGGTCTAAGTGCTGTGAATGGCCTTGTCGTCGATGGCGCTTATCTGGATGGTTCTTGGGAATTGTGCGTCCATGTGGAAGATATAAACGACGTTGTTTGTGTCCGGGTTCGAGGAGACACCAGTGTCGGAGGTCTAATGCATCAGATAGTCGAAGCGGTGAATGTTAAGCAATCTTGGTCGGATCATGCTATCTGGTGGCCACAGCGAAATATGTGGTTACTCCACACTCGCACCTCTTTGGACCAATACGGCGTTCAGTCTGATGCCCAATTAATTTTCCGTCACACACACGGCAATCTTCAGGTCGTTCTGCCTTCCCTAGCCACTCTCACGTTGCGTGTCAACTTTGCTAGTCGTGTTTTTTCAGTCGTCGAAGGAATTTGCAAGGAGCTCTGTATTCGCCACCCTGAAGAACTCTCGTTGATGTTCCCTGTCACCCGAGATAGTGTTAAGTACAATCAGCCCCTCCCTGTTATCCGACATGGTGTTAAAAGAACCGGACCGCTAAATGCTATCGGTGCATCTAGGTCAGAAATGCCTGCAGCTGCTACCAATGGTGTAAGCAAAGCGGTCTCTCTGAACCCCTTAAACGACTCAAATCCCTATCCTACACTACCCTACGGCTCGGCCACATTGATTCGCGGTCAATCGGACAATTCTCTGGACGAGGAGCGTATCGATATCAGTAAATTTCTAGACTGCAGTCAGCGGAAGAGTGCAAAAGCCGCTTTCAGTGAGGAGTGGTTGCTCAAACCCAAGAATGTCCAACAGAAAGCTCGGATGGATGGAGGGTGGTTGGATTCATCACGATCCCTGATGGAACACGGTATAGAACCTCCTACCGTTCCTCTAGGTGAGTATTCCATGTCCCCACCCAAACCGCCCACTCTCTATCTTCGTTTCAAGTTCTACAACTTTTATGACATTAACACAACCTACGACGCGGTTCGTATTCATCAGATCTATGAGCAAGCACGGTGGTCATTGTTATCAGGAAATCTGGAGTGTACTGAGGATGAGATGATTGTTTTTGCGGCTTACCAGCTTCAAGCAGAATTGCAAAACGAATCTGCTTTGCGAGCTAACGCAGCCCTATGCTCCGGTGGTGGTACACTAGCCAGATACAATACCTTGGGAGGCTATAATACTCTCGCTTCACCGATTGACCCAAACCTCCGTCCGATGAGCCCAGACTTCTCAACACCGCGTTCTTTTGGAGGATCCCTTTTACGTATGCCAAGTCTCGGAACTGTTGCTCCACCATCGGGACGTTCACTGAGTCCGTTCATTGGATCGAACAGTCATTTGGCGCTCAATAACGACGCGTTGAATGAGATGGATGAGATTGACGTCATGTTGACAGAGTTGGAACAGTCCTGCAATGTGTCTCATCAACCACGAAAGTCGAGCACGGTCTGTTATGATGCTGCGGACTCGGGGACTGCTCCGATCCTCCAGGACTCGATAAAGGTTTTTCGTGATAAGGGTCTTCTTCTCCGTCGATACAAAGAGATGTGGGGCGTTGTGAAGGGTGTTAGCCTGGTGCTTTATCGCGACCCACATAACATCGATTCGCCTTCTGCCTCGTATACTCTTCGCGACTGCCTCATAACCCCTGATCTGAGTCCTGAAAATTCTCGCTTTGCCGTTAAACTATCCCTGGTCGTCACTCCCCCTTCATCCTCTGCCTCCACACCAATTAGTGGACGTCGTAGTCGTACTCGCGAAGAGGTCTGGTTGCGTTTTAGTTCCATGGAACAGTATGCCAAGTGGGTTGCCGCTTTCCGGCTAGCTGGGCGTGGAAAGAGCCTCGAAAATCGAGCTGCGTTGGATAATGAGTTCCGATTGGTCCGTGAGACTCTGGAAAAACAATCTGTCCCTCATGCTACTCCTGTTCTCTCTCCTGAGGAACTAAATAACCACCTTGGTGATTTAACTGACTTCTGTACGGAAAGAATACTCAAAAAGGCTCGCAGCCGAGAGGCTTTGCGGCAGAGGATCAGCGAAACTCACGCAGGATTTCGGGACCTCTCGTTACAGGACGCCAAATTGCGTTACATTGAAGAATGGCAACGTCTGAATCACTTCGGTCGCTCCTACTTTATTGTGCAATTCGATAAGGGTAATCCTTTTGGTTTGGGTAGCCCTAGCGGCGGAATCTTCTCCAGTCCAGGTCCACAGGAAGACGTGATAGCTATCCGGCAGTTTCGGATCGAAGTGGTTTCCCCCTCCACCGAAGAAACTCAACTGGCGTGGAATTTCGCCGATCTTCGCAGTTGGAATGTGAATTGGGATAATGGTCGAGTGATCCTCGAATTCCGCAATGGAAAGGTCTCATTCAAGCCCCTGTCGGCCAACTGTAAGAATGTGGTGGAATTCATTGGGGGCTATGTTTTCTTGAGTCAGCGCAATCCTGAGAAGAACCAAAAACTCGACGAGAGGCTGTTTCATAAACTCACAGGAGCAAGTGATTGATGTGACTTTGACTTTCTGATTGCTTTCTGCGCCATTGTCTCCCCAAATTTTGTACAAATTCAAACGTCCCTCTACTCATTTACTCAGCTTCAGTCACGAGAAATCTATTTTTCCTAAGGCCATGTAACCCTGTAACTACCTAATCCACACCTATGAGTGCCTTTTGGATACTTCTCTCTCTCTCTCTCTAGTCTATATTTCGTTCTCTCCCTCTTATGTTTGCCATTTTTCTCCCATATCGACTCATGTAGGGAATAAAGGCAAGAATCTTGAATACGAAGGCAGTTTCTTTTAGTTAAATCTGCTTCAAGACGGGTTCGAATCATGCCAGGCCGCATTCAGCTGATGCTTTCGTGGTAGGCTGCGAGTGCGTTCCGTTGCGAGAAACTTAACACGCGGTACAATCTGACAGGCCTCCCTACGACAACAATGACGATGTAAGGTGGAGTCACTCCTATGCGCTTGGTCGACAAGGGCAAGGGGAGAGATAAATCGCTCGGTCCGACTCGCCTTGAGTGGTCTAGTCGCACCAGAGAGCTGTATGAACGCATTGGGAAGTAATGCGGCAAAACAAATGCACGTTTTCCTGAGTAAGGGCTTCTAGTGCCTCTTCCAAATCTTACACCTTCACCTACTCCACTCCTAGACCGTTCGAACAGGGCAAATGCCCATATAAGGGAAGGAAGGAGGGAAGAGGAGAAGAACCAGAAATATCTGAACGGTGCCTATTAGCGCTGATTCATTCGTGCCAGAGGCACTGCATGTAGAAGGCCTCGTACGTATCGCGCCAAAATCCTCGCAATTTTGTTCTTCCCCCATGCAAAGTACAAATCCCAAAGCCACTGTTATCCGGTCTGCTAGGCGTGATAATATTGTCTATCGCCATGCCAACCAAGTAACCAGGCAACATGAAATGCTGGTCAATTGGATGCATTCTGAAGCCATCACATGACATGTGATGCCTTAAAAATAGCTTAACTGTTAGTATTGCTTGAACAAACATCTTTCCCCCCTCTTTACTTCTCTGGCTACATTGCCACTTCCGGGGATAATTCTCTTTCCCCCACTGGCCCAGTGATAGGAGTTGTCAATGCAATTAAAGTTGGCCAGCTCTTGGCCCAGCGAAATCATTTCTAACAGCAAACGATTTTTTTGCTGGGTTTTTCCTCTGCTTCCCTCAGTTCGTGTACCGGTGATGTCGTCAGAAGAGGCTTTTGGCTTGCGGTCTTCCTGATCTCCGCACAATCGCGCCTTCCCCTCCCCCCTCCTTCACCCCGCTTGAACAGTCCATCAGGCAGACATGGTAGTTGTCGTTTTTCAGTGTCAGTCTGCCTAACCCTTGCCCTTCGAGGCGCTTATTTGCTTGAAATTGTGATTGACTGTCCAACGACGCACATACGTCTTTGTTACTGCCTGTTGGTGCTTGTATAGCTTTGAAATTGGCTTTTTCATAAGGCACAATGCAACGTCCTGCTGACAGACAGTCCAAAGGTGCGATTTGTACAGCATGCAACAATTATACTGGGCGAGACTTGCGAGGTAAGCGAGCACCACTTACAATTTGGACTCATTTGTGCTTACGAACTTCCTCTCCCAGCTACTCTTTCACTCCACCCTGGGTGGATGCAAACGAATTGTTTTCCATTCACGAACACTCCAGTCTCCAACGTCTATCACCAACGGCTGCAGGAATCGCGTGGACGCGAGGTGAAATACAACAGCTTGGAGGCGACACTCTTGTGACTCCAAAACTGGGATCTGCCGACTACTTTCGAAGTACTTGCTTAAAATGCGATGTTGATACAGTTCACCCGGAGTTCATAAGGCATTAACATAAACAACGATATGGTTCAAGTCAATTTAAATTCACACGAAGCCGTCGCGCCAAGTCGTGTAGAAAATCCCACGAGCGCGGTTAATCTCTGGCTCTTGTGCTTACTTACGGCCCGAATGATTCTATTGCATTCAGTGAGGAGTAATGGATCTGATTGCTGCAGAATGTGATCCATCTTTTGGCAAATGAAGCTCTCCTGCATGTTTTGCAATTAAACGAGTTGATAGACACGATTTATGGGGCAATCACAAGACCGCACTAATTTTTATGATCAGTGTTACTACAAAATAGCATTACTTTTAGTGTTCTGAGTAATTACCTTTCTGTCTGGAGTGCAAATTTACTTGTGTTTCGTTAGACTTGAATTTTGTCTTCCTAGTGTCCGCTCCAATTGCTCCTTTGATTTGAACTAGAAAAAGGCTTTAATAACCGTCGTTCCAAAAGTATCTTGCTGTGATTGGATGAAGCCTTAGCCAATGAAAATCTTATCAGTGGGAGGGGCCAATAGCAAAAGAGGAGCTGCTAATGTGATCAAAATGAAGCAAGATGGGTTTTTTGTGGGGGAGATGGAAACTCAACGTCACGGTCGGGCGCAATGTTAATTTTATGACTAAACGACTTAACTGTGAATCATGGGAAGTTGTGTAAGCAAGAATCACCCTGGGAAGTTGTTTATTAAAGTGAATGTGAAAATTCCGTTTAGGCGTACGGAACTGCTTTGTTCCAGTCGGTAGTCAGTTCTCATGATTTTGCACTGATTTTGGTAGGTTGAACAATAGTAGGGCAAATAACTTCTACTTTGAAATAATTCTTCAAATCGGAAGTGGATTCTGGCTATTTTAAGATTACGTGCACGTAGAAGGAAGGAAGCTACTCATGTTACAAGTTTTAATGCCGAGAATCTATTCTACAGCCCTCCAATCTAAACCTTGGTCATCAAACCAGCAGGCAGATTACATTATGTGTGTGTGTGCGTGTATATAAAGGGCGTAAAATTCAAATCCGCCGATCACTTAATGGCTGGGACATACTTAATTACTTTATTACGCACTTAGCGTCTCAGCAACACAGCATTTTACTTGTACTCACCTTAATAAGCCGTAGCTTGTGTCACAGCCACCTTCTAGAACCGCTGACAGGCGCACAAGACCGCCGAGACCGATTCTTTGCATAGCCACAGTAGATATTTCCACATGTCAGCTGAAACGGATTCCACGGTGGTGAATTGTGGCGTCAATACAACTTACCTGACAAGTCAAAGTGAGTCTGTAAAAGAAGTTACGATTTGACCCTTAAGCTTACGAAATTAGACCTGTCAAAATGTGAACTTGTGCTGATGCACTGCTTTTATTTGGTTGTTGAGAGGTGGCGGCAACTTCACGCCTCAGTTGTAGCAACACGGACACATGCCAAACCACCATGGAAACGCCACTTCCAATGGGAGGATCAAAATGCCGCAGTGCGTGCACTGCATAATTGGCATTTGCATTGCATGCCTTTCTGTGAATGACTTTCTTAAATCGCTTAAAAGTTGATTCCGCTAAACTTATCACCCCGTTTGCATTTGTTTGTGGTTGGTATTTTTGGAAAAGCGAAAGTTGACGCATTTTTCTCCAACCGTGGAAGAATCCACTAATGTCAAGTTGAGGAATGTAGGATAAAGCTGTAGCGCACCAAGAGGCAGAGATAGAAATGTTGAGAAAAGGTTAAAGGAAAAAAAAAGTGATTGAAATAAAATTTGGTGCAATAAATTTGACAGGTGATCATGTGACTTGGGAGAGAAGAATGCCGATTGAGTGGAAAAGAGTGAAATGCAAAACGGATTGTGTTGCACAACAATGGAGAGGGGAAGGAATTCGGTTCTGTGCCTAAACTCGATTTACTTCAAACATAAAACAGTTTTAAAAAGGAGATTTTGGTTTGTTGCAAGTGCGGAGGCAGAGGGGCCAACACATCAGAGGTAGAAATGCTTTAAGGAGCTGCCTAAGGCATCAAGAAGGTTTCCAAAAAGGCAAGTCAACAATACATCGGTGACAAGTGCATTTTGTGGGTTCTTCTCCAAACCGACCGACCGTCGACAATCCACACACTTCGCCAACCAATCGCTCCTCACCGTCACCCTCCTGCATCCCCAGGCAACAGCACAAACGCAACAACCAGTTCCCCAACAGGCGAGTAATGCATTGCACTCAGGGCCGTGCATCGCCTCGATTCACCCACCACTCACTCGCCTCAGGTGAGGCTGCAGTCCTCCTCACTCCACTCTCCTCCATCCCACCTTCTCGCATCACTCTCCACACACTCAACCAACTGCTGCACCTGGTGTCTGCCCTCCCACATTTCCACTTTCTTCACCCACTCTCCAATGACACGGTTGCCTTCACTCTACCCGCGTTTCGTCGCCAATGCCATTGACGTCGTCGCACTGCAAGCACAGCTTCCTCCACCTTAGCTGTCTCCGGTCTTTCAAACTCAACACACCCTCCTCTGTGTCGTCCACGGCGCCACCACCTGACTCACTGCTCGACAGACGCAGTTCGCAAGGCACGCATAAACTATGACAAGCAGTCCGCACTCCAACCCCTCCAATCCGACCACGCCGCGCCTTAGTCCAACAAAGGCACTGCAGCAGTTGACAAACGGTGAAGGAGGTCCGCATTCAGAAACGGCTGATTCTCCTTCATTCTTTCCCTTACCTTCACATGCATGCACGCATGCATTCGTGCATGCCTGCATATAGGCAGGCAAGAAGAGAGACAGGCAGGCATTCATTTATTCATTCATTCATTCATTCATTCAGTCCTGCAGAGTGATTCAATGTTTAAAAAGACGAGTGTGTAGAAAGCAAGCAACTTCGGCATCTCGTGCACCGCGTCATTGCGGCTGATTCGTCGTACGACAGTCTGCCTCACCTACCCGGCAAGCCTGACAGACTAGCCGAACCACCACCTGCACAGATAGTCGTCAGTACCCACGCATTTATCGCAAGGCAACATCTCCGTGGCCCCTCAACAACATGCTTCGATGCGATCCTGTCTGCTTGCGTCACACTACAGGCCACGCGACACCACGTGTCCTGATCGAGGCGACAAGCGCAGCTTCCTCATCCAGCACGTCGCGGTGGTGGTGGTGGTGGTGGTAGTGGTGGTGGTGGTGGTGGTGGTGGTAGTGGTGGTGAAAGCTGCACCGTTGTAGAGTGTGTGTGCACGACTTCCTTTGTGCACACTGCCATTCGTTCATCGCCACGTCCTGTAGTGTCCGAATGCTCATTGCCACCGTCGCAAGTTATCCTCACCCACAGCCTCCGCAACAGCACCCAAGGCGTGTGTGTCGAGTCTAATAATAGGACACGACGTGGGACACATCGCGTCACCCACTACCAACAACACAAGCACCAACACCAGCACCAGCACCAGCACCAGCAGCAGCACCAACACCACCATTTCTGCAGGCTGCATTTTGCACTGCTTGACCTCAACGCTCCGTGTGTAAAGTGCTGCGCAAGGCGGCGTGTGGGCTACAGCATCTCAGATGGTTACGTGCACCCTACTGACCGCACACATCCACCCATCCATCGCGTCCCACCTCCTTCACGTACCTCACGTCCACCTGCAGCTGCTTTTCACTGCCCTACATCAACACTCTTCACGTCCGTCCCACCACCACTCCCCTTGCACCATTCTTCCACATCTTCTACTCACAGTGCAACACCACCATCACCACCACCACTACCACTACCACCACTGCCACTGCCACAGTGCCGCGATTTACACCAGTCCAAATCAGTCCACCATCGCCTCATCACCTCACCATCTGCAGTAGCTGAGCTGCGACCAACGTGGCGATGGGGTGAGGCGAATATCACGGACAAATGCACGCCAGTGCAATGGGACATTTGTCACCAACACATTGTTCCACAATGAGGCCATTTGCATACCAAATGTGCGCCTTGTGCCGCACTCCACTCGCTCAACGTGTGCGCCCTACCAGTTACTAGCGTTCCAGTGCAGAGCACACTTGTCCTCCTCATGTCAGAATGCAACTCCTCTCTGCTTGTACACCCGTTGGCACCGCTACACGACATCCACGTCGGACCAACTGCTGCTCCACCTTCAACAGTCGCCTTTCGTCTCACAACAACAACACGACACATTCACTCGGTCCATCCAAAGTGGGTCGGTGGTGTGGCAGAGATTACACACATTCTGTGGTTGCATGAGAGTCGAGGCTTGGCACTGGTCACCACGACGTCACACGCAAATGTCCACAAGTAAACCTCACAGCCCAGATGAGGAAGGACACAACACGTTGCATTTGAAACTCCCGCCTCCCGCCTTCTGCCTCCCGCCGTCCTCACTTTCCTCCCCACTAAGTTGTCAATTGAGCATTTCCTCTTCGCCCCACACGACACGACACGACACGTCACACCAGTGGGTGGACGATTTCACTGCCACTGCACGTGTTAATTATTTAAGCACAACAACAATAGCACCAACAACAACAACAACAGCAGCACCACAACTTCTCGTTGGCAGCGTTTCGCAACACCATACAACAACGCACGTAAACACTTCTTGACCACACTCTCTCTGTGCTTCGGGTCGATCGAAGCGCTTCCACACCTTCAACATGCACCACCTCGTCAATAGTAGAAATTAGTGGCCTGACCCGCACCTGAGGCTGCTTCCTCGCTGCCACCACACGAAGCGAGGCAACTCCCACACCTCTGATCCCCTCGTCTCCTGTCCACATTTCGCCTCCACTTCTCCAAATACACGGTCCTCAAGCCACTGCTGTTTGACCTCACAGATGTGCGTTCCTCTTGTCCAAGTGGATGAGGTGGCAATGGATTGGGCTAGGACGCCGCCAGACAGACGCCATGCGCTTGAGCATTCACAATCCATCCAACTTCGACAAGGTGGCATGAAGTGGGTTGGCAAATATTCAAGACATGGGGTGAATGAGAAGCTTGTCAAGTGAGTGGAGTTGCCTAACAAAAAGGCTGATTGTGCAGTGCAATTGACATTAGTGAATGAGAGGGAATGGAATGGGGACAATCACTTACACCCCTCACTACAATCTCAATGCACGCACAGGGATTGAAACTGCAGCTGTGGCACTCAGGTCCACGGTGAATGGTGACACAACGAAGCGAGGTGGTGTTGTAGCATACGCAAAACTCCACCCTTCCCTGGTTCACTATTTGCGTCCAACTCTTCTCCCACCTCTGGGCTGCGCATGCAAAGCCTCGCCAACTCGAAGCCCTCCCATGTTTGCGTGATTCCTAACTTGACTCCTCAAGCAGTTGGTCGACATGGAAAGACACGACGAGGTGATCCCCTCTCCACACTTCCTCCACCCACACAAGCACATGCACCCTTCGACATGGATGCTTCTACTGTGCTGCTTCGCACCATCGAGTGGTTTGGCAGGTTTAATTGCTGCGCCAATGCACGACACAGCACAGCACGCCATTGTGTTGCATGTGACCGTCTTCCCACCACGTGACCTCCCTCACACGCAGCCACGTGATGATGGAACACACGACCTCCAACACTGGCGAAGGCTGAAGCAAACACGGCGTGTACTTCAGTCGGCCACAGAAAACAACCCACCGATTAATTGGACGACTGTCCACCCTGTCATGGTGGCTGCCATGACGGTGGCCAAGAATTGTGCAGGTGTGGCTACAATGCGTGGCTACAATGCGGCAACACTCCTCCCCAGTGCCTCACTCGATTGCAGCTCTGACGCAAGTCGTTCGTCAGCAGCCTCAACACAGCTTGCACCAACGTCTCCCACATCAGACATGGGACACCTCGTTTTCCTCGCCTCAACCCAGTCTCGTCCGCAATGCGTGGCGCCTTCCCAGTCAACACTGCTTCACCACCATCCTTTCCATGGTCACACCGACCCAACTCTCAACCACACCCACTGAATCACCAACATCAGACGACAATGCTGAGTCTCTGTCGTGGTCTTCTCCAGACAATCGCTCCACTTTGAGTTGCAATGGGGCACCAGTTGGCTTGGTTAACACTTGCTGCATGGTGCTAGTGAGTTAGGGCATTCACTCGGAGATGGGAATGCAAGTGAGGTGGAACACGGCGTGGAGGAGATGTAGCACGCAGTGTGTGCGTCCATGTTCGTAGGCGAGAGAGAGCTGACGAACTCCCATTCCACTGCCTCGTGGTGACGGCGCCCTCTCAACTCGACTTCCAATGCTGCTGATCACTTCCAACGTGTGCAGCAGCGGTACCGAGTAATGGGTGAGCCAATGCCTCCACTCACTGTGCACTCACTGTGCACTCACTGTGCAAACCGTGCCCGTTGGATGCCGTGTGCCACTCAACGCGCTGAACCCACCTCCATGTGGACACCCACATTCTCCACTCGTCACACAAACAACCAAACACATCTGTGTCAACAAATGCCACTGCATGTGCCAAATGTGGCACATTCCCATCTTCACTGCAGCCTCATTCACGTGCAACGTGTAACAGAGGGTGCAGTTGTTTACCTTACTTGTTTTGATGCTGCAAATGCATTTGGCGAGAGTTGGCAAGAAGGAGTGTAACGTGTGACACGAGGGCGCCACGGAAATGCGAGCCCGCATCGTCCACGTGCATCCACCATGGCTGCCGATTGGCGAGAGTGCCAAACACAAAGGGACATTGGAGCGGGAGGAAGAGGATGGTGCGATGCTAGAGGATGGGAGGACACATGTTGCAATGCACGCATGGGATGAGAGGCAGTCAGCGACCTCCACATCCCCCACAACGACGCACACTGCACTCAGGCTGCCATTCACTCCTCCCCTCGCTCGACCTCCTCTTCACAAGACACGTCTCGTGCAGCTACAACTGCCCGGCACAGTGTGTGACTCGAGTGCGGGTCCTGTCTCGCACGACTACTTCATAATGCCACTAAACGAGGCAGGTGGTGAGGGTGAGTGAGTCAGTAAGCGGTTGCAACATGCCAAGCAACCTGACAATGGGATTGTGCAATTCACCTGTGCAACCACCCACCCACCTCACTCACTCACTCACTCACTCACTCACTCACTCACTCACTCACTCACTCACTCACTCACTCACTCACTCACTCACTCACTCACTCACTCACTCACTCACTCACTCACTCACTCACTCACTCACTCACTCACTCACTCACTCACTCACTCACTCACTCACTCACTCACTCACTCACTCACTCACTCACTCACTCACTCACTCACTCACTCACTCACTCACTCACTCACTCACTCACTCACTCACTCACTCACTCACTCACTCACTCACTCACTCACTCACTCACTCACTCACTCACTCACTCACTCACTCACTCACTCACTCACTCACTCACTCACTCACTCACTCACTCACTCACTCACTCACTCACTCACTCACTCACTCACTCACTCACTCACTCACTCACTCACTCACTCACTCACTCACTCACTCACTCACTCACTCACTCACTCACTCACTCACTCACTCACTCACTCACTCACTCACTCACTCACTCACTCACTCACTCACTCACTCACTCACTCACTCACTCACTCACTCACTCACTCACTCACTCACTCACTCACATACGCAGTGATTTACTGCAGCGAGTGCACTAATCGTCGCGACTTAGCAACTTGCACTCCTTCCCCCTCATCACAAAGACAGAAAACAGGGTTGTGAGTTGCAGCACATTAGGCGCACCATAACAGAGGCGCCTGCATTATCCATCCACTTCCCCATTACCACCACCACCACACCACCACCACCACTCCTTCTGTCTTCCTCATTGCATGCATGTCTCATGCGTGTCGTGCTGCTTCCACGCACTCGTGCGTTTCCTCCCCTCCTCCGATCCTACTCACACCACCAGCTGCAGGCTCGATGCGTTGTTGTTGGAGTGTAAGGAACGGATCTGCCCAACTAATTGCGCGGCGCACGTGTGGTGCACAGACCTTCCTCTATCCAAAATGTCCAAATGCCCTTCTGTCAACGCATTCACCTGCTTCGCTGTGCTGATTCATGTCTGACATTTAATTAAGCCACCTACCCAACTACCTCGTTGGTGGGGCAATGCACCTAACACACCTTCTGCACCCATCACCTCTCTCCCGCTGTCCCACCTTCACCCCTCACCACCACCACCACCACCACCACCACCACCACCACCACCACCACCATTATCAGTGCCACTGCCACTACCACCACCCCGAACCAGACAGCCACTCGAGCCGACATTTGCTGTCGTGGCAATATCACATCGCCTGGCCCCTCTGTCTTCGTTCGTGACATTCACGCAGTTGCCACCACCGAAACGAGGCTAACAAGCGCCACTAGAACGCGGCAGCCAGAAACGAGTTGATTCTCACCGTCTTTGCATCGCTGTGTTGCAGAGGATGCTGACGTCGACAGGGAAGTAGTGCGAACACTGATGAAGGAGGTGCTGCATTGGCTACACATCCCGTCACATCCACTGTAAGCCACGCGCAATAGCACGCACCCACAACCACAACCACAACCTCAAGTCCACTCAGGCATTGCGACGATTCCCCATCCACTGTTAGGTAATCACGCATTCGTGGTCGACGAATCAGACCACAGACGTCAGACGCCGTCCACCGACCACCGCACACCAGACAGCCGGCAATGGGGCCACACACACAAACACACACCCACCCACTTCATTTGTGTCTCCACAACCCACCATGTACAACTCTCCCCACCTTCTTCTTCCTACATGTCTGTTGTCAGGGCCAATGCTGACTTCCAGGTTAGGTGAGCGCACCCTCTCTAAATTGCAACGTCACTGCAATTGCGGCTGCATGATCAGATGACAGTGGACTGTGAATCGCTCGCTTTACTGTGTTCTTTCTGCACCCTGATGACTCCTCTCCTCTCCTCCCCTTCTCCTACTCTTCCTCCTACCTACCTCCCTCCCTCCCTCCCTCCCTTACTACTTTCCTCCCCTCAGCTCACCCACCACTACTACTGCTTTCAAGTGGCCATCCCTTCCTCAACTTCGCTTCATTCACGTCTGAGGTGTGCATGGCACCTAATCGCAATCCACAGGCTGCTCCATAGTTGGAAATGCCTCATTCAAATGGTACAGCCTCCGCCTCCCTTCTCCAACACTGCCTGCCCACTCTCTGAAGCACCAGCGATGGGGCCTGTGTGATTGCTGTTGTGCTTGGCAGAGCTGGGTGTCTCTCCATAACTGCCCATCCTAAAACTTAGTCCTGCTTGACATGCCACTTGAGTTTAAGTGTTAATCAAAAGCGACGTAGTTTTCTCTTTTCAAAAAAAATCGACAGTTTGAAATCCATGACGGTTCATTCTTTTGCTTTCCCTGTTTCGTAAGTATTTCAATCAACCTTAATTGCCAACGGAACAGAGCCGCTCTCTCTATACACATGTAAATGAAAATCGTAAGTGAAGAAGAAGGACAACAAGACAGGTTTGACATTTTTATGCGGCCAATCAATTTGGAGTCGTCCCTTATCCATCATTTCACTCTACCGTCCTCATCAGTATACTTATTTTTATCGCTGTGACTGTTTAGTCGTAGTAAAAACCCTTATTTCTATGTATTCTTGTTCACGATGTTTCATCAAAAAATGAGTAGGTGCCTAAATATTCGATTTACTGGGCTTTGGGGCTGCTTCGAAAATACCCATTCCCTTTTTACTGTAAGTGGTGCTAAAATTTGTTTTTAAGTGTTGACAACTCTTGCTATGCCTTGCATAACGCTTGTGATTAATGAGAACAGCACGACTCCTCAGGCGTGTCCTTGTTAATGGCTACGAAGCTATTAAAAACTGCTCAATCTTTTACTCTGTGTAGGTTCCAAAGGTCGCTCTTTGCTCCACTTGACAATCAATTTGAACAAAAACTGCATTGATAAATGTGATAATGATGCCTAGCCAAGCAATTGGAGACTAAGTTTATGCTGCTTAAATCAAATAAACAGCTACAATGGTGTGGGAAGTTCGCCTTCTCAGTTAACGTCTTTCGACCAATGGGAAATGGCGAAAAGCCTCATTTTGATTGGCTGATTTGGTGACATTAATTAACCTCAAATGTCAACCAATCAGAGTGGCACAAATTGGAAATGTTTTGACAAATATAGTCACATTTAATTTGATGCACTAATAGAACACAAAAACCAAGCCTATTTGTCTGGATCCATTCGTCTGTTTGCACTAAGACAATGGAAATGTGTACGGATTGCCACTGAAGATGATGCCAGTGAGTAAATAAGCCTGTAAAAAGGATTATTAATGTGTTACCACGATGTTTGCGTGTGTTTTTTCCTCGTATACCTTCGTATTGTGATTTGTTTTAGGCTTGAGAATTTTTGGGGTGCATGTCATTGTTTATATGCATGATGGGCGTACCCAGACACGTTAGCAATCCATCAGTACGTTCTTTGGATTTAAGTTGTCGGTCAGTAGCATTCGTTAGTTAAATTCGACAAAATGTGACTTTGGCTAGTGATCCTACTAAACACAGTCAAGATGCTATTCCTCAGCCGCAAAAAAAAAACTTTTCTGATTTGTTGTAGTGCATTTGGAGGAGCTGTGGTAGCGGAAATGATACCTTCACGATGCTTTTAACAATTGTATTCACGATGATTTGTGCATTGCATTTCAACAAGTCTCTCAACTCTCACTTAAGGCGAGAATTTTGTGTTGGGATAGAAATTCAACCTGACAAGGGGCCAATGAAGATGATTATGATTACAATAGCAGGGCCTCCTGGCAAAACGCTTGACGGCTGACGCTATTTTGCTGTCTTTCAACTATCACGACTTCATAAATAGCTTGTCATAGTGTAGGGCCAAACGCTAAACGATTTGCCTTGAATTGAGGCAAAAGCTCAGCTCACCGTGGCCGATGCTTTTTGCTCTAGAGTAGACATACAATGCACGTAGGGGCAGGAGTCTGCTTAAAAGCCTCACCTAAAGGGACTGGTTTCGCGTTTTATTGCCATGTACTGACCTTAAAATGAATGCATCTAATTCTACGTACAAATTGAAAAGCAGCACTCACCCGCATTTCCAGCTAACTGACCTGAAAGGCAAAGTGTTTAGCACCATTATGCTTCACACTGTGGGTAGAATATGGATTTGCTCTACAAAACTGCCACTCATAAGGCTAGAATTTGGGGTGAGAGTCGATTGCCTCACTTGCTACAAGATGATGAAGGATGTGCGCTATATAAGACTATGCAGATCCGCAGCAAGCGATGGCCACCCAGCGTCACGTATATGTGACACAAGTGGTGTGCTAGGCCTTGAGCGAAGTATATGACATTATGAAAAAAGTGCATGACCTTGGCATAGAGATTTTGTTGCAATGTTTATTGTAAATGCAATTAGCTGTTTATGTGGATGTAGGCAAATGTGGTGCCTATTTAGAGGGCAAATCTATTTGTGTAAGCTGACCAGGCCTAAACATCAAGCAGCCTTTAACATTTTGCACAAAACAAAACAATGAAGGGAGGGAAGACGCATCTTCAAGCTGTAAGTGTCAAGTGAAGAGGTCAATACGGCAGTACAAACGTTTGTCACATCAGGATTTCGATGTCGAGCGCCGATGCATGGAAGGAGTTGGAAGAGCCGTTGGGATGCTTCATGGTCAAAGCCAAGCGGCTAACAAACTACAAATCCGCAACCATCGCTATTGACGCTCCTTTTAGTCAACCTCTGGCATCAACCATCAAAACATAATCGGTGCTGCAATGAGATACCGAAGAAATAACATCACCAGTCATCATCGCAGATTCATTGTGGCAAGTTGACCAGATCTGGAGCTTCTCTTGAGGAGGCGGCGGCGCACTGGTCTCAAAGCTGTCACTTAACAAAGAGGGGGATGCAACACTTATTCTTAAAGAAAAGGCCCAACCTCCTTTGTGTCTTGCTACTTCGCTCTCAATCCACTGCTGCTGTCAAGTCATTTCAAGCCATTCAGCTGATGAACAATCGAATCCTGTTTATTTCCACAAAGTACGTGCAAGGAAATGGAAGGCATTTGCTTGACTGACCCTCCATCATATTGGCCTTCCAGTAAGTGCAGACCTCACTCACTCACTCACTCACTCACTCACTCACTCACTCACTCACTCACTCACTCACTCACTCACTCACTCACTCACTCACTCACTCACTCACTCACTCACTCACTCACTCACTCACTCACTCACTCACTCACTCACTCACTCACTCACTCACTCACTCACTCACTCACTCACTCACTCACTCACTCACTCACTCACTCACTCACTCACTCACTCACTCACTCACTCACTCACTCACTCACTCACTCACTCACTCACTCACTCACTCACTCACTCACTCACTCACTCACTCACTCACTCACTCACTCACTCACTCACTCACTCACTCACTCACTCACTCACTCACTCACTCACTCACTCACTCACTCACTCACTCACTCACTCACTCACTCACTCACTCACTCACTCACTCACTCACTCACTCACTCACTCACTCACTCACTCACTCACTCACTCACTCACTCACTCACTCACTCACTCACTCACTCACTCACTCACTCACTCACTCACTCACTCACTCACTCACTCACTCACTCACTCACTCACTCACTCACTCACTCACTCACTCACTCACTCACTCACTCACTCACTCACTCGAACTACTCTTGAATTCGCATTCTTTCACCACTTGCAGGTATGACGATGAACTTAAGAGTGGAATACTCGTCATGCGTTGGAGACGTTTTCGCTTTCCACCAAAATGCCCAAGACCCGGCCTTTATTTGTCATTTAAAGTTGAGACTTTCTGGAGTAGGGAGCACTCCGACGCGTATCATTGGACAGTAAAAGCAAAAAAAAATAATATTCGGCTACACTGGCCCCAATTTAGTACCTTATCAAATTACCCGGGAGAAAGATAAAAAACTCCTTCCCTGACCACTAGTGGCTAATAAAGGTCAATGATAGGGTCATCGGGTCAATAGGAAAAGGCGGTTACTAGAGCTGCACGACCTAGTCGAGGTCACTTCCACGTCGCTGTGTGAGTCATCGCGGCGCCGCGTGAAGGACACCAGAGCAGACGGCAAGAAGAAAGGTCGCAAGCAATCAAATGTTTGGCGAGAATTAATGAGAGGAATGGTTACCCAAACACAGTTGAACATTCTAACCAAAACTACGTTGGAGAAAGGGATTTGATAAGCATATGAATGAATAAGAATGAGCAGATCATGTCGCCTCGGATTTACACTTCAGCCCAAGTGGCATGTCAAGCAGGACTAAGTTTTAGGATGGGCAGTTATGGAGAGACACTCGGCTCTGCCAAGCACAACAGCAATCTCACAGACCCCATCGCTGGTGCTTCAGAGAGTGGGCAGGCAGTGTTGGAGAAGGGAGGCGGAGGCTGCACCATTTGAATGAGGCATTTCCAACTATGGAGCAGCCTGTGGATTGCGATTAGATGCCATGCACACCTCAGACGTGAATGAAGCGAAGTTGAGGAAGGGATGGCCACTTGAAAGCAGTAGTAGTGGTGGGTGAGCTGAGGGGAGGAAAGTAGTAAGGGAGGGAGGGAGGGAGGGAGGTAGGTAGGAGGAAGGGAAGGAGTGGGGGGGAGAGGAGAGGAGTCATCAGGGTGCAGAAAGAACACAGTAAAGCGAGTGATTCACAGTTCACTGTCATCTGATCATGCAGCCGCAATTGCAGTGACGTTGCAATTTAGAGAGGGTGCGCTCACCTAACCTGGAAGTCAGCATTGGCCCTGACAACAGACATGTAGGAAGAAGAAGGTGGGGAGAGTTGTACATGGTGGGTTGAGGAGACACAAATGAAGTGGGTGAGTGGGTGAGTGGGTGGGTGTTTGTGTGTAAGGCCCCATTGCCGGCTGTCTGGTGTGCGGTGGTCGGTGGACGGCGTCTGACGTCTGTGGTCTGTAGTCTGTGGTCTGTGGTCTGATTCGTCGACCACGAATGCGTGATTACCTAACAGTGGATGGGGAATCGTCGCAATGCCTGAGTGGACTTGAGGTTGTGGTTGTGGTTGTGGGTGCGTGCTATTGCGCGTGGCTTACAGTGGATGTGACGGGATGTGTAGCCAATGCAGCACCTCCTTCATCAGTGTTCGCACTACTTCCCTGTCGACGTCAACATCCTCAGCAACACAGCGATGCAAAGACGGTGAGAATCAACTCGTTTCTGGCTGCCGCGTTCTAGTGGCGCTTGTTAGCCTCGTTTCGGTGGTGGCAACTGCGTGAATGTCACGAACGAAGACAGAGGGGCCAGGCGATGTGATATTGCCACGACAGCAAATGTCGGCTCGAGTGGCTGTCTGGTTCGGGGTGGTGGTAGTGGCAGTGGCACTGATAATGGTGGTGGTGGTGGTGGTGGTGGTGGTGGTGGTGAGGGGTGAAGGTGGGACAGCGGGAGAGAGGTGATGGGTGCAGAAGGTGTGTTAGGCGCATTGCCCCACCAACGAGGTAGTTGGGTAGGTGGCTTAATTAAATGTCAGACATGAATCAGCACAGCGAAGCAGGTGAATGCGTTGACAGAAGGGCATTTGGACATTTTGGATAGAGGAAGGTCTGTGCACCACACGTGCGCCGCGCAATTAGTTGGGCAGATCCGTTCCTTACACTCCAACAACAACGCATCGAGCCTGCAGCTGGTGGTGTGAGTAGGATCGGAGGAGGGGAGGAAACGCACGAGTGCGTGGAAGCAGCACGACACGCATGAGACATGCATGCAATGAGGAAGCCAGAAGGAGTGGTGGTGGTGGTGTGGTGGTGGTGGCAATGGGGAAGTGGATGGATAATGCAGGCGCCTCTGTTATGGTGCGACTGATGTGCTGCAACTCACAAACCTGTTTTCTGTCTTTGTGATGAGGGGGAAGGAGTGCAAGTTGCTAAGTCGCGACGATTAGTGCACTCGCTGCAGTAAATCACTGCGTATGTGAGTGAGTGAGTGAGTGAGTGAGTGAGTGAGTGAGTGAGTGAGTGAGTGAGTGAGTGAGTGAGGTGGGTGGGTGGTTGCACAGGTGAATTGCACAATCCCATTGTCAGGTTGCTTGGCATGTTGCAACCGCTTACTGACTCACTCACCCTCACCACCTGCCTCGTTTAGTGGCATTATGAAGTAGTCGTGCGAGACAGGACCCGCACTCGAGTCACACACTGTGCCGGGCAGTTGTAGCTGCACGAGACGTGTCTTGTGAAGAGGAGGTCGAGCGAGGGGAGGAGTGAATGGCAGCCTGAGTGCAGTGTGCGTCGTTGTGGGGGATGTGGAGGTCGCTGACTGCCTCTCATCCCATGCGTGCATTGCAACATGTGTCCTCCCATCCTCTAGCATCGCACCATCCTCTTCCTCCCGCTCCAATGTCCCTTTGTGTTTGGCACTCTCGCCAATCGGCAGCCATGGTGGATGCACGTGGACGATGCGGGCTCGCATTTCCGTGGCGCCCTCGTGTCACACGTTACACTCCTTCTTGCCAACTCTCGCCAAATGCATTTGCAGCATCAAAACAAGTAAGGTAAACAACTGCACCCTCTGTTACACGTTGCACGTGAATGAGGCTGCAGTGAAGATGGGAATGTGCCACATTTGGCACATGCAGTGGCATTTGTTGACACAGATGTGTTTGGTTGTTTGTGTGACGAGTGGAGAATGTGGGTGTCCACATGGAGGTGGGTTCAGCGCGTTGAGTGGCACACGGCATCCAACGGGCACGGTTTGCACAGTGAGTGCACAGTGAGTGCACAGTGAGTGGAGGCATTGGCTCACCCATTACTCGGTACCGCTGCTGCACACGTTGGAAGTGATCAGCAGCATTGGAAGTCGAGTTGAGAGGGCGCCGTCACCACGAGGCAGTGGAATGGGAGTTCGTCAGCTCTCTCTCGCCTACGAACATGGACGCACACACTGCGTGCTACATCTCCTCCACGCCGTGTTCCACCTCACTTGCATTCCCATCTCCGAGTGAATGCCCTAACTCACTAGCACCATGCAGCAAGTGTTAACCAAGCCAACTGGTGCCCCATTGCAACTCAAAGTGGAGCGATTGTCTGGAGAAGACCACGACAGAGACTCAGCATTGTCGTCTGATGTTGGTGATTCAGTGGGTGTGGTTGAGAGTTGGGTCGGTGTGACCATGGAAAGGATGGTGGTGAAGCAGTGTTGACTGGGAAGGCGCCACGCATTGCGGACGAGACTGGGTTGAGGCGAGGAAAACGAGGTGTCCCATGTCTGATGTGGGAGACGTTGGTGCAAGCTGTGTTGAGGCTGCTGACGAACGACTTGCGTCAGAGCTGCAATCGAGTGAGGCACTGGGGAGGAGTGTTGCCGCATTGTAGCCACGCATTGTAGCCACACCTGCACAATTCTTGGCCACCGTCATGGCAGCCACCATGACAGGGTGGACAGTCGTCCAATTAATCGGTGGGTTGTTTTCTGTGGCCGACTGAAGTACACGCCGTGTTTGCTTCAGCCTTCGCCAGTGTTGGAGGTCGTGTGTTCCATCATCACGTGGCTGCGTGTGAGGGAGGTCACGTGGTGGGAAGACGGTCACATGCAACACAATGGCGTGCTGTGCTGTGTCGTGCATTGGCGCAGCAATTAAACCTGCCAAACCACTCGATGGTGCGAAGCAGCACAGTAGAAGCATCCATGTCGAAGGGTGCATGTGCTTGTGTGGGTGGAGGAAGTGTGGAGAGGGGATCACCTCGTCGTGTCTTTCCATGTCGACCAACTGCTTGAGGAGTCAAGTTAGGAATCACGCAAACATGGGAGGGCTTCGAGTTGGCGAGGCTTTGCATGCGCAGCCCAGAGGTGGGAGAAGAGTTGGACGCAAATAGTGAACCAGGGAAGGGTGGAGTTTTGCGTATGCTACAACACCACCTCGCTTCGTTGTGTCACCATTCACCGTGGACCTGAGTGCCACAGCTGCAGTTTCAATCCCTGTGCGTGCATTGAGATTGTAGTGAGGGGTGTAAGTGATTGTCCCCATTCCATTCCCTCTCATTCACCAATGTCAATCGCACTGCACAATCAGCCTTTTTGTTAGGCAACTCCACTCACTTGACAAGCTTCTCATTCACCCCATGTCTTGAATATTTGCCAACCCACTTCATGCCACCTTGTCGAAGTTGGATGGATTGTGAATGCTCAAGCGCATGGCGTCTGTCTGGCGGCGTCCTAGCCCAATCCATTGCCACCTCATCCACTTGGACAAGAGGAACGCACATCTGTGAGGTCAAACAGCAGTGGCTTGAGGACCGTGTATTTGGAGAAGTGGAGGCGAAATGTGGACAGGAGACGAGGGGATCAGAGGTGTGGGAGTTGCCTCGCTTCGTGTGGTGGCAGCGAGGAAGCAGCCTCAGGTGCGGGTCAGGCCACTAATTTCTACTATTGACGAGGTGGTGCATGTTGAAGGTGTGGAAGCGCTTCGATCGACCCGAAGCACAGAGAGAGTGTGGTCAAGAAGTGTTTACGTGCGTTGTTGTATGGTGTTGCGAAACGCTGCCAACGAGAAGTTGTGGTGCTGCTGTTGTTGTTGTTGTTGTTGCTATTGTTGTTGTGCTTAAATAATTAACACGTGCAATGGCAGTGAAATAGTCCACCCACTGGTATGACGTGTCGTGTCGTGTCGTGTGGGGCGAAGAGGAAATGCTCAATTGACAACTTAGTGGGGAGGAAAGTGAGGACGGCGGGAGGCAGAAGGCGGGAGGCGGGAGGTTCAAATGCAACGTGTTGTGTCCTTCCTCATCTGGGCTGTGAGGTTTACTTGTGGACATTTGCGTGTGACGTCGTGGTGACCAGTGCCAAGCCTCGACTCTCATGCAACCACAGAATGTGTGTAATCTCTGCCACACCACCGACCCACTTTGGATGGACCGAGTGAATGTGTCGTGTTGTTGTTGTGAGACGAAAGGCGACTGTTGAAGGTGGAGCAGCAGTTGGTCCGACGTGGATGTCGTGTAGCGGTGCCAACGGGTGTACAAGCAGAGAGGAGTTGCATTCTGACATGAGGAGGACAAGTGTGCTCTGCACTGGAACGCTAGTAACTGGTAGGGCGCACACGTTGAGCGAGTGGAGTGCGGCACAAGGCGCACATTTGGTATGCAAATGGCCTCATTGTGGAACAATGTGTTGGTGACAAATGTCCCATTGCACTGGCGTGCATTTGTCCGTGATATTCGCCTCACCCCATCGCCACGTTGGTCGCAGCTCAGCTACTGCAGATGGTGAGGTGATGAGGCGATGGTGGACTGATTTGGACTGGTGTAAATCGCGGCACTGTGGCAGTGGCAGTGGTGGTAGTGGTAGTGGTGGTGGTGATGGTGGTGTTGCACTGTGAGTAGAAGATGTGGAAGAATGGTGCAAGGGGAGTGGTGGTGGGACGGACGTGAAGAGTGTTGATGTAGGGCAGTGAAAAGCAGCTGCAGGTGGACGTGAGGTACGTGAAGGAGGTGGGACGCGATGGATGGGTGGATGTGTGCGGTCAGTAGGGTGCACGTAACCATCTGAGATGCTGTAGCCCACACGCCGCCTTGCGCAGCACTTTACACACGGAGCGTTGAGGTCAAGCAGTGCAAAATGCAGCCTGCAGAAATGGTGGTGTTGGTGCTGCTGCTGGTGCTGGTGCTGGTGCTGGTGTTGGTGCTTGTGTTGTTGGTAGTGGGTGACGCGATGTGTCCCACGTCGTGTCCTATTATTAGACTCGACACACACGCCTTGGGTGCTGTTGCGGAGGCTGTGGGTGAGGATAACTTGCGACGGTGGCAATGAGCATTCGGACACTACAGGACGTGGCGATGAACGAATGGCAGTGTGCACAAAGGAAGTCGTGCACACACACTCTACAACGGTGCAGCTTTCACCACCACCACCACCACCACCGCGACGTGCTGGATGAGGAGGCTGCGCTTGTCGCCTCGATCAGGACACGTGGTGTCGCGTGGCCTGTAGTGTGACGCAAGCAGACAGGATCGCATCGAAGCATGTTGTTGAGGGGCCACGGAGATGTTGCCTTGCGATAAATGCGTGGGTACTGACGACTATCTGTGCAGGTGGTGGTTCGGCTAGTCTGTCAGGCTTGCCGGGTAGGTGAGGCAGACTGTCGTACGATGAATCAGCCGCAATGACGCGGTGCACGAGATGCCGAAGTTGCTTGCTTTCTACACACTCGTCTTTCTAAACATTGAATCACTCTGCAGGACTGAATGAATGAATGAATGAATGAATAAATGAATGCCTGCCTGTCTCTCTTCTTGCCTGCCTATATGCAGGCATGCACGAATGCATGCGTGCATGCATGTGAAGGTAAGGGAAAGAATGAAGGACCTCCTTCACCGTTTGTCAACTGCTGCAGTGCCTTTGTTGGACTAAGGCGCGGCGTGGTCGGATTGGAGGGGTTGGAGTGCGGACTGCTTGTCATAGTTTATGCGTGCCTTGCGAACTGCGTCTGTCGAGCAGTGAGTCAGGTGGTGGCGCCGTGGACGACACAGAGGAGGGTGTGTTGAGTTTGAAAGACCGGAGACAGCTAAGGTGGAGGAAGCTGTGCTTGCAGTGCGACGACGTCAATGGCATTGGCGACGAAACGCGGGTAGAGTGAAGGCAACCGTGTCATTGGAGAGTGGGTGAAGAAAGTGGAAATGTGGGAGGGCAGACACCAGGTGCAGCAGTTGGTTGAGTGTGTGGAGAGTGATGCGAGAAGGTGGGATGGAGGAGAGTGGAGTGAGGAGGACTGCAGCCTCACCTGAGGCGAGTGAGTGGTGGGTGAATCGAGGCGATGCACGGCCCTGAGTGCAATGCATTACTCGCCTGTTGGGGAACTGGTTGTTGCGTTTGTGCTGTTGCCTGGGGATGCAGGAGGGTGACGGTGAGGAGCGATTGGTTGGCGAAGTGTGTGGATTGTCGACGGTCGGTCGGTTTGGAGAAGAACCCACAAAATGCACTTGTCACCCATGTATTGTTGACTTGCCTTTTTGGAAACCTTCAGCCTTTCTCTGCTTTGACCTCGTGCTTAGTTTTGCCAATTGATTTAACATCTGTATGCCTTCAGTACAATTTTTTCCCATGCTGAACCGGTTCTAATGGCACCATCACTTGTCACTGTTGGCACTGTCAGAGAGGCAATCTACATACTGAGCTAGAATTTTTTTATTTACGATTATTCTCTCACACAAATTTACTTGCAAAAAGATTTTTTTATATCCCCAAAAAAACGGCTTTAGCGGCCGCATTGACTCCCTTTTCTGAAACAAATCCTTGAAATCTTATGAACTTCGCCTTTCATATCAAAATTGCTGACGATTATCAAGTTGGAAAGCAGGATAGCCGGTGCATAAAATAGTTGAATTGAAGCCGGAGGACGATGACAGTGATGTTGCGCGGTGGAGGGAGGGCAATGAAGGCGAGTGGTAAGATAAAATAAACACAATTGTTTATGTAAGGTGTGCCAACCGAAGGGGTACGAATGCGAGAGGTTTCTAAGATGTTCTTGTAACTGTGATGGGGTAGATAAGGCGTTTGTGTATGTGTTTTGTTTGACGTGAGGACAATAATAATTTTGACCTATCGATAAGTAGATGTAAATGTGAGCTAAACTCCAACGCCAGAGGAAGCTGTGCTCCTAATATTGCATTGGAATAAAAATTAAGACAGCACGTTACCTTAATCTGTGCCGAGAGATTTCGAATAATGCATTCATCGCTTTTCTTCGATCTTAAACTTGCGGGAATTTTTGTTATTTTGAGGGCTATGTAGTTGCTGTTTAACATTCAATTAGTTGGACTAGTGTAAGTTTGGATTAGCTCCAGCGGTGCACAGGTAGAGACCAAATCGATCCTCTTACAAAATGGTGATGTGCGTAGGATACGTAAATTAGAATACAGTCAAGAGACAAACTAATTTTCGTTGGTCCAGATTGTAGCATTAGTTTCCCGAAAATCACAGCGATGGGTGAAAGATGCAAAAAATAGGCTGCAATTAACTGTTAATTTGTCATTATTAGGCCTGGCAAAATATTGGCTTTGGTCAATTGATTTTAGGCAAATTTTCGCTAAGCAAACAGCAATTGTTGAGAAGGAAGTTTGATGGAAGTAAGATGCAGAAACCAGCACCTTTTAACGGAACTGGAGAGTAAAGCTCTTCAAATTTAGCTTTTTAAAATTGATTTTTTAAAAACTTTTGCATTATTTAATGGAGTGGACATGCAGTTAGGCTAAGGAATTAGTCCATGTGATAGTCAATAAGTTTAGTTTTAGTTTTTTGAATTGCTGAACTAATAAAATTAACTATTAGTGCAATAACGCATTCTTTTTTTAATTAATTAATAAGAATGTAGTAAGTAATTTCTTGACTTATTACAAATAGCCAAGGTTTGTTTTATTCTATGAACTTGCAAGGTTAAAACGCCTGTGTTTAATTGAATATTCAGAGTTGGTGCCTTAACCGCTAAATGGTTGGAAAGACGGAGCAACCCGAGGCGAACACAGAAACCCATGATGAGATACCAAAAGGACCAACTGAACAGTTTAATTCTTCTCTACTGCAGAAGGCTACCCCAGAGTACCTGCAAGAGCTCTTGATGGACAAAAAGCAACTGCAGAGCATGCCTAACAGTTTTAAGCATGTTGAATTAATTCTGGAAAAGGGTGGGTTACTTTTATGTCATGCTGCTCACTGGAGTCTGATCTCTTGTACGTGTCACGAATTCGTATATTCTTGAAATTGTAGGTTTAAACAGGTAACATTGCATCCATAGTGTGACACATCCCTGCAAGAAAAGGATACTCACTTTTTGCCTTAACATAGTTTTATTATTCTGTTCACATTTATTGATTAAATTAACCCGCATTTACTGAATAATACGATTATCAGCAGTCGCTATTGATTAATGGGGTATGAAATTGCTAATAACGAAATTGTCTTGATTAATTTAACACACACTGGCTTTTTGTATGCCACAGTTTAATTCTGGAAAGTTAAATCCAATTTGTATGTTATCGTTTGGCCAATCGGGTATGATTAACTAAAACTGTAACAGCTTAACTTCATAACAGCGAGCTCGCTGAAATTTGATCATTCCATATTTTGCTTTTAGAATGTATTTGATTTGCCCTAATGCACTGCATTTTGGCACGCTACTAAATTGACTTTTATTCAAACAGAAATTGCACAGGTGCGTGAACGCCTATTTCACAAAAATGGTTCCATTCAAATGAGCAATACTGATTTGCCAGATCCTTCCGGTCAAATAATAACGCTTCAGAGGAAGGTGTACATACCAGTTAAGGAAAATCCAACGGTAAGAAGGCTATACTATTCTTCTTACTGATTAATTAGTACAACTTTGTCGGGAGGCTGCTTGGCCCACGTGGACTAACTGCAAAGCAAATGGAACAAGATTTGGGCTGCAAAATCATGGTTCGAGGAAAGGGATCCATGCGGGATAAACGAAAGGTGATTTTAATTGCATCATTTAATGAAACCCCAAAACAAGTATTAGCCGGTTCTTGCTTCTGCATACGTCTTTCTTCCCTTTTTTTGCACCACTAGGAGGACCAAAATCGCGGCAAACCGAATTGGGAGCACTTACAAGAGGACTTGCACGTTCTAGTGAGTGTAGAAGATTACGAAAGTCGTGCCGAGTTAAGACTCCAACGTGCAGTAAATGCCATCACAATTTTCCTCGAACAAGGCCTTCGAACTGTAAGTCTCAATTTGATGCACGCAACTAGTAGGTAAATTTCTTCTGCATTTTTTTGTGTCAGTAAATAATTGCTTATTGCTTATTTGCATGCGTCTAGTCACTCGATTCCTACTTCATTTGATCGGCGCTTTTTCTTGACAATGCAATACATCTCTCTCGCTCTCCAACTGAATCGCGTTAGCAACTAAAAATGGCGTCTAATTGAGTCGTACCACTTATTGATTTGCCGTCTATGACTAGACTAGTCATAAGAGAGAGGCAGATGAGTGACCTCTGGTTAGTTGAGCACCGGGCCTTGCCTAAAACACACACTGAACACAGTTGAGAAGGTAAATTGTGCTAATGTGCGTGTGTTTGTGTGCGTACGTGCGTGCGTGCGTGCGTGTGTGTGTGTGTGCGTGCGTGCGGACGTGCATGCATGTTAGCATCTCTTTTTCTCTTGACATCTGCGTCTCACTAAGGCGTGTGCATCCATCTGAGTGTGCACGTGTTTCGATTGCACCATTCTCATACTTCTATTCGTCTTCTACTACTGCCGTTGCTGCTGCTGCTGCTGCTGCTGCCGCTGATGCAGCTCTTTATACGGGCTCCTTTTCTCATCACTAAAATATAGCCCAACCAAAAATAAGAGAGAGAGAGAGAGCGAAAGAGCGAGAGAGAGAATCACAAGCCTAGCGTGAGAAATCTTTGTCGTTTCAACGTGGCCGTTTTTGTTGGCCCTGTCCACGGCTGCTACACGGATGCCTTTTAAAGCCCTCATAAGCAAATTTACTAGCTTTTTAACAGTAAATTGATCAGTCGTCAGAGCTGTCATCAGTGCGATCAGTTTTTTTTTCACGGGGAAGGGTGGGGGGGGAGGAGGGGAAGGCGAAGGAGGAAGGGAGGGGGGGGGAGAGAGAAAAATCAATCAATCGGTGTCACAAATATGCAAATTTTAACCACTCTTGACGTGCAGCAAACTGCATCAAAGACGGGATTTTTCACTTTTTCAAACAAAGACTGCCAAATTGGCCTTCGTGACTGGGAGAAGGCAACTCAATGCCGATGTTTGATTTGATGCTTTAAAGGGAGCAGACGAGGCGTTCAGTTGAGTGCGTGTTACTGTTGCCTGACTGTGTGAGAGTGTGGCGAGAGGTGACAAATAGCGACGCTTCATAACTTGTCTCTCCCTCCCTCCCTCCCTCCCTCCATCACTTTTATCCACCTGCAATGCATTAAGCAATTTTCTTTCCATCTAACTTTTGACGCACCGCCAATTTGGTATGAGAATTTTCACATGAATGAATTTGGCAAAAAAAGAGAGGGGAACAGAAGCTGCCAATCGACGGTTGATTTGATTAGTGTGGAAACCGCACTAGGAGGAGGTATAATTTTTGCATTTTTTTTAAAAGTTATGCACTCACTCCGTCAATTGGACCTCCGGCTGCGGTGGGGGCGGAACTCTGGCGGGGGGGGGCTACTTGAGGCCCTTCGATTGACAACGATCTAATTAGGGCGAGAAATTGGGATTCGGCGGTTGGATCGAGTTTTTCTTCTTTTGCAAACCCACGCACTTGTCATGCCAGATCCTTCAAAGTGGATGAGTTTAAGGGGTGGGAGAAGGGGGGAGAGAGGGTGAGGGGGGAGGAGGGGGAGGGGAGGAGGCGTCAGCAACACACCAAATTATTCTGGTTCAACGCTACGCATTGGCTAGTAGACTAAAAAATGTTTTTATTTTGTTTATTCAGTTCCGTTTTTTTCGAATGTTCAATTCTATTTAACACATTTTTTTTGGAGGGGGGGGGGGGGGAGGAAGAGAGTAAAAGTGAAGGAGTTTATTAAGAATAGGAAAAATTATTTTCTTATCTGCCAACTTGACATTTAAGGGGGGCGTGAAATGAAGTTGTCACTTAGCCGCTCCCTCAGCCTCCATGCATGCCACCTGACAATTGACAAGTTGGCATCTCTGGTGCTTTAGTTCGTGGCGGGGAAAATAACAGGCAGTAACGGCATTAAACAACAACTTATCCTCCAATAATATGACCAAGGCTGGCATCCGACCTTCTTTCGGGGTCACGATTTTGTGACTAATGCCCCATCCTGTCAATTCGACCTGCGGCTGGGGCGGGGGAGGGGGAGAAACCGTGGGGAGGCGTCAATTCAATCCCCCTTGTTGGCAATAACTTTGATGAAGACGAAAAATTGGGGTGATGTGGTTGGAACACGATTTTCTCCTTTTACAAAACAATGCACATGTCATACCAAGCCCTTAAAATGGATCAATTAAGGGGGGAGAGGAGGGGGAGAGGGGAGGCGGGGCGACAGGGGGAAACTGTGCGGGCGAGGGGGAGGTGACGTTAATGGGGTACGTCGGCAATGTACTAAATTTTTTGGTTCCACATAATGCCTCGAATGTTATATACTAGAAGTTTGGTCTTTTTTGTTCTCTAAAAAATAAAAGAAATCACGAAAAGTACTCAAATTAATGCTACATTCTATTTTGCACATTTTTGTAAAGCAAATTTGAGGAGGGCACAAAAGGACGTTTATGAAGAATAGGAAATTTTATCTTACTTGCCGAATTGACACTTAAGAGGGAGTGGAATGAAGTTTTGATCGCTCAGCTCTCATGTCTAGTGTCTGCCGCTCTCCTCTAAAGAGCCATGCACACCACCTGACACTTGACAGCTGTCAGACTGTTTTAATTTGTAGAGGGGACTGAAAGGAAGGTGGTAACGGCATTCAACAACCACTTATAGTCCGAAAGATGGTAAAGACTGAGGTTCAGCCTTCGTTGGGTGTCACGATTTTGTGGCTGCTGCCCTCAGCCCGTCAGATGGACTTCCGGCTGGGGAGAAGGGTCGGGGGAGCTGATTCAAGTCATTTTATTAACCGTGACCCGATTGAGGTGGGGAACTTGAGTGTTCTGCCTAGACCACAGTTGTTTTCTTTCGCAAAACAGCACACTTGTCATGCCAGACCCTTCAAAGTGGGTAATTTGGGGGGGAGGGGGATGAACGGGGTGGAGAGCGAGGTCGACAGACGTGATGGCAAGTGGAGGACGTCGAGGTGTCGTGATTATGCAAAGAACGTCAGCATTGCACTAAATTATTTTGACTCCACATTACGCATTGACTGTTAGACTAGAAGTCCCACTTTTTTCACATCGAGTGCCCCATTTTACGGTTTTATTCTATTTGGCACATCTTTGATAAGGACAAAAATGGAAGAGTTTGTTGGGAATAGTAAAATTTTTTCACCTATTCGCCAAATTTCCTCTTGCAGGGGGGTGAAATGAAGTTTTGATCATTTAGCTCTCATGCTTAGCATCTGCCGCTCTCCCAACATCACTGCATGCCACCTGACACTTGGCAGTTGTCAAGTTGGCGTCAATGTTGTTTGACTTCGTAAGGGGGAAAATAAGAGGTGGTAATGCCATTCACCATCAACTTATCCTTCAAAAAAATATGGTCAAGGCCGAGGTTCTATCTTCCCTCGGGGTCATGATTTTGTGGTTAATGCCCTCGCCCTGTCAATTACACCTCCGGATGGGGGCGGGGGGAGGGTGGGACTGGAGGGAGGAGCAAATTCAATCCCTTTTATTGCCAAACACGCAATAAAGGCGAGAAATTTAGTTTCCCTGTCCGAACCACGGTTTCTCCATCTTGCAAAAAACGCTTATCATGCCAGACGCTTCACGATCGATTATTTTAGGGGGGGAGGAGAGGGGAGAAGGGAAGGGGAAGGGGGAGACTGTGAGGCGGGGGGGGGGGAGAGGCGTTAATGGGTACACCGGCAATAGGCAGAATTCCTTTATTTCTGCATAATGTTTGGCCTGGTACGCTGGTAGTTGGACGCTTTTTTGCTCTCCAAGACGGCAATAAAAGAAATCACGAAAAGTGCCCCAATTTATTTGCCACATTTTTTTCAAACTGAATTTGAGGAGAGCAGAAATGAAAGAGTTTATTGAGAATGAGGAAATTTTCCTATTCGCCAAATTGACACCTAGAGAGGTGTGAAATGAAGCTTTGATTACTTAGCCCTCATGCCTAGCGTCTGCCGCTCTCCTCCCAACAGCTATGCATGTCACCACCCCCTTGACAGTTGTCAAGGTGGCCTCGCTGCTGCCTTCATTCGTGGGAGCAAAGTAACAGGTAGTAGTGCCATTCAACAACAACAACTTATCCTCCAAAATATGGCCAAGGCCGAGGTTCGGCCTTCTCCCGGAGGCACGATTTTGTGGTTGATGTCCTCATCCTGTTAATTGGATCTCCGGCCGGAGGGTGGGGTGGGGGGAAATTGAATCCCTTTTATTGGCCATGGCGTAATTAAGGCGAGAAATTTGGGTTCTGTGTCTAGACAACGGGTTTCTCCTCTTGCAAAGTAACATGCTTGTTAAGTTAGACACTTCAAAGTGGATGATTTGGAGTGGGAGGGGGACGGGGAGAGAAGAAGGGAAGAGGGTGGCGGGGAGGGGAAGGGAGACGGAGGAGGCTTTAAAAGGATGCGTCAACAATACACGAAATAGTTTCGCTTCTATATCATGCATAGACTGGTTGACTAGAAGTTGGGATTCTTTTAGTTGGCTAAAGAATAAAAGAAGTCACCAAAATTAGACATTATTTTGCACATTTTTGTAAAGCAAATTTGAGGAGGGCACAAAAGGACGTTTATGAAGAATAGGAAATTTTATCTTACTTGCCGAATTGACACTTAAGCGGGAGTGGAATGAAGTTTTGATCACTCAGCTCTCATGTCCAGCGCCTGCCGCTCTCCTCTAAAGAGCCATGCACACCACCTGACACTTGACAGCTGTCAGACTGTTTTAATTTGTAGAGGGGACTGAAAGGAAGGTGGTAACGGCATTCAACAACCACTTATAGTCCGAAAGATGGTAAAGACTGAGGTTCAGCCTTCGTTGGGTGTCACGATTTTGTGGCTGCTGCCCTTATCCCGTCAAATGGACCTCCGGTTTCGCCGGGGGGAGGGGAAGGGGTGACTAGTTGGATCCTTTCAATTGACAATAATTTCATTAAGACGAGAAATTGAGTTACTGTATGTGGACCACGATTTTCTTCTTTGGCAAAAAAAGGCAGTTGCTATCCCGGACACCTCAAAAGTGGATTAATTTGGGGGTAGGAGGGGGAGAAGGGGAAGGCAAGGGGAGTGAGGGGGGAAGGCGTTAATGGGATACGTCAGCATTCCTACATCATGCCTCGATTAGAATGCCAAAATTTGGACTCTTTTTTAGTTCTTTAAAGAAAACTCCTCAAATTTGTGCTGCATTCTCTTTGACACATTTTTTGAATCGGGCAAAAGAAGAGGAAAATTTTCCTATTAGTCAGATTGACATTTAGGGGGGGAGGGAGGAGAGTGAAATGAAGTTTTGATCACTCAACTCTCATGCCTACCGTCTGCCGCTCCCTAAGCATGCCACCGCACACTTGACAGTTGTCAAGTCGGCGTCACTGATGCTTTCATTCGCAGTAGCGCCATCCTACGGCGACAACCGACCCGCTGAAATAAGGCCAAGGCTGCGGTTCCACCTTCTCTCAAGATCACGATTTTGTGGCTGCATGAAGCGGTCAACAAAAAGGCGACTTTAAATTTAGTACTTCAGCAGTGAAGCTGTCCAACAACACCTGAATCACACCTTGAAGGTGCGAAAGGCCGAGGAGGCGACAAAAAATGCCCAGGAATCCGACACTGACTTGTGTGTGTGTGTGTGTGTGTGTGTGTATGCCTGGAGCGCACCTGCGCCTCCTTTTTCTCAGTGTGTAGTGAAGTTATTTTTTAGTCTCAACATTAAAATAACCCTCAGAGTAAGAAGAAAATGCAATTCCTTGTCGTGTGGAGACTAGCCTCCACACCCAACCCAAGTAGAGAGAGCTCACGCCGTGACTCCACGCATCAACGTCTGCTGCAGCAGCAACACACAGCTTCCGGCCTACACATTGCCGGTCAGTACATGTTGAAAGAGGTGGATGAGCGTCTCCACGACGGAGTTGTGTGCCGCCTGTTCAAACAGGTCAACTCACGCTCACCTTGGCTACACGCGCTCTCGGGTTGAGTGGAGCCGCTGTTGACGTGTGCGTTGACATTTGCTCGAACGTCTTCACTTCCGACCTCTCCACTTCCTCCGTTTATGATAGATGTGGTAGGACGCCGACAAATGTGTCAATTGAGTTTGTTGATGGAGGTAGAAGTGTACAATGCCTTTGCTTGAGACTTGAAATTACTATTGTGTGTCTTCTTTTTAGCCAGAAGATAAAGACTTGCTGAAACAAACACAATTAATGGAGCTCGCGGTGCTAAACGGTATTTCCATTCTCTCTCTCTCTCTGTGTGTGTGTGTGTGTGTCTACTTGCGTGTGTTTCTGCTGCTTAACCTTGGTGCTTCGTGTGCAGCTTTGAGTGATTGTAAATTCTCCCTCTCTCTCCAAGGTCAAAGTGGCTCACAGACCTTATAATTCACATACCCACACTCATTGGCTCGTTTAGCTTTTTTTGTCCTTTTTTTTTGCATCTCACCGGTCAGTTTTTTGTTTTAAAAATGCTAAATACCTGCATTTCGAGAGCCGGGAGCCACTACCGCCATCATTACCACCGCCATCGTCGTCATCATTGCCACCACCACCACCATCATCATCATTGCCACACCATCGTGATCACCATTGCCATCGTCAACATCATCGCCATCGTCAGAATCACCGCCACCGTCGCCACTATCATAATCACCATCGTCACCACGCTATTGTCATGATCATCGCCACCCCACCACCACCACCACCACCACCACCACCACCACCACCACCACCACCACCACCACCACCACCACCACCACCACCACCACCACCACCACCACCACCACCACCACCACCACCACCACCACCACCACCACCACCACCACCACCACCACCACCACCACCACCACCACCACCACCACCACCACCACCACCACCACCACCACCACCACCACCACCACCACCACCACCACCACCACCACCACCACCACCACCACCACCACCACCACCACCACCACCACCACCACCACCACCACCACCACCACCACCACCACCACCACCACCACCACCACCCTCAACATCGTCATCACCGCCACACCATCGTCATCATCATCGTCTGCGGCGCCACCAGCGACAACTAAATTTTTAAGTGAAATTTAAAAAAATAAGAAAGGAAAACTTGTTGAAGGCAAAGTTGACGTCCTTCTCCTCTCTCTCTTCGTCTATTTGCTCAGGTTAAAATTGACAGGATGACAGGAAGATAAAAAGAGGGGGAGAGGGGGGGGGGGAGGAGGAGGAGGAGGCGGGACGAGGGAGGACATGGAGAGAGCATCCATTATTTTAAGCTATTTGTAGACCTCAATGTAGCACCGTTTTGAGAGCTTTTACTTTGACATTTGTATTTTGGTTACTGAAATTTTTTTTTGCCTTCTCCGATCTTGGGAGAAAAAAAAAGAGAGGGAGAGGAAAAAAAGAGCCTCTGACACCCAAATGGGGTTGACGGAGGCGAAAGGGGCCGAGTGAGGGCTCCACCTCTTCAACAGGAAAAAACAAATATTTTCAACCCTCACATGTGAAAAAAAACAACTAAAGTACAAGTAATTTCCTTTTTTTTCATTCTGGAAGGTTTTGTCCACTTGTATGCGCGTCTGGAAGGATCTGCCTCTTTTTTCCTCTTTCTAAATTTATAACTAAATTTTGTGTGTGCAAGTTAGTATCCTAAAAGTGCAAAAAATCACATCACAAGATGCGCGCTCTCTCTCTCCTTCTTCTTCTCGCCTTCCTTGGGTACTTTTATTGCTAACTTTCGAGTGGAGGCACATGCGGACGGCGAGACCTTCAGTTGCGTGACTGCTCGCCACCAGACCGTCCCACGGTAGCAAGTGACTGTCACACGGGGCGTTCAAGTCGAATGGTGATTTTAGGTCAAAAAAATTAACCAGCATCTGCCGTTGTAAGTGCCTCCAGCTTTGGCGTGGAGGAGGAGGAGGTTGGGGGGGGGGGCCATCGGCACGGCGCGGAGGGGGAGGCCAGTCCGCTCCGCCTTCAGGGCTGCGCTTTGCCCCTCTGTCGATCTCACGAGTCAGGCAAACAGGCTGATGAGCCTCGGCGACTGAACGTCGTCTCACTACGCCTTGCTGAGGTCTGCCTTCAGCCTTCACTGCCACTAGAGAGCGTGTGATGGCAAATAGGCAGAAGCTTGACTTGAACGCCCTTTGTGTGGAGGTCGACTGGCATCTTGGGTCGATAGCTCTTAGGCCCAAACCAGAGGACCAGAGGATGGAAGGAATGAACAAGTGTTTCGTGTGCTTTGTATTCAGCCGGAAGGAGCAGATGATGTGAAAAAACAACAACTAATGGAATTGGCTATCATAAACGGCACCTATCGCGATCCTCAACAACAGCATTCTCGACATCCGACTAGTAGTACTACCACCACCGCTTCCTCTCAGCACAGTTCACCATCGCCCCTCTCTCCCAGTCTCACTTTCGACGACTTTGAGAGTGAGTTGAATCGCTGTGGTCAGTTGGCGCATGCCTTTCCGTCTGTTGTCTTGGGTTGGTGGCCTCATCCCGCACAAGCATGCCAATTTGATGCATGAAATGGCGTTGATTTGTTGTTGAAGGTGAACCTTTCAACATCCACCGAGTCAAACAGGTGGCGGTCTTGATGTTGTCCACACTCGCTTATCTGCTTCATCAAAGCGACATTTTTAATCTCTCATTTACTCGTTTGTTTATCGGTGGCATGAAGATCTCAGGTAACTCTGCAGGTCGAATACCTCCGATGCCTTTGAATTTTTCTCCCCTCCACATTGGCGTCCGCTTTGATTGAGCTTGCTCATCCTTTCCGCTCTTCTTGAATGACCTTCCACCGAGATGGTTCACGCACTGGAATGCGCATTCCGCGACGTGTTCCTGACACGCTTCAGAGGCCAAATCACCCAGCTGACCTCTACAGTGACCTCTTTACCCAAAACTGAGAATCAGATAAACAATCAACACGCTGTACAGCTCCTCTCTCCCTTTGAGTGGCGCCGCTGTGGGCAACCAAGTCACGAGAAGGCACTGCTTCCCCTCTAGCTGCGTTTCAGTGGATCTGAAACTGCATCCTGACAGGTCGAGGGAATGTGTTGACCCGTCACGTAGCCGTGGGAGCCACAGTTCCACTGTAGCTCCGTGGAGGGGCTTTCCCTTGTCCGGTAAACGCCACGTCCAGCCTCTCCGTTGGATGGCGTCCGGGTTCCTCCTCGCCCTTGCGACTCCTGGAGCCTATATAGCTCACAGCCAACTGCCTTATAGCCGTTTTATGCAACCTCCAGGGCTACAATTCACGCATTGTCATTTCCGGTTCAGTTTAAAAATGATCCATGACAGGACCTTCTACACTCCCTTCAACGCTTAAATTCACCAAACGAATGGTGAAGGAAGTGCCTAGAAGAGGCCAAAAGACTGGTATTTTGGGGTACAAAGAGCGAGAGAGGGAGAGAGAGGGGAAATGCCTTGCCCCAGTCCTAACACATTCCCTCCACTGACCGTATTTCATTTTTAATAGTTCATAGGTACTTGACATTTGCACGCTTAACCACTAGCTTTTACTGCTGCCATTTTTGCAAAATTAACCACAACTTTTCATCTCAAAAAACAAAAAAAAGGCGAGGGGAGAACTGAGCAACCTGTCATTAGTCATCGGGGAAGGTGACAACTTTTTTTGGGTTGGAATATAACCCAACACACTGTCATGCCTTCTACAGGCGCAATTGTTTATGCCAGTCTTCATCAAACCTCACGTTTGGTTCACTTTTTTCCCCCTTGCCAGTACAAACTTCTTTGAGGGGCAAAAAAGCCACAGAAGAGGAGGCATGCATTCCCCTATGAAGCCGTTTTTACCCTCGAATACGCATATATCAGAGACAAAAGAAGTGTACACAAGAAGAGAAGGGAGAATTGATGTGTATAATGCCCTAAATTTATCTAAAAATACATTCGGTAGGAGAGGAGTGGAGAAATTGGCTTGTTATCGGTCGCCGGAAGAGTCGGAAGATTGGCGGTGTAGGCGGCAGGCCGACCGACAAGGTCTCTGCAATTAGAGCATTTAAACAAATTACAGGAAATGACTAAGCGCTTGAAAGTTAAATCAAATTGTTACCGTATTTTTTAACCCTTCGCCTTCCTGGTTACCACAGAGGTGGTTTTACTGGCTTGCGATATTTCCCGCATAACTTTGCTCTATTTTTAGCCAATCTTAATCTCGTTTTTTGCCAAATAAAAAATAAACATTCTTATGTGGCCTATTTTGGTACATTTTGATTAGTTATTTTGGGTTCTTTTTTTTTCCGTCTTGAATGAATGGTACGCTTTTTTGAATGCACACTCACTCAGCTTCGCACTAACCTCTGCATTCTGTAAGGCGGGATAGTCAGTGACAGAATTTGACACATCTGACACACGTGTTTCAGACAAGGAGCGCCAACAGGCTCAGGTGCAGCAGATGACCCAACAACAACAACACCAATTCCTGTTACAGCAGCAATACCTCTCCATGCTTAGTAGTCAATCAGCAATTGCAGCAGCCGCAGCCCTGGCCCACAATCCCGCAGCACAGCTGTTGGGTCCCGCGGGGCTTCGGTTTGGCGCCCCCACCGCCTCCACTCATCCATCCACGGCTGCAGCAGCGGCTGCAGCAGCGGCAGCAGCTAATCCTCTGTTTTTAGGCACCAACCCCACACCAACACCTGTCACAGCAGCAACACCATCTGCTGTAGCAGCAATGAATTTGGCAGCTGCGGTGATGGGAGGTGTTCCTACAATCTCCACCGTAACCTCCACTACCGCTGCTGCGGCACCACCGATTGGTGCGCCGCTATCCTCCGGTGAGTTTGACGTGGAAATTGATAACTCGGTGCAAGGTTGTTGAGTTAATATTGATGGTAAATATGAAGCGTGCAGATGGTTATGGTGAGGAGATTACACTGGTAGGCGTATTTATTGTGGACACTCAACTGTAATAGTCAAATTCTTTTTTGTGATATAAAGGTCGTTTGTTGGTGAACTAGGACTTTAGTACTTAACTGTGTGGTTTGATGCCACCACAGTGGCACTAAACTCCGCGGCGAATGATAAGTGTGTGATTTCGCTGTGGGTAATAACCAGCATGCGTATTACGGCGCAGTCTGGTCCAGACATCGTTAATCAGGATGGCAAGCAATAGTCGCGATGTGCACGTAAGAGTTTCAGTCGCAGTAGCAAAACTGCATATGAAAACTTCTTCCTGCTTGCCTATTAACCGGTGGGATAGATGCTCTTCTGGTGGGGGAGGGAATTGCCTGGTAAAAGAAGTGCAACACTCACTCTTTAAATTGATTTGTTTTGGTCACCATCTTGGAAGTCCCGCTTCCCTCTTAAACGATAGCTTGTAATGTTGCCGCACGATTTGAAACACCCTCCTCCAAACTGCATTTCAGAAATTACATTATTCACACCTGATTATCGGGGAGGAAAATACATATTACTTAAAAAAAATAAACTTCTAGGATTTCGGCCTAGATGAGTTAATAAATTCTTTAATAATAATGGGAAATTGGTGAGACCATTCTTGGCTCAAAGTTAGCAAATGGTACTCACTAGCAACGCAAACAGTATTACTAAACGTTTAGAAACTTATGTCTTATGTGCTTGATAGTACATTTCGATGGAATTATAAAGTTTCATGCCACAAATTTAATTAGGGCTTATGGTGCTCAATCTTTAAACGATAACCTTGGGTACGTAAACTGATACAAATTTGAAATTTCACGTTTGGGTCTTCATGACACACTCAAATAGAGTTTTGATATTTGACTGGTTATAAATGCCTTAACGTGATATTGCTTATTTTTTAAGTAATCAAATTCTGAAACTATGCAAGAAGTTTAGATTTGGACTAGGGGGAAGATATCCTCGAGGCGGCTGTTATTAAACCAGCCGCATATTGTCGTGTAGGGGATTGATGTGAAGATGCACGAAACTTGGAATGCTTTCTAGGCCGTAGAAGCTTTAACCATTTAGCTGCTGTTATTTTCACAGCCCTAATGAGAAATTCGCAGATTATACTCAATAACGGCGCAGTAGCAATCCTTTTCAAAACCTTCAAAAAATAACCACATTTTTCTCTCAAAACCTTTAGGCTGATTCAAATCAGAAAGATATGAGCAAGTTCAGATCGTCGTGCATTTTAGCTATGCTATTTCAGTCTAAAGAAGTGGTTCTGCATTTTTTAAGTTGAGACAGCCTTCCATGCTGCTTATTGGAATGATTTGTTGCGTACCAGTGGGAGTATTCTTCGAATTCGTCAGTAGACAGAGTGGTGTGGAGGCGCATCCTCCTTACTGACCTACAAAAGTGATAGAAGACTGCCAGCTTGATTCTGCGACAGTGTCTCACAGTTGGGATGCAATCTGCAATGGCTAAAGTTTTCGCGCAGTCAAACTTGCATGACCAAACTATCAGCTCACTGTAATTAACCTGAAAAATTCTCCCTTTAATCCAAATAACGAGGTCGTAGCAGTAGTAAAAAAACGCATCGCCTCAAGGTAAAAGTTTTACTGCACTGCACAAGTGAAATGGATCTCGTCACTGAGCGTACAGCAGCAACACTTTTACATTATAAAGTAATTTGAAGTACCATCGAGATGTTGCAACGGGTGTGGTGCAGCAGGCCTTGAGACTCATATTTGAGTCATGTCTACGGGTTCAGAAAAGGCGCGCGGAATGTTTCTGCCAATCTCGATTGCATCATAGAAATGCTGTTGAATAAAGAGACCAAAAGGTTTAGTGAATTGTTTATGAAATGTATCAGCAGCACAAATAAGAACAGCTCCAAGCCCTTGTTGTAGTCGTATAAGTCAAGGTGGTGTGGAACAACATTCTACTTACTTTAGGTGGCCGGTGATGCGATCCAAAAATCATGCAGTTGCGACTAGCCAAAACTGCAATACCCGCGTAATTAAATGCAAAATGAAAAGAATGCTTAAAGCTTTACTGTTTCTACAACGAATCATGTCTTTATCCGGTGTCTTTTGATCATTGTTCCCCCTTCAAGTTGCTATTTGTATGGGTTGCATAAACTTCACTGAATCTAGGCTAACTACGCAATTGGATGACTACTAAGTCTCTCAAGATTTGGTCTCAACAACAATGATCCCGAGGTGGCCTTCACCTTAGGCACTGATGCCATGAGATCTGCGAGGCTCCTGCATTCACTCAAACAAAAGTGGAGAAATTTTCGGACCTAAATCTTGGATTCCTGTAAATTTTGAGGAAGGAAGTGGTACACATTTTAGAGGGGCATTTAAGTCTGAGCTCAACCGTAATCCGGTTTGTTAAAGAATCTGCGCAAATCACAACTCTGTGCCCCCCTTCCTCAGCCCCCAGAACCCTTTCTTACCATCGTCACTTTCTCCCACCACTACTTCCGACATACTCCCGCGAACAGCTATAAAAAAATACACCCTTTTTATTTACACCTACGAGGCATCAAAGAGGCTGTGCCTTGCCCTTCCTCCCCTCCCCCTCCCCCACTCCTCCAACCGTCTAACCATTTCCACTGTGTATTCGGATAGATCAACTAGCCGCTCTGTTGGGCGTAACTAACGGAGCAGTTTCACCAAACAGCGCTGCTAGTTCAGAGGCCTCCAGCCAATCGATGGCTGCCATAGCTGCTGGTTTTCCTGGCACCTTTCCATCCCTCCTTCCGTGCACCTCTGCAAATCCGCCCAATCCTTCGACTGGAACCATTCTCGGTAGCTATTCCAACGCTGGTGATCTTGAAAATAACTCAGGTTAGTACTACTCTTGTAGTGCTTGGGGCTTTGAAGGTCACTAAGTATGACGTAATTAATTAATTAGCTAATTTTTGAAGACATTGCTAGAAAATGTGCTTAGGTGAAGTTGTGGGCAGTTTCACTGCTGCTTGAGTTGCAGAAATTTAATTACTGAAATTGTCTCACTCACCTTTGAAATCAGTACTTTTTCCGTTTGTTCTTTTTGTGTTTGCACTAAATCGGGTGTTTAAGTTTAGGGTGATAAGTTGTTGAGCACTAGCTGAACTCTTGATGCCAGATGGGGTGGATGCAGAGGCACTTCAATTTGGCAGCTAGCGCAGGCAATATCAGCTCGATTTCACTTTTTCAAGTACCGTAAAATCCGCAAAATAACGATCTGCATTGGTGCAAGCATTACAGGGGTGTGAAGTAAAGTGCGCTTTGTTTGATTTCGTAGACGCATTTTCTAGTTTGAAGCAGCGTTTCTACTTATTATGCAAAAGTACACATTTTTGGCCGATTGCTCTGCTGTGGCCATAAAAAGTGGAGTTCAATTTTATTGACAAAAACCTGTTTACATCAAAGGTTCACTGAAGTTGCGAAGCACCACAGTTCCTGCCGTGCGAATGCATCCTTATCTACGACAGTAGTTTGGTCGGTCCAATTTTTATCTGTATGTCACCGTTCATCAGTGCTTTTGAATCCGCATGTGCATTTTTTAAAATGCTAATCCTGCCCTTTCTTTGAACAGCTCAATGACGGGGTGAAATGTGCTCTATTTGCTACACTGTATACACACAAACAATAGTGATGAATCGGCTCACCGTCATCAGCGCCCCCTACATGAAACCGTGGTTGTGGTAACCTATATAATCCTTACCCTTCCTTCCTTATCTTCTACTCTTTACATTTCACTTTTGACTTATTTTTATTCCTTTGTCTTTTGTGTCTCTGTTTATTTATTCGCCTCTCTTGGAACTCGACTTCACACGATAAAGATCTGTGATATTTGAAAATGGGAAAAACGACTCGAAATCGATCGGAAAAGCGCTGAAACATGACTATACAGTGAGGAGAACTCGGTATTTTTGTAATGGCTGCAGATGTACTATCTAACATGCACCGATACCAGGAATACAAGTTCTGGACTCGAACCAAAATTTACTATTCCATCCTACTTTACCCCATCCCTTCTGTCTTGCCAGTATTTATTCTACTTCTCTCTTTACCTGCAGCAAAGTAATTTAATATATTCTTATTTTATTCTGAAAGGCTTTGCCTTGCCTCTTCCATGTCGTAGAGTTCGACCTGTTGCAGGAATTATCAATAGTTACGATAGAGTAACTACTGACTATTCATAAGTAACAGGTTTGACTTTGATATGTCCACCTATGGGCTCCACATGGCTAGAGTCAAGGGATGCGAAAGTATAGTTTTGGAAGAAGGAAACCTGGTCTTAGCCACGCCCATTACTGCCACATCCTAGCTGCATGCAATTCTTTGATTACAAAAAAGAATAGAGGGCTGCTATCCATTAGCGGGATTAATCTTTCTTTGGCTGATTCATCACCAAGTTTAAATAGTTCGTCCTGGAGGTGTTCTACCATTGCAAGCTGCATCTCCTCAGCCTTCAAATTTGAACAGGCTTTAAGGGTTAGGTCTCGTAACTGTGGAACATTCGCATCCCCTTGAGACCGCGAGCGTGGAACCCCATAGTCGCCACCAAGATGGAGCCATCAACTCGAAATTTTTGTGGGTAAAGCCTCTGCATGAATGCAACATTACTTCCCCATTCAGACTGATCAGAGAATACGGAACATGAACTAAGCCAAACTCGGTCAAGCTTTAAACACGCAGGTCAGACCCAATTAGCATCCTGTTAGAGCTACAAAACACGACTGACAGGCGTCTCAGAGACATACAGTGACAAGTAATGCAAGCAAAAGGATTTTTTGGCAATACCTGCCGTTAGAAGTCTCCATCTTTGCGTAGATATTTCAAAAGGCGCAATGTTCTCTCTCATGAACGGTGTTATTACATTTGTTACGGCAATACATTTTTAAAACCTAATAATAAATGCTACACATTGTGATAAGCTTTTGAGGCCTAAAATGAAGGAATAACAGTAAGAAATCCAATTTATTTGAATGTGAATGACCAACTATCACGCAATTGGTAGTGTTACTTGATTTAAGGCCATCTTCCACAATTCCACAGACGTGGAAGACAGGCGTTGTCACAGCCATAACCGCAGCATCCTCCACCGTGCCTGAAAGAATAAAAGAGTTATGAAATCCAGCTTTGAATTCTATTTCTTTCGTTAACGTCCATTAGTGTCTTACCAGCCACCGCAGCCGCCACCGCATCCATGACCTCCGAAACATCCATTATGTCCACAACAGTCAAAAGCGTATCTTCCATAGCAGCCATATCCGGCATATGAACTAAAAGCAGATTAGAGAGGACACTTAGCATGCGATAATGCATTGTTAAAGAAATCTGCCAAATTGCAAAGAAATTTACTCACTTGCATCCCGTCCAACTGCAAGGATCGTAGCAGCCCATCGTGAAGCAAGGTGCTTCTGTGGTAAGAAGAATGACTTTAAATCAAGTTTACAGGATTGTTTATATGCTTCGCTAGTGTTCACTGCGCAGCTGACCTTATTAGTGCGAAAAAAAGCCCCAGTGTCATGCGCGACAGAAATGGAAAAATGTAAGGACTGGTGCGCACATTCTCGCGGCACGAAAATAGTTCCTGGAGAGGCATTTAAGGGCATTTAAATACAAAACGACATTTAAAATTTATAAGAAAAGCGAAATAAATGAAGACGTTGACCAGTTTCAAACATTCACATTCCTTGGAGTTGACGCTGAAATTGACTTTAGTAGTATTCAACCAGGTGGCAATGTAGGTCTTTAATGTCGATAAATAATCACAAGGGGATTAAAAAAGCCATTCGGTAGGTTTTTTGCATAAAATTGTGTAAAAATTTCCTCATCATACATCATAACTGAGAAATTTGCCAACCTGATGTTACTTTTGAACCATTTAAGTAGCAGGACACAACGATCTTCGGTAAACAGAATAATTTATTGTTTGTGAGTTTCGAAATTAGTGATTAGTTAGATAAATCTCATCAAATTCTTGGATAGCATTCTATGCTACATTTTAAGCGAATCTTTAGGTTGCCTGACTCAAATTAAAAGGAATTGTGAAGACTCTTAAATTAAAATGAGACTTTCGAGTTTTGCGAATCCCAAGCAAGATGTTTAACCCGGAAATCTGGACTTATGTTATCAAGAAAGGTGTTTTGAAAGAGGTTTGGCTTAAGAGTAGCCGTCCGAGCGTTTTTTTCAGTAGGAATGAGCATAGCAATTGAATTGACGTGGATTTGGAGTTTTTTTGTACCCTCAAGGGCGGATAGCATCTGTCTAGTCACGCGGTTCGTGTATGCCAGCCCTTATGCGCCTTGAGGGTCACTGGCCGCCATTGAAAGGCGTCATGGTAAGGCTTTAAGCGACCCGCCACTAAAATCCAGTTAAACAAACAAACAAAGTGCCACAACAGGAATGTTCAAGGACTTTTGAAGTGACCACACCTTGATGACCCATTAGGGGGAGTTACTGTCTGAATTAATCGGCCGGCATAGCGGGTCGTGGACGAGCGTCTCAACGATCCGAACGTGGGTGGGCCCACTTACTAACTTCTATCCAATCTTTGCAAATCAGATGCAGGAAGAGAGCAAAGAGGAAAAAATCTTTACAGTGATGCCACTCCTGACCTTCAGAGATGGTATGAACTGTGAATTTGGAGGAAAGTTGCTGAGTTTAACATCCACTTCCTCCTCCAATGGAGCAGAGTTCTGCTGATGGCTCGTGCGCTTCCACGGGAGTTACTCTAAGCGACAATAGACGCCACCAACATGAGCAGATCCTTGCCAAGGACTCCTTCCATCTGGGCCGAAAGCACGGAGGGGATGATAAGGATGGGGCCAGGAATCTAGCCTAGCGGAGGGGGCACCGACCGCGCCCATCATTGCGATCGTCAGGAGATTTGGCTCGTCCTCCAGGCTTGCAGTAGATGGTCAGGCCCTTCATCCCCTTGCCAAGACCCATCCACACCGCTTTTCCGATCAGCTGAACCGTCTCAAACGGATTCCATGCATTTATGCGAGTCGAAGGGCTGGTCCTACGTTTTCCTTCTCGACTTGGGCGCAACCAAGTCATTTAGAAGCTTGCAAGCTTTTCTGAGCTTTCGCGGCAGAAGAAAGGAAGATGATGGTGACAGAAGAAACACTGTTGACGATCTGCGAGTGTGATAGTTGACTTTGATTCCCTTTGGTTGTAATTTTCGCGCAGGACACTTTTCTACTCGTCAATTTAAAAAACACAAACGCAGCCATCTTGTGACCGACAAAAGGGCACAGAAAGAAACCCGTGGTGCTCTACCCGAGGCTGCAGTTGTAGTGCACATCACAGCTGATGAGAGGAAGGGAATGCACTCATAAAAGAGAGCGATTTGACATCGTCAAGCGACGATGACTGGCCCACCATCCAGCCGCGTTCCATCGCATCTCCTCGAAGAAGTGAGACCTGCCAGTGGGAGAACTAATCGAGGATGAGGGCTTAAAACCATTCAAGTCGCCATGGGACTCTCCACTCACAGTTATAACGGAAAACAATGAATGGAGGAAGCTGAACGCCGTGCTCATAAAGGATGTCTTCCTCTTCGTTGGATATCTTGGATGGAATACGAATGGTTAACTACAATGGACTTAAAGGACGACTTTTACATTGCTGAGTGACATTTGTGCGTTCGGAGCACCTTCGAACGCCTGATGCAGACTGCACTGGTGGATCTGTTGAGACGACACTCCAGTTTACGATAAAGACATCCGGCTACCAAGAAATGCCATTTCCTCAGTCGCTCGGTCTCGTCCGAGGGGATGTAGGTCCATCACTGACTCCGCAGTTTCCTTGGTTTGGCAAACTGCTGCGGGCGTTTACTCTGCATGACCTAGCTGGGCAGTTCAAGAGGGAGAACGCGCTGAATCTAGCTTTTCCAGGCGTAGAGGTTAGGACACAAGCACCAGAGACGTAGTTGTGGGCGGTGTGCTCGCCATCATCTTTGCCAATATCAGACTCAAAAAATGAGGTAGGAAAGGGAGTTTGTAGGGCAAACAGATCATCAAACGTTGACTGGACTAAATTAGCGAAGGAGAGTGGCCGTTTGCTAGCATGTAGCAAAGTAAAGGATGCGGATGAACAGCGGAAATGGATGGCGGTAGAGTGGGTGTGCTGCTGAGTGCCGATTTTCAATGCCGCTTTGGCTATCATAGACCCGCAGTGAAAGAGATGAACTCGTCCGGCAAGGCAGCTGGGCGGGAATGACAAGAGTGGCGGAAATTCGTCCCAGAGGGTGCGAGTTTAAGGCACAAAGACGACGCCGACTCGTTTCTCAGACGCCTGGTGGCTCTGCGAGAATTGCAGTAAACTCCCCTTAATTTAGGTGTGCTGAACTTCGGCCGAACTCGTATCATTTGCAACAGTTCTATGAAGCTCACCCGCAGCTGTCACATCTCTGCAATCCTTCCTCAAAAAGACTGCCAAGTAAAAGTGCGGCTAAAGAAATCGTGGGTGCACTGCCACCCACCATGGAAGAAAACTGTCGCTAAGGCGCTAACGATGTTACGTACGCACAACACCAGGACATCTGCAGGGCAACGAACAGGTGGAAAGAACGATAACCTTCCAATGCAACACGATGAGTCTGTGCACTAGTGAAGGCCAGTCATGGACATTCCTCGAAGGCAGCGCTGGAGACAGTGTTCAAAATACGGGGAAGCCTTTGCATGCGCCTTGTAGGTGAGAGGCTGAAGAAAATTCGAAGTTGTTTTTTGACCAGCGGGCCAATTCGCCGAATGTAGACAAACCACATCCCAACTTCTACATTGAAGGTGCCTAGGGACATCCACACTTCTCATATCGGGAAAAATTAGTATAAAGACATTTAAACAAATGACTTCAATGCATCACTAAATGCCATCGGGGCGCAAACTTTTCTAAGAGAGACTGAAAAGCAATCAAGAGTCATGGAGTATTTGCAGAAATTAGTAAGATAGCCAATACCTTTTAAATATTGGTGTTGTTTAAATGTTCTTTGTAGGGAAGTGGCGCAAAAGGACTTCGAACACGGTGCAAGGGCTGAGCGGAGGTACCGAGGACGAGGACGCCGACTTACCTCATAAGGATTAATTACGCACCCTTCGTCTGTAGCTGTAATCAAGTAGAGATGTCGAAGAAGAAAGAGCCTTCTCTAGTTAAGGGCCTGCAATGGGAAGAGGAGGAAAACGACGAACACGCTACACCTGTAGCGCATTGTCTGTTTGGGCTGTTGGTTGGTCGGAGATATTAGTGGCGGCCGCCTTGAAGCTAGATGCATGGGCTGGCCTACCGGCCATGCCAACAGTTCTCATACTTTCCGTCTAGAATACACGAATTCTGACCTACACCTGGCCTTTTCTCCTTCTTTTAGGGATGCTCGGGGCGCTACAACACCCTTGTTCACTTAATTAGTAGCGCCACAAGAAGTATATTTTTTTATTAAATTCAAAGCGATAGAAAAACAGAAGATATCACGACATTAAACTAGCAACATGAGGCTTAGTGTATAACGCAAAGCTAAAGAGCAATGAAAATATGGTGTTGAGAAAAATTTTCAAATCCATGATATGCAAGGGTTTCACAAAAAGACATGGTTTCGAATTCATTTTTTAAAGAAATTTTATTTGCAAAATTGGAAAGCACGGAGTAACTTGACATTTGTTAAAACAATTTCAGACGGTAATAAACCTCACGTGTTGTGTAGCGCGCTGCTCGTTTTCTACTAAACAGTGTGTTTCTGGCATGGATGCGGGTCGGAAGCGCATATTCAGGTGTCGAAGGCAATTGTTCTGTTTAAGGCTGCAGCGACTTGCGGAGCTGCTTCGGAATCACAAAGCAGGTGGTGTTTGGCTATGCGCACTAGGCCGTCTGACGTACAATGCGTTACTTAACTGCGGTAAGCAAGCTTTATCCCTACATCTGCGTGATTTAGAGGATTTCGAGTTGTTATCATTTAATCGCGAGAGTATTATGTGCATGATGTGGGTCATGCTCACCCAACATAAGTTTGTCGAGGCCGCTAAACTTATGGTTTTTGCTATTCACAACACGCCTATGTCACACTCTTGGATTTGGCGTGCTACGTACCAGATTTTCAATTGTATGAAGGCTTCTATACTTTCCAAAAAATTTAACAAGTGAATCACTTGACGTTGATTTGATTTACTGTTGTGCCGACTTTGTAGGGTGCTTAATCAGTTTAATGCAATAGATGAGAATAACCGAAATTTGGAGACTCTTCTCTCCCTCATGGTGGGAGGGCACTGGAAATCCGCAATTCGCATTGACTTGAACAATAATGTAGGTCATTTTTTAAACAGTTTTTTGTTCAATTGCCCGGTTTTTATATTTGCCTGTTTAGCCTTCTAGGCAGCACAAACTAGCGGATTACTCTCGAGAGCCTGAAGCTCTTCACGTTCAACGGTTGCATCGACTGTACGGAGGCCTCGCCTATTTTGCCCTCTGGTTCCTTAACAGGGAACTTCCAGGTGTGGTACTAAGTTAGCAAATTAAATAAAGTGATTGAGCTTTTCATCAACCAAATACATGCCTATTCTCTTTGCAGTTGCATCGAGGTATTTGGAAAAAGCCGAATACAAGCTATCCGAAGTCAAATCACTGATTGAATTTGGACATATTGGCGATATTTTTCTTCTACCTTTGATTCAGGTAACCTCTTTCGCCAAAATTCATTGATCACTTTGTTGTGCTGGCAAGCAATGTGGTGAGGACTCTCACCTCTTCACCTCTCTCGAAAAATAACTGCGTAGATTTCCCCTCTTTGCGGCAATGCAAAATTTATTCGTCTATTGCTCTTGGCATGTGCATCCATAATAAGATGAGGTTTTATATGAGGGAACTGAATGCTTTGGAAGTGGCTGTACTTCTTCAGCAGGTGTAGTTCGTCTTGATCACGCTTAGCTGCCATCGGCCACGAAAGCGGCATGGACTGATGGGCGAGATGTGGTTGAAGGTTGGTCAATTTGCCGACATCGAATGGCGATGGTTTCCTAGGCGAGTAATGTGATCTTACTGGGATTTGGAAGATCGAGGCTTGTCACTTTTAAGAGACGTTCTTTTCCTTTTGATGTAATGCCACTTTGCTCTCCTATTGCTAGGTTTGCAGTGCCAACTTCGTATAATGTTGATAGTGACTCTCGTCAAGTTAATGTTGCCCTTCTTCGATAATTTGATCGGCTTGATTCTGGCCGTGCTTGTGCTGGTTAATAACTATGCACCTTCCTCAGTACACTTGACCTGCAACCGCAATTATTTTGGGCGTTTTACAGCTAAGCTGAAGTATCCGAACACTTCTTCATATTTATTTTCCGTGTGCTCCATTTGACTAACTGAAAATTCTAATCAGGATGTTTTCTTCCTTGCCCTACACCAGTAGTAAGCGACTTGAATCGAACGATGGCATCTCAAATTGACTTGAACCTTGCTACTTCCTTAATTACTAGTAGAAAATCCTGACTGTTTTACCAGATTCACTACAACGAAGGTCGCGCCGACGATATCCTCCCCTTACTGAAAAGGTACGCCTTCATTCAACCCTATAATCCGAACACCGATCGGTTTCTTGCTGAGTGGTACCTCCATGCCGCCACCGGTCGAACCGCTCTTCCTCGCAATCCAAAGAAGTTTCGCAAGGCTATCAAAAAGTCGCTCACTCCTGATGATAGGTCGATTCCACCAATTCTGCAGCACCTTGTTGCCCTTTCTCTCCGTCTGCTCCCCACCCCTGCCCCGCCAGATTCGGTTAGAGGGGATGAGAACTGGCACTTTATCATTGCGGATATTTGTCAAGCCTCTGGTAGGTTAGTCCCACGTATCCGTATTTCTCCCTAGGTTTCTTTACACAGGCTTTGGAAATCGTTTTCAAGTTGTTGGATCATCCCTCTTGGTGTGGGTTTGATCGGCCTTGGCAGCTGCTACAGACCTGCATAGGAAAACTCGGTTGTTCCAACAGTATTGTGTCAGAAATGTGGACACCTCGAGCTAGGACTTGGAAGAGATACATATTTAGGCATCCAGATCTCTCTCCTGAGGGCCTTTCTGCGAAAAACCTTCTAAAGAGTGTTCCACAGGTGGAAGGTGTCAGCTATCAGATGGATGACGGTTTTGGAAGCATTATTGAAGTGACTCCACTGAAGCCTTGGTCTTCAAATGCTTGAGACTTTGTGTAAATGTAACCCCCATTGCATAATAAAATACTTCATTATTTTAGCTGTGGGATTTTCATTTCAATCCAACAAGATAGAATGCCTTAAGACAGACTCTCATTTTAGACATCCTAAAATGGAAATTCTAGGCGGGATATCCGATTTTCGGGTGGATTTTGACAAAATCTCTGCCTACCTTCAACAAGCAAGAAGACAAGTAGCTGAGGAAGGGCAGGGGATTAAGACAAAGGAAAAATTGTCACCAGTACCAACCACACAGGACTCAGATGGGACTTGTGTTTGGTAAGACTCTCTTCCAGTTCCCCTCCTCAATTGTTCTCTTTCAAGCCTCAATCGAAAGGTTTATTTCCCTCACAAATGCGTCGCCACATACAAACGTCTCCTATCGACAATTTCTACAAAAGCAGGCTCAAAAAACCCAGAAGAACTACCCGAGTTTAAGGAGTTTCAGGAGCTTCATTTTCAACTCAATGCAGCACAACAAAAAGCCGTTGAAGAGCTTCAAGCTTGTTCACCTTGTGATCATTCGGTTCTGCCCATTGACTTGGAGGAATCCTTCATCCAATTCATTCACCAGCAGCAATTGTCTCGTGCTCCCGACGGAGTTTATAACCTCGTTAACAATTCAAAATTTAGCGTTGGAAGGACTTCGACGGCGAGGTTGGCACATGTCATGTCGTTTGGAGAAGATAGCACACTTGACACATTTTCGCTGAGCCAGAAAACCCTCCCCATATTGACGAGCAAGAATTCGGTAGCAAAGGAAAAGGCTGTAGGTGCCCTTTAAGCGCATAAACAAGTTCGTCTCAGATTGACCCCAAATGTTTGAGAATTGCTCCTGAAGCCAATGTCATTGCCAATGCGGATGTGCTGACTCGTGTATTGACCTACCTCAACTCAAATTCAAGGTGTTTTTTCCCTGTGGATGTAGTATCCTCCCCTTTGAGTGAGTCTATCTTACCTCTTGCCACATTACAGAAGCACTAGGGACTAGCCGAATTGACGGCTTCATTCCACTTCATGCGGAAACCTGTTGTGAGGCCTTGCGCAACTCTGTGATGCGTTCAGTTTGAATTGAGAGTGATTTTCTCCAACAAATTGGTTGTGCATTGCTTAGGGAGCTCACGCATTGACTTGCTTGGTCACAGGACCGCCTGTAGTGCTGGCAGTGGGATGACGGTAGCCGTTCATTCAGACCATTGGACTGTCGCATGTCTGATGGCCGGGGTCTGCTTTATGTCGGTGAAAGTAGGCGACTTCAGTTTCGGCTCTGTTGTCCTAGTTACCGATGCGTAAACTTCGATGCGTAGCATCAAAAGTCCTTCAATATAGTAAAGCTTGCATTGTATCTTACAACTTTCCAGATCCGAATAAACGGGTTGTCCTCCTACACGAGCCCTTTCTTGCTGAGCCACTGAGGGATAATCGTTTGAGGGCACAAGAATACTACACGGAGTTGTGCAAGCAAGCCTGTGTGAACTCCTCCCCATCGACCAAGGTGAGTGGCGTTTTCACTTCACCGGCCTCTAGGCGTTGAATGAGCCTTCCAATCCTGATGATGAAATTGAAGGTGCACTAACCATTGATCCTGCTGCCGTCCAATCAGTTGATGAATGCTCACCAAATTTCAAGTACTTCCTGCTTTCATTCATTGCAAGTCTCATGCCTTGACTAGCATTGCGATTGTCTCCACCCTGTTAGTTCCAGGTCATCATCGAAAGACCTACAAATAGTTCTCAAACACTGCCATGTCGTGGAGACTGGCCAAGACTGCAGTGACATGGAAGTTCTTCAAGAACCTGCCTCTCCCGAACCATCGGCATCTCCCGCTCAGTCTCCTCCACAGCATCCACCTTCTTCACCTACCCCTCTTGGTATGGAGATTCACTTATTTCCCTCTTTAAGTAGCCTCTACCTTCCAGTTGGTTTGCTCTAACTTGCGTTCTCATTACCGCTAGCAGACTGTCGCGGACTTGAGATTGATAAGCCAGGTTGAAATTCACAAAGGCGCATAGTCTTTGTTTATTAGTTCCTCATTTCTCCATTATTTCCCCGTCCAAGCAACAGCGCGAGTCGTACCGGAGGACAATCGGCGATGGGATCTCTTCAAGCTTGGCCAGCTGAACATTCTAGTTTCCTCGTGTGGTATTCAATTATCATCCCAGTCGTGTGCCTTTGCTACGGGCTGTCTCTTTTGGCCCAAGTGCTCTGAGCTCTGGCCAGACACATCCAAATCAGACATCAAGGTTAGCGTTGACCTAGTAGAAGGTTTCTGATTGTGCCTATTTGTCTAGATAGTCCATCTAGAGGTTAGACCAGAGTATCTCCAACCGTGGGGTTGTGAAGAACTGACCGAAGATGAGACGTTCTCCTCCTGGCTTGGAGCTCAACTCTCCTCACCACAATCACCGACCATTTACGACGTGAGTAGTCAATAAGGCCAGTCTGACTGGCAGGTGTTTGATTTGGCTTTGAGGTGGACCGATCTACCCATGTTTTCTTGCGTTGTCTTCCTTGTCAAATCGCTTCCTCAACGTGTTGCAGTAGTTATCGCCTTCGTGCTAGTTGATCACTCAAACTACACTCCACTCACCAACCATTCGGGGACATCTCTAATGTGTGGATCTGAGGCCATTTCTAAAGCGATTGCATTCAGACCAAACGAATGCCTCCCTGTTGGTGCTTGAAGGTGTCCCTACCTCTCTCCCCATCTTGCACGCATTCACTACCACCGTTGCCCGCCAACTTGACTAACGTGGTGTGGATGGAACCACGTCGGTAGGCAGGATAGCGCTATTTTCAGCCTATAATAATACCTACTTCAATGTACCTCACGTATTCACCTCAGAACGAGTCGCTCTTGATGTCATTCAGCTGTAGCGTAAAGACGTCTTAATCCGTTGTATGGATTTTGACCTGCCCATTCAGCTTACCCATTCCTTTTTCCCATTCAAACACCAGGCATCACATTTGCCGCTAACGTCACGTATGTATGACGCCTGAAGCTTTATCCCAGTCCACTATTACGAGTTTGTAGCCCGCAATTTATATCGGTTGCATCGGGGAAGGTGACAAAGAGGCTTACTGGGCTTAGAATAATCAACCTGATGTCCTCGGTCAGTTGTGAGAGCCTGTGACCTACGGGTGTTTTGTTCGGAACCACTTTTTGAATCACGTCTCGTTTCTACTAACGCCATTCGAGTTTTTTAACCAGTTTTCAATTACCCTCCCCATTGTGATAGCAAACAACCAACTGTCCTCTCATTTCAGTGCGTGTGGAAGTCTCCACAGGTAAGGTGATCTTGGCGGAGGTCCAAACTCTGGAACAGCTACTTCAATTGAATCCTGGTTTTCGGTACGCGCTTGAGATGGTGTATTTCCTCCCACCTCAAATACTCCAATTCGCCTCCCAACCATTCATGTCGGTCGGCCTCTATTCCCTCCTTCTTCTTTTAGATTTGAAAAACATTTAGCCGCCCTCGTGAATGTAATTTCGCCTCTAACTCGGTGAGTTCGTCTTCATTACTATTATGAAATCCACTCGGCCCGTCCCCTTGTTTGCCTGGGTTTCACCGCTGTGTTCCAAATTGTCTGCTGAATTTGATGGTAGGCCGGCAGCCGAGTCCTTAATCGTGTCGGCTCATAGCTTCACAGTCCATCGACCGCGTCGTTGAATTGATCTGCGATGGTTGGATAAGTGCCACCAACGTATGCTCCCAAGTGAGCTCGAGGTGGATGGATCTGGCATTTCGTTGAAAGCATCTCATATCTGAGAATGCTAGGCTTTTAAGATAAGATCGTTTTTTGACCTGCTTTCCTTTTAATATCTGCCACCAAGCATAGACACGCTCTCCTCCCTCCAAGCCATCCCGACACTGATTGAGCCAGTCCAAGTCGATCTGTTCTCAAGGCGCCTTTTCGACTGTAACTGTTGCTTCGCCATCACAGTATCTGATTTCCAGTGAAATTGAGTAAGATGATCCAGAAGTTTAGAGTGAGCAACTAATCGCTAGAAAGAGCATGCCTGTCCTCTCCTAACGAAAGCTAGACTCCAAAACTCATTTCCCATGATTCAGCTGGTCAGTCAGCGGAAGACTCCTCCCCACTCCGTTCATTCGAGTGGGACTGTCCGCTTACCTCCACAGCTTTCGCTCAAATTCGACCGAGATGGACTCAGTTCGTTGGGTTGTTTGAACTGTCCTTTTAGTGGCCTGTGGATTGAAGAGTGAAAGGCTCTGCTATGTTGGAAGAAACCAGTGCACAATTTTTTTTGCTGCCTGTTATTTAAGAACGCAAATCATGTTGCTTTTAATGAAGTTGGTACCCAAAACCTTGTTGAGGTGAAGGCTGTTCAAAATGTTCCAGTTACGTGAGAATAGTGGCCATCGTTAGCCTCCAACATTCCAGCCAAAAGGCACGTGTTTCTCCTGAGTCCTCCTCTTGACTACTCCAGTTGGGGCCACGACCAGTTCGTGAAGTAAAGATATTAAAGTTGAATCGTTGAAGAAGTATGGATTCTGTCGAGTTCCCAGTCGTTGGAGTAATCAAGAGCCTCAAGCTGAATGTTGGGGGCATGCGGTGGCTCCATTCTCCCTCTGCTGTGATTGGTAGTCATTCGGGGTTTGTGGTTAGCATTGGTTGATGCTTCGAAAGGACGCCTCTAATCTTCTGAACAATCGAAGTAGAAGCGTCTTCTGTGATTGTGGTCGAGTTATGCAAATGCCATTCTTGAGTTTGAGCAATTTTGCTATGCGGTTTTTCCTCCCATACAGATTGGAAACTGGCCAGTATCTTCTCTCCTCGCACACGACCCTGGACAAAGTGAGATACCAACTGTACAAACTTTATACCGATGAAGTCAAGGCAAAGTACGTTATTCGGCCCTCGTCATTGCCTCCTTTTATGGATCAAATGTCCACATTTTTGTACCAAATTTGAAATCATTTGGCTCACCTTAAGCTTGTTAATCTGCATGCAGACCTGCTGTTGTAAGGGGATACTAAAGACGCACTGGTTATAAAAGAAGAACTTGCATTTATGCGGCCTTCACCTCTGCTGTTAGTGCGACTGAACCTTGAAAGGAGGAATTGCCTGATAAGGCGGACACTAGGCCTACCTACTTTCCCACCGTCTTTAAGTTCAATGTGATGCATTTTACAGTACGCCCGCTGCATCCAGTGTCAATTTGAATCTCTGTGCAACCGAGGCTTTCCACAGCGCAGGCCTCACCTTCATCTCCACCTCCAACTCGACCGCTGGCCGCGAAGCCACCTGGCGGTGGGTCAAACGTCATCGGCTTGACCTCTCCATTCCCAGTGGGGTGGATGGGGACAGCCTCCTCATTCCTGCCATCGACACGGGATTCTCCGAGTCCGTAAGATCCCCACCCCTACAGGCGACAACTTCTCCCAATTCTACAGACAAAAAGGCGTCGAGGAAGAGGCAAATAGCATCGTCATCATCGGAAGAGCCTTCCAAGGCGAAGGCGGATAATTCACCCACCATGGCGACACCGAAAAGTCCGTCCAAGATGCGACGTCCTCGGCGCCCCAAGAAATAAATGTGTGTGTGCGTGTACTTGAAAGCTCATGAACAAATTTGTGCGCATTTCAACTGGAATTGCAGATGCTTGACGATGTAACGATGGACGTTTGCTCTGTCCATCACAAGTTAGCCTCCACGTCAACGGCCTCCATAAATGTCCAGGTGCTTGTGTGCACTTGTTTACAGTGGTCTCCTTCAGATTTGCATTCAATGACAATTGTTTTTAATCAACCAGAACCCTATCATTGCCAAAAATTGGTTAAACTTATCTTTGACCTACTGTGAGGCGAATCGCCAAGTTTGTTGGGTCTTTTTGACGCATAGGCGGCGTCGATTTTCTGTGCCTCTTCGTTTAAATTCAAATTTTTCTGATCGATAAACCAGGCGGGGAATGCTGCGCCTTAAAAAGCTGAGAGAGATAGACTTTTTTAGCCGTTCCCTGATCCTCTTTTCATTCCTGTTGAATTTGAGTGTTGCAATTGTTGCATGCTACTTTCTGGCCTGGATCTACATTCAGAGGGGATTCGTGGATGGAGATATCTATCAGGCTAACATTACTGAATTCTACCTTTTGAACTACCCGCAAGATTTGTATCGCCTTATTGAATTGAGCAGACACCTCGAGGAGAGTGTCAACATGTCACATCATCACATTCGTTCATTCGGTAGGTTTTCAAAGGTGACTAGCAGTAGTGCCTCGAGCAGGAAATTATTGTTCACAGCTAGGCTTTTGAAATCGTTTTAAAATGGTGCATCATTTCTAACATAGTCATTGATTTTATCTGGTTAAGTGATTGTGGTTTGCTGTAGGCATTTTCCTTTTCCGCTAGTTCAGGACGTCAGTTTTCGTTGGAACGATTCACTGAACTGTTACAGGGCAAATATCTGCGTCACTGTTGTCCACATCTTCAGTTTTCTTGTATCACTTATGAGCGTCAACAGACATCGAAGAAGTTCAAGTGGATATTATTCTACTGCTATTATGTATGTAGGTGAAAGTAAGTTGACGAATCAATTCGCAGCATTAGTCTGATTGGCTAGTCATACTGCCTTAAAATCTTATTGGCCAGAATAGTATGCCCCCGCAGAGTGCTACTTGCATTCATAAGTAACAAGTAACGAGCCCACCTGAAAGTGGTCACTGCTTTGGCGTCGTTGATCATTTTAGTGATACTAGACTGCATGCAAGCGGACAGCAATGTGAAGGTAATCCTCCGCATAAACGAATACTTCAACGCCTTGAATTGGTGTAGAGTGACGAAAAATGCCTCTACTTCGGCGGCGGTGCATTTTTTGGCTGTTCATCCACCGGGTTTCTACTTTGCCGTTATTATCCTTCGAATGGCACTCAAGGCCATATTTTATGGTGTTCTAGTTGAGCAAGCTGACAAAAGCGATAACACTGAAACAGACCATTGAGCACTTTTATTGGTTACATTTGAATTATGCCCTTAGATGATTGTTATTCTTTCGCAGGCCGTTTACATAATTTGTTTGTGCAGTTGAAAAAATTGGTAGTAATTGTAGCGTTCAGAGCATCCCTTGAAGGTTGAAGAGGGCAAAACGCAGAGTAGAGCACATATACACACACACACATTTAATTGACGACGGGGAATCGGACGCAGTCGCATTTCGGGGGCCGACTCGAGCTACCAAGTCAATTCGACCACATAGTGACCAAAAAGCCTCCAGCAGTTCAAGCAAACAAGGTGTAACAGCAATCAAATAAAACTGCTAATTTCGTATTCAAGGCAAAGTCACACGAATCTGCTCAGAGAAAAGAAGCCATGAGTGAGGGTGTAGTGTTTTGCTTATTTGAGCTGTTTGTTGGTCGACACTAGCGGCGGTCACCTTGAGCCTGGCTGCGTGGGCTGGCCTGCCGGCCATGCCAGCAGACCCCTTTATTTTCGTCTAAAATTACAGGTATTCTGACTTACACCTACCTTTCTCGCCCTCTTTTGGGGATGATCGGGACGCTACAGAGGGTGTATCTACAAGTATCATAAACGATTGAGGGTGCAGTTCCCCAAGAGTCACTAAAAGATGGGGAGAAGGCTAGGTGTAGGTCAGAATCCTTGTATTCTAGACGGCAAGGAAGGGGACTGCTGGCATGGCCGGCGGGCCAGCCCACGCAGCCCGTTAAATGTAGCCGCCACTAATATTTCGGACCCACCAACAGTCCAAACAAACAAAACACTGCGGAGGTACCTGCCTGCGACGCCCAGAGAACCCATAATCCAAATGAAATAATTTGCCCATCGTAGCGCAAATAGAGTGCTCAAATTTGATTTACAGTGGTAAGTTTGCATTAAAATCAATGCTCAATAAAAGAACAATACTATTAACAAATGACAGGAAACATCCAAACAAACACATTTTGATTAAATAGCATTTGATGTAGTTATATGAACTTAACTTTAAAATCCATTTTTTAAATATTTTTTTTGTTTTAAATATAAAGCTTAAGTTTATGTTTAATACTAAATGATTTTTCGAAACAGAAACTATTTACCCTGCACTGCTTGTTTAGTCAGTTCAACTGTTTACAATAGTTGACCATTGCCGTGCAGGTACCTGACTGTGATATGGTGGGGGTAATCTCGCGGCGACTTTGATACGCTCCTGGGGTCCTGGCGTGGTTGCTTTAGCACTTTATATTATTAGACTGAAAAATGAATGTCTTAACGTTGTTATTTGTACTTAAAGTAGTTGCTGGTGGAGACGATTTGTATGATAAGCTTCATGTGTCTCGCTCAGCCACTGCTAAGGAAATAAAAGCAGCTTACAGGCGTGAAGCAACTATATGGTACATAGATAATAACTCTTGCTTACAAAAAGGCATCCCGACAAAAATCCCTCCAAAGATGCTGAGCAGAAGTTTATAGAGATCACCAAGGCTTACGAGGTGGATGTGTCTTTACGAGTTTACTTCTTTAGATTTTGTCAGATCCTCAAAAACGAGCAAAATACGATGCCTATGGTGTTTACGATCTTGGTGATAGAGGTTCACCCGACGAGGCTCCAGCTCCAATTAGTCCTGACCTGTTCGCAAACTTGTTTGGTGGTCACTTTTTCCCGTTCGGCGATTTTCCTCGGGATGAAAAAGTTGAAGTAGGTGACCTTCGTCAATGGTGTGTATTACCACCTTGTTTTTAGGCTGTTACATTCAATACTTACCGAGAGAAATTTCTCGCAGCCTCTCGAAGCACTCCACTCATGCTTCTTGGGATCTCTCATTTCTGTTTTATGTGCCGCCAAATTCAACCTCTCTGGTCTCAGATTGCTGATCGATATTCCCATCTTGGGGTTATTTTCGGCATCGCAAATATTCAGCATGATCACGCATTAAGAGAAGAGCTTAACGTTCTTCACTCTCCTAGCATCGTCGCTGTACTCGATGGCAAAGTGTCCTACTTTATGCGGTCAGAATTCACCGAGGAAGCGATTATCGATTATCTAATCCAAGCTCTGTTAAACACGGGTCCTTTGCGTTCTTCACCACTACCGGGCCTCCCTAGCACAACGTTGGGCACCCCACTCATAAAAACAGTGAATAGTGAAGCTGACTTGGGCGCCTTCCATGCTGGTTGGTTGGAGGATAGTCGTCCGAGGGCACTGTTCGTTAAGGCTGCTTCTCGTCCACCTCTTCGATTTTGCTTGGCCGCTTTTAGGGCAGTGGACTTCCACGCCTCGGGTTTCGTGAATGCTCAGAATCCAGCTACGGAGCAGCTCACTCAACGGCTTAATTTAAGCAGGAACGAGGTGAGTTCGACTTTTTTTCTCTGTGGCTTTAATTATTAAAATATGCGAAGGAGTTTTGACCAATGAGGCTAATCAAGTCTTCCCTTTATTGTTGGTAAATGTACTCACATTCGTGAAGTGATCATTGGCGCCTTGGGATGCCAAACCGATGGGGATGTTAATCTTTTATCGGTACGCTAGCTAAGAATCTTGTTAATTTGCTATTTGATTGTGAAGCGAAGTCTTGGGAATTTTGTATCATTGTTATTCAAAGATGTGAATAGACCGAACTTCCCCATGAATATTTCCCTAAATTATGCCTTAATAGCATTTAGAAACGAGTTACTTCCGACATTTTTAGATAGTTTACGTTCCAGTTACATTATTTGAAAACCTCGGTGTCATTATGTTTTTCCTGGGTCATGGCTTCCCAAGTTAAGAGCTCAAATATTGGCAATCTAGAAAATCGGTATTTAGAGATATGCTTGGAATGAATTATTTCATTCCCTTGCAGGAGAGCATCGTGATATTTCATGAGTCTCCTGACGAAGTGGTTATTTCTCGCTCCGCCCATCACCTCCCACGGCACATCATTGACGATGTGCTAATGAAGAAAAGCCGTCTTGTTGTACCCCGTATTCTCAGTTCTGCACGTTTCCTTGATCTTTGTCCTGCCGACGGTCATCCACCCTCCTCTGCTTTTGCTTCTGCATCTGAAACCACCAAAGGAACTGCTTACGATGGGCACTCAAGTCACCGACACCTCTGCCTTATCCTCCTCCTCCATCATTACCACCATGGGAAAGATCGTGTCTGGTTGGATCTTTTCCGGTCTGCCCTCGTTCCACTCATTCCGCATGCACTCACTACCTCTTTGAGTCTTGCTGACCTTCTTCCAAGCGACTTTTCACCTATCCTTTCCCCCGCCTACATATTTATTGATCGACAAGCTGCGTGGATAGACAACATCACTGCGTCTTCCACGTGTCCCAAGTGTCTGGGGTCCCTGGCAGATCTCGATGGTCATCTTCTGGCTCTCTGGCGAATCTCATCTCGAGTTCTCAGTTTCCGACTCCTTCCGAGGAATGCCAGCCTCCATCCTGCCGAAATTTCCTCGGTAGAGGGATATACTGAAAGGTTGAAGAAGATTTTATCCAGTTTAGTTATGGATATGGTAGCAGTAGACAGTTTCTTAAAATCTCATGATATGAGGAAAGTGAGGGAGAATGTTGCCGGTTGGTCTCTCGCCTACTTGCCACGAATGGAGGCGCTCTTGGAGGATGAACTGGCCGCTCCTCTGTGGTTGCGAATTCGTCTGAAAGCTTGGAGTCTCTGCCGGGCTGCGATCTCGTACTTTGACGGGTAGTTTCGAGGCTTTCTTTCTATAAAAGGGCTTGTAATTCTGAAGCACAACAACTATCCGTGTTTGAGTCTTCACATCACATCTTCATATGCGAATCTCCGATTACGAGTGGCAAAACTAACTCGGCTCTTAAGTTATTTTATGCAACCATAGCAAAATTGTGAATCATAAGGCAGAAAGGCAGCTACTGTGAACGAGGTCTATTGATCCTCCAGCTCTTTCTTGTGCTAAATACTGATTTACTTATTGACTCGCATCCTTGATAGCGTTTTTGCGGGTAACTCGGACATTGTGTTTGGTGAATTCTGGACCATTTGTAACGAAATGAACCAGATGGTAACCATTACTTTCCTTTTATTTGCACCTTGTAGAATGTGGGCTGATCCGATGGATTTTTTCCTAACCAGCAGTTTCACATTTATTCTCCTCACAATAATTGCTGTTTACCGAGTGGGTTGGGGCCTCTGGTCAGAAATCTCCCCTTCCTCTTCTACTCCTTCGTCGAGTTCTCATTCCCCTTCACTTGTGCAGGACTTCACCTCATCTAACGCTTCTTTTAAGTAGGTGTCGACTGGCTTACGTCTGGTTGTTCTTTACCCGTCCATCTTGTGTCCATTCGCTCATTCATCTGTTTATTCGACTCTACCTGTCATTCCTTAATCCTGTCGTCCAGCTCCATGTCGACTCACCCTTTCACATTTCTTAAAGTCTCTTTTATCAATCTTTTTCAGTAAGATTGATAATAACACGGAACCGAAAAACCTTCTCTTGACTCCTTCAACCTACGATCGTCTCGTATTGGCAGCTCCCAAGGGTCAATTTAGCATCCTCCTCTGCACAGACGCTTCTCCTCTTGGCCAACGCCTCGCGGATCAGTTCTACAACATTTGTCGTAGCTGTGGGTGCGTCTTTCGCCCTCCTTTTGTCACCCTTTTAATCACCATGGCTAATCTGTCCTGTCTTTTTCAGCTCCGGCACAAATATATGTCTCGTTCCAGCCTGTTTGTTTTTGGATCGCTATGCCGACTGGCTGGGATGGGCACTGGAAGCTGCCACTAGAATCCCTTTTCGTCCGTCCTCTTCTTCAAACACATCCGATCATGTAGCAATGACATTCAACCCCTCAAACTGTCGGGGAACTGTGCTAGCTGTCAATGGATATAGACGATACTTTCATATGTATCACCCCCTTCTCCCGGGTGCTAAATCAAGGTCGTATTCTCAGGTGAGTTGTTCAATTCCCTCAATCAGTAAGCGTAATTTTATTAGCTCATACCTGATTGTGAAAGTTGAGGAAACTGTGAAACTTTTTGCTGGTAATTAGTAAGATAAGTGCTTTCAAGGCTGTATTTTAGGAAGGGAAGACGAACTGATTAGACACAATAAAGTTAGTGGATGTACGTCAGGAAGCATTTTCCTGACGTATCTCCATGCAAAGTTTTCGGGGCTATTTTGCCGTTCGATGGTGTATTAATGCTACACCTCCGGGCTTGAATCCTGCCGAGTTGTCGCATAGAATAGTCAAAGGAGTGGGCTTCAGGTTGCACCTCTATCGACTGATCAGTATGCGAAGAGTGTGCATACGTGACCGCTGGCTAAAAGGCTGGCAACGCTGGGTAGTTCCATTCTCACGCGAATAAAGGGAGGCTCTTGGAGAATCAAACTGATGCGTTTCTCAGGCTTTCAGGCAGATTTTCCCAATTATGAAAGAGAATTAAACTACAAGGTTGTCTCCCAACTTCAATGGATGGTTTAGGAGTTTTTAATTTCCTAAATCAGTTGAACCATCTGTTGCCTCTGTCACCGTCTAGGACTCGGAATATGAAATGGAAGATGAGGAGGAAGGCTGTACTGTGAGACGACGCCGTGTAACTTCAAGTTCTTCTAAGGAATCGCGACGTGTGGCCAATTTCAGCCGACTTTTGGGTCTGAATCACTCGTCAGACGAGGAGAGTGATTATGAATCGGACGATGAAGATGTTGTGACTCCCACAACACCCTTACTGGAACACGAGGTTCTAGCTGGTCTGTCAACGTGGTTTGAGCGTCTATTTGAAGGTTCGTTGCGACGACATCATGTCCTGGAGTGGCCACGGCATCTCACACTTTCCTTGTGATGAGCCCCTACCCACGACTTGCGAGTCACTTCACTTTTTTGATTATCTACTCCACCTATTTATTTACTTATTCACCCAATCAACTATCTTTCCTTCTTGCTTGCATTCCTATCACTAGCCATTTTTCTCATCTTGCCCTCTATCTGCCTGTTTGCTTGTTTGTTTAACTGCCTACTGATTTTGGAATCAGTACCGTGAAAATTGCATTTGGTAAATAAAGTAGCATTTTGTTGGCGATGCTTGGTTGTGTTGAAGACTTCGTTCATGATCGTTATTCTCGTTTGAAATGACCGTGGTTAAAATTCTTGAATCGTGTTATGGCAGGAGATGAGTCTGTTGGGATAGAGGGAACGTGGTGGACGTGTGTAGGTTCACCACTGAGTTAGCCTCTCAGGTGTTCGTTAAACCCTCGGTTAGGTACATGTTTATGGACGTTTTTGTTCCGTTCGGTTGAGGAGGCTCACAACCTAGAATATTTGCTCTTGACATTGAGATTCCTGTTCATTACCCGAGTTTCATACTGCTGCGAATAATTCCGAAGCGCCACTTATTGACTTACACCCTCGTTGACTTCTCCATGCGTGGATCCACTCGACAGGAGGCAGTTGTTTCACTGGGAAAGGAACGCAGGAAAGGAAGTATCGCCTTCCCATCGACTACAGCATGCGGTATGAGATCGTGTGAGAATGGTACGTCTCATCCACTGGTTGGCTAATTGTTAACGCACGACATCTGACAGCCACTTGCTAGGTAGCTTCCACGAAATGTTTCAACATTCAATTGTCCCAAGCAGGATTCACTCAATTATGCCTACCTTTGAGAACCCAATTTTTGCAATCAGTGGTATAATTCATTTATGAATGGCTCATTTTTTCGTCATTGCGTGCCCCATTTACTTGAGCCACTCAGTGATATCCGTGATATCTCAAGTATTTCGACATCAGACACCAGGGAAATTCACTCATGCCATTTGAAAGCTAGTTTTGATGCTTTAGCGATCAGAGTTGATCTTTCTATGTCTCTTGCAGACTTGTTATGTCTGGCGCTTTCAACTGGATGGTCAGTCGACAAGACTCCAGACTGCAGCGATGAGCTAACAAAAGGTGGCACGATAGGACCGCAAGTACTCGAAGTCAAGCTATTGGAAGCTGGCGGAGGCTAGTTCTAGGGGTGAGTCAGCAGTTTTGGTTGCAGCTGCCGATAACTGAATTGGCCTTGACCTTCTATTGATGAATTTTACACGTGAGGTTTTAATTATTTTAATTTATCTTTAATTGTTTTGATGTAACCTCGATTCATTAACTCTCAAGCTGAATCCCAACACTATGAAAGTGGTTAGATTCCCTAATGCCAAGTCGTGTATTTTTAGAACACGCAGTTGAAGAGCTTGAGAGATGCTAGTGAAACCGGCGGTAATAAGGCATTTTTTGACCTCAGTAGTATCGTAGCATCAAAGCAATTTGTGATGGGATGCCAAGTGATGCCACCTACCGGACATCAGACAGCTCAATCTTCGTTCATGACGAAGTTTACTTCCGCGCATTGGTCGTGGGTCACATGGGCGCTCTACCATCTTCAAGGAGGTCTCAAAGGCGCTAGTACATTTGTGGCAGTGGAGACCAACTCCGTTTATGATGGGTGACTGGGCAAAATGACATCGACTTTTGGCAATTGTCTCAGTTTCGTGGTTATTAACGGTTGAATGGCATTGGTAGTTAGTCACAAAACTGTTGGCCGTAGCCATTAGAACGTGCAATCATTCGCCACTTCTCTTCCATCCGAATGGACAGCACTGAAATGCGAGCACATTGGCAAGCAGGGATAAACGAAAGATCGCACCCCCAAGCCATCATCTTGAACCTCATCCCTAACCAGATTTCCCTGCTTCTCGTCCAATTCCCTTACAACCAATGATGGGTGCACAGAATGGTGAGCACATGTCGTCCTCCTTCCCTTTAATAAATTTTCCAAACAAGGCGAAACTGCAAGTGCAGTGGAATATTTTCCCACGTCACCAAGTGTGTTGTGGTAGCTAACGTGGAGAGTTGACCAAGAGGCAGCGCTGGAGACGATTCTGAGGGCTACCCCATCGTACCTTCGCCAGATGCGCCATGGCTGATAGCCTGCACATGTTTTGTCTCACTTTCACACCTCCTTCCGCCTCTTTATGCGTTTTGAAGCTTCTTTTTGCAGAAAGGACATTTATAAGGACTTTTATAGTTTACACCTACTATCCTTAACGCCTGTTTAATAACCTTTATACCTCTCTCACGCATATCTCCCACTTGCACGTTGTTCAAGTGGGGAAATGACCTCACAAGGATTGGAACGATGAAACATTTCTGTCTACCCGATTGGTGTCATGGATGTTGAACTTCTAGCAGGAAACTGTCTGCACCCTCGGTGTACTTACCGCTGCCTCAAAGTCCAATCCTCCGGGGAGTAAAGTGATGCGCATGAGTAGCCGGCGGCGTGGGTAGATGGCGTTTTCTGCGAGTCGACTGACAATGCAGAAGGGAATGCCAAAGACCTACTCCCTCGGCGCACTTTGCTGGGGCTCTTTTCCCCTCATTCTCCGATTCATTGTAGTGGCAAATGCGGCACATTCATTCCAGCCGAGGGTTCTGGGTGGTCTGGTATCCTGTCATCGCACACCGCAGCCTCTCCAAATGCTAGCCAAATTATTTAAGAAGAAGTTAACTTCGGATGCTTGGAAGGGGATTGCAAAGTATGTCACTTTTCACTTCTTCATAGCTCATAGCTCTCTACTGTTGTCAAATTTTTGAAGGCCATACAAAAGGTTGACATTGTTTAAAAAAGTTGGCGACCTAGTCTTGTGGCAAGACACTCAGCTCTACTTCATGTTCAAGTAGCACCAAAACTTAAATTTGTTGAAGGGAACAACCACTCTTTTAAGGCAAAAAGGTCCTTTGTTTTGCTTACCCTCTCCTCCCTCATTTCTCCTATCCATACTGTAGACCATCACTTCCATCCTCCACGAGCGACTGAGGCCTCATTCTTTTCGAACGATACCGCATCTCTGCTAATTAATTTATACCATTTTTCGGGCCTGAGTTTAAAATTTGGCACATTCAAGAAGACGAAGACTTTCCCACTGACATTTTCATTGGTGAACTTGTCTGAGACGACGATAGAGGCGATTAGAGTCACAGAGTTGTGCCATTGTTACGCGTTCCCTGACACCGCCTTATCCTAACCAAATGACCAAATGCGGTAGGTTTAAAACCCCTTCCAACATTAAAAAAAGCAGACCCTCAAATTATGAAAATGTGAGTTAATGTTGCGGTTATCAGAACTAGAGGCAAGTGTGCATTGAAGCGTGTTGTATGAGAGCGCTCTTACCGTAGCAATCAAACTTAGAAGTACACCAAGGACAACGCTGGAAATTGCATGCTAAATCATAGTGGAAAGGTTGGTAGGAGGAAGATCTACTTTCCCTCAGCCCCATGCTTACTACTCGACCCCGCAAAGGCTGATTTTGTAAGTGAGCACTGGAGGCACTGGCTCTGTCTTGCTTGAAATAATTCTTTGGGTAGACAAGACAGCCTTCGCCCTCGCTATCATTAATAATGACATGTGCGAAGGGTTTTACTTGGCTGATAATGCCCGACTTGTGTCTCGGTCAGTGGGGATGATGAAGTGTGAGGACATTTGGATATATACTACTCTTATAATAATAAGTAGCGTCATTAATCAGAGTAGACATGAAATTACTAAGATTTTGAAGAACTAAGTCCACCGCTTCTACAAATTGACGATTCACCACATAATATACTCCCCTTAATTGATGAAATCTGTCGTATGCGAAAAAATTTAATCATTTGCTTCCCTTCTACGCCGAAGTGTCTCCTATCTACTAAACAGCGCAAAAGAATGACTTGGGCAATGAAAACTGCCTTCCGAAAGAAACGAGGACAAAAGGAAAGGTAATTCTTGTCACCCACTTCATTTATCTTTATTTTGGTGGCTTTTGCATCATTGTCTTAAAATGGAGCAAGCTCTTTTAAGACGTACTAAAAGAACTGCTGGCTAATATTTCGGCAATTGTTAATGTCAACTGTGCTGGAAGACAGACCTATAAATGACGCGCAACAATGTCAAATTATCCAGATTTCATTAAAGCGTTGTAAGTAGTAGACGCGTTCCACATCTCCCAATTTCCCCCTGCCTCCGCCCTCGGGACGCAAAACTTAGGTCATACTTGAAAGCTTCCCAACATGACAAACAGTGTTGTTTTCCTCCTCTGCTTACCATTACGACACGTTCTTCCACTTTTATCTCTTCCATTCACGTTTCCATGGCACCAGCACACTTCTACACGGCATTCTCGTCCCTCTCCCTCCATCAAGTATTGCATGAACCCGCATCTCCATCATCACCGCGATGTAAAATGCGCCTGCTAGAATGGCATGAGAGGTCTGTATTCCGTGCCTGCTTAGCCATGCAAGAGCACCACCGTCAACTTGGTTTCACATTCTACACCACTGATCGTTGCAAAGAAGTTGTTTCAATCATGGAATTAGTTCCATCCAAACTGAGAACGAGCTTTGCAGTCGATGCAATGCTTTATCCTAGCAAATGACTTGGCCTTCGAAATGTGAAAGGACTGCACTGATGTCAAACTGATGTGGTGGGAATCGTGGAGAGTTGCGTTCGTCTAATTCAAGCTGTGTGACATCCGTTGGAAGACTTAGCTTCCTCCCTCAGGGTACAGCAAATACACAATCAGTGTTTGGCGGTGAAGCTGGTTGCCTTTCTTGTGTCCACAGGCCTTTCACAGGCATTAACATTGCATTTCAAGTCTTGAGCATGGGTAGGTGTCATGGCAGTGAGAAGTAGGCTTTGAGTTGAATGTGGGTTCACATTTAAAGTCGAATGTATCCAAATTCTGTTTCATTGTTTTTATAAAAAAATGCTTAAACAGTCGATCACACATTGGTTGGAGAACCGGGAGGGGCTGGGGCGGATAGAGGGCACTCGACTGGTCAAAAGGGTAGTCATTGAAGCTCCTACCGCCTAATGGGCTAGGACACTAAAGTATTCAGCATTGTTGTTCTCTCAGTGAAGGAATGGCTATGCGAGATGATGGAGACATAGACGATGGGGAGATGATGGGTGGTTGTGGGGCTAAGTGAGAGGCCCGGACATCGTATAACAACTCCTTCACTCATTCATGAAGATTACACGAGAGGAGGGCTTAGGTCCTTTCCTGCTTGAAGTGCATGCATTGTGTGGCTGTCTTTCATTTCGTGCTTCGCTCAAATGATTGGATGGAAATGACAATGTGTCGGTGATAAGGATTGCCTAAATGCATTCACTTGTATGAAGAGCTTAATGCAACTTAAGTGGCACGATTTTTCTTCTAGGTGTGGAATGAATTCAATAAAGTAGGTTTGTGCACCTGCAGTTGCCGAACTTGCAAGGGTTTCAACTCACTAATCCTTCTCAACGAATGCTTTCTCTTCATGGTTTGGCTTGTCGATGGTTAAGGGAGCATGAGGAGCAGGATGAAGAGTGGTGTCAGCACTCCCAGACGCTGATATGTGTTGACTGACGGCTTCACAGCACCCAGATGGTCTTGGCAATGTGTCACTATGACTGCATTGCTTTCGGGTCTGTTTGGCGAGTGTTGGACGGCCAAACCGGACAAGGTGCCTTCCCAACGGTATGTGGGTAAGTGGGTGAGGCAATGGATAACTTGACGACCATTGTGACGCATTGTCTCTCGTTGACCAATGCATCACTCATAATCGGGCCTGCCTCTGAATATTGGTGCCGAAATCGTAGGCATTCTTTCATTCGTCACAATACGGAATGAGCTGTGCAGAAGTAACAAATGCCTCAGAGAGCTTGTCAATCAACTCATTGGTTAAAATGAAAGTCGGTTTAGACAGAAAGGCAGACTAGCTGCATATTCTACTAGGATTAGCCACTGAGCATCTGATCGCCTTCGGCATTGTTGGGAATATGAGAAGGCGGCGGTTATCGCTCTTCCGTCTACCAGCATAATAAACCAGAAGTGAAGACGACTAAAGGCATGATGATTGGGTAGAGTGCTTCATCGCGACTTCAGTGGGACTGGAGACATGCTCTGGGGAGCAAGTCACTCCAACTTTTGCGATGCTGTTGAACTTGAGTGGTCGTATTACCAACCAACCAATGGACTGCACTAGCCACCCTCGTCCGCATCGAGGAGGCCGAATTTTAGGCGGTATCTAGGCTTAGGGGAGGAAGGCAATGTTCTCGCCAGGTTGGAATCACATTCCAGTCTGATCTAGGCAATGAAAATTGAGAAGGTTGCATTGCACCAATAAGAAACTGCACATTAGTTTAACACCCTTCAAAGGAAAAGGATGAATCGCATGCTTGGAAAAAGTCTGTCTTCTAGTGAGGCCTCCATGGACAAATGTCGAGGTTGTCCAATCGAGTTCCTCCCAGTCGCTACTGAGAAGGGGAATGCGGAGTTGAAACAAGGAAGATTTCAAAAATAACCTTTTAAATTTTTGAATGAATGGACATATGAGACGTCAATTTCGACGCAGACGTGGCTGCTTCAAGAGCTTGCCCAACTCAACTCGCATCCACTGCCTTTAGTGACAGGCCTCTTCTTCTCTCCTTCCCATCTGACGGAACATACAACTCCAGTGGTTGTCCATATTCAAGGCTGACAACTCGTCTACTGGACTGCACTGTAAACGCTTCCTCTTCCCCGAAACAGGAGTGGTCGTGCTTGCTTGAGGATTCCTCTTCCCTCCAGCAAAATAGCTCAGTTTTTACTCGATAAAACCGAACTAGGCAATGCAAACTGTTTCTTCTCACCAGGATCGTATTGAATCCTTCGAACTGATTGTCATTGAAGTTCATCATTGAAGCAGGTCCTCCTGGACGGACGCGAAGGTGGGAGGAGAGACTAATTGAAAAAGGGAGGTTGGAGGAAGCAGTACGCAGTGCTTCAGCAGAGCAGCTCCCACTGAATAAACTTTTCAATTTTAATGACAAGTGCAGTGCTCCACCTTCCTGGCAAATCAAGAAGTCCTTTGGTTTGTCATTACAGCAACCACTTTTTCCAGTTTGAGTGTATCAAACACTTTTGCAAGAGCTATTCCATGTTGGGCAAATGCTTTCTCCATCTACTGCTGTGCCTCCGTGTCCGTTGTCGAGCGACGTTGAAGGGGAGATGCTGTGCCACCGGTACTGCTTACAGGAACGTTTGTAATGATTTGTTGATAACTCTTAGCAATTCCTCTATCTCTTGAGTAGCATCAGCGTCTAGGAAACACGTCAGGCCAGTCCGATTTTGACGTTTAAATGGAGTTGACTGACAGAGTTGGTCAGAAGTGCCATAAGACCTCCTTTGGCGGGTGGAGAAGTGTCGAAATGTTTGGGTCGTTGTCAACTTTGTTTTGATGATTGCAATAGGATGCTGTGCCTCTGAGCGACCAAGAGAATAGGAAACTCTTGCACTCCTTGGTGTCCAAAACTCAGCAGTGGGAAGGGAGTAGTGGAAAAAGGCTCGTTGGAGCACCACGGAGAGCATTTGAGTATGACTGCGTCACGAACGTCGTAGCGAAGGTTTAGGTGACAGCGTAAAATGTCTGTGTTGGTCTACAGTGGAGTTTGGAGTTTGCAATTCTTCTCGGTAAAATCAGCACATTTAAGGACTTGTCCCTTGACCAGGAATGTGGGAAGATGTTTGGGGGAGCTTTGAGCTTTGCAATTTGAAGAAATTGGGAAAAGCTAGTATAAATAAACAGCACAACATATAAGCTGCCTTGCAAGGCAAAAAAGACTTCATTCTACTTAAACTTTAATGAAATTTTCATGCCATTCAGAAATGAATTTGAGAATGAAGGAAGGCACGCCAATTTAACATGTTTTAAATTGAAAGTAGAGCCGTTCAGCAAAGCCTGTGTGAGCGGATTTTATTTACTGTAATCGTAGACCATGTAGTACAGCTGCCAAAAAATTCAACTCTGGCGATACTGCTTACAATGCGGTTTCCAATTCCAATTCAGATGTTTCAGAAATTACAAATTCACCTCACCCTCCTCCTGATTGGTTCAGCCTCAACTCCGACGCTGATTGGTTAGTTGCGTGTCAAGTTAACAAGCATTGAAAATGCTGCTTTGAGTGCTTCATTTCTTCAAACAGCACTCACCGAAAACACCATTACAACTGTTTGACATTTGACGATGGCAGTCGAGCGATTTTTAAGGTTTTGTTGTCACACGACGTTGAAATAAGGCTGAATGATTGTTTGCGTCATTTTGCTTTTTTAATCTCGCATAGAACTACATCCAGCAGCCGCTTCCAACTTGGAAGGGCAGGTCACCTCTTCCGCCTTAAAAACAAGAAACCTTTAAGCTTTGGCTGTTTTTGTAAGAAGTGGGGCTGATTTTTTATGGTGGGACAAAGCATTGCTACAAAAGAAAGATTCAGCATATTTTCGTGCTTCAAATAATTGACCAAATACAATCACCAGTACAGCATTTAAAGGTCCTTCGGTATGATAATTTGTGGTTTGCAAATCGCCTGCGTTTTGATGTGGTGCAACGTTCTTCGTGATAAATCTGATTTGAGGCACTTCCCATTACAAACCCCCTCATTTTAAGGCCCACAAAAGTTATCTTCCGCCTCGAATAAGCTGAGCAATTGTCGCGGAAGGTGAGGCATGCGATGGCACAGGCACGAATCCCTTCCACCGTTGAATGGAAGATACCTGGGTAAATGAGGTAAGGAAAAGTCTTTGGCGCCATTTTGTCGTTTGCAGTGAAAGATCCGACACGAAAACGCTGCCTTCATAAATTTTATGCCAGACGACCGGACCTTGTCGCCCAGCCACTCCTCCGGCCAACGTCCGACTACTACAGCTACCCAACGGAAATCGACCATGCAAAGCTTTGCATCATTTCTAACGCATGAAAGTGTTTTGTCTTCTGCGGGCGCCTGCGGGTAGTTCTCTACTTGTTGGCGCTAGACAATTGCTTGACCATAAGGTCAAGAAAGGGTAAAAATCTAATTTTTAATGAAGGTAAAGATTGTGGTTGTTCGAATAGCGGCGTGAACATGGGATGCTCTGTGCTAAACATTAGATTGGAGTTGATAAAAATTGTTACAATATCTAGGAATTGTCCGTTTTTTGTCGTGAAACAAAAGAACTAGTCAAATTTTATTCATGTTCAGGGATTGAGGGGGCCGGGGGGGCGGTTTGACTTAGAGGAGAACGTTGGGCCACCGAACACGCTGCGACGCCCGATCCTTCACAATACGCGGATAGTTTGCCATTCCCTGCCAGCATACGCCACCCAGGGACCAAAGACGTCGGGAGGAAAAGAAAAAAAGGACAACGACAAGGCGTCTCCCAAGTCCCATTAAGTGTCTATTTGCCGGAACTGATTTGCTGATGGCAATGAAGCGCCTTTAAACGAGGATGCCATCATGCGTTAAGACAGACCGCCTAGTCGAGGTTGTAGTGAGGAGCACGGAGCCTCACATGGCTCCATTCAGTGGCCAGTCGTGGAGCCAATGCACTTCAATGTAGACAACTTCAAGCGTCCTACACGCACACCGAAATGGATGGGCAAGTAGTGCAGACGTCACGAGATAATGCTTCCTGTATCATTCTCAAGCGCTAATGTTCCACCCATCCACATTGTTCTCTGCTCATCGTGAGCTGAACTGACGGCTTCCTATTCAAGTGTGGTGCACCAGGCCACATTTCTGAAGTAATCCGGACAAGTCAGAGGCGAGAAAGAACGTCCCTTGCTGCGGGCCGTCGCTGCACCCTCTACTGCATCATGTGTTCGTGTGTCAGTCTCTGCTCAAGGCTTGGAGGAAGGAGCGAAGATGTTGTCTCATCGTCCACAGTCCCATTCGCCCCCACTTGAAGCTCCCCTGACACAAACTGCATCTTGATGGTCCACGTGCGCTGATTGTCGCCTCCACTGCGAACAGTTGTTGGAGTGGAAGGAGATGAGACTAACGACTAGTCGAATTCAAGGCAAGCTGCTGGGACGAAGGGGAGAGGAAAGCGTTACTTCTGTTCATTGAACAACCCCACCCGATGTGCACTAGATCGGACAAATGACATGTGAATTCCTCTCTGTACAGACCGGTCAGCTGCAGGCCTTCACCGCCTCTTACAAACCAGAAACGAAGGATTTTCATACTCTCTGCCCCTAATCAGGAGGGGCATTGCACAGGCCAGTCTCCACCAGACCTTCCCATTTCTGTCTTTCCCTAGATGCTAAACATTTCCTTGATTTCGCACAGTGCGGAAGCAGCGATCCCAGCGTTACCAAAAGGTGAAGCTGTCAAGAGCTGTCAGCTGCAAGCAAGATGAGGTTTCGTAAAAAGAGAATCACCAAAATCTCATGTCTACTAGGCGAAGGTTAATGTTTGTAAGCCTCTCGGTGCCCACTTCTGCCTGCCTTGTGGTGAAGTCCAAATCTACTCACAGATGATTGACGGTTTTGGCGAAAGCCTTCAAGGCGGTGCTTTTTAGAATCCCACGAATAGCCCCCACGACTTGAGCCGGGCATTTAAGTGCTGTTGACACTCGGACGGTTGGTGGCAAGTAGTCCACGGGCTCAAACTGGGGTAAGGCATCCTCGTTCAGGTGTTGTACGCCCAGGAAAGCCATTGGGGAACTGTCCGCTCTTTTTCCTCCTCCCATTGTAAATGGAGAACTTTACCGTGGCAGACAGTGCCACCTTAGCATTTCGGAAGTTGAGGATTCCAAAAAGAGAGCTGATTGAGTGGTAGTAGAGTTAGCAGTTCCACAGCGGTGACTAGATGTATCACGAGGGATTACTCCCTGCTTTAAATTAGTCGCGCTAACTCATGATGTGACAAGTGACGGTCAAACGTGCTGTGCTAGCAGCCAGTTGGCATGCCAGATGGCAAGAAACTAGCTCTTTAGTCCATCCCTGCTTATTCATCCATCCATTCACTGGGGATCATGGCTACAGTTGTCAGGTCACTTGTTGATTAGGGGAAGCGATTTTTACAAACCAATTGGCCTGCAAGTCTATCCATTGAGGCGTATTTGAGGATGTCATGCCTGGCTCGATGGCGAGGTCTCTCTGACTAGCTTCTCCCCACCCGCATTGTGCCATGGTCGAGGAGAATATGATGTAGTGTGCTACGATACTACTTAAATAGGAGGCTGCATCGTGTCAAGGTCACGTCCAGTGTCAATGCATCCTTGACGTTGTCAGCCAAACGCAGGCAAACAACGGGTGACGCATCGCATTTGTTGATTTGAAGTCATTTTGACGGCGAATTGCAAGGTGGTGTGGAAAATACTGAAGAGGTGTGAGTGCTGCTGCTGAGTGATATCCACGGCCACGGAAGGGACAAACAGCTTCAAGGCATTTCATCCAAATGGTTGGTTAGGTTGTTCAGCAGTTGGTGCGTTGTGTGACTGTGTGGAGAACTAAAGAAACAATGCTTCACCAGGGATGGTGCACACGATCATGGGGAAACAACTACGCTTGATGGCTGACGGCGCAGGCAACCTTTTCCCATTGCGTTCAGTTCATTATCGTACACAGACCGAAGGTCAGGCGGAACAAAGTGTGCTTGACGAGCGCACGTTTCAACACTCCTCCACTGTACAGGACCTCAAGGAGCAGGTCTGCTCTTCAATTCATGAATACGAGACAGCGGCGGATTTCGGGGAACCACAATTCAGAACCAAAATTAGTCGCGCCAACTCATGATGTGACAAGTGACGGTCAAACGTGCTGTGCTAGCAGTCAGTTGCCATGCAGGCAGGAGGAATCCCACAGTTCTGCCAATCCACAAATACGAATTCGCAAATCTCCGCTTAATTGACAAGAGCCGCATTTCATACAGCATTCAGTTGGAAGCAGACGTGGATACGCAAGGTGTGGTGAGTGCGATTGGGCGGCTGTCACAGTGAACAAGGACACAGTAAACTTGAGGTGCCGATCACATTGGGCGAAAGAATTTGCTCAGAGGCAGGCATCAGAGCGTTTGTCAGTCATGTCCCAACACCGCGTGGCCAAGTTGGGGCTAACAGGTGCTTCGACCTGTGGATCGACCGTTGGAGGAGGCGATAGGGCTGAACACCTCGTATGACTGTGTCGCTCTGTTAGGAAGTGCTTACTTCCTGGTGCCTAAATTGGAATCCTGTTACAGTTGTAAAGGATGAGACGTGGCAAAATTAAACTGAGGTTGGTGGCATCTTTACAATGGCGCAAGTTAGTGGCTCAAGCACACTCACCCTCGGGTTAACAAGGAGGAATTTGATCATTTCACTCGTTTTGTGTGCTATTCATCATAAAATTAGATGTCAAGACAAATGACTGGTGCTTGAGCCGAAGATGGGAGTTACTTTCCAATCCAACAAACGCAGATCCCTCTAACCTCACCACCTGATGTTTCTTGGAAGTTTCTGATTCGTCGCTGTCTGTCCATATGGAGTACAGCGCAAATCGTCAAATTATAAAGGAGGGATTAAGTGTCAGAGAATTTAAAAGTGCACACAAAGTGGTGTGAAACACGTCGCACAGCGCAAGTTTCCCCACTCGACTCCACAGACCTCCATCCGACGGCCCTTTCCATTGTAATGGGAGGAAGGCGGTGCGAAGCGGGTCAGAGCGGGGTGAGGCAGGGCTAATTTAGTTTCCCATACAAAATCTTTGGCTCGTAGGGCAGCGAAGCGATAAATTGCGCGAATAATAAAAAACCCGCATGCACACGCACAACCAAATTGTTCTCTGTTATGTAGCCGGCAATTAATAACAATCGTATGTCTAACAATCGAAGTGTCCACTCCACAGTGGCTCATGGAATGCGAGAACACAACAAATGGCATTCGACGGTCAATCCTGCATTGTGAATCAAGACCGACTGCATCTGTTTCACAACTCAGCATCAAAGCTTGTGGAGTCAACTCCTCCTCAAATGGTTCGGTCGCTGCCACATCATGCGAGAGACATCAAAGTGTCCTGGCAGACGTGCGAAGGAGCATTGTGGTGGTCGGAGGAGTTTCAACGATGAGGACGACAGACCTCATTTTTGTGTGAGCTGTCAGTGACTTCCTTAGCGATCGGCACGCAGTCTTGCTGACTGCCTTCACCCACGGCCTGACGATTCTCCCACTGAAATGCACTGTGAAGTACCTGTCACAACTTCTTTCACGTCATCCACCATCATTACACGACTCTCACCTCTCACCTCCCACTTCTCACTTCTCACTTCTCGCTTAAGGGGATGAGGGCTGTCCTTCTCAATGGCTAGAAGTTGACGCTGCTTAGCTTGGCGCGTCTGCCAATACAATAGCAGAGTGGGGATTAAGAAGTGGCCATCAAGATGCAGTGATTCCTTGGACAGGAAGCAATCCCCAACGCTTGAGCCGACGCCCAAGTAGCCTTTAATTGTGTGTCGCTTGTCAAACTACATTTTTGGCCCCAAAATGGTCCAGCATGAATGTTCACCTCCGTCAAGCAAACAATTTACCGCACGATTTGCCCTCCTTCCACTCCACTCATTTGCGTCCTACTCCACACGACTGGGCTTTTGTGGCCCTGTAAACTGCTCAACAGCAGCGGATTCTCCATAGCCCCTAGACGACATGCCAGACAGTCTTCGCTTTCAAGGGCATTCATGCGGAGAGTTACCTTGCCTGCGCATGCGTGACAGCACCTCAGGGAGTCGCTTCACCCGTTTGTCGCCACACTCCACTGGCGACAGACAATCGCATGGTCGTAAAGACGGGCGGTGGATTAGGGAGAGATGGAAATAAGAGGACCCAAGATTGTGCCAAAGATGGAAAGAATGATTAGATGACCAAACTTCTTTTATCGTCGTAAAGCCTTCCTCCTCGTCCTCCTCCACGACACATGGAGCTCAACAGACCAGTTCGATTTTGAAAGTCGCAGCCAAGTTGTCTGCTACTACAAACACGTCGTCACACGACTATGCAATCCAACAAAACCGCCAGGGCAGAACCACCGTCTGCTTGCTGAGAACGTGCGTGATGACGTGTGCGATCATTCGGAATCGTGCCTCCTTCCCCTCCTTTCCCCAAACTGCAAACCACTCAACAGGTCAAGGCGAAAATCATGCTGAATGCTATGAGTTGGTGTAAGTGAAAGCATCGCATCACATGTGGACTCAGTCGGTGTCAGTCGCACCCAACCGGACGTTGGAGAACGTACCCATACAGCGTCCTCACCGAACCCATCCACCTCTTGTGCCTCATTAAAGCCATGCTGTGTGAGGTCATGTCCATTAAATGACCGAAAGGTAGCACCACAGGCTCCACGCCACATGGTTGTAGAAAAAGTTCAGTGCGCATGAAGCGACAACTTGGTCAACTGTAGACGTGCCTGCTCAACTCTGCCGAGTAAATGAAATGCCCAAAGGCAGCTTCCAGTTGACCTCTCAATTGTGCAGCCAACCAACATCCACCAACACCCGCATTGAGGGAGAAGTCGCATCTTCAAACCAGTGCTCATTCCTCTTAATTGCACTTTCAAATCTCAACACAACAGTTAATTCTTCGTGCAATGGTCTTGATGTTGGGCAGCAATGAAGCATCACCTCACTCACAACACATTCGACGTCTTAGTTTGCACGCCATTTCTCAAGGTCGCCTTCTCCCCACCAACCGGCTTTAGTCGGCGTGCTGAGTTTTGTTGTAAGTGGTTTAGTGCCCTACGCAGCCTCGAGGCGTGCCGAATGCTGTAGATGCGAGCCTCTGCTCCATCCATCTCGCCTTCAGCAACATCACGGTGTGCGTTGTCTTGACAGTGAGAAAGTGATTCGAGGTGGTGGGGACGTGATAGTGAGGGTTAGCCACCAGGATAAGGCACAGCATGAGGACTGCCGTCGCACACATGCCTGCATGCCAACACTCCAGAGGCCACGAGCGGGACAGGTGGAGTCACGGTGTGCTCGCATTACCGTTAACCTCTAGCGCTTCCTCTGGTTTCTCCCACTTGACGACCAACGAAGCGGAAGGACTGCGTGTGAGTGGCAGCTTCAAAACCCTCTCTCTCATTCTCGTGATGATCGGTAGAGGCATTAGAGCATCCAGACTGAAGCTGTTGCCTTGGGCCACGAAGCAGTGCGCTCATCCATGGTCGTCAAGCCGGCAAGTGCACCTGCAAACGAGCCTCCCTCAAGGCAGTCCTCGCGTCTCATCAACTGTTCATGAAAGCATGCCAAGTGGTTAAAGTGCATCACAGGTAGCGGGAAGTCCATCATCAATAATCTGTGAGCTCCCCACTCGAAATGCACCAGCGAAATTGACGTGGCCTCTGTCGTGGCCATGGAAGACGTCTTCGTCACTTGGTTGGTGGAAGTTGGGAACTGGGAAAGAAGAGGAGTGACCACAACGAGACTGCTTCATCCACGACCCAGAGATTTTGTTCGTTTGATTTTAGCCAACCCGCACATGAAACCTCTTCTTCTGCAGCAGTGGAAAACTAAGCAAAGGGAATTAAATGAGTCGTTCAAACAGAGGCGACTGCTCTTCCACGCACCGAGCACGAGGGCATCGCCTCAACTGATAGTAGATTCCTCCACTTGGAGGCCGAAGAGTTGGCTGATGCCAGACAGTTGGGAAACGCATTCAATCGCCAATTGGCGCCATTGGGAGAAGGCTGTGGCTGACTGGTGTGTGGCTGAGACGAATGAGAGGGAAATCTTGTCTCCTCCTCAACCGGCTGGTCAACGCTGCAGAAAAGCGTCCAACCACACCGACACGCACGATGTGTGCAAGCACCACGACATTCCGGATGTGTTGTTTTCCGGACAAACAAAGTCGCCAGCCTCAGTCGCCATCGTCTCCAACACGCCTTTCTCTCCTCGATCATAGGCTTCCTCCAAAGCCGCGAACTGCCGGTGACAGTTGCCTGAGGAAGGGTGATTGATGAGGCACGGGATGAAAGGGAGTGCATTCTATTCCCTCCACCACTCTACAGAACAGCATGAGCGATGAGTTCCCTCCCCACTTCACAATCGCCTCTTCCTTTACACCAACAGACTGACACTAATTCAGGTGCATTGTGTGATGTGGACAGGTCGCAGAAGGGGCGGTGTATGGAAAGACTGCTGGCACTGTGACACACAAATGATGCATCCCTTTCGTCTGCTCGAGTGGACATTCTAACAAGCTAAGCAACTCCTCCAACAACGCACTTCAGCTAGCTGGAAGACCAACGTGCAGCCCTTTCTCAATGACGCGCATGTTTGTGAGGGAGGGAAAGCGTAGCTTGACGGCGGTGGAGGCATTTCGTCATTGGCACGACTGACTCTGAATCACGGCGATCTTCATTCTGCATGAAGATAAATTCCAAGCACAGTTCTCACTCAACACGGAAGGATTTCGTTTCATTGGCCATTTGTGTGGGCGAGTGCGTCGACTGTGGAAGCATGCATTCTAATTCACGAGGCAGACACGAGGCATAGCAACTATTTGTGCTTGAGCCCACTAGCCACTTTGGTTAATTGAATCCCTCTGGGAGGGTGGAGGACTTGACTTGAGTAGGGGAAGTGAGGTGGTGTGGCGGCTACGCTTCATTCACTGCCAGTGTTGCGCAGACGACGGGTCCGAAATGATCGCCTCTAACCACCACCTAAGTGCCACCTCGAGGCTTTCTTGCGCCGCCAGAAGGGAGGCTCGACCACCCATCCAGGTGTCGCGGTGGTGGAGCGCCGCATCCGTCGCTTTGCCGAACATTCAATGCATTGCCCCAATCGCTTCCGCTTAACTCCCCCCTCTCCCTCACTCTTGCCATGCGTCATTGCGATTTCACAAAGCTTAGCATGCACGTGCTTCCATTTACTTGCGTCGTCCATTTTGAGTGAGCGAGTCATGCCACAATTCATCCCACCTCCTTGCGCCAAGCAGCTTTGAGGAGCATTCATACTGAGCTGCCTTGACAGGTGACACCACCAGATCCACTATATCCAAACACATCGGTGGATCCTGCTGCAGTTGCTGCACAAGTCCACAGTGAAACATCATCACGATTCTAGAGAGGCCACCTACGAATGCTACAGCGTTCCTGCACTGCCAATCAAGTGATCCGCACTCGTCTCGTGAAGGAGAAGTATCACCTTCGCGCCAGTGCTTCTTCCGCTTAAATAACCAGTTCGTCACACTCTCGTGATGACTGCAACAGCAATGTTGTCGTGGCCGTGCAGGTCGTCTTCATCATCTGGTTGGTAACAGTTGGTTAAATAGGAAAGCAAAGTGACCGCAACGACACTGCTTATCCACTCCACTGAAGCACATTGCATAAAGATGTGGTGTGTAGAATGGAGAAGGCAGTCGATGATGTCATGGATAGGCCTCCAAAACGGTGAGCGAACACATGTCCACGATTCCATTTGTGTTGGTTCTTCTCATGACGGACGCAGGACTGCACTCACAGTGTGTGACTGAGGACCTGCCAACCGACTTGTTTATCAACTCGAATCACTCACCACAACAAACCCTCCCGACTACCAACAGAATGGCACTGCTGTGCAGCTCTTTGAAACCACCAACAACTTCTCAATGTCACTCATGAAGTTGTGGTTTAGCACGAACCGTGTTTTGGCTTCACGGTCAGTGAGTGCATCACCACCGTCATCCCCTCCTGAGGTGTGACGTCTGTGACTGCTTGAATGGCTGCGTGATGTCCATTGCACCCACACCAGTGGTTGGCTCTCCTCAGTGCTACATTGAGTAATTTGGCGTAAGGGAAGATCTTCGCGAGTGAGTGCTGGCATCTGGGTTGGGCAGTGTCACGACCACGGTCATGCTCTGCAGCAGCAGCAGCAGCAGCAGCAGCACCAGCCGCATGCTTCTACTCTCTCGTCAGTGTGATGATTTGCAAGATGACGTTGGCGACTCAACATTAGTGTGTGTGAAGTGGCAGAACCACAACCACCCTGATTCAAGCACTACGATGTCGCTTCATCACAAGTCGCGTCCCATCCTCACAACTGTCAGATGGTCAGCCTATTACCTCTCCATTGTGCATCGTGAGTGCTGTCATGGTATCACGAAGAGACTACCGCAGACATCAGCCAAGCTCGAGGTGTCATCTCCACTTCCTTCACTGCTCCAATACTCACTTCCTCTTCCGGTTCTCGAAGTTCTCCAGGGTGCACTCACGTCTGCTGCCACGTGAGAGCAGCGCAACACATGCCTTCACACCTTCGCATCCAACGTGTCCGATTGGCATCGCTTTTGCACAACAAAACACTGCCACCAACGCAAGACGCACATTTCCGTGGTGAGCGCGTCGTCCATTCACGCATTCCTCTCCTCCATCTGCACTATTTGTTCTCAGACTTGTGTTCGATTAGACAAGCTCTCATTCTCCTGCTTATCCTTCTTTCCGGTACAAGACTGTTCGCTTGTCGTCCGCAAGGAGATGCTTCAAAACATCTCTTCTTTTGGCTAACGCCCACGTTACCAGCTGATGCTACCAACAGCACAAATCGGCATTTGCATAAAAAACGTAGCTTTAACAAAATGTGCTTGAAAGGAGTTGGCATGCGTAGACACTCGTCCAGTGTCATCGCATCACACCTGCCAGTGCATCAACATTCGTCACTCCTCGCCGTGCCATCGTCCATCTCATCCCACCACCGCGCACCCGCAGTGTCGTCTCAATCTACAGAAATGACATGAAGTGGGACCGAAACATCTTCCCTTCTGTGCTCTCAGTGGAAGTTGGGAGCCACACATTGGGTGGAGTTTAGTTTTGCCGCGCGACTGGGACAAATATGCGCGCTTTGATGAGCCGCGCATCAACCTTCACTTTGCTCTAATGCTAACGAAGGTTCAAAGCAAATTTTCTAGGCTATTGTTTGTTGCCTTTTCCTTCCAAGAAGCAACATTTGTACAGTTTATTAAGAGGGGCATTTCCTGACACAGAGGCAATGTTTGCTCCTCGCCCTCAGATGGCCTCTTGCGTTCAACAGTGCGCTTCCACATCGTTTTGTCCAAGCATCAAGTCCACTAGTTGTGAGGTTTCTCTCATTTTCACGTGTGAAAATCCTGTTTGTCATTTCCACCTAACGGGGAATCGCGAGGCTGCCCTACACCGCAAGAGGTGGTGGTGTCAAACCGTTTGGATGGAAACAAAGTGGAACAAAGTGGACATCAACATTCCGTTTGTCCGCTCTGGTGACAAGACACGACACGACAAGGCCAGACAAGACTGGACAGCCTACAACTGAGCGAGAGTCAAGCGACTGTCTCTGCACCACCAGACAGCGCCGCTCATTTGTCATCCTCACAAACGACCTCGCAAAGACGCTGTCCGTGATGCCTTCCGCTTTGTGTTTTACGGCAAGCCTTGAAAATGCTTCGCAATTTGGTACTAAAGCACCTCAACAAGCAGAAGCAAACAACAACATCGCAGCTGTGGATCTGCCACAAAGGACGACACAATGCACGTTAAGGCTCTGCTTTCAGCAAGCTGTGGCGTCGGCCACCGATCCGCCCTCACAACGCTCTGTCTCTCCTCCGCCTCCTTACATCTTTAGTCGTCCTTTAATGCAACACTTGCGTAACACAACCAAATATCTCGCCTGTACCCCCTCACTCCCTCCCTCCCTTTCTTCCACAACACGCCTACCCGTCCACATAGTGCGAGATTGGTCGATAATTGCAGATAATTGGCGGTCTGAGTGCCTCACTTGATAAAGCTGCAAAGCTACAACCACTACCTCTTCTCCACGTCGACTGCCTTCCATGCCCTCACAGGCTGACACCGAGTGTCTGACGACCTTCTATGCAAGAAGTAGCAGTTTTACTTCATTCGTTGTAGTTTACTAAGGAATAACTGCATTTTCGTGAGCCTCTGGTTTGGTGGCATAGCACTTGACCGTATCCGAGACTCCAACACGGCGACTACTGGGAGGTCTGAAAGATCCCCACTTCAAACGACAAATACCGCGAGTGTGCTTACGCCGTAACCAAAACTACTGTCAAACACGATTGCAGCAGATGATTTCGTCAAAGCTAAAGAGGTAGTCTACAGCGGGCCATTGGCTGCCAGCCGGCTACTGACCAGCGCCCTTCTAACACCTCATTGGATGGTTGTTGGGTGCCTTCGAAGTCCACTGCCACCTTGCATCAGTGCTCTGGCCCCTTTTCAATGCAATCAACTGTCCCGTCTGTCCTTCACTACTTCTGCAGTCGTCTTTCAGTCACCACTTCCAGCACACTAATCGGCAATGGAACGGAAGCAAACATTTCTGAAGGCAAATGTTGCCTTCATGAGAGCATTGAAACGGGAAGGTTCACGAAGGTGAATGCATTCCCCATAGCATTGCATGACATGGGTCCCTTCTCCATAGCCACGCCTTCCTTTCTAAGAACAATCAATTCAGCCCCGTTTCCACGCCAGTTACGTCTCTCCGCCCACTGCATTTCTCCCAATGTCGTGTCTGTCAGTGAGAGCAGTGAAATGCTCAACGATGTGGCCCTGGAGGTGCATTTCGCTTGCAGTGTCGACGACCGTAATGGATGATGTGTGGTGCCACCACCCTCTCTGCACTTCGATGGTGAGACTTCGCACAACTGTGACATCTGCAACCACTCTGCAACCACCCGACTAGCGGAAGAGCTTGAAAAGCCATCCACTAGGCCATTGGCCACAAGTGTGTAACAGACCAGTGCCATACTGACACCCATCGACAGGCTGCTCTGCATCAGTGCTCGAATCACTTGTCAACGCAATCGACTGTCCAGTCTGTGTCGTGGTTCGCGAACCCTCCTCCCGTCTGGTCCACTTGTGGGAGTTCTACATTTGTCTACATCTGTGTCCCTCAATAGCTATCATTGTGTTGTGTGCCAACAGTCAAAATGCGGCATCCGTGGTGACGGCAAGGCATTCGCCTGTAGTGGCTGAGGACCCAACTTCTCTCAACTCTGCTGGTAGAGCTTCGGATTGCCGTGACTTTGGGACCAATCCGACGCACTCCACTGATGCCAGCAATATGCAACTCGAGACATCGTGGCACTCAATCCAAACAACAAGTGCTGACCGCGATGAGAACTAAAAAGGAACAGTCAGTCTGACTGACGAAGAGGCCTTGAAGATCCTTCGCCAAGCTACTGCTCACGAGCATACACCTGACCTCGACCTTTCCCACATCCCATCGGTCAGGTGTCTTCACACTTCACCGACACCTTGTTTGAGTGCTCGTGCCACTTCCATCCACCATCAATTGTCCATCCTGTCAATTACTACTTCCACTGCCATCTCTCTGCATTCATCTGGAAGAAACTAGGCAAAACCGGCTGAGCATACACTTTGGAGAGGCTGAGGTGGATTCGAACAACTGCAAGTCACTTCGTAGGTGTAATCTCAACAACCATCTCTTCACGGTATCCAATCCTGCGACCGTCTAAAGTTTGCCAGCGGACCGAGTAGACAGTGACAGCTGAATGGCAGTCTGGATGGTGGTCTTAACCTCCCAAGACAAGTTAGTGACCGCACGGCTCTTGCTTTGCTTGGAGGCGGATGTCGGAGGAGGTTGCCGAGGTAAGTGTTTAACGGCACAGCAGAACTTTCACATCGCCTGTTGTAAGGACTGCAAAAGAAGGCAAAGGCAGTTTGTGTCAGTGGCCAGCAGTATTTGATGACTTTAAGGTCTGACCCCTGAGTTCAACACGTCCAATTCACAGGCATGGCAAATCCAAAGGCCGTGGAACCTACCAACCACTTGCAACAAATCAAATTGGAATTACTTTCATGTATTTCACAAAAAAGGGTTACATGTTTAACAGGAGGAAAATTGCTGGTTGGAGTCTGTTTTCGAGAGCAGCCGGTGATGTTAGGCAAAGCCGAAGCGGATGTCTCAAGGGATTTGAATCCCATTTGTCAACTGCCGAATACAATGTTTAATTTGGCATTCAATACGTTTGCTAACAAAACAGGCAGTTCATTTTTTTAACGTAAAAGTTATTTACGTGGCGCCTTCTATGTGGCGAGGCGAACAGGTTAGGTGCCAACGTTGCAGCAGAGGTGTCAGCTTCAGGGCTCCTCGCACCTCTGACCACTTACCTCCTTTCGCCTTCTCCCTCCGACTCCGAACTAGCAGCTTTGGTGCCTATCCCAACCTCAAGCTGACAGCTTAGCCAACAAGTTGCATCTCTGCCTACTTCTTGAGGCAAAACTGGCCAATTCAGCCTCTTCCCCGCATGCGGCGCCTCCACAAACGGCAAATCAGGTCGCTGCCTTCGCGATTGGTTGTGTGAACTCGTGGCAAGGGATTAGTCGGTGTTCGAGGCTGCTGGGTCGGCCATCACTGCAGCCCGACTTTGAGAACTCAGCATTCCGGAGGAGGCACTGGCAACAGGAGAGGCTCATTCATTGCTACATTTGAGGAAAGAAATCACTGCTGGTGAGGAAGGAACACCGCGTCAATTAGACCCACAGTGACAACGGAGATGATCGTGCGTTCCACTAGCTCCAACGCCTTACATTTACATCGTTTTGACATAGGACAGGAAGCACGTAACATCCCCCTCAGATCACCAAGTCCAGTGGCAATTATCGGGCCATTCACCGGTCGGAATGTGTCCTGCTCTAGACAACACCTGGCAGCAGATCAAAGCCTTTGATGCGCAAACAAACTCGAACACAATCATCAAGCACCCATTGATGTCCACGTTGATTGAAGGGCGACACTTTGTCCAACTGAGCATGTGAATGTACTTGCCCGCAGGAAACGAGTTGACGTGTTGCCTCCAGAGACCTCCCAGTTGTAACGTGCAACGGTCAAAAGCGATGCGTAAGACAGAAGGCGCCCCATGGTCGACATGCTTCCACGCCGTTCTTCATCATTGGTTGTTGGGTGAAGGGATCGGTGCATTATCGGTCACCATCGGGATGTCGGTTTGAAAAAGCAGTTGTGAAGAGGCGCCAAAATTAGGAAGAAGGGCAAATCGGAAGATGACGTGCGTCACGCCTGAGTGACTTGAGCAGGAGAGAGGAGGTCCGCAACTAACCAACCAATCTTGGCAACCCATCAGGCTTCAATGCATCTACTTACCGCAGCTTAGCCAGACAATGTTATGACATGGGTGCCTTCGAGGCGTAATGCACTCCCTCCTTGGGTATTCGATCACTCGGTGGTGCAGTGGGTGTTAGAGAGGCTGACTTCACAAACATTTGTGGTTCGTGACAAATAGAAACTGACATCCACATCAGATTGGATGGCCAGCCGTTCATAAATGGATAATAATCCAAGATCCATGTACCTCTCACTGGAACAGCATTTGAAACCCTTATTTTCCTTTGTAAGAGGTGGTGAATTCTTGCAGCTCACCGCTCTGTACAGAGGGGAATTCACATGTCATTTGGCCGATCTAGTGGTGTGACACATTTTCACCTCGCATGAAGATGCCCATCGCCATATCAAGTGGGTTTGTTCAATGAACAGAAGTAACGCTTTCCTCTCCCCTTCGTTCCAGCAGCTCGCCTTGGTCACCTTTGTTCTTGCATTCGACTAGTCGTTAGTCTCATCTCCTTCCACTCCAACAACTGTAAGCAGTGGAGGCGACAATCAGCGCACGTGGACCATCAAGATGCAGTTTGTGTCAGGGGAGCTTCAAGTGGGGGCGAATGGGACTGTGGACGATGCGACACCATCTTCGCTCCTTCCTCCAAGCCTTGAGCAGAGACTGACACACGAATGCATGATGCAGTAGAGGGTGCAGCGACAGCTTACAGCAAGGGACGTTCTTTCTCGCCTCTGACTTGTCCGGATTACTTCAGAAATGTGGCCTGGTGCACCACAGTTGAATAGGGAGCCGTCAGTTCAGCTCACGATGAGCAGGGAACAATGTGGATGGGTAGAACATTAGCGCTTGGGAATGATACAGGAAGCATTATCTCGTGACGTCTGCACTACTTGCCCATCCGTTTCGGTGTGCGTGTACGACGCTTGAAGTTCACTCCTTGACTGCCCCTTAATAGCGATATGTAATGCTCTGTGCTCCTCGCCCTAATTCCGACTAGATGGTTTGTCTAAACACATGGTGGCACTTTCGATCTTCAAGGGTTCCGATGACATTAGCACTCACATTTTGAAAAAAATTTATTACCATCAATGAATCGTTTCCATGCCAGCAGACAGACGCATAAATGTAGTTGGGAAATAAGTGGCAATTCTGGATAGGTGCAGTAACCCATTTTAAGTGCTGGTCTTTGAAGTGGTTCAAGTGATGTTGTTGTCGACTTTCTTTTTTAATTTTTGCGTTTCTTAATGGAGTAGGCGGATTGCACTCAAATAAGCCACCACTTATAATTTTCTCCGTATTTTGATTGAATGGAAATGTCCAGACAAGTGTGCAAACACAGATCGCCAACGGTTCGTAATTAGAAGAGGCCGAGGCACGAAGACCTCCATACCAACGGCTTAATTTGCAGACTCCTCAGCGAGTACAATTTGGTACGACTGAAGGGTCATGGGGTGATCCCAACTTTACCTTTCCATGTCACTTCGACTGTCCCCACCTTTTACACCACGTAACCAGAGACGAACTGATCGTGGGAAGTCTGTAGCCTACTTCTTAGCTTTTTGGGCAATCTTATTGGTGGAACTATCAGTATTTCCTGCTCATTGCTGTTGTAATCGAGCCAAGAGATGAATTTGCATTCGCTCCCATCATGAGGCAGTCTTTCCGACTTATTCATGGATGCCATGAGTAGTTCAAATTTTACACATGCCCAACAGATTCCAACAAAATGCAAACACACACTAAAATTGTCACAACTATTTAATTGTGCAGCATTTGGACTTTTATGCCACGCCCTACTTACTAGCCATTTAAGTAGTACTTGGAAAAAGGCATTCAAACGTCTCGCTGATAGTCTTTACAGACACTACAAGTGCATCAAATGAGGTGTGGTTAATTTGTAGCATTTCTATCGCTACATCTCAAACCAATTCATTTCCAGCCTTTATTAGAGAAATACTGCCTTAATGGTTATGGGTGTTGGTAGTTGTGCGCGGACGAATTTCACTTCACTTTGATTTAAAATCAAACCTTTGGCACCATCGTCACTTATGAAGCATAACTCTAAGGCATTTCTTTTTATTAGGGCTAAGAAAAGTTGTTTAACCGGCCATTTGCGTAGGTGAATGAGTCGACTATGAAAGCGTTTATTTCACACTCCCACAACCTTCGTTTCTTACTACTTTCTTCTTCCCCTCTCCACTGCTACCGAGGCGGTAGGGAGACGGGGTGTGTAGTGGTGATTTTGTTTCTGTTGCTTATAGCATTCTTGCAAACTAGAGAACCGGGGTGGCTGTCTAGAGGTGCCGCCACTGTCAAGCCTTAAGTAAAATGTCATCGCCTATTGCCCTGTGTACGTCTTCCACCCCGATAAACTTTATCACTTGACGATGGAAATCGAGAGAGTGGTCTTAAAGGATCGCGTTTGCTATCCACTGCAACAGGTCCAGCTCCTGAGTGTTGCCTTGAAGACGCAAGAATACGCAATGCTCAAGCTTACTGCGTGCATTAGACAGCCTGGAAACAATCTAATTTGTCTCCCTGTGATTGTTTAATTGTCGAGTATCGTGTCGGATACTAATAAAACGCAACCAACGCATTGGAATGATCACGCAGCTCTTCAAAAGGGATCTGGAGGGTCGAACTTGAGACGATACCCACCCAATCCTCCCTTCACTCCTTCATCGTCATAAAGTTCTTAGCCAGCGCGAGTGGATCCAAACCATTCCACAGATTTTCTCAAACTATGGTGTCAAACAAGGCTAAGTGATGCGGAGCCACTTTGACAAGTAACATCTGCCAGAATGGTGCACCTGGTGGAAGCCACTGCATTAGTCTTTGAAAAGAATGTCCTAGTGTTTCGCAATCAAGGCAGCATCGAATCATTTCAACCTCGCTAATGAATTCGGGATGGCAAGGGAAGGAAGGAATCGGGGATCGCATCTTTTGGTATTTTTAGTGTGTGTAGCCGATAATAATCTCCATGTGAGGCTTTGATAATCTCTGGAATTATTTCCAAACAACTCGAACATTTCCAAGTTTTGGTGTTCGTATGCAGAACGCCAATTTCGGACACCTTTCTGGAACTTCCATCTCAATTCCATTCCTTCATTCACAGCCCCAAATATGCTACAGGCTCAGGGAAGGATCATAGTTAGAATTATAATACAAGAACTGCATGCCTGCAGGATCGAGTCATTGTGGATGGCTGCGTCACTATCGCCGACTCGATGGCGTGTGCCGTGATGGCAGACGCGCAGGAGGCGAAGCGACTCTTATTGTGGAAGACGAGAAGAAATGCAAGTTGGTGAACCTCAAAGCTCTTTATCCCTCACTGACCCAGCCAGTGATATGCAACTGGTCTTTATTGCTTTTCATGGTTTCCCTGACTGACTTCTGTGTAGGCTCTCATCCACCTGTCAGGGGAACTTTAATTCTGCATCGAAGAAGTTGCTGCAGTACGCCAGTCATCGGTAAGTCGAAGGGATGTCGACACATTCCCTTCACATCTACATGCAACATCACCTGACTTGACTGATTTCACAGCATATCGCATTGCATCCTCCACAAGTACAGCACCATCCTGTTGGGAAAAAATGGCCTTGGAACTCTTGCAAGAGTGTCAAGAAGAGACGCTCATCTTTAGCCTGTTGGATCATTTCCACCACCACTTTATAAGGCGCCTTGGCGGCAGACAAAAATATAGCCTCACTTCGTCATTCAGGCTTATTAACAATTCCGTAAGCGACAGAATGGCGTCGCAATAATTAACTGTGGTCGTCATGTTCAACTACTGATTGAACTTAATTGGAGCCAAGGACGAGGTCCACCTACGTGGCCTAAGCAAAAAGGACACAGGGAAAGTCTGGAAGCTTTCTTTCTTGTAGGTCTCATAAGTGGGTGAATTTGCCGTGGAATGGAAATTACATTGTTGGATGGAGGAGTTTTTCATTGGCTCCACGCAATTGGTGGAAGAACGGCAATTGAGCAACGGACGTCAATGCATCCACTGGGGCAACGTCAATTTGTCAATCTTCAAAAACTACCCCTTTTACCAACTTGACGATAATGAAAGCATTATTTGTACGCCTCTTCTCAATTCTTTGAGAATAAACTGGATAATTTGTAGAGATGAAACTGGCATTTGTCAATGAAATAGGTTGCCACACCGCCGATTGCCTAGAGGTGAATGCCAATTGGGATGACCTTGTGTGTAGGAATTTAGCATAGAGATGATGCTGCTCTCTATGTCTATGAGCCTGTGGTGGTCAGTTCTTTACCTTTCTCCTCTGTAATTAGCCTAATTTGAAGGCAGCATGACCAGCTTGCAGTGGGACTCCCTTGTCACGATTGTGGTAATCCATGTGTAGTTTTGCCACTTCTTTTTCTCACTGACACAGTTGCTTGCCACGTGGATGTTGTTCAGATGTTGGACGCAGCTGACTGTGCCATTTATCATTAATGAAGTTCTGCCTTGCCTCTGGGTGAAGGCTACGCCACATGACTGACATACCGAAGCACATAAGTACCAACTATAGAATCACCAAAGCCAACTGAGAGTAGTGTAAGAAAGTTTAGCTATAACAGGCGAGGCATGAGAACTTACCTTGAGGCAGAGATAACCATCGGGCCTCAGAGGGACATAAAATTATCCAGATGGTGTGTAAATAGAGCTGATTGGCTTAAACTACTTACAAATTCACTTCAGTAGCACAAACTCAGATGGTCCACCACACAAACTTACTTATCAAGTAAGGTACGAATGCATACCCTCCTACACTGCCCAAAGCATCTACCTTTGGCAACCTTGCTTAGTTGACACGATAACAAACGCATTTGTGGAAGGTAGGCCGTTCGAACGTCTGCACATCCGTACAGTCTGTGGCCTTTTTCCCAAAATTTGGACAATTCATGTTAATGCTTACATGTTGTGCTAAACTAGGGCGAAGCACTCGAGGCTGTACACATGATTACTCCCATTATGGGAAACACATCCAACGCTCCCTAGAGAATGGGGAAGGTGACTACCAACAACGCATGTTCATCAAAAAAAGGAGAAGATGGAGGAAATGAGTTATCATCGCGCTTTTCTACCGTGGAGTTGACGGAGGCTATGTTTAATGGACGGAAGGGATGTTGCCATGCAGAAACGGAGCGTCTACAATTAAACTAGCAGTGATGATGATGGAAATCATGGAGATGTGGACAGATTAGCATTGAGTCCGGTGTCAACTGATCCCCCAATCCCATCACGTGCCCACTTTTGAACGGATGGCCATCCAATCTGATGTGGACAAATGTTTGTGAAGTCAGCCTCTCCAACACCCACTGCACCACCGAGTGATCGAATACCCAAGGAGGGAGTGCATTACGCCTCGAAGGCACCCATGTCATAAAATTGTCTGGCTAAGCTGCGGTAAGTAGATGCATTGAAGCCTGATGGGTTGCCAAAATAGGTTGGTTAGTTGCGGACCTCCTCTCTCCTGCTCAAGTCACTCAGGCGTGACGCACGTCATCTTCCGATTTGCCCTTCTTCCTAATTTTGGCGCCTCTTCACAACTGCTTTTTCAAACCGACATCCCGATGGTGACCGACAATGCACCGATCCCTTCACCCAACAACCAATGATGAAGAACGGCGTGGAAGCATGTCGACCATGGGGCGCCTTCTGTCTTACGCATCGCTTTTGACCGTTGCACGTTACAACTGGGAGGTCTCTGGAGGCAACACGTCAACTCGTTTCCTGCGGGCAAGTACATTCACATGCTCAGTTGGACAAAGTGTCGCCCTTCAATCAACGTGGACATCAATGGGTGCTTGATGATTGTGTTCGAGTTTGTTTGCGCATCAAAGGCTTTGATCTGCTGCCAGGTGTTGTCTAGAGCAGGACACATTCCGACCGGTGAATGGCCCGATAATTGCCACTGGACTTGGTGATCTGAGGGGGATGTTACGTGCTTCCTGTCCTATGTCAAAACGATGTAAATGTAAGGCGTTGGAGCTAGTGGAACGCACGATCATCTCCGTTGTCACTGTGGGTCTAATTGACGCGGTGTTCCTTCCTCACCAGCAGTGATTTCTTTCCTCAAATGTAGCAATGAATGAGCCTCTCCTGTTGCCAGTGCCTCCTCCGGAATGCTGAGTTCTCAAAGTCGGGCTGCAGTGATGGCCGACCCAGCAGCCTCGAACACCGACTAATCCCTTGCCACGAGTTCACACAACCAATCGCGAAGGCAGCGACCTAATTTGCCGTTTGTGGAGGCGCCGCATGCGGGGAAGAGGCTGAATTGGCCAGTTTTGCCTCAAGACGTAGGTAGAGATGCAACTTGTTGGCTAAGCAGTCAGCTTGAGGTTGGGATAGGCACCAAAGCTGCTAGTTCGGAGTCGGAGGGAGAAGGCGAAAGGAGGTAAGTGGTCAGAGGTGCGAGGAGCCCTGAAGCTGACACCTCTGCTGCAACGTTGGCACCTAACCTGTTCGCCTCGCCACATAGAAGGCGCCACGTAAATAACTTTTACGTTAAAAAAATGAACTGCCTGTTTTGTTAGCAAACGTATTGAATGCCAAATTAAACATTGTATTCGGCAGTTGACAAATGGGATTCAAATCCCTTGAGACATCCGCTTCGGCTTTGCCTAACATCACCGGCTGCTCTCGAAAACAGACTCCAACCAGCAATTTTCCTCCTGTTAAACATGTAACCCTTTTTGTGAACTACATGAAAGTAATTCCAATTTGATTTGTTGCAAGTGGTTGGTAGGTTCCACGGCCTTTGGATTTGCCATGCCTGTGAATTGGACGTGTTGAACTCAGGGGTCAGACCTTAAAGTCATCAAATACTGCTGGCCACTGACACAAACTGCCTTTGCCTTCTTTTGCAGTCCTTACAACAGGCGATGTGAAAGTTCTGCTGTGCCGTTAAACACTTACCTCGGCAACCTCCTCCGACATCCGCCTCCAAGCAAAGCAAGAGCCGTGCGGCCACTAACTTGTCTTGGGAGGTTAAGACCACCATCCAGACTGCCATTCAGCTGTCACTGTCTACTCGGTCCGCTGGCACACTTTAGACGGTCGCAGGATTGGATACCGTGAAGAGATGGTTGTTGAGATTACACCTACGAAGTGACTTGCAGTTGTTCGAATCCACCTCAGCCTCTCCAAAGTGTATGCTCAGCCGGTTTTGCCTAGTTTCTTCCAGATGAATGCAGAGAGATGGCAGTGGAAGTAGTAATTGACAGGATGGACAATTGATGGTGGATGGAAGTGGCACGAGCACTCAAACAAGGTGTCGGTGAAGTGTGAAGACACCTGACCGATGGGATGTGGGAAAGGTCGAGGTCAGGTGTATGCTCGTGAGCAGTAGCTTAGCGAAGGATCTTCAAGGCCTCTTCGTCAGTCAGACTGACTGTTCCTTTTTAGTTCTCATCGCGGTCAGCACTTGTTGTTTGAATTGAGTGCCACGATGTCTCAAGCTGCATATTGCTGGCATCAGTGGAGTGCGTCGGATTGGTCCCAAAGTCACGGCAATCCGAAGCTCTACCAGCAGAGTTGAGAGAAGTTGGGCCCTGAGCCACTGCAGGCGAATGCCTTGCCGTCACCACGGATGCCGCATTTTGACTGTTGGCACACAGCACAATGATAGCTATTGAGGGACACAGATGTAGACAAATGTAGAACTCCCACAAGTGGACCAGACGGGAGGAGGGTTCGCGAACCACGACACAGACTGGACAGTCGATTGCGTTGACAAGTGATTCGAGCACTGATGCAGAGCAGCCTGTCGATGGGTGTCAGTATGGTACTGGTCTGTTACACACTTGTGGCCAATGGCCTAGTGGATGGCTTTTCAAGCTCTTTCGCTAGTCCGACATACTACCACACACTGATGGTAGAAGAAGTCGTCTCACACAAGCATAGTGGAGCCCAATTTTGGCTACAAAACAAGCAAACAACATTTGGCGTTTGGAGTGAGGGTGCTGTTGTCTCGACTTGCTTGTTGGTGAGGCCAGCATAGCATTTCGAGTGGTTGCAGGATGTCACAGTTGTGCGAAGTCTCACCATCGAAGTGCAGAGAGGGTGGTGGCACCACACATCATCCATTACAGTCGTCGACACTGCAAGCGAAATGCACCTCCAGGGCCACATCGTTGAGCATTTCACTGCTCTCAGTGACAGACACGACATTGGGAGAAATGCAGTGGGCGGAGAGACGTGACTGGCGTGGAAATGGGGCTGAATTGATTGTTTTTAGAAAGGAAGGCATGGCTAGGGAGAAGGGATCCATGTCATGCAATGCTATGGGGAATGCATTCACCTTCGTGAACCTTCCCGTTTCAATGCTCTCATGAAGGCAACATTTGCCTTCAGAAATGTTTGCTTCCGTTCCATTGCCGATTAGTGTGCTGGAAGTGGTGACTGAAAGACGACTGCAGAAGTAGTGAAGGACAGACAGGAAAGTTGATTGCATTGAAAAGGGGCCAGAGCACTGATGCAAGGTGGCAGTGGACTTCGAAGGCACCCAACAAGCATCCAATGAGGGTGTTAGAAGGGCGCAGGTCAGTTGCCGGCTAGCAGCCAATGGCCCGCTGTAGACTACCTCTTTAGCTTTGACGATATCATCTGCTGCAATCGTGTTTGACAGTAGTTTTGGTTACGGCGTAAGCACACTCGCGGTATTTGTCGTTTGAAGTGGGGATCTTTCAGACCTCCCAGTAGTCGCCGTGTTGGAGTCTCGGATGCGGTCAAGTGCTATGCCACCAAACCAGAGGCTCACGAAAATGCAGTTATTCCTTAGTAAACTACAACGAATGAAGTAAAAATGCTACTTTTGCATAGAAGGTCGTCAGACACTCGGTGTCAGCCTGTGAGGGCATGGAAGGCAGTCGATGTGGAGAAGAGGTGATGGTTGTAGCTTTGCAGGTTTATCAAGTGAGGCACTCAGGCCGCCAATTATCTGCAATTATCGACCAATCTCGGCACTATGTGGACGGGTAGGCGTGTTGTGGAAGAAAGGGAGGGAGGGAGTGAGGGTGTACAGGCGAGATATTTGGTTGTGTTACGCAAGTGTTGCATTAAAGGACGACTAAAGATGTGAGGAGGCGGAGGAGAGACAGACCATTGTGATGGGGGATCGGTGGCCGACGCCACAGCTTGCTGAAAGCAGAGCCTTAACGTGCATTGTGTCGTCCTTTGTGGCAGATCCACAGCTCCGATGTTGATGTTTGCTTCTGCTTGTTGAGGTGCTTTACTACCAAATTGTGAAGCATTTTCAAGGCTTGCCGTAAAACACAAAGCGGAAGGCATCACGGACAGCGTCTTTGCGAGGTCGTTTGTGAGGATGACAGATGGGCGGACTCTGTCTGATGGTGCAGAGACAGTCGCTTGACTCATGGCACAGATGTAGGCTGTCCAGTCTTGTCTGGCCTTGTCGTGTCGTGTCTTGTCACCAGAGCGGACAAACGGAATGTTGATGTCCACTTTGTTCCACTTTGTTTCCATCCAAACGGTTTGACACCACCACCTCTTGCTGGTATAGGGCAGCCTCACGATTCCCCGTTAGGTGGAAATGACAAACAGGCTTTTCATACGTGAAAATGAGAGAAACCTCACAACTAGTGGACTTGATGCTTGGACAAAACGATGTGGAAGCGCAATGTTGAACGCAAGAGGCCATCTGAGGGCGAGGAGCAAACATTGCCTCCGTGTCAGGAAATGCCCCTCTTAATAAACTGTATAAATGCTGCTTCTTGGGAGGAAAAGGCAACAAACTATAGCCTAGAAAATTTGCTTCGAATCTTCGTTAGCATTAGAGCAAAGTGAAGGTTGATGCGCGGCTCATCAAAGCGCGCATATTTGTCCCAGTCGCGCGGCAAAACTAAACTCCACCCAATGTGTGGCTCCCAACTTCCACTGAGAGCACAGAAGGGAAGATGTTTCGGTCCCACTTCATGTCATTTCTGTAGATTGAGACGACACTGCGGGTGTGCGGTGGTGGGATGAGATGGACGATGGCACGGCGAGGAGTGACGAATGTTGATGCACTGGCAGGTGTGATGCGATGACACTGGACGAGTGTCTACGCATGCCAACTCCTTTCAAGCACAGTTTGTTAAAGCTACGTAGTTTTACGCGAACGCCAAGTTGTGCTGTTGGTAGCATCAGCTGGTAACGTAGGGCGTTAGCCAAAAGAAGAGATGTTTTGAAACATCTCCTTGCGGGCGACAAGCGAACAGTCTTGTACCGGAAAGAAGGATAAGCAGGAGAATGAGAGCTTGTCTAATCGAACACAAGTCTGAGAACAAATAGTGCAGATGGAGGAGGGGAATGCGTGAATGGACGACGCGCTCACCACGGAAATGTGCGTCTTGCGTTGGTGGCAGTGTTTTGTTGTGCGAAAGCGATGCCAATCGGACACGTTGGATGCGAAGGTGTGAAGGCATGTGTTGCGCTGCTCTCACGTGGCAGCAGACGTGAGTGCACTCTGGAGAACCTCAAGAACCAGAAGAGGAAGTGAGTATTGGAGCAGTGAGGGAAGTGGAGATGTCACCTCGAACTTGGCTGATGTCTGCGATGGTCTCTTCGTGATACCATGGCAGCACTCACGATGCACAATGGAGAGGTAATAGGCTGATCATCTCACAGTTGTGAGGATGGGACGCGACTTGTGATGAAGCGACATCGTAGTGCTTGAATCAGGGTGTTCGTGGTTCTGCCACTTCACACACACTAATGTTGAGTCGCCGATGCCATCTTGCAAATCATCACACTGGTGCTGCTGCTGCTGCTGCTGCAGAGCATGACCGTGGTCGTGACACTGCCCAACCCAGATGCCAGCACTCACTCGCGAAGATCTTCCCTTACGCCAAATTACTCAATGTAGCACTGAGGAGAGCCAACCACTGGTGTGGGTGCGATGGACATCACGCAGCCATTCAAGCAGTCACAGACGTCACACCTCAGGAGGGGATGACGGTGGTGATGCACTCACTGACCGTGAAGCCAAAACACGGTTCGTGCTAAACCACAACTTCATGAGTGACATTGAGAAGTTGTTGGTGGTTTCAAAGAGCTGCACAGCAGTGCCATTCTGTTGGTAGTCGGGAGGGTTTGTTGTGGTGAGTGATTCGAGTTGATAAACAAGTCGGTTGGCAGGTCCTCAGTCACACACTGTGAGTGCAGTCCTGCGTCCGTCATGAGAAGTACCAACACAAATGGAATCGTGGACATGTGTTCGCTCACCGTTTTGGAGGCCTATCCGTGACATCATCGACTGCCTTCTCCATTCTACACACCACATCTTTATGCAATGTGCTTCAGTGGAGTGGATAAGCAGTGTCGTTGCGGTCACTTTGCTTTCCTATTTAACCAACTGTTACCAACCAGATGATGAAGACGTCCTTGCATGGCCACGACAACATTGCTGTTGCAGTCATCACGAGAGTGTGACGAACTGGTTATTTAAGCGGAAGAAGCACTGGCGCGAAGGTGATACTTCTCCTTCACGAGACGAGAGCGGATCACTTGATTGGCAGTGCAGGAACGCTGTAGCATTCGTAAGTGGCCTCTCTAGAATCGTGATGATGTTTCACTGTGGACTTGTGCAGCAACTGCAGCAGGATCCACCGATGTGTTTGGATATAGTGGATCTGGTGGTGTCACCTGTCAAGGCAGCTCAGTATGAATGCTCCTCAAAGCTGCTTGGCGCAAGGAGGTGGGATGAATTGTGGCATGACTCGCTCACTCAAAATGGACGACGCAAGTAAATGGAAGCACGTGCATGCTAAGCTTTGTGAAATCGCAATGACGCATGGCAAGAGTGAGGGAGAGGGGGGAGTTAAGCGGAAGCGATTGGGGCAATGCATTGAATGTTCGGCAAAGCGACGGATGCGGCGCTCCACCACCGCGACACCTGGATGGGTGGTCGAGCCTCCTAATCATGCCAGCAGTCCTACTGATTGTAGTGGAGCTTCTGGCGGCGCAAGAAAGCCTCGAGGTGGCACTTAGGTGGTGGTTAGAGGCGATCAATTCGGATCCGTCGTCTGCGCAACACTGGCAGTGAATGAAGCGTAGCCGCCACACCACCTCACTTCCCCTACTCAAGTCAAGTCCTCCACCCTCCCAGAGGGATTCAATTAACCAAAGTGGCCTGTGGGCTCAAGCACAAATAGTTGCTATGCCTCGTGTCTGCCTCGTGAATTAGAATGCATGCTTCCACAGTCGACGCACTCGCCCACACAAATGGCCAATGAAACGAAATCCTTCCGTGTTGAGTGAGAACTGTGCTTGGAATTTATCTTCATGCAGAATGAAGATCGCCGTGATTCAGAGTCAGTCGTGCCAATGACGAAATGCCTCCACCGCCGTCAAGCTACGCTTTCCCTCCCTCACAAACATGCGCGTCATTGAGAAAGGGCTGCACGTTGGTCTTCCAGCTAGCTGAAGTGCGTTGTTGGAGGAGTTGCTTAGCTTGTTAGAATGTCCACTCGAGCAGACGAAAGGGATGCATCATTTGTGTGTCTCAGTGCCAGCAGTCTTTCCATACACCGCCCATTCTGCGACCTGTCCACATCACACAATGCACCTGAATTAGTGTCAGTCTGTTGGTGTAAAGGAAGAGGCGATTGTGAAGTGGGGAGGGAACTCATCGCTCATGCTGTTCTGTAGAGTGGTGGAGGGAATGGAATGCACTCCCTTTCACCCCGTGCCTCATCAATCACCCTTCCTCAGGCAACTGTCATCGGCAGTTCGTGGCTTTGGAGGAAGCCTATGATCGAGGAGAGAAAGGCGTGTTGGAGACGATGGCGACTGAGGCTGGCGACTTTGTTTGTCCGGAAAACAACACATCCGGAATGTCGTGGTGCTTGCACACATCGTGCGTGTCGGTGTGGTTGGACGCTTTTCTGCAGCGTTGACCAGCCGGTTGAGGAGGAGACAAGATTTCCCTCTCATTCGTCTCAGCCACACACCAGTCAGCCACAACCTTCTCCCAATGGCGCCAATTGGCGATTGAATGCGTTTCCCAACTGTCTGGCATCAGCCAACTCCTCGGCCTCCAAGTGGAGGAATCTACTATCAGTTGAGGCGATGCCCTCGTGCTCGGTGCGTGGAAGAGCAGTCGCCGTCTGTTTGAACGACTCATTTAATTCCCTTTGCTTAGTTTTCCACTGCTGCAGAAGAAGAGGTTTCATGTGCGGGTTGGCTAAAATCAAACGAACAAAATCTCTGGGTCGTGGATGAAGCAGTCTCGTTGTGGTCACTCCTCTTCTTTCCCAGTTCCCAACTTCCACCAACCAAGTGACGAAGACGTTTTTCACGGCCACGACAGAGGCTACGACAATTTCGCTGGTGCATTTCGAGTGGGGAGCTCACAGATTATTGATGATGGGACTTCCCGCTACCTGTGATGCACTTTAACCACTTGGCATGCTTTCATGAACAGTTGATGAGACGCGAGGACTGCCTTGAGGGAGGCTCGTTTGCAGGTGCACTTGCCGGCTTGACGACCATGGATGAGCGCACTGCTTCGTGGCTCAAGGCAGCAGTTTCAGTCTGGATGCTCTAATGCCTCTACCGATCATCACGAGAATGAGAGAGAGGGTTTTGAAGCTGCCACTCACACGCAGTCCTTCCGCTTCGTTGGTCGTCAAGTGGGAGAAACCAGAGGAAGCGCTAGAGGTTAACGGTAATGCGAGCACACCGTGACTCCACCTGTCCCGCTCGTGGCCTCTGGAGTGTTGGCATGCAGGCATGTGTGCGACGGCAGTCCTCATGCTGTGCCTTATCCTGGTGGCTAACCCTCACTATCACGTCCCCACCACCTACGAATCACTTTCTCACTGTCAAGACAACGCACACCGTGATGTTGCTGAAGGCGAGATGGATGGAGCAGAGGCTCGCATCTACAGCATTCGGCACGCCTCGAGGCTGCGTAGGGCACTAAACCACTTACAACAAAACTCAGCACGCCGACTAAAGCCGGTTGGTGGGGAGAAGGCGACCTTGAGAAATGGCGTGCAAACTAAGACGTCGAATGTGTTGTGAGTGAGGTGATGCTTCATTGCTGCCCATCATCAAGACCATTGCACGAAGAATTAACTGCTGTGTTGAGATTTGAAAGTGCAATTAAGAGGAATGAGCACTGGTTTGAAGATGCGACTTCTCCCTCAATGCGGGTGTTGGTGGATGTTGGTTGGCTGCACAATTGAGAGGTCAACTGGAAGCTGCCTTTGGGCATTTCATTTACTCGGCAGAGTTGAGCAGGCACGTCTACAGTTGACCAAGTTGTCGCTTCATGCGCACTGAACTTTTTCTACAACCATGTGGCGTGGAGCCTGGGGTGCCACCTTTCGGTCATTTAATGGACATGACCTCACACAGCATGGCTTTAATGAGGCACAAGATGTGGATGGGTTCGGTGAGGACGCTGTGTGGGTACGTTCTCCAACGTCCGGTTGGGTGCGACTGACACCGACTGAGCCCACATGTGATGCGATGCTTTCACTTACACCAACTTATAACATTCAGCATGACTTTCGCCTTGACCTGTTGAGTGGTTTGCAGTTTGGGGAAAGGAGGGGAAGGAGGCACGATTCCGAGTGATCGTACACGTCATCACTCACGTTCTCAGCAGGCAGTCGGTGGTTCTGTCCTGGCGGTGTTTGTTGGGATGCAAAGTCGTGTGCCTGCCGCATGCGTGACGAACTGGTGTGTCAAACTTCATGTGTCGTGGTGTAGAAGGGGAAGGCGTCACGACGGTCAACGAAGTTTGGTCATCTAATCATTCTTTCCATCTTTGGCACAATCTTGGGTCCTCTTATTTCCATCTTTCCCTAATCCACCGCCCGTCTTTACGACCATGCGATTGTCTGGCCCCAGTGGAGTGTGGCGACAAACGGGTGAAGTGACTCCCTGAGGTGCTGTCACGCATGCGCAGGCAAGGTAACTCTCCGCATGAATGTCCTCGAAAGCGAAGACTGTCTGGCATGTCGTCGAGGGGCTATAGAGAAGCCGCTGCTGTTGAGCAGTTTACAGGGCCACAAAAGCCCAGTCGTGTGGAGTGGGACGCAAATGAGTGCAGTGGGAGAAGGGCAACTTGTGCGGAGAAATCGTAACGCCACGTTTGTTTGCCTGACGGGGGTAAACTTTCATGCTGGACCATTTTGGGGCCAAAAATGTAGTTTGACAAGCGACACACAATTAAAGGCTACTTGGGCGTCGGCTCAAGCGTTGGGGATTGCTTCCTGTCCAAGGAATCACTGCATCTTGATGGCCACTTCTTAATCCCCACTCTGCTATTGTATTGGCAGACGCGCCAAGCTAAGCAGCGTCAACTTCTAGCCATTGAGAGGGAGAGCCCTCATCCCCTTAAGCGAGAAGTGAGAAGTGAGAAGTGGGAGGTGAGAGGTGAGAGTCGTGTAATGATGGTGGATGACGTGAAAGAAGTTGTGACAGGTACTTCACAGTGCATTTCAGTGGGTGAATCGTCAGGCCGTGGGTGAAGGCAGTCAGCAAGACTGCGTGCCGATCGCTAAGGAAGTCACTGACAGCTCACACAAAAATGAGGTCTGTCGTCCTCATCGTTGAAACTCCTCCGACCACCACAATGCTCCTTCGCACGTCTGCCAGGACACTTTGATGTCTCTCGCATGATGTGGCAGCGACCGAACCATTTGAGGAGGAGTTGACTCCACAAGCTTTGATGCTGAGTTGTGAAACAGATGCAGTCGGTCTTGATTCACAATGCAGGATTGACCGTCGAATGCCATTTGTTGTGTTATCGCATTCCATGAGCCACTGTGGAGTGGACGCTTCGAGGGTTAGACATACGATTGTTATTAATTGCCGGCTACATAACAGAGAACAATTTGAATGTGCGTGTGCATGCGGGTTTCTTATTCGCGCAATTTATCGCTTCGCTGCCCTACGAGCCAAAGATTTTGTATGGGAAACTAAATTAGCCCTGCCTCACCCCGCTCTGACCCGCTTCGCACCGCCTTCCTCCCATTACAATGGAAAGGGCCGTCGGATGGAGGTCTGTGGAGTCGAGTGGGGAAACTTGCGCAGTGGGACGTGATTCACACCACTTTGTGTGCACTTTTAAATTCTCTGACACTTAATCCCTCCTTTATAATTTGACGATTTGCGCTGTACTCCATATGGACAGACAGCGACGAATCAGAAACTTCCAAGACCCATCAGGTGGTGAGGTTAGAGGGATCTGCGTTTGTTGGATTGGAAAGTAACTCCCATCTTCGGCTCAAGCACCAGTCATTTGTCTTGACATCTAATCTTATGATGAATAGCACACAAAACGAGTGAAATGATCAAATTCCTCCTTGTTAACCCGAGGGTGAGTGTGCTTGAGCCACTAACTTGCGCCATTGTAAAGATGCCACCAACCTCAGTTTAATTTTGCCACGTCTCATCCTTTACAACTGTAACAGGATTCCAATTTAGGCACCAGGAAGTAAGCACTTCCTAACAGAGCGACACAGTCATACGAGGTGTTCAGCCCTATCGCCTCCTCCAACGGTCGATCCACAGGTCGAAGCACCTGTTAGCCCCAACTTGGCCACGCGGTGTTGGGACATGACTGACAAACGCTCTGATGCCTGCCTCTGAGCAAATTCTTTCGCCCAATGTGATCGGCACCTCAAGTTTACTGTGTCCTTGTTCACTGTGACAGCCGCCCAATCGCACTCACCACACCTTGCGTATCCACGTCTGCTTCCAACTGAATGCTGCCGAAATGCGGCTCTTGTCAATTAAGCGGAGACTTGTGAATTCGTATTTGTGGATTGGCAGAACTGTGGGATTCCTCCTGCCTGCATGGCAACTGACTGCTAGCACAGCACGTTTGACCGTCACTTGTCACATCATGAGTTGGCGCGACTAATTTTGGTTCTGAATTGTGGTTCCCCGAAATGCGTCACTGTCTCGTATTCGTGCATTGAAGAGCAGACCTGCTCCTTGAGGTCCTGTACAGTGGAGGAGTGTTGAAACGTGCGCTCGTCAAGCATACTTTGTTCCGCCTGACCTTCGGTCTGTGTACGATAATGAACTGAACGCAATGGGAAAATGTTGCCTGCGCCGTCAGCCATCAAGCGTAGTTGTTTCCCCATGATCGTGTGCACCATCCCTGGTGAAGCATTGTTTCTTTAGTTCTCCACACAGTCACACAACGCACCAACTGCTGAACAACCTAACCAACCATTTGGATGAAATGCCTTGAAGCTGTTTGTCCCTTCCGTGGCCGTGGATGTCACTCAGCAGCAGCACTCACACCTCTTCAGTATTTTCCACACCACCTTGCAATTCGCCGTCAAAATGACTTCAAATCAACAAATGCGATGCGTCACCCGTTGTTTGCCTGCGTTTGGCTGGCAACGTCAAGGATGCATTGACACTGGACGTGACCTTGACACGGTGCAGCCTCCTATTTAAGTAGTATCGTAGCACACTACATCATATTCTCCTCGACCATGGCACTATGCGGGTGGGGAGAAGCTAGTCAGAGAGACCTCGCCATCGAGCCAGGCATGACATCCTCAAATACGCCTCAATGGATAGACTTGCAGGCCAATTGGTTTGTAAAAATCGCTTCCCCTAATCAACAAGTGACCTGACAACTGTAGCCATGATCCCCAGTGAATGGATGGATGAATAAGCAGGGATGGACTAAAGAGCTAGTTTCTTGCCATCTGGTATGCCATCTGGCTGGTTCGATTTCATCAAAAGTTGTATCCATTACGTTGTCAGCTTGAAGAGGCTCTTTGCAATGAAGACCAGTGAAGAGGTTGTCGAAATTGTGCGAAATTATCACATTCGGACCAGATCTTGAGATCACTCGCCGGATCAAAGTTTGTCGGCCGTTAGTACCTTTATAGGATCTGGTGGAGATAAGAGGGAGGGCCGATCGCCATCAGACAAAGGTGAGACACTAGCACTTCTTCATTCTTAGACCGAGGCAGTCAATTAACTTTATTGCCTTTCTTGCTTTGAAGATGTTTGGAAGGCAGTCTGTTGTCCTCACAACTGACAGTGCTGCTTCCTTTCCTTTCCTTGGAGGAAAGAATGATGTGGACGACTGGAATGCTTCCATGTGGACCGGGTGGATGTACGCGCACACTCATGCGGGAAGTCCGTGGCATTCACAAGCAGCTGTCTGATAGGTCATGATCTGACATGTTGCTTTCCTGGGTGTGATCAAACCACATGCGGATCTAACAAAAGGCGACGCTTCGACGCTGAGATCAGTGGAAGGCATTCTGAGCCCCTCTTGAAGTCAAAATGCGGAGGATTGTGGATCAACGATTTGGACGATTTCCATGTCACCGATGCGGACCTTCAGAGGAGGAGGAACTTCATGGAAGGAAATGCATCAGATTGAGTGTGGCAAAGGGAATGGGATGGTATGAGCTGTACAATTAGAAATTGGAGCTGTCCTCCACCGCTCTGCTCCACTCTTTTCTGTCCACATTAACTGGTAGTCTTTAGCGCTCCCATGGTTCGGTGATTGTAGACGAGATGAGACTGGCGAGATTAGCCGGTGGACAGCCGTTGGATATAGGCGAAGGTGACGTCGGTGCTCTAGTTCGACTTGGACTATCAGCCATCAACTGCAAATCCATCTGAAGGCAGGAAATGGTGAGGAGAGTGGAGGTGTCAGAACTACGTCTACACTTCACCACAACCTAATGTACTGGTCGAGAGAGGAAAACTCGCATCGACACTCTCCACAAATCAACTTGTCAGATGCAGACATCAAGGAAACCGTTCATCTATGATGTTTATGGTACTGAAGGCAATCAATGAGGTGGATGGTTGCGAAGCCCAAATTATCTCATTTCCCACAACAGAAATGCGACTTCAGCACCTGCATGGCGCACCTGGTGGTGCATTTCCCTGCCTTTAAACTCAGCCAATGCCTTCTCAGTGTTTTGATGGAATAAATAAGTAGACATCCACGAAATGCTCAACGATGGCAATGGATTAATAGCAGCAAATGTGTATTTTGCATTCGCATCTGTGTCCTTCATCGCAAAGATGCATCAAGTCACCGCTGTGGAACTGCTAACTCTACTACCACTCAATCATCTCTCTCTTTGGAATCTTCAACTTCCGAAATGCTAAGGTGGCACTGTCTACCACGGTAAAGTTCTCCATTTACAATGGGAGGAGGAAAAAGAGCGGACAGTTCCCCAAAGGCTTTCCTGGGCGTACAACACCTGAACGAGGATGCCTTACCCCAGTTTGAGCCCGTGGACTACCTGCCACCAACCGTCCGAGTGTCAACAGCACTTAAATGCCCGGCTCAAGTCGTGGGGGCTATTCGTGGGATTCTAAAAAGCACCGCCTTGAAGACAATCGCCAAAACCGTCAATCATCTGTGAGTAGATTTGGACTTCACCACAAGGCAGGCAGAAGTGGGCACCGAGAGGCTTACAAACATTAACCTTCGCCCAGTAGACATGAGATTTTGGTGATTCTCTTTTTACGAAACCTCATCTTGCTTGCAGCTGACAGCTCTTGACAGCTTCACCTTTTGGTAACGCTGGGATCGCTGCTTCCGCACTGTGCGAAATCAAGGAAATGTTTAGCATCTAGGGAAAGACAGAAATGGGAAGGTCTGGTGGAGACTGGCCTGTGCAATGCCCCTCCTGATTAGGGGCAGAGAGTATGAAAATCCTTCGTTTCTGGTTTGTAAGAGGCGGTGAAGGCCTGCAGCTGACCGGTCTGTACAGAGAGGAATTCACATGTCATTTGTCCGATCTAGTGCACATCGGGTGGGGTTGTTCAATGAACGGAAGTAACGCTTTTCTCTCCCCTTCGTCCCAGCAGCTCGCCTTGGTCGCCTTTGTTCTTGCATTCGACTAGTCGTTGGTCTCATCTCCTTCCACTCCAACAACTGTAAGCAGTGGAGGCGACAATCAGCGCACGTGGACCATCAAGATGCAGTTTGTGTCAGGGGAGCTTCAAGTGGGGGCGAATGGGACTGTGGACGATGCGACACCATCTTCGCTCCTTCCTCCAAGCCTTGAGCAGAGACTGACACACGAACACATGATGCAGTAGAGGGTGCAGCGACGGCCCGCAGCAAGGGACGTTCTTTCTCGCCTCTGACTTGTCCAGATTACTTCAGAAATGTGGCCTGGTGCACCACACTTGAATAGGAAGCCGTCAGTTCAGCTCACGATGAGCAGAGAACAATGTGGATGGGTAGAACATTAGCGCTTGAGAATGATACAGGAAGCATTATCTCGTGAGGTCCGCACTACTTGCCCATCCATTTCGGTGTGCGTGTAGGACGCTTGAAGTTGTCTACATTGAAGTGCATTGGCTCCACGACAGGCCACTGAATGGAGCCATGTGAGGCTCCGTGCTCCTCACTACAACCTCGACTAGGCGGTCTGTCTTAACGCATGATGGCATCCTCGTTTAAAGGCGCTTCATTGCCATCAGCAAATCAGTTCCGGCAAATAGACACTTAATGGGACTTGGGAGACGCCTTGTCGTTGTCCTTTTTTTCTTTTCCTCCCGACGTCTTTGGTCCCTGGGTGGCGTATGCTGGCAGGGAATGGCAAACTATCCGCGTATTGTGAAGGATCAGGGCGTCGCAGCGTGTTCGGTGGCCCAACGTTCTCCTCTGGGTCAAACCGCCCCCCCGGCCCCCTCAAGCCCTGAACATGAATAAAATTTGACTAGTTATTTTGTTTCACGACAAAAACAGACGGCTCTAAGAAACTACAACGATTCCAACCCCCCTTTTAGAGAAGAAACTCGCGTTGTTTACAAAAAATAATCCACATTATCTCCGTCTAATTACTGGTTAGAATAAGCTTCTCAAGGTCACTTCCAGAGGAAAACTGTTAGAGCTCAACAGCTATAACAGTTCCCATAAAATTTCTCCTATCTTTAAACAAAATAAAAAGGAATAAATAGTGTTTAACGCATTCAACAGACACAATTACATTGTTTGATTAAACAATCAATCAAACGGAACTGCTCTGTTGCAAAAGGTTACGCAAAAAACTTTTAAAAATTATAAAAATTATATAAAAAGCTTCTTTTTTTGTTAAAAAATAGATAAGAATTATTAGAAATGTGGATTGTAAATGTTTGTTTGAAGGCGCCGAACGAAGCGGCGGGTGATCAAGCGGCTTCCATTTTAGCCATCGATGCGGAGACGAGATTTGGTTTTCTCTCCTTTGGAGGTCTTTACATCACTCAGTCTCGACTTTTTAATTAATTCTTTTGTTTCCAAGTCAAATTAAATTCAAAGGCGGATGGAATAACTGGGAAAGGGGTTGCTGTAGTGTTTGGGTGTCTGTTGAGACGCGGCGAATGTTTTGTTTGGGTAATCTCAGCCTCCCTTTACCACGTTTTTGATTTGCGGCGAGAAATGGCGAATTGGCTATCTTTTAATGTTAAAAATGAGTGGTTTAAAGTATGAAACTCCCACGACGGGGAAATTGTTAAGCGTCTTTCCCTTTGGAGGTGCCCTTTGTGATGCTAGCGCTTACCGTCGACACCTCAGACCATAAAACGTTGGTTGACATGGCTTGATATTTGTCGCACTTGTCTGCCCGACAAATTGAAAGCCTTTGAAGTTCTTTCCTTTCATGTCGGACGGTGGAGTTGGACAAAGGCGATCGCGTGAGGGGAGTGGAATTTCCCGTGGATGGAGAAATAGCGACGCTCTTTGCTGCACCGAACAGCCGTTGACTTTCACATAGATTGTCAGCCTCACTCACGTCGTGAAAGCTCTTGCCACGTGCTAGAAAGTTTTATGAAATTGAGGCTTCTCTGGTCGATCTTCCGCCTCCCCGACGATCATTCATTAGCCCTCCTGCAGTCAAGTCATCTGTTTACTTGTTAGTGCCGACCAATTAAAACTGAAGAATTCCTACTCCATACAGTATTAAAAAGCAGTTACGACTTATGCCAATTAAATGTTAAAAAAGCTGCTTCCCTAGCCTCACAACACCACGCACGATCACATTCTGTCGTGAGGCGATTGGCTTCATAGGGTGAGACAGCGGACCACTGGAGACGCTTCGAAAGTTTATTCTCCTGACTGAACAGCAAGTGCAACCAGAGGTAGATCTTTAGCTTTCGACTACCGAAAACCTCAAATCGTTTTTAGTGAACAGCGGAAAAAAGGGAGACTGGCAAAGGCGATGACCATTTTTTGTGTATTGAAAAAATGTGCGATCGTAGATGCAGATTCAGATACCAAGAATTGTGGCAAGAGGATAATAAAAGTTCCATTACCCATATCTTTTCTCAATCTTTATTTATGTGTCATAAAAATAATAGAGATGACTCAACAGTTGTTACTTTTTTTATGTTCTAATCCTTCCTTAATTTGCGCATGAAGTAAGGAAATTGAAGCTTGCATCATGCATTTATGCTTAAATTTAAGCGTTTAGGCTGGGAGAACACATCTATCACACCTCCATAACTTTTTAGGGCACCATTTTGCTCATCGCTGACCATCGAAGCCTTTTTAGCACCCTGGGACGAATTAGGGACAAAATTAGCTGCTAAAATGTACATACTACTTAATTTCCATTCCGGCCTGATTTCAGTAGCAAAGTAATCTTTATTGGTGGTTGTGATTTTTAGTTGACACAAATTCTCGGTTAGTCACTGTCTAAATGCTGTTGCATTAAATACGCTTCTTTGAATAGGTGACAAGCGCTGTGAGTGGACCGACTTCTTGAGGCATGAAAACAGCACACATTGCCTCGAGACGTGGCGCCTTCCCCGACCGCAATTCAAAGCACCTCCAAACCAGTCTGCATTGGCCCTTTTTTGTTGCTAGATAAAGGTTTTTCATAGCAAAACTTTCTCGAAGAGATGGGATCGACTGATTAAACTAACAATTCTTTCATAAAAGCAGCTCAACTTGCCTCCATTTCTACCGAGTCTTACACTTCAACTGTCTGATTGCAGGTGGCCATTGAAAATATTTGCAATGAACACTTGGCGGTGGGCTAGGCGAGTGCGGAGCATAAGGCGGCATAGTTTCCTCTCCTTTATTCCTCCCTACGAATATGAAATTGCTTCAAAAGGCAGTTTCCTTCCACATAGAACAATTACTTTTGGGGTTTTTCATGAGGGCGAAAAACTGGTTAAACCTTCCGAGCTTTAAGCGGTACCGCGGGTGTTTAATAATTTGGTCAGAAGCAAATCGTGTAATTTTTTTTTCTGCCTCCAAATGGTAGATCATGAAGCCTATTTTGATTTAAAGTCACTGAGAAAGTCATCGGATGGTGAAATATCCTCACAAATTACGCAGTACAACTTAAAGGCACAGCGGCAGCCACTGAAGTCCTTTGACATGCAATGGGCAACTGGCTGAGTAACTATAAAGTTAAAACAACTTCAAAGTATTTTCCATATTAGAATTAGGTCAACATGGTTTTGTATAGCAATTGCAATTTAGCACTAAAAATTGGTTACACATTTTAACCAAGACCAGCAGAACTGCAAATTCAGAACCCAAATTTTTCGCCTCCACCTTTTTTGCCTCAAAAAGGCTAGGATGTAGAGCTACTTCTACTCTGGCGCCACCAAAGTGCCAAGCATACAAGTCTCCACATAGCCAAGTAATGCTCACATCTTGTGAGCCTAAAATTTATGGCCAAAGTTTGCATCAGTTGTCAGCCTGGTCGTAACCCCACTTAATGTACTTCCTCTCTGATATTCATGAACGTTTTTGCCAGTAAATGGATGTAACCCTTATTTTTTAAGGAACATCCTCCTAATTTCGTTAAATTTGGTCCTTCTTAATTAAAAATAGCGGTACAAGCAGCTACCAAGTGGATCGAAAGAGGTGATTGGCTAATGCGGTGTTAGCCAATCACCGCCCTAGCGCTCAAAATATGTCGATGCGATGACTTGAGGAATTGCCTTCCGTAAGACGATGTTAATCTGAAAAATAAGCTAGTCATGTGGGAGGTCTGGATTTAGAGTTTGATAAATGGAATCACAATAACTGGGCAGGAAGTACAGTTGAGGGGGTTGACTGAGAATCTCTTCCTAATCAAAATCGTGAAAAAATGTGATAAAGGCCTAACGCTATGTTCACGAGATCCCCGTCTTGCTAGAAAAGCATAACTAATAAGATTTTAGTCAAATATGAATGTGGCTTGGAGTTTAAGATGAAATTCGGGACGTCACAAATGTGTGACACTAAAGCGAATTTATTAAAACTAATGCTTGTAGGCTCTCTGAGTACCTCAGGCTGTTCAGCATATCCAAAAGTGCATTTTATTTAAGCATAGACTCCATTTAAGGATAAAATGTAAGCGTAGTGTCTAATGAGTGGAGTTATTTTCCTTATCTTGCAAATGACTTCACCAAGAGGGAGTTACTTTAAGCCCTAAAATCAGACACTTAGCTACACCAAACTAAGCTATATCAAGCCACCAGGGAGGTTGAGGATGTATCGTGGGCTCAAAGCGTTGAAGGCTAGTGGAATACTCTTTAAGAGAACATGGAACTGGCGCCGCTGACAGCGGTCGACTCCCCATTCAGCCGCCTTCTTCACGGCAGGATGCGGCATTCAACGTCCTTTGGGATTGGCTTCGTTTATTGCCTCCATTAATGTAACAAAAGGAGTCATAAGCCGTATGAAGTCACAGAACTATGGCAAAAAAGGCATAACAGGCCTCAAGACTAACTGCCGGTTGCCGAGTGGAAGCCCGTTCCATAGAGACTTAAGTACTCATGTAATTTTCATCACTCAATACAGTTTACGGAAACCTGAACGTATGATGCCTTAATCCAGACCACAACCTGGACCCCATGGAAAGCCAGACTTACAATGACCGCTAATGGCGGAGCTCCGAACACCGAACGCGACGCCTTCTCCCTCCAAAAGCGAGCGACACTTCAAGCCTGCAATCGTTCATTCAAACAAATCATCTTGTATAAGGCACCAATCTAAACACTGAAATGTGGTGGTCACAGCTCATCCAAGAGGACTGAACTTGTATAGGCAAGCTCCTTGCCTGTTTCAAGGATGCTTTTGTTGGCAGCAGAGCGACAGTAGTCTCAAATAAAAAAGCACAGAACAATCTAAGTGATGGTAGGAAAATAAATGAAGCATGCGAACAAATCCTACGGAAGTTGAAGAACTCCCAGCACAAAACAAAAAAAGGTTCGCCGTTTAGCAGGGTTCCTCGCTTTTAGGGCGTCAACTTCACTGACCGACGTGATCATTTTAGCCATTTTATCGAAAGCTTTGAAGAGGCACTTGAGAGTAACAAAATTTGCCTAAAATGACCAAATAAAAGAACAATCCCGTGCTTCAGGTCTCAGTTGCTTCTCGTGGTGGTTTGTGTCTCATGATAAACGAGGTGGAGTGGAATAAGAACTTCGAGCGAGTATCTAATTAAGGTGACGTATTCCTTACTGATTTTAGCTCATTTTTCCCTGCGCTAAGCTATAGCTGCACCGCTTTCATTGCCTGTCACAGCATCGTGTCGCAAAATTCAATCGGCCTTCGACACGCAGCAATCAAGGATGTTTTGGCCGTAATTGGGATCTTTGTTTTGCTAAAATGTTAATTAGCCTGTTTTATCAGCGCATTCCAAAAAGTCGCACCTCTTAATACTGATGGAGTTGGGGAAAATGACACATAATTGCTGATCATCTTGTCGGGGACAGTTCGCAGTGATGGCCAAGGCATCACTTTAACTTGACTAAGAAAGGAAGCTCACGGGGATATAAATAAAGCAAATGGGATCATGCTGGCCATTTCTTTTATGTGCATTGCTGGCAGATTGTTTGAGCAACAAAACCCATCTAAAGTAAGGCTTGATCGGCAGGAAATTTTGCTTGTTCAATTTGGCCAATAGGAGCGCTGTTCTATTTCAAGGTCAACCAATCAGAATGGGCCAACTTTTAACGATTTTTGAAAGGCGTTTATCCCATTAAAATAAATAAAATTTCATGCGTGTTTGCACCAGTCAATCAGTAAGGAGAAAAAGTTGATCTACCACACAAGTAGACAAAAGACAACTTGACAGTTAGGATATAAGGGTGGGATAAATTGAAAGTGACAAGGTTGGGGGACGCGGAGGTGAGGGGCACGGGACAGGTCAACTCTTGCCCTGTCAGGGAGAAGGGAGGAGAAAAATTTTTGCTATGCTTTGCTTCATTTTGCTGGGTGCCAATCTCTTCCTACCGCGAAAGAAAATAATGAAGTTTAGGGCAAGTTGAGCTCGGCAACAGCAAAATAACACATTTGTAGTTGGTGGGATGCAAGAAACCAGGTCATTCTGAATCAGCAAATGTGTTTTGAAATGGGAGTATGCAAGAGAAAAACAAACTCGAAGTTGAATTTCCGGACAAAGAGCCACTTGACATGCCCCACAATCATTGCTGGAGGCCCATGCCTCATTCAACACCGCAAGAGAATCAAATCGTTTAGAGCACATAATCTTTTTTTTGAATCTAGGTGAAATTTGTTCTTCGCTTTATTGTTTGTAGTCATTTTGATCGCACCATTAGCCTGCCTCATTTTATGGACTTGCTAAATGGTGGCTGCCTTTTATCCTCGTACTCCTTTGTCCCTCGTGCGATTGGGACTGAAGTTTATGGCATTACTTTACAAAGATTAGCTCCTATAATCGCTTACTCTTCCGAAATTGCCCGATTCGACATTATTAATAGGACATTTACTGAGTCAGTAGGCGTTTGCTTCCTCAAATGTTGAGTTATGCGGCACGGCGTTTAAGCATGGGGCTTGAGACCGGCCAAAAAAATTACATAAAATAGCAAATGTAGGAGTCTTTAGCAATATGTGTTACATTCTCGCAAACGGATCCAAAAAATTTTGTTGTTATAAGTATTTAATTTTTGCAGAGACCATTTGCAGCGCGGGTCAGCGAAATATCGATCAGTTTATGCAATCGGGAGAGTTCCAAGTTATTAAAACAAAAAGCCAATATATTTTAGCTTTGCTTGCCTAGTACAGTTTGCACTTAAGGATGTGTAACTTTAAAAGTGAAGGAATTTTTAATTAAACGTCTAAATAACTGCTTTATGCAGCTGCTCTTCCTTTTTGCAGTGGCTCTCAGTACTCCTCCAGGTTGACACTACGCGGAAGCCGTCAGAACGTAATGAATATCATTCCGGTGATCAAATCTTCATGCCTTGACCTCGTTAGTTCTTTTTAGGCATGGAAAAATTGCGCCGTTTTTGGGAACAGTAACTTAAAAATGAGCTAAATCACACAGCCATGAGCAGGATTTAACCTCTCATTCCTCCGCCTTACTTTATTCTCACTTCTCAAGCACCTAACTTCAGCCTATCAGAGCTCCGTTTGGCTCGAATAGAAGCAAGGGATGTGGCACGAGTTTCGAACATTTGTTATTTGTCTACAGATACCTTAGTCAGCCCCATTTGGTTTGACATTCATTCCTATCTGCCTAGTCATCATCAGCATCATCAGTGCATCAGTTCTGTTCACATAAAAGAGTATAATTTCTCCATAAAAGGATGACTAGAAGACCTAAATCGTTCATGACCAATTCATGGGAGAGCACAAGTAACTAGTTCACTTACGATTAAAACAAATCTTGTGACAATGCATGAAAGCAGTTTAATTAGCCTTGCTAGGGCATTCAATTTAATAGGGAAGTCGAGAATTCGAGGTAATGCTTTATTTGTTTGGACCGCTGATTGGCTTTCGGTCGCTGATTAGGCTGCATATTGACCTAGCCACGTAAGTTGACCTCCAAGCTATGCCAGCAGGGACAATTTTCGCCTCCATTGAAGGTGCGTAGATTCTGTCCCATATTTTATCACCTTTCGTCCCTAAAGGAGTCTCAGGAGGCTACAGTGGTGGCAAAGGAAAGCGGGTCCGATCCCTGCCACCTTTGACACATTGCGACGATGGAGAAGAAGAGCCTGTAGTGCAGGTGGGAGAATCTCTGACATGCCATAGCAGCGGGTTCGACCTTACAGGGATTCTATACCGATCTCTACCACCTGTGACACATTCCAGGTGAGAGAATCTCTGACGTACGTGCTAAGTACGTCGCTTATCTTGGACATCTACCCCATTCCGACTTCCTTTAGGAAAAGGCAATCAACAACTGAATACACACTTGCTCTAGACCACTCGGGAAAAAGATCGGTGAACTAACGTCTCTTAACGGGCATGTTGACGGTCGCCAGTTTCTCCTACTCCGGAATTAGTTCCCAGGCCGGATAAACCTTCATGTTGAGTCGCACTGCTGCAAGGGATCCCTGACGTGATGTCAAGCATCGGATCATTTGCGTCGAATTTAGGCGCTAGGCACAGCAAGCTCGTGGATGCTTCTTGCACCACTGGTTACATTGTGATGGCTGACGTGGGAGGTCTACCAAGGAAAACGGCTGGACGGACACTCGAAAGAGGGGAGAGAGGCCATGTAGCGCTTTGTTTGCTCGGACGGCTGGTGGCCACATTGACCTCTAGGCAATTCTAGCAGCCTCAACCTCTCCGTCCATCTAAAATATATGCATTCTGTCCATTTTTTGCCTTCTTTTGTCTTCATGGGTCACTCAGGACGCTACAATCATGCTAAGCCATTTAAATTCGGAAGCTAGCTGCAGCTCCTTCTCTAATTTCTTTTCCTCTAAGGTCTACATTTACTATTATTGAGACGATTTCGTTTGCAAACTATAAGCAAAGACCTAAAACTGCCCGACTCTTTACCGGTTTTATTATTGCCCTCTTTGATTCTGCTGTTGACGTGCTTTTATTTCACCTTAGGTGAAGCAGAACGTAGAAGTCAAAGTCCCATCGGTTTCTGGGAGCTCACAGCCTCCCATATCTTAAAGCAGAGTTAATCGCGCCCCAAGTAACTACTAAGAGCAATCCAATCATTTTCTAGTTGTGACTAAGGGAGATATTCCCAAGGAAGAGGCGGTTCACTCAAGTCTGCAGGATTGTCTGGGACAGACAGCTTATAGCGCACCTCCAAAAACTTGCTAGAGACAGCATTAAGTGAGTCTGAGGCACCGAGACATTCTTCGAGTCAAACTGTACCATCGAACGGCAAAGAGCCCCTTATGTCCTTCGGCACAACCTAGCCTTGGCCAAGGGAAAGATGACATCTCTCGTTTTGCCTTTCCAAGCATGTCAGAGACAAAAATCATGGTCACGTTATCGAGGGAGGATTGGAGCTTGATTCGAGGCAATTCAGGGAAGTCAGCGACAACAGTGGAGGCGGTGACAACTGACATCCTACAGAAACGCCTTGCCAGCGGATTATCGGACAACTCCAAGGCCGGCACGGCTCAGTTCTCAAAATACAGACATTATCATCTCCTACACCAACTACTGCTCAGTGTACATTAAAATCGTATAAAGCCACAGCAGCAACTCATTCGTTTATAGCGTTGGTAGAGCCAGAAAAATTAGACAGTAGAGTCCATAAAAAATGAGAACCAGGAGCCCACTATGATGTCCGTAGATAAATAAATTGACGGATTTATGTAATCATTATATTGACAATAATTACAGCCCATAAAACTAAACATCAGGACTATTTTGAAGGCCAATTATAATCAAATTTGGAGAAGGAAGTAATTACTAGATTATCTGTCTCCGAGGCACTTTGTTGATCATTTCGTGACCACTCCTCTTCGCATTTAGGCATTCAGCTACTTCACGGAACCGTTTTTCCAAAAGAAATTTAGCGATTCATCCCCCCTTGTCAAAAATCAGGGTCAATTTAAGGGAGCGAACATAATTCAGTCCACTTAAACAAACATTGCAGTAGATTAAATTTAAGAGCATTCTAAGCATCTCTATTTAAATTTTGATAAAAAATTATTTTTAGGCGCTGCAAAGTGAAGTTTTTTAAGACTGCCATGGTGCAACTTGACAGGTTTTCTTTTATTTGAGTCTTTGAGGTCAGTTGTTTGTTATTTAACTAAGACCCATATGTCAATCCATTTCGTCTGGATTCTGACGTCTCGAAAAAAGTTTCATGTACTGATCATGCCCATATCACACTATTTGGCTTCACTTTGGCAGGTCGTTTGTGAGTGGTCTTTGCTATGAAAGGACAGGCTTCTAGCGCCCTGACCATCCCTAAAAGATGGAGAGAAGGCTTGGTGTAGGTCAAAATACGTGTATTTTAGACGGAAAGAAAGAGGACTGCTGGCATGGCCGGCAGGTCAGCTTACGCAGCTAGTTTCAAGTTGGCCGAAACAAACAAAACACTACAAGGCTATCAACGATCATAACGCCCTCGATTAAGGCAATTGAAACATTGATGTTGTGATGACGATCATTGGGTCGAGGTCTATGTTGTATTCGATGGGTAAATTTTTTGTTTATCTCGCGGTTTCGGTGATGGACCACTTAATGTCCTCACATACATACCCATGCCTTAATCCTCTCCCTAAGTCGAGGGTGTCTATTCTCTTGTAGCATAAAATCCGCTTTGTTCTTAACTCAAGTCTTTGGAGGATAAGTTGCCAGCAAATGTAGTGGAAACTAGTTTAAAATAGCACTTCTCCCAGTTGCTATAATCAGGCGAGAAAATGCAATGGAGCGGAAAAATTGCGCACGATTCGGATGAGTGAATCAGTGAGGATCTAAAAATAATATTCACCTTGGACAACAGTCTCAGTTGTATGAGTCGTGGCAAAATATATGTTTCTATTTAAAGTGACGCTAGCTGCGAATAATGTGAAGATTTCCCTAGGAAGCTGCCCAATTTATTTTATGGGAGCGTCAAATGAATGAAACCGAGGCACCACCGCCTTAGTACGGGCACGGAAACGAAATTGAGTTGCAGATGTGTGGAATGACTGGCATGTGGTAGACGTTTCCTTCCAGTCCTCCAATTACTTTGTGATCAACAGAAGAGCTGAGATGGCGTTCGAAGAAGGAGGATTAGCCATGCGACACGTTGAATGTCAATTTGACTCGCGGGTTTTAATAAAGGAACCACTAAAATGCACTGTCACAGCACGTTTTCAAACTGAACTGGACCCCGAGCAATGCAATTGTGTACTTGCCTAAGCATTATGCTTCCTCGTTTGTTTCCCGAGGAGAGAATTCTTCACCAAAAAAGGACAGAAATTGTTGGACATATGATTGAGGCATGCTTCTGATTACTAACATTATTAACGAATAACCAACAGGAAATTGACAATTTCTCACTATCAATTTGCATATCTACGGGAAGGTGCGTGCAGAGGAAGGAGATGGGGAATTAGTGACTCATCATACAGCAGTTTTCTTTCCTAATTTACAGGAATAATGCCACTGCCAAGGTTCTTAATAATATTCGACCGAATTAACGCACTTTGGATGCTTTAACGCCTTCATGAAGCTTAAAACCGGAAAAAATCATGTAAGTACATGAGATTGTGTCAACATCAACGACTTGGCGTATCAGCCAGAGAGCAAGCGCACAAAACCGTGCATAGGTTGGCATCAAAGATCGCAGTTCCAAATGCTCCCATTCAGTAGCCAGTTTAGCCGGGAATGCAACAGGACCTCGACTAACCAAATCAAACAGCGCAGTTTGTTAAAGAGACGCTTTGCAGTCACTTAGTCTGAGCCAAACTAACAGTACAAAAGTAAAATGTCCTCTGCTTTTTGGATTACTTTTTAAGAGTTTCAAAATGCAAAGCTCGGGGTGCGAATTTAGCATTCCGTTTGGTTAGGCATTCGGAATATGTCAACAATGCTAACCCAAATCGTAGGTTAATAAAACCGGCTCAGCCATTGTATTGTCAAAGTACTGCAAATGGCAAGTGTTTCATCTAACACGAAGGCAGTGAGCATATAATAAACACATTTATTTCCCATTGTTGTTCTCAAATTCATCCATTAAAAACACGCATATATTTAATTTAATTTAGGTCATACTTTATTGAGAACATTGCAAAAACTTGGCCGGCATTAGCGGGATTTCTCTCGCATTCATTTCTGCCCAAGTAAACTTGTTACACGAGGCGGGAATTTCGACCAATTCAGAAAATCGGGGGAGTTTCGAGTCACTTAAACAAAAGTAAATAATCCAAGATTACGATTTAATTGGCAGCGTTATTTTTTAAACAGTTATAAAAACATCTCATTTTCAAATTAGTTAATTTGCTGCGGATTTATAACTTTCACAATTTCTGCTATTTACTATAACCAAATTTATATTTCTCCTTTGTCTTTATATTAAGATACTATTTAGTTTGATGAAGTGCGTAGCGCCTTGAACATTTCTAGACTACGAATGGATGATAGACATGAGGCAGAAATTATGCAGGAATGAGTGAGGAAAGCCGCTGCTGGCACGGACGGGAGGTCAGCCCACGCTGCTAGGTTAAAACCGCCGCCAACGATCAGGAAGGCCAATTAGCAGTCAAACAAACAAGGCATTGCATGGCTTCTCTCTTCTCTAAAGCGTCGTCCCCAACGCTCCTCCTGGTAGACCTCGCGCGTCGCTCAACAAAAAGTAATCAGTGGTATGAGAGGAAACACTCACAACCATGTCCGGTGCCAAAATTCGAAGCAAAATGAGACGATGGAGGTTCGTTCGGATCAGGAACTTCTCGCGACCATTAACGCACTCTTCGAAACGTTGGTCCAAAGGGTCGCCCTCCCAGATGATGCACAGCTACTGTCGATTCATTTCATAATAGCTTTCCTATAGAGCACAGGATTAGGATAGGTGTCGGGGACGAAAGCCATTCTAAGCCCTTGAACTAGGCACTTCCTTCACACTGTTGCAATATTAGGATAGAAAATTTACAAAGTCAGGTCTGCATTTTACTTCCACCACTGTAGCGCCTTGAGCATCCCTAAAAGACCAAAGAAGAATGGAAGACGTGGGGCTGCGTGCAGGGCCGGGAGGCCAGCTCAATCACTTGATTGACCGAAGGCCAACCAGCAGTGCAAGCAAACAAAGTACTACGAAGTATTTTTAACACTGTTAGAGAATTCTGTTGAGGAAAGTGTTAACGTCCGCACCTTCAGCTCAAATTTTAGGAGATCTACTCCCAAGATGTCTAGTTTGATCCTGAGCTTTTTTATCAAAGAATCTTGAAAAGGCGCAAATGCTAATTCTAGAAAGGCGAGGAGTTGCCTCTAAAATCGGTTTGTTTACAAGGACTCCTCAGCCCCCACCGTTTGGTTGGATCGCCCAGGAGTATTCTTCCCCACTTACACGGATGCCTCTGAACGTGGTGGCTCACAACAACATTGCTTGTATCATCACCTCGTGGCTAATATCCAAAGTCCCACCAGTGCTGAGCACTTTGACAAAGTTCATCGAGACAGGTGCGTGAAGGATCGCCATTACCATGAAGGCTATCATCCCACCCCGAATGGAATGAACTTCTGCTTGTAGTGACAAGAATGCCCAAAGCAGGAAACATGGATTTACGAGCGGGAGGAATGGGGCTGCTAGCATGGCCGTGAGGCCGGCCCACGCAGCTAAGTCGAAATCGCCACCCGCGACCAGGAAGACCAACCAGCAGTCCAAGCAACCGAATCGCCACATCTCCCCTTCCAAGGTTCCATAATTACCTGTTATAAATCTATTAAATGCACTTCATTTAAGAGGAATCGTGATGAAAATGGGGAAAGCGATCACTACGCGTAAAGTTGTAAATGGCGCACGGCACAAAGCTTGGTAATTTAAACAATGAAATCGACGCCCTTTCTACAAAAAAATGGCATTCGAGGGAAAATAATAAACTGGTGTCGTTAAGGAATGCTAAAAGTTAATGTAGTATTTTGCTTGCTGTAATTATCGAGCTTTGCTATGGTGGGGGCTTGATTCTCCCTTGAAGTAGCCAATTGGGAGGCGATCACCTGTTCCACCATTCAATTTTTATTATCCATCACACCACTCTGTTGGTGTGTCACGTGATCCTGCCATTTTCTGTCGTCACAGCGAAATTATGACCATCGAAGGAAAAGGCAAGGATATGCGGAGAAGGAAAATAAAGTGAGTCAGCAGCTACATTCCTTTTCTTCTTCTTCTTCTTCTTCTTCTTCCTCCTCCTCCTCCTCCCCCTCCTCCTCCTCCTCCTCCTCCTCCTCCTCCTCCCCCTCCTCCTCCTCCTCCTCCTCCTCCTCCTCCTCCCCCTCCTCCTCCTCCTCCTCCTCCTCCTCCCCCTCCTCCTCCTCCTCCTCCTCCTCCTCCTCCTCCTCCCCCTCCTCCTCCTCCTCCTCCTCCTCCTCCTCCTCCCCCTCCTCCTCCTCCTCCTCCTCCTCCTCCTCCTCCTAGAAGACACACGTTGTCTGTCTTGCCAAATCGAGGGGTATGGCGATAATATCGAGTGATTGAGAAGCTTTGTTTTACATCAGCATTTGCAAAAAAAAGGTTGATAGATGGTTTGATGGCGGCGGAGTGCGTTTTGTCTGCCACTTCTCACTCAAAGCCATGCAGTTAGCACGTCTGTCAATCGGCTAAACAACCAGTCAGTTCGTGGACAAACTTAAAAATGGGCTTTTGACAGCCAATTGACACATTTGTGTGGATTTTAGCATTGCCATTTCCCAGCGACAGTAAGAATCATTCAGTCAAGAGTACAGGCAAAAAATCTTTCATTTCTGTTGCGTTTAGAGGTTCTCATTTCGTTATCTTTGTTTGCTTTTTTTCCAAACTCCCAGGCAACTTTCCGTCACACACCCTTTTCGTCCTTTTATAAGTCCCTTTACGAAAATAATTAAAATGTCCTTAAAAAATGAAGTGTTTTTTGAACTTCTCATCACCTCGCTCGCGCTGCTGAGGTAGCGCACTGGGGGAAGGGGCAAACAATGGGGTCGAGGCATCACCTGACCGATGGAATGGACGTCATGGTGAGGACGAAGATGCGCTTCGAAGGGTACAGCGCTCTCGTACACCAGCAAGAAAACAAGCTAAACACAAAAACAACAGTAGTGCGTAGTTCTCACTAATGATGGTCTGAAGTAGGCGGCAATGTCTCTTTTGTTTCAGACTGCTTCGAGGTCTACAGACAAATTTGTTAGTTTGTCGCTTGAAGCGCAGTTGGCACTGCCTCAAAGACTGATGAGCTGGAGGTCATTAGTGGCCATAATTGGTCTATATTTTGGCCTACCTTTGCCGTGGCAAAAATAAAGTATCGATGGGGTGTTTATAACTGTCAAAAAAGCGTCAGATGGTCACCTTTAGTTGAAAAACTTCCACAGATGTTGAATGCGTCGGTGGTGGTGGTGGTGGTGGTGGTGGTGGTGGTGGTGGTGGTGGTGGTGGTGGTGGTGGTGGTGGTGGTGGTGGTGGTGGTGGTGGTGGTGGTGGTGGTGGTGGTGGTGGTGGTGGTGGTGGTGGTGGTGGTGGTGGTGGTGGTGGTGGTGGTGGTGGTGGTGGTGGTGGTGGTGGTGGTGGTGGTGGTGGTGGTGGTGGTGGTGGTGAGAAGGAGGAGGAGGATGAGGGGGAGAGGAAGGAAGAGGAAGAGGAGGAGGAGGAGGCGAAGGGGTGAGGAGGAATAGGAGCAGTGGAGTTTCTTACTGGTACTTCATTGGACCAGACCTCTCCACCATCTAACGACCTTAACAGCATCCCTCCTTCATTGCACACCGCCGACTACTTCCACCATTTGTAACTCTAATTAAGCCTGTCTAGACAGATTAAAAATTTGCCGCTTCAGTGCTCCACCCTAATCGATTAAGAAAGCATTAAATCCTTCCATATTGAGTGGTAACACCCCAAAATTTCATAGTACAAATGCGCTCCAGTAATGTTGTCATATATTTGATAATGCCGGCTCAAACTTTGAAAGCAGTCCCAGCGTGACTACTACCACCACTATCGTTGCAAAACCGGACAGGTACAGACATGCACACACACACAGAGAGAGAGAGCGAGAGAGAGGAGACATGTCAAAGACAACAGTTCAAAAGTCTACTATCTGCAGTCAGTCAGTTGTGTATGACTGCAGGTTCTTGAATAGACGGGTGGATAAGTGAATGGGATTTGCGACCAAGTGACTACTCAATATGTAGCCACTGCGAAACAAGTCGTTGTGAGCTCTCGGAGGCAACATTGGAGAGTAGAGGCAGAATACCATCATTGAGTATTGAAGGATCCTCCGTTGGAGTTGCATTCTGCGCATTGGAGCCGAGACAACAACATCCAATAGCTCGAATCCTCTTAGAGCCAGTGGAATGGCTTGAAGTGTCCTCCAAAATGAGTACAAAGTAGGCCAGAATCCTCCATTGAACTAATCGTACCCCAACTTTGTTGAAGACCTCCGGTTTGTCCAAACCACACGGAAAGGGTGGTCTGAAGTTGAGAACTAATTCACTGCTATTAAAGACATGATCTTTGAGAATTAGAGCAGTCGAACTATCGCCGTTTGCAACTCGGTCGGCAAAGTCTGCCGGCAGACGGATGTTGAAGCCTTTACGAACGCACGTAGCCTTGCCATTGGTGACGAGGCAGGCGCGTAGACGAAGTTTAACTAATAAGGGAGAGAAAAGTATGCACGAATTGGACTTTGGCAGAAGATTTTAGTCACGAGCAAAAGCAATTAGTTTGTTATTACTTCCGTTTCTGTGTTTCTGCTCTGTGAAGCAAAAGATCATGTGATTTTCTGAGGCCGCAATAGATTTGCTAGCGCTTGAGGCAGAGATGAACGAATGTGGTGGGTGCCACCTTCCTTCAGCCTGTCTCAATTCCTGAGGCCAAATTTTGGCGACTTAGACGATTTGTGCAGTCACATTACCAGACCACGTTTATGATTGTCTGGCTTTTTCCTTATGAAGGCGAAAAGTTGAAAGAATCCTTGCAAATATTCCAATTCAAGGAATGGAAGTGCTAAATGAATGAAAATAACGCGTAGGGGCACTGATGGACCAAATCTATTTACCTACGCGTTTCTTTTCCGAGGCCTAGCAATTGTCTGTACCAGAGCCTGCCACGGTCTCGATACGCACCTAAGATACGCAGAAAGACGTGGCCTCGTAACAAAGAATACACACACTTCTCACATTTTTGGTCTTTCAGAAATTGTAGGAGAAAAGGAAGGCACACAGAGGAGGCATAAGCCAAGGGAAAGCGTGGGTGGGACGAGCCAGGGTGGATAATTGCAGCACAGTGAGATCTGGAATTTGAGAGAGTTCACATGATCCTGCTATACGGCCATTGTGAGATATAATTGCTGCCAACTCTGTGGACACAACAGACTAATGGGAATGCACATGTGTAAATGTAAGCATCCATTAATCTTGTGCCCTAAATTAAATATATTTTCCGTTATATGTAAACAGGTTTTTGAGCCTAGTGGAATTACATATACAACATTTAATGATAGATAAAAACTTTATCTTATTCAGACTTTATTGATCTTTTTTATTATTGCTCTGACTATAAAAATGTACACAATACTTGGTTTTTTTTGTTTTTTTTTGTTCCCTATTCCACAGAAAAACGCCCACCATAAAGTTTTTAGAGCAAAATTATTTAAATCTATGCTAAATATGAGAAATTTTTTAGAAAATGCGACTTATTCTGAAAGCGGTTTGTTCGAACAAGTCATTTCATCTGGCGGGTCGCCCATGAAGCGATGACGTGTCCGGATCTGGCCTATTGGCGCCAGAAGGGCCCTTCAAGGTCAGAGGTTCGCCTGTTAGTCAGGGGAGGTAGGTACGGCGACAGTATCTCTGTCTGCCACATTGTGGGTTAAATGTAAACAAGTGAAATAATTATTCCTACCAAAGCTTGCATGAAAAGGCTGGAGATAATTCATTTTGCCGGTTTGATGTGGCCCAAGCACCTCGTTAGTCCTCTTTATTTGTGGTTGTCAAATTTTCAAACCATTTTTTATTTAAAACGTAGGGTTAAGGATGCCTTCTGTGACTGATCAGAGCTCTGTTAGCTGACAGTGGAAGAGCGGTCAGAGTAGTAGTGGAAGCACATGAGATTGACCCTCTGCCAACAACTTCGGTCAGCTATGGAGGTGAAAGAGAAAAGATAATTGAGGAAAGGACGCCTCCCATTAGAACGCCCATTTTGCTGAATCTTGGGAAATAAACGCAAATTGGAATCAATGTAGCGCCATTTTGGAATCTGATAGAGTGTTATCGAAGTGTTGCCAAGTTGGATTGATTAAACAAGCAGCATAAAGCCCAAAATAGACAGGAGGCTTTCGGCTTTCTTTGCAGAGTAGTGTACTCTTTCCTTACGACCTTGAACACGCTCCCGATAAAACATCCATCAGATGAGCTTAGTAAAGTGGGGCACGAGAGTGGACTTAACTCACTGCCAAAAAATGGGTGGGAATAGCAGGATGCGGGAGTGGAATGTCAAAGCACTCCGGCATACACAAAACCTAGTCCGCTTGTCGAAATCAATTCTAGTAGCGAAGAGCGCCTTCTTGTGGTTAATCGGACAAGTTTGAGGCTTACAAGAAAGATGCGGTTGCTGCCGCCTTCGACATGCCGATTTGAGGCCGTCTTATGCTTTATCGCGGCATCAAAAAACCTCGCAATCTCTAGCCGCAGAGAGGCACCAACCAAGGGGAGAGCTAACTTTGCAAGGCTACAAATCTACCAACTTGGGTACAAAGATGTCTTCTTCTTTGCAGCATCCATCTCCACCGCATTGTCAAGGAGGTGTCGGAAATCGAGATTTCGAATTTCGTGAATCTCAAACCGCAGACATCCCTCCACCTCGCGTTGTATCAACGACACCAACACGTCCGCGTTCAATTGATAGACCTAAAAAGCGCAAAGAGGCATTACAAAGTCCTTTTTTTATGTCACTAAACACTTGAATTGGGACTAACCTCCGTCAACCATAAAAATCGACAAGCTAGCGTGTTAAAACAAAGTTAGCCCGCGTTCATGGCTAAATTTGGAGAGCAGAATGCCATTAGGGAGTGAATAATTTAAACGCTCGGATATTAGAGGTCGGGCAAAGTCAGTGGTATTAAAAAAAAACACATAGGATACTTTTATTTCGTTGCGCTTAAACCAAATGGAGTCCTTTGATGTTGCGTGGCCCTATTTTAAGATTCGCCCCTTAAATGTCCGAAATCTTTTTAGCGCGATTTTTGAACCAAGACCAAATTTAGAAGGCAGAGACTTTGAATAATTTACGACGGTCTCAGTGCCCCCTCCCTCCGCCCAATAATAGGAGTTAAGAGCAAGCCCAGCCGTTCACCTCCATTTTCACGCCAAACTAGCCTCGGTAGGCAATTATAGGCCAAAAAATTGTGCTCCAATTTTGTCGCTGGAGTAGTCTCTAAAAAAAGGTTTGAAGATTTGTGACTACCTATTTATGGGCCGTTCAGTTTTGGGAAGGCCTTTGCACTTCCAAAGCGGAAGGCTTTGTTTTACTGAAGAGCGATAATAGGCGGACAAGGAGGAAAGGCATGCAGTGTTTAGCAATTTGGGGAGTTTAGGGAGTACTGGCCAAATGTCCTCAATGCTTCTGATCCTTGAAACAAAAGTAAGACGTGCGTGCTTCGCTTCCATTTGATGCGTATCGTGGGTGTCACACATATGTGCCGCGAGAAATTTCCTGCTCTAGGCTCACTGATATAGATACGTCTTACACATTGAACATAGCCTGGTTGGGAGCAAAGCAATAAAACCGATGCCACAGAACGTCGTTGGCCTGGGTTCAATTATATTTCAGTTTTTATACGAAATTTGCATGTTAATTGGTGGGCCAATTGTCTGCAACAAACCGTTCCAATTCTGCTCGTAGCATTTTCACAATAATTCTATTGATGCGAGCGTTATTTTAGCGTTGGTGAATATTAAAATGGTTCATGTTTTGGAGCTGAAACTGCGCAGACCCTCTGCCCTCACGGAGCGGTCTCCATAACTTGAGAACAGGGTAACACTTTAATTCCTGCGGAATTTTACCGAAAGCATCCAACTCATCGTCATTATCAGTCTTCCTATAACTCAACTGCCGTATTGGCTTAACAAAACGTTTCCTTTTAATGTCACCCATATGTGACGGGTGCTTTTAATTGACCACATTGTATCCCTGGGCCACTACCAGAGCGTTTGGTCTTAAAGTAGCGCTATAAGCCTAACCTTCTTCTCATGCATGGCTTTTGGAGGCAACTTACTACTAGAGAAGCATAATGTTTCACGAAGGTATATTTCATAGTGTGACCAATTCCCAGTTTATTGCTATTTTAAACCCTCCCAGGAGGCCTTTGCTTGCGTTCAAATTACGACAAACGCTAAATAAAACAGTTTTCACTTTTTGGTTTTTATGGTCGAGCTCCAATATTGATGGCAATGATTCAACTAAATACTAACGAAACTTAAATGAAGAACACATAAAGTGAAAATGTTAAGCTAATTTCCCTTCACTACACCATAGCTCCCTTAAGGAAAAATAAGAATTGTTTACAAGTGCACTCCAACTCTACTCTTATCGAATTTTACTGTCGTTTTTTTTTGCTTTCTACGGTCTGAAAACTCTTTTTATTTTTTTTGCAATGCATTGCCGACTAGTACCCTTTTAAAATCAAGTGCGACTTTTACTTCTCCGTGAATAATTGTCTGTTAGATTTTGAAAGGAATCTGTATCAAATTAATCGGCGGCTATATTTATCTTCAATTGTACTTTTGTTTAAATAGGCTATTGAAAGTAACCTCATAGTTTTGTTCGCAGGACAGTTTTTCCCTCTTGTGTTAGTGCCTTTCTAAAGTGGTAGAGGGGAACAATAGGTATTTTTTTAATTATTTAGCCTTTTAACTGAAAGGAGAAAAACTTTTCCTCTCCATCTAGGCGAGGCTTTACGCGTCCAAGTTACGCAACTCACGTCGATGCACGGCTTACACCTCTCGCAGCTGATATCAGTGGTTAGGGTTGACTTTCCCCTCAGTGTGTGATAGTTAAATCGGTACTCTTTGGTAGCAATAAGTAGTGCTTTTTCACCCGGTTTTCTGCCACTGAATTCAATCACCATCAGCCGAAGTTGAACCTCCTCTTCCGATTTATTAAAGGGCATTCCGCAGTCGAGAACAAAATCTAACACCGATGGATGACCTTCGGAAAAGCGTGGACATCCACAGACTGCTGTGACTGCTCCACTAGTTTGTACGAAGTGAGATTTGAATCCAATTAGAGCTGCCTTTACGATGTAGTTGGAGTTCTTCCAAGGCTTTGCCGCAGGCAGGTTTGTTGCATAGAAGAGATGGACACGAACTGTGAGGTTGTTTTTTCCTGTAGCATCGATGAAAATACGATAGTTGATGGTTCCACCTGGAGCTTCAGCAGTAGTAAAGCGAGGAATAGGCGAAATGTGAGGGAGGGGTGGAGTGGCTATCGGCGTCGCTGCAGTTGAGGAAAGCGTCCGTTTTCGTGATGGAGAAGTGTGAGTTGACCGACTGACTTGTGTGCCCAAAAGTGAAATCAATTCGGAGAGACTTGCGCCCATTTCGTTCTTAAGAGGCTTCGGCGACAAGCTCCCTAAGGTTGTACGACGAGCAGCTCTTAGAGATTTTCTTCGTTCTGCAGTCACGGACTCTATTTTGCTTCCAATCGGTCTGACTGTGGTTGGACCACCTTGAACAGCATCTGGTTGTATGTTTGTGGTTGGTATTAAGGCTGGAATAGGGGACACCCCATTGTAACCTTCTTTTGCAAGATCATGAAGAAGAGAGGTGGATCCAGATCGTGGTCGCTTTGTCGGAGGAGCAAGGTAGCCCCCAATTGTCGTGATGGTACTCTCTACCTGAGGACTGCCCGCTACAGGTGAAGCCTGGAAGGAACAGATGGAAGATCTCGCGGAGGCATGATGAGGACTGGTAGCACCATAGAACCTTTCGGGATGGCTTCGCAATGGAAGTGACTGGATTTCGGCAAAAACGGAGCTGCGTCTGGATGTATCCCGCGTGCGTGGGGCTGTTTGAGGTGAGGTGAGAGCGAAGGTCTCAATGGCTCGACGAAGGAAGTTCACTGGGTTGGTGGTCATCCTGCCAGAGGCGTGGACATGTCGTGTGCGTTTGCGTTGCGGCCACCAGGGTGATGAAACAGCCAAAGTAGCCGCACAAATAAAAGCTGCAATTGTTGCTAGGGTGATGCATATCACCAGGATAACCGTTGTCACACTGCTTATCATTACTTCTGCCTTTCCTTCCCAGCTCTAATCCATGCTTTCCTATTCAAGCTAAACAAACCAAATGCCAGTAATTAATAGCTACAGCAACTAAAGGGCATCAGATTCCCCATTTTTTCCAAAACAAATATTTTTTTGAAAAATGCATTCCCAGTGTAGAGGCGTTAAATTAGGCTGGCAATGAACTGTTGCTATCACTGCGCCCCTCCATTAGTTCGAAATTTGAATGGACAAAAACAATTGAAAGTGTCGGTTTATTGTTTTGTCTCCCAAAAGGAGTGAAAACAAACTTTTATTATAGCCGAAATGACTTGAATCTTAGGGAACTGATGCAATTGTGGGAAATTTGTGGTGATGCGGTTATTTGAAGGAGTCTATAAATTCAAAGGAACCTGTGATGTAGAATTAATTTCCAAAAAGACACCTCAGCGTTAAGTGCTGTTAGCAATAACTGTGGTAAAAATACCGCTTAATAAATTATTCACCCTGAGGAGGAGATAATTGAAGAGTGTTGGAGTCATAAATAATGCTCTAAAGTTAATGGCTTTAAGTAACTTGTCTACCTATAGGCAACTGCCATTATCTAAATTAATCAATGCTTACAATGTAAAGATCGCTGTATTTATAAGAAAGACTGTGCCGAATCGTCTATAGAATTTATTTATCCGATCACTGCCTCTGTGTACAATGTTTGAACATTATTTTGAAGACCAAAATGACAGCTGAAAAATTCGAATCGTCATGTTCCACTAAAAATATAGGTTGATAAGTGAAGAACAAACCCACCGGAAAGCTTTTCCCAGTAAAATGAACAAATGCAAGAGAGACTGGCCAATGGGATTTTCGATGAAAATTCAACCAATCAGAGGAGTGATGTGAATTGACCAATCAGAATGCGCGGTAATCTTTTGGAGAAGCCATGCAAATAGCCGCAAACTCGAGCAAACACTTTTTTCTCCGATTAATTATATGCGCAAATCTTATTAGAATGCGTGATTGCTGTGCGTTTCGGAGCTGTTTTTGTCAATCAAAGCCACTACTGCTTGATTCCTGGGAGCTAGACGCTGAGGAGAGACTTTAAGCCTAAAAGCAACTCATTTTGTGTAGAAATATTGTTTTAACATACAATTTACATTCTCTCAGAAGGATATGAACTTTTATCACATCATAAAATCGTGCTGTCATGTTAATGCAAGCTAATGTATCGAAGATCCAATTTTATGTTAAGTACTTCCCATGTTTCCCGGGGGAGTACCTTTGGGATATACAAGTGCATTCTAGCCCTACCACTTAATTTATCTTACTATGATAGAAAGGTTATGTTATCAGGTAACGCGGTGCCTAAGTGTTAAGTCTACATGTCAACCATGTTCAAGCGTATTTAAGGCAAAATCCGACTCGTCAAATTTGTTAATAAATCAACTGTCCAGACGGTAGAGAAATTTTGAAATCCAAAATTTTATCGCGGCTCGAATTGACACAAACCATTTGTGCGCGCGTGCATGAAAAATGCAGTTTATCTTTTAAAGAGACCTGATAACAACAGGAGCGCCTGCATGAATTGGTTCGACTTTATCTTTTTTTTAAAAAAACTCCGACCGACGGATGAAAGGGAGGCTAAAGCAGACACAAAACATGATAAGCATCCATTGTGGTGGTGGCTCTACCCTTTAAGTAGAGCAAATTTGCACCAAACCAAAAAAGCGCTCTCCTTTTGTTTCAATTGACCAATCGCGTTGCAGTAAAATTTTCCACTCGCGTCAGGTTGCCAAATGTGTTTATAAAAATTGTATTTTGCACCCTAATAAAATAAATGCACCAATGCGTAAGACTTTAAGCTTCTCGATCGTTGGAGTGATCGCTGATGCAATCCACAATCTCCGCCTATATAGACACGAACTGTAGCGGTTGAAGTCTTTTGAAGTGAGCGATTTTGTTGACTGTAAATCTTTGATTTTATTGCCACCTCTCTTGTGATCAAGTAACTGTAAAATGCTCAGGAAGGACAAAAATAAGTTCTTGATAGCAAAAATAGCCTCCCAGTCTTCATATTTCCTTCCGATTTTGAAGAAGGGGAGCTTCTCATAACCAAGTCTGTGGGATTTTAAACGCAGCTAATTTTCACAACGACGTCCCTTTTTTGCACCGCTGAGTAATTAGTTGGTCTTGTTTACGTCAACAACATGGAAATTGGGAAGCAGGAGACTATAATGCGGGACTGGATAGCAGACAAGGGAAGAAGGCGCTCGAGTTTACCCTTCGTTTATGGTCGCAATGGAGCAGAGGGAAGAGCGCGCAAGCTAGACAAAAAATTTATTTTTTTTTGCGTTTTTAGGAAGGACAATGCCTTTGGTTTACATAAAATAAACGCAATGATATGAAGCAGAATGGAGTATTTGGCGGATCCTATGGGGAAACCGCATTACCTGGCCATTAGGTAACATTCCTTACCATTGGTCAGTAGTCAAGCCTTATCAAACAAAGAAAATGACAGACTTTGAGGTTCATTACGCATGGTCAAGTGTCAATTTCTCAATGACATGCTCGCATTCCTCGCACACACTCTCTCTATCTCTGCCGTAATCGATGGAATTGCATGAGCTCCTGTTTCCAACCACTCTGGAGGACCGTTTCCCTCACTGCTTAGCTACGCAAATACTAGCCGGCAAATCCTACCACAAAGGTGTTGTCCTTTCTCTCCGAATCTGACTGAGATTAAAACACCGTTTAGTGGGTTTCATTCTCCGTGTGGAACAGCAAGGCCGGCATCGTCGCTGGTGAAGACCTCGTAGAAGGCTCCACGAACAGCATTTCAAATGCGGTTGCAATCAAAACTCAAAGCAAATTTTTTCGGTGGTGTATTTAAATAAACCGATAAAAAAATACAACATCAAAGGTTTTGACCATTTTGAGTGCAATCGTGGAGGCAGGAGAGGGGAGTACAGAGTCGTCTCATCCGTTGGTTGACGCAGCCACGTCTGTCTGGCATTTCCATTGCTTTCTCAGGCTAGTATGAGAAATTCCTTTGTGTGTTTAGAAAAAAGAGCCTTTTTGCATAAGTTCATTGAAGACCGCATATTCATCCGTTTCCGAACAGAAGATGGAATTGCCCGTTCGCTCTACTCCCAGTCCCGGTGACGAGTCAGTTCGCTGCACCACCTTCGCATCCGCGTCGGACGGACTGGTCCTTGAGGTGTTGTGGTACAGTTCTCCAAGACTCAACAAAGCATATGTAGCAGTAATCAACAAACTCCTTCTCAAATGGCATTTACTCTCATTTTTTGCTACAGAATCAGTGAGAATTCCCAACAGAATGATTAGAAATGCCACCCACATCCGACAACTATTATTGGTTCTGTGATCTCCAGGCAAGCTGCAACCCACAAAAGCAGCATTAGCAGTGAACCACCCAACGATGTTGCCTATGAAGGTTCCTACTTCACCTGATAAGTTAAGTTTTAACTACCTCCGGCAAATGTCCACTGGCTGGATAGAACACAAAAGAATAGGAATTGACACCGAACTTACTCCTTTGTGAATTCTTGTGAACAGCTTAGGATATGCAGGATGGCCAGCACCCCAGGAGCGGCAAGATCTACGAAGAGGGATTAGAAGCACTTTGGACAAGTACTTTCCCAGTTGGCATGATTGACTTGCGGATGTTTGACACAGGAAGTTGACCACTGGACGCCCTGACGACTCTGCCACTGCACCTTTGTTTGACGACCTGCCCTCTGTGTCACACCAGCAGTCTCGACTCCTTGTGCAAGTGGATAATACAGATGTTGGCCGAGTATTGTTTTGTTTTTATTCTCATTAAAGTTCCACTTTGCTATATCAACTCGTCACCCGTTTGACTCTCCACTAAGTTGTTCTTTCCCGGCTGCCAATGTATTATGGCCTCAGCAATAGGAGGAAAAGTTGATTGGTTTGTCAAAACAAAATCACTTTCGTAGAGAGCTTTGAAATTTCATGTAACAATTTCCATTTGGGGAACCTTTCACCCTAAAATTGAGCTGTCAAAGTGGCTTTCGTACCCACTTTTCCCAATTACGTAGTTCTACCAAACGCCGTCTATTCCACCCTGTCATTGTAAAGAGGGACGTCGATATAATTTAATCGCTTTATTAAAGAAACATCCACATCCACGTCTTTTATAAAGAAGTTAATTCTCTTTAGGTTTTTGATTGTTATTTGCCTTAATGGCTGTCTTATATTGGGTAATCGCTAGAATTTGGCATCACACTGATATTACAATTGACCATAACCACCCAATCATCAAATTTCCGTCAATGCTGTCAAAGACATGGCTACCCGAGGCCTCAAAAAACCAGTTAGATGTGTGAAATTCGAAGGAATGTAGGAAAACTAGCAGGGCGCGTAAATGAGGAACTCGCGTCGTTTAAGTTAGATGTTGCAGCAAACAATTTACCCAAAGCACTTTTTGCGCTGTAACAAGCATTTCGCCTTAACTCTTCTCGGCTCAATGGACAGGTATAAAGCCATCAAAACTCCTAGTTGGATTATACGAACCTGCGTAAAGCTTGTCGTGTCATTTGTCGAAAAATCGCGCTGAGCATGAGATTACTAATTGTCTGCCACTACGAAGCATACTCTATTGGGTTGTTGTTATCAGAGTCACAGAGCTGCACACTATGGCTCTAAATAGATGCAAATGTTTCAGACTAGGAAACTGGAAAATCTAGTTTTTATCTTAAAGACCATAAAGCAACCAATAGATTTTTTTATTACTTTTAAGTTATAAGTACAACTTTTTAATTAAGAAAAGGCAAGCTGATGTTACGGTTGGAGCTAAAAACCGATTCATTCGAATTTTGCACAAGTTATGCTTGATGATGAAAATTTGTTAACTTTTTTGCTAGTTGTACTCTGCCGCATTTTCGCCCAAATGGTTCAGAGCCAATCACAATACTAAGTCAGACGTCTGGATTCTGTGGCCCTCAGGCTCATGCGCACTGGTTGTACTACCTCTTCTTGCTCACTATTCATTGACCACCACGTCAGTGCCTTCAAGTGGGCCCAGTGTGACCGTGGAACCAAAAGCATAAGGTTATAACAAGTGGCAACTTGGATTACTTAACAGCCACGATCAAAGGTTGTTGTGGTGATGATCTGGACGATACAACTGTTGTGGCTAGAATATCCGCAGCCAATTCCAATCAAAGTAAACTCGAAAGCATCAATCTTGATGAGGAATTCGCTCCATCGTTACCAGCGCCTCTCATGCTGCTGAACGGTACTCGAGCTGGAACTGTCTACCAGGGCCCGCTTTGTACTTACGATCGCAATCACTTCCAGGCACAAACGTCCTAACTTGTTCCGTCGGTATGCGTAAAATTACACAAATTGCAGTAACTGGCACAGCCCAAGGTCCTATCTGCGGCAGGTCGACAACACCATCAAAGCGTAAAGACACTCTGACTTATTAAAAAAAATCGAGTTGTTTAATTCTCTTTTTTCTCTACTTTTCCCCTAGCCTTCTCCTTTTCATGATAACTTTTCTTTTAAAAATCAAACTTTTTTGGCAGCCAATTATTTTGTTGTGTTTTAAAGGGCAATGTTCCTTAACCAAAGGTTGCAAGTAACTGCTGAAGGTGTTTTGAGGCGTAGGGGATAAACTTTGTTGGTGAAAAAGATTGTGCTCATGAAATGTGGGTAGTAGGGACGCAATTTAAGTAATTAAGTGGAACAGTTAATCACGTTTGGTGGTAGTGATACGGCGGCTTCAATTCATTAAATTGACTCACTTAATCCAAATGGTGGCTAATTTTAAAGACATTTCTAGAAATTAAATTTTCTTGACTGCTCAAGAAAATAAATTAGTTAATTGTAATGTTTAATACGGTGCTGGTTGATCTAAGGTTGAATTCTTTTTTCAAAGTGGTCCTAAAAAGCTTATGAATGCATTTTTTGGACCTATCTCTTTAGTCGAACGGTTGCGTTTGGCTCATTTAGTTTGCCCTTCATATCTTGGGTTCTTTTGACATTTTCATGTAGTGTTATAAGCCCACGCTGAAATTATGATAAGCTGAAGTAGCGAGTAAAAGATGCTACTGACAACCTTATTAGTAGAGCTTCGGGGCGGAGATGCATTTGTTACCTCAAACTTGAGAGCAAATTTTGTCATTTTTTGAAGGTCAGCCAGTCATTTCATGCCAATTGTTTTATCGATCCCTTGTAACCCATAGATTGTAATTGTCACGGGATGACTGCGAGTGTTAAACTCGATATAGCTCGGTGACGTGTCGCCGCATTAGATTGTCGTTTTGCACGTTTGATGCCATTTGGATTAGTCTGCTACTTGGATCCGTTTAAAGTTGGATTTTATTATGATCTAGACTCTGCATTATGCAAAGATAGTGACTCAAGTTAGACAAATGGATTTAGGCTACGAATATTTTTTCTTCAAATCGCTGAAAAGTGAGTGGAAAGTGACATCTGCACATACTCAACTGCTAAGTCATCAAAGCCGCTTAGCCAAGAGATGTTGCATGCAACAGACTGACAATAAGTTTCACGAATTGTTCCCTTGATTTGTTCATGTCGTTAGTTAGCATCACCCACTTTAGGCTCACAGACTGCTTGTTTGGTGTGTTGGACCGCGGACGCAAGTGTTCACTCAGACAGGTAGAGGCCTGTCCCTGTGACCCGGTAACGTCTAAGAGGGTCAGTCGGTGATTAAACAATGCTACTTTTAAAAGGCAGTGCAAACTTATAGCACCGCTGATCGTAAAATCCAGCTGTGCGAAGATTTGCTCCTAAGGAGACCTTCTGCACCTCTTCATAAAGAGTCCAGACGTAATGTTAAGACAGAGGCAGTAAAATATCAATAACTTAGACTACTCCGATTTATTTGTTAGCCGGCTTCAGCCGTCACATAAAATCGCTTTAGTACATCAAACAATGGCCTTTGACAAACTCCTTCCCCAGACATTGTAAAAATGTTATCAGCTCTGCTCCTCCTTACCCAAGATGACACAATAAACAAGAGCAATAAAGCAGTCCACACTGTTCCTTCCGGAAATAAGATTTATTAAATTCCTAAGCGTTTATGCTTCGTGATGCTCTCATCGTTTTCCCGCCTGCCACCTTTGGTTGTGGATCAGTGGATCAAGGAAAACATTGCGCTATTCCCAGTGGGAGTTAGTTTAGTTAACTTCTCATTAGGATGATTAAGGAGCGAGAGTATCAAAAGTTGAATGCCTTAATGCGCCATGGAAATACAATAGATGCGCTCACGCTACCAAACTGATGTAAAAATCATTTGGATGTTAAATCGACAAGCTTGACCTTCATGTGAAGATTGAGTTATGCAAAGTGCTTCCACGTTGTAAGGACCAATTAGAAGAGACCTCAAGAGCGCCAACTGTGAAATAGCTCTGGTGCGTTAAGGGAACCGTGCAATGCAAAGATGAACTTAAAATAATTGAGCGAGATGTGTCAATGTGACTAATTAAGCATACCTTGTAACTACAACAAGTCAGTTGTTAGACAAGCCAAATCGAGATGAGTGTAAAGGTATCAATCCGCCCTGACGGGCACAAAAAAGCGATGTCATTCGAAGGTGCATGGTGAGGATCCTACAGATCGAGGATTGATGACAAATCGATCTGTGCCCATAATTCAAAGTGATAGACCAAGTCTAACACTGATGATAAAGTTTGTGCATTGGGGTGTAAATTGACATAGTGAAGATAAGCATTTCAAGCCTCCACAAACTCACGCCCCTTGATGTGCCCTGAATGCGTTTCATGATCTAATGGATTCAAGTACAGTAGTCTTCTCCTGGAGTTTTTTTTGCAAACCACCTTTCAAAGCCGTCATACAGCCATTGGAATTGTGCATGAAGTCGGTCTGACCTGTACTATGCTTTGGTTGTTTTAATTTGTGTTTTGTTTAGGCGGGCACTCGAGACTCCGCCATTGTGCTTCCACTTATTGATTTAACTCGGATGTCTATGACCTCTCCGTGAGTAATGCACGTCCACTCACGCACGGATAACTTCTTCCAGGTTGGCCGAGTGTGACGCCCGTGCCATTAATCCTGACTTGGAAATGTTCCGTAGAGTAAAAATGAATTTACAACGTTGGCCTAATCGTAAAATCAGCAGCTCCATCCAAACAAACTCCTCTTACTCTTCACTCGTTTGAATAACTGAGAGCGCAATCGCCTTGGTAAACAACAAAGTAAAGTTTTGATGTTTATTATTATTTAAGCGAATATTTTTACCACTGTTTAAAAATGCCCTCCGCTAGGCGTGTTGCACTGTAGTTATTCTTTCCCATGGAAATTCTTTAAAATGCTTGTTCAACGCTTTACCTTTGCTACCCGAGCGGTGAGGGTTTCGTTGTTGCACTTCTGCTCAACAGTCTCACCTCAAAACTAATTCAAAATTCGCAAGTTGCAGTGTGCTGCATTAGTGGCCACGCGGATCCAAAGCCCATTCGGATTCCCACTGCTGGATGATAGACCTCGGTAAAGTAAACGAACAGTGCCAATGGCCAAAAGACGATTTAGTAGTAACGTTCACCTTCGTCAGCTGTCTTAGTCCCATCATCTGTAGGAAAGCTATCAACAAAGGGAACTGCCGATTTTACACGCAAGATTTCGTCCACCTCTCCAATAGATGCTGTTCTGAAGTGAGAACAATCTGGAAAGGAGGGATAGAAGCGTAAGCCTCCACTATGCCAAATCCCGTTCTTTGTTATTCGACTCTGCTTATGGACCCAAGTAATGCCCAGTTCAAGGTGGATCCCATACAGACCGAAATTCAGGTCCCATAGAATAACCATGAGGGATCAGTGACTTGCAATTAGGTGCCTTCTCGGTTTTATGCACACTCCACGACTGCCATAGTTGGTTCGTTGGCATTCTCCCAGCACCACCGGTTGTGCTGTAGTGGTCGACGCGGGTCGAAGGTGAAGACGAGCACCAAGGACGGCGCTCAAGAACGGTGACAAGGTATACAATGATTTGGTTATCTGCTCAATGTTTTAGTTTCGTTGAAGGGTTACTCTGGGTCTGTATGACTGAGCATTTGCTAAGCTGCCCGTCCTTTGGTTCATGCCAGCAGCCTCCAGGTCAAACACCGCTTTGACAAGGCGTCATGATCACTTGTAGGATTTTCTTTTGCAAAAATAGTGCACAATTTGGAAACCTGTTAAACCGTTTCGCATTTGTGCTTGGCCCAAATAAATTGCGCTGTAAATTTTAAACCCCCTACAATTATGGATGCCCCCTTTTTACGACAAATTGTTGCAATTTTGAGGTTAGAAATGATCGACAAGTGCAAAGCCCTTTCCATAGCTGACCGCCGCTTTTCAATGCACCCCATAAAAACTTGCTTTCAAGCATAAAACCAAGTTTCAAATTGCAACCAAATATTTTTATGAACAATTCTCCCAGCTTAAACTTTTATAAACTGTTTTTTAGTAGGCACTGTGAAAAATGCTTACCCAGCAAATGATTGGATGCATTTATTTGTTGGTAAGGAACAAGCAACAATGAGCAGTCAGGGTGCTATAGGCGTCTAAAACATTCATGTGTTCCTTCTCATCAGACTAGATGCAATTCCTCCGGCTTCTCCTCAGACCGTTTCCTGTAGGAAAAAAGGGGTTGTTCAACTAGGACTTGTTGCTAATTAAAAGTGCTAACAAAGCTGACATGAACAAAAAGGTTCCTTTTTTCTCTTCTTGAGGGAGGCGGTTTTCAAGTAACCAATGCTGTCGGTCCAAATTAAAGTTGACATTCCTCATTAAACGTTTCGAAAGCGTTGAAAATTGGCGTAAGTTAAACAGTTTAAGGGAAGAGCACACACATTGAGTGCATCATTTTACCTGGCAAAATGTAATTCAAGCTATGCGCCTTAAGGCCATTTGGGTTTTAAGAAAAGTCGTGAAAACAAGCGAAAAGAGAGGTCTTTACTTAAAATCCTCAAAGTCGTCCCATGAGTTTGCGACAGCAAACCTCTTCCTAAAAGAATGAAAATATTTACATTTTCATTTTTTTCAATCTTGTCGCAATAAAGGCAAAGAATAAAACCGTTGCTGGTCTTACACGGTTAAGTAGGCTTGACTCCCTCACCACAGCCCGACGTCACTAATGAGTGACGCGTGACCCTTCGCAGCTTAATATGGGTGTGACAGTACCAAATGTAATTTATCAAGACTGATTGTTTGGAGTCAAAATTATCAAACGTGTAGAAGCTTTCTTTGCTATCGAAGTAAACTTGCCTAATTTAACACAATGGAAAATCAAAAAGAAATTGGCGTTAAAGTGGAAATGAGTGGGCTTACGAGTTGACTGGATGTTTTTCGAAGTAGCGCAACAATCGCTCCATGGAAGGATTCCTTTCGTAATCAATGTGTATTGGATGAGGCATTGACCTGCATAGGAAAACGCACATTCAAAGACGCCCTTGATCTTTTTTATTGCCTTACCGCGACATATTAAGTTTCTTGATGGTTGCAGTGGTTCGTTAAAAACATTCCATTAAAAGCTTATTTACCTATGCATGCTCTTCTAGTCAATGAACATATTAAACTTATATTATTTGAAACCTAAACTGCTACTTGTCTGCTTTAAAATTGACTGCTAGATGCAAATCAGACCTAAATGCGAAATTTTCTGAGCAAATAAAGGGCGCCGCCTCGGTACAACATCTTTAATTATGTTGGCCAATGGCAACTCTCCTATATTTTGCGCCAACTTTTGGTTTCCCTGAGTCTACAACGTTCGAACCCATGGTCGTTTTCTATACTTTTCATTTACCAGTAAATACGTGCGATAGTTAATTGTCATGCGCTGGTTGAAAGCAAAATCTCGAAGACCCACCTTGTCTCGACGGACCAGAGGATAAGGCCAAACATTGCTGCAACTATGATATAGGTTTTTGCAGACAGCATATTTTTGAAGCTTTGGTCTGAAAATTATTTGCAAAGAGCACTAAACACTGCAAAGCTACCTCATTCAGATGATTTTAGTTAACTAAATAAAAGAAGTGACTTTAATGAAACATTGAATGCACTTTAACGTCTCTAATTCAGCGAGCACATTTAAAACGTACTATTGCATATTACTTGGCAATATCTCACACCCACTTTAAGGTCATTTGAATTAAACGGTGATAAAGTCATGTATAATAGCACGAAAGGCAGCAAAGAGGAATCAGCATAGTAAACATCACTTCTCCTAGGTGTTTATGCTTCCAAATTTGTTCAACTCACACATTCACCTGCTCTTAAATGAGTGTCGCAAATGGCCGAAAACGCCCGCTTTAATCAGCGCCCATACCATGCACGCGCAATTTTGATTGGTTACGCAGCAGCCAATTTAGCGAGGGGGGTGCATTAAGTGCTGCCTGGTATTTCCCAATGGCGTTTCAAATTCGCAGGTAGTTTGCACAAGATCGTCAAGGTTTCATTTGTAAGTGTTCGGACTTCCATTGAGATGTCTTCCATTCTGTTAAAATGGCAAAATTTCTTGTTCATCCGTGACAAAATTGAGGTAATATAATGCCATGTCACATTTCCAATAAAGGCTCCAGTTTTCCATTTGCCTGCTGTCTAGCGGCACTGTATGAAGGGTCATACGAGGCAGGCTTGACTCATCCTTTTATATTTGCCATAGTCAGGGTTATTTTTACCATAATGGTTCATTAAGACTTGCATTCACGGTCAAAATATGGTAAAGTCAGCTCAATGTGTACCGCTCGCACGTATTGCTATTGCAATTCTGAGTCTACCACCATCTCATTCGACAGTCCTTGCATTCGTGTGTAGTGGTGGACATCCGCCCGTTCTTACTCAGTAATCTCTACTGCTGCATGACAGTTTGATAGAAATGATTTGCACCGGGCCATGCACGAGCATGAGATAACGTGACGGAACACGCTTATCACTTATTACCGTTGAGGACATAAATGCCCCGCCGAAGGTTCTGATTTTGCTTGGATACCTATCAGGTCAATAATGAAAGGCAATTGACGTTCCTCTCATTGCAATTAATGTATTAAAGTAGAATTTCTGTGCTGTCTTATTTGCTTAAAATTTATGATTTCATTTCGCAAATTGCTCTAGACCAAATCTTGAACTCATCCACTCACGACTTAAAAGATTCCCTAAAGTTAACGGTATTATTTGCTGGAAGCATGATCCATTTCCAAAATGCTTTATGAATGGTTGGCTCACCGCATGGGTCACGCAAGTGCCAGAATCTTACGGTTTTAAAGCAACTTTGTTTTAATGTCCGCGTCCCGCCAAGAAAGTTAGCTTTCACCGTCGTTTTTGAAATCGGCCTTAATTTTACACTTTGAAGTCTTTTGAGGTTCCAGAAAATTACTTTCCTTCCATTAGAAATTGTAAAAAATGTTTAGCTCCAACAAAACGCACCTCTCAATTAGTTTAAAATAGTACAAAAGAGCGCTAAGTTATTTATGATGCTTTGATGGAAACGTTTCCGTGCATGGACAACCTTATAATCCTGGTTTCAGAGCCGCTCCGTACATAATTAATGCCCTTAGGCTGCTTTCCATCTTAATTTTCTTTATTCTAGCTCAATTGCTGAAGGCCAAAATGTCATGAAAAATTAAACTTTCGCAACTTAAAGTACAAATACTGTGAAATGCTACTAACAGTTTTATATCACTTCCTGTTTGAAAAAATGCCAAATATTATGTTAGCAGCATACAGTAAAAATTTACATGCGCATACTTATCACAGATGTACATCCGGTAGAAGATCGGTGATGCAAAAGCAAGTGCGTCTTCTTTGCCGCAGTCCTATGACGGATGACGCATATTTATTGATTTATGAGCGAGTCTCAGCGTTTATTCTATCGATTTTGGGCCCAGTCTACTGCAACGAAGTTCAAATTAAACGGCCGCTCAATCGAAATCATTTTGCATCAACGTCAAGAAAAAGATACATCCTTTGTTTAAATGACTTGTTTGCCAAAATAGCGGTGTCGTGAAGAGCGATATTTACGGAATGCTAAGAATTAATTGTAAGAAATGCACTTAAAACGGGTTCTCTCGGTTTTTTTACAATTGCACTTCTTTAATTGGCTCTTTTTTGCAAAATTTCTGAACGCCCTAGACCAAACTTATTGTCAATTGAATACGAATCATTTACTGACTTAAAACAGGGCACAAGTTATTTCTGGACTGTGCACACGTTCTCCTTATGGCACTTTATTTTGATCAATTGTGAGGGCTAGAAGGTTGCTATGCTACAACCTTAGAGCTGACCAACTGTAAGTTGCCATCTAAAAAATAAACTCTGAACTTTTTTAAAGTGATTTATTCGAAGCTATGGCCTTTGCAGAGGTCCAATACCATTTACTGCAGCTTTACGAATATTGGATATGCCTAATAAGTTTGTACAGTTTTCTTCCTTAGAAAGGGTTAAATATATCATAACGCGCCAGTAAAATTTTGATCTGCTTTGCTTGAAATTGATGAGTAACAGTCTTCTAATGCAGCTACACTTTTTTGCCGAATTTCCGTGTTTTTATGGACACCAGTCTTACAGCTTATCACACTGCTTCATAAAAAATATCTTTCCGGGTAAACGAGCAAGGCAAGGAGATCCGCTTTCCTAAACTGTATCAAATCGTGCTCGCTAAAGCTGCATTAGCGCATCCTACTAGTGACGAGGTCTACTGTTAAAGCATATAAGTAGTCAATACCCACTGTTATACTTTCGGGGCACTTTCTTTGTTTTCTCTTGCTTTCAACCAGCCACGATGTTGATAGACACAACTTCCTAGCAGAAAATATGCTTAATCACACGGTTTCATTAAAATTGTCATGATAAATTGCTGTTTCTTCTGCAATAGAGCTATTTGCTATCAACTGAGGCAAGGTCTACTGTTAAGGCATATAAGTAGCCTGTGCACACTTCTTCACTTTTCGGGTCTTCTTTTTTCTCGTGCCTTTGACTAGCCGCGATGTTAGCCGACGATTAAAATTACCTGAGTTTAAACCATTAAGGACCTCTATACCATCCGCATTCGATAAGTCGAGGTGTTGTTCCTCTCCAAGCAGAAACATTGTCTCAAAAAATGTCAATTACGAACGAACATAAGGTAATGCGGACTGGCGTATCTTGCAAAACTTATCACTGCCATAACTTTCGCCTGACTGGTTAATCTCCACCACTTTTTCGTTCAGCTTACTGAACACTTGGAGAAATTTCTACGTGACATAAGTGTTTGGCAGTTTTAAAATTTTTCGGTGTAATTTATGAAAGGCCTCTTCCTAAGCATTTTTAATTTACATTAGTTTCTCTTGCCCCGCATATGCAGAAGTGAAAGACGAGGATATAGCTCCGTCGCCTATGGTGACTTGGAAAATATTCTGTGAGCACTTGTTGCTTGATTTTCATTTGAATTATTGGTTTGATGTGAGTTTCGGATTCGGATTTGGACATGCCAGAATGGCAATTCATCACCTTGATGAGGGTCTCCATTCACATCACGCCCGTTTCAGGCCAACCTGGCAAAGGTCACTTAAACAAAAACTGGCCGCTTTATTTGTCCTCCTTAATTATTCCATTGTATGGTAATTCAGGTCAATTTTTTTTGTTCCTGGTGTATGTATATGCAGGTGACGGGATTTTTGTAGGGCTCTTTAACCATCACATCTGCCGACTACTTATCAAATCGGTCTCTGCTCTCGGACATTGCATCTGTGATCGTAGAGGTCTTACATATTCCATCAGGCATGCGTCGTCTGCTTGTGAAGATCTTCGCAAGAGTGCGAACGGTTGTGTCACCTTCACCTTGTGACAAAAAAGCTCTATTCAAATTACTTAGGTTGACTCAATGAGAATACAAGCTAAAGGGATTCTAGACAACTTGGATATCGCCTATTTCAGTAATGCTACAAGCCGCCTGCTAATGGAGGCATGGAGCTCGTAGAATACTCGTATGGACAGAGGAAGTTGAGCACACTGTGATATGCCGATGGTACAGATGGTCTCAGGACGGCGAGCTGCATTTAATAAACCCAAACCCTCAATTCGTCTCGGGGCTTAATGCTTTCAAATCGTATATCAGTTTCAAGCAAATAGCAAAAAAGAAGCAAATCTGTTGTCAACATATGTATATAGTTTTAAAAAGCAGGCTAAGGTGGATGGAAGACAAGGAATAGAATCTCATTTACAATGGAGGAACAGTAATCACTTGAACAAATTGGACAGTCAGTCTCATTGTATACTACAGTTTCTCATAGCAGGAGAATTGTGCCTAGCAGGACTAGTAGACTGACGGTGATCTGACCTCGGCTCGCTGGATTGCAGAGGGGCTCACGACAATGACAATGGCGAATCTGTCTATTATCCGAGCCAATGCGACGAATGCAGCCCGGCGATGTGTCGGCTGTACTGCATTTGCGAATAATGCGTTTCTTGCCTTCGGCTGTAAGAAAAAAGGGGGAAAGACAACTTATTAGCTTTTGAAGAAGGGGGCAGCCAAACCTTTAAAATGTGCCACTAAGCCTCACGCTCAACTGCATTTCGACCGACCTCTTTTGTCTTCAAGGAAGTTGTGATGCACTGCAGCTACCGAACGGTTATAGAAAGGACCTCTCGCTGTCTAACTGATATAAATACTTTATTTACACGATATACCGACCCGAGACTTCAGCATCTCTATCACTTATTCCATCATTCTAGACGGATTTTAGCGCTTCTTCCGGACGTGGTGCACTTCCAATGCGTCATATCAGTGAGGCCCTTTTCAAGCCTTCTAGCCTAACAAGCGTCGGTAGAGGTAGATTTACACACTCCGGCGATAAGTACCCCCCCCCCCAATTTTATTCTCTTTGATGCAAATTATGAATGAGTTGTAAGGTTGAGTACCTCCCTAGGTTGAAGCCCGTGCTAAACCACAACAAGCATCGTCGCTTGCAACTGTCCAACCATCGGTGCAACCGTAGCGTCAGGACTCCTATTGAGGCTTTGTTCCAATGGACGCATGAATAAGTTTTAAATAAAAGAGGAAAAAATTCTACCGCATATTAGTATCTGAAGATCATTCGGTAAATGCGGAAAGAAGTGACTTTGACATAGCCAAAAAATTCAATCATTATTATTATTACAGAATAATTCATTCATGACGGGAAGTGACGACCTGTTGCGTGCATGCCTAACGGTCATTTAATTAAAAATCTCCTTCTGCTTTTTGCCAAAATTGACAAATGGGAACTGATTTGCGAAAAAAAATAAACCTTGAATATCACAGCCTATTAATGCACTATTTTTCCCTTTGGAGAATTCCTTGCCCCATAAACTAGATGAAGTTTTTGACGCAATTGGTCTTTTCAGTACATTCAGGCCTAATGACCATGTCACATATATGTGACATGGCAATCAGTTAGCTTGAACTGTATCGTGAATAAATAAATTTGCTTGAACATGCTAACACTAAACAGTAATAGTCATTTCGTCGTTTTCATTTTTGGTCTGCAGTTGAAATGACAAGTGAAAGGTGAAAGGGTCGGTAGTTTGCAGTGATTTACTTCACCCAACAGCGGTGAGTCAAAACAGGGTCGTTCAAATGCAATTCTCTACTCAGACAACAAGATTGTGTAAACTTTTAAAATTTTGCCCAGAGAGTTTTTTTCCACCCACATTCCTGCCCCTTTAGAAAATAAACCTTCGCCGACTGCTTGCTGAAGCGATCAGCATATGCATAATTCATGCTAATTTCTACAGTAAGAACTTCTTTGATGTTTTAATCTGCTTTTTAGCGTCACTATGCTTCTTTAGTTTAAATTCTGACAAAAAAGCACAAAGACTGCTCAATTCCAGCCGTTTAGATCCCCTTCTCCTCCTCACCGGAGAACGAAACAATCCGACCTTCCTCATCCACATTATGGCATCTGAGGAGACTTCAGACAGCATGAAATGGACTCACTTGATAAAAAATTTCATTTAGTTTTACTAGCCGATTGATGTAATGGTAGGGACTGCAAAGAGATTAAAAAGGCCAGCTTCGCGTTCTGTCAAGCAAAGCCTGTTTACTGTGTAGCATCAAGTTTTACCCCTTCATAATTGGCCTCAATGAAAAGTTGGTCATAATTTTCCCGCTAAAATGTGACCACGATGCGGCTTTTGGATGAATGGCACTGCAAGAAGTGCCGAACAGGTCACATTAAACTCTATCGGCGATTCGAATGGGAGGGTGTGCGAGACTTGGGAAGCCATGCGTTGGCAGAATTAAGCTGTGGCTGACATTAAACCTCAGCACGGTCAGGTGAGGATTCGACTAATAAAAGAATTGGGAGCCGCGTTTGAGTGAGGGTAAGGAGAATACTTGGCGGATTTGTGTGCGTATAACGTGGTAACCCTTCAGTATCATTGCTAAAATGATTCCTAATGATTGTGTTGAAAATTTATACTTTTCGAAAGAAATCCCTACCAAATAAACCGCTTTACTTCCCCTTAAGTGATGCTCAAAATCTATTCCGCAGCTTCAATTAATCAACGTTATTAGCTCTATCATTAATTATGTTTTTACTGACAAATAATGAATAACAGGATTTTGAACTTCTAAGGTATTTAATTATTTATCAGTTTTTTTAACTGTGTACATAACCGTGCCGCCAATTAAGTTGACGCGAGTTGTGGCCTTCGCCCTGTGTCAATGCGGTTTCCTACTTTTTATGATCCTTTGGCTTAATATAACTTTGAGGTGGGCTTCGGGTACTAGGTACTAGAATTACCAGGATTAACACTATCAAATCGTGCAAAATAGCTAAACAGGAACACTTGGGAATGAATTCGGACGGATTGAGAAATAGGCTGATCAAACAGAATACAAAGCAGGTTCATGAAACAATGCACAAAGAGCTTGCTCAAAATTGATACCTGTAATATACGTGATTTAAGAGCAAGCCCTCGTGAGTAGTGGAATGCTCACCCGCCTCTCTATTGGCTCAGGGAGAGCACAACATCAACGGCAGGAATGGCTTCCCGAGCCCCAGTGGAGCTGCAGTGATGCTGGGCGTTGAAGGCTAACAGTGTTAATTGCGCCTCTTATGAAAGTGAACGTTTTTAAGTGAGACTACTTACTTTATCAACAGACCGAAAGGTGCATTCCTTGAGCCAATGAATTTTCGCCTTATAAGGATGTTTTGATCGTCTCTACTAAATTAGTACATTCTTTGTCCCAGTGTTAATACCATATCAATGAAAGCACATCGAATCCTGCTTCAATCGCAAGGCTCCTGTCCCGACCAACTTTAATCAAGCTGAGGTGGAATAAAAATGCCCTCAAGGTGGCCATTTTGAGAGCATGAAATCAACATTTTAGTTGAATAGGATCTGTTTGAAAGTAAATACAGCCGCTGGATTGACTGTAATCTGTCACAACTTCAAGAAGGGCTTGCAATTCACACTCCACGCAGCACTGATAAAGTGGTTTAAGTAGAAGTAAACCTCTACTACTTGACGGCTCCAAAAAGCAGTATAATTGATGTTTGTGTTCTGTAGGAAGAACTATGAATTAAGTCGGCAAACCACAGAACCCCAGGAAGCGTTGATGGACCAAAGTTTAAAGAGAGATTTCCTGATGGTCACCACCTCTAGTCGTCACAATTTTTACACTAATTATGTCCACACGATCTTTTATTCATACTTTTCATCTCTTAATCCCTCCCGACCGATGGAGGTAAAACGCTACGCCAGTATAACTTAACACAATTTCAAAGAGAATCTCAGGAATATAAGCACCGATCCACCCAATTTTATGCCTATTTTCCGCCAAATAAATTATGTTTGGGCCTGACTTAGAAATCCCGTCTGTCATTTACTTTAGGGTCACACCACCATGGCCTGTGGCCGTAAAATTGACTTTGAAGTTCCAACTACAAGCGCAATTAGAAGTGGCCTTGAGTGTTGCAATTTTTACTGAGTATACATTAAGTATTTACAAGCGCATGGAGGAATTCCCATTCCTAATGAACTCCCACTAATAGTGAGTAATATTATACCAAAAAAACAGGATTAGTAATAGTTTTGCCTTATTAAAAGTGCCAAAATGCTCATGGCATTGAAAAAAAAACTCGCTATTTAGGGGTAATTTATGCCTTAGTTTTTGCTATGCAATTATATACGAGGTTGCTTGAGTCTCCGAGGCTCGTGGCACCGCCCTGTAACGCGGCGTTCAAACTGTGTGGAATGGCCCTACTCCGCTCCAATGAAGGAAGCTCTAGGCCACTCCAAATTCGCATCTTCTGAACAATTTGATTCAGTTTCTTTAACTAAATATACCCGTGGATTTATCACCGGGTGAGGTGCCGTCCTATGCCCACGACTAGCCACAGATGCAAAAGAGACGAGAGAATGAACGTTCACTTCCGAAGTCAAAATCCTAAGTTTCTGAGGTGAGTCAAAGACAGCCCACCGATTAGGCTTCCTTTCGGTTTATCAGAAGTTGCATAAGTTTTTCTGTGCCTATGTACAGCATGAGTGTCAACATTTCTTTACAAATTTGCGTTCTCATTCTATCAAAATGACACACTGTGGCTTAGCACTTCAGTCAGCCCACGGTGTCACCTTCGACAAGGACCTTCGTGGTGGGGACTTTACCTCCCACATTAGTCTGTTGGTGAATTTTAAAGCATCCTCCATTAGGGGGATGCAATTTTGACAACTTTGACGTCTTTCGACTCCTGAACGAAAGACTGCCCTCAAGCAGCTCCTTTTCAATGCAGTCTAGGCGATTTTGAATTCCAAGGAAAGACGCATGCCAATGGAGGGGAATGAAGCGTGTCGGTGTCACAATCTTGCATTGCTCAATTTGCCGAAATTGAGTATTAAAAATGCAAAAGTACTGCAATCACGCGTCGGTCATTTATTTGGCAGTGATTTATTCATTCATTCTGCGCATAAACAACGCGTTGTTTACTGCAGTCCTCTCTCGTGAGCATCTAGAAGTGTGTTTAGGTTCCAGGACTGTTACCTCAACCCCTATTCACGTAAACTGTACGGAATTCATCTTAAAAAAGGACAGAGAAAAGTTAAATGTTCACGAAATGGATAATTGAAATTAGTTTCCTAACCTTGAGTACGGAAAGCTAGTTTTTTTTTTAGTGAGAAGAATCTAACAAAGAAGATTTGGAAGGTGAATTAAATGCTGAAATCAGGCTTAAAGCAATTTTACTTTAAAAGTAGTGTAAAATGCCATGAGCGTGGAACAAACAAGCACTTTGGCCAATTAGCCCACTCATCACCCTGTCACATTTATGTGACCCTCCCTTCCTTGCATCCACAGGTCCGCACGTCAAAAGTACGTGACATTTTGCTTACATCAGCTTGTGCTTCCTAAACAGTTTGATTGATATGAAGCCAAAAATTGACTCTGCCAAGAAATTAGGAAAACGAGAAAGACGGAAATCTGCACTGTTGTGATTGGTTTGTCGATGAGACCTCAGTAGCAATTTTATGGCGTAGGCTTTAATCGCTTTAATTTGGATGACCATTGGATCAAGGAGTTGAAAAGTGGTGCTCTGTAGCAAAATTTTCATTCAGACAACAGAAAAAAGGGAAAGCATTGGTCACATTTCATTGAAATGCTATTTAAGTTTACATTACTAGTTTCCCTGTTTTTTGCTGTTCGGTGCCTCCATTTTTTTGTACCGTGATACGGATTTGGGAGATGTAGGTAGTGTGTTGATGAAAAGGGTGAGCCAGCCCAACTTAAGCGAAGAACTCGCCTGAATGACACCCACACTCAAACATCATGGGTTTGTGGAGACTCACTATTGAGGAGTCAAATCAAATTCCTCTTAGTTCTTGCATTTTATTCATGAGTCCGATAAAATTCTTACTAGGCGGCAAAATGCATCTTTTGGTGCAGAGGTGTAGCACCCGTATTCTTCACTTCACTTTTAGGGATCTGTTTAAATTACCAAATGTGCCAGACTCCAGCGCCGCCCGAATAAGAGATTCGAAATAAAATCGAAGGGATTTAAAAGCCTTCTTCATAAGTTGTAAAATGCAAGAGTTACTTGTCGGAGCAGAGAATTGCCTACCCTTAATGGCACCTCAGGTTAGCATTCATAAATCTGATGGACCAATTCTCCCAATGAACCTTTCTGTCAAGGCTGCCTGACACCTTGCGCGTCAAGGAGCGACGGGAATGCTATGGAGTGTAAAGCCTTGAAATGACTCCCACTTTTTGGGCAATCTGCCAAAAAAGCATTAATAAATTTGCATAACTTTTTATTAGGGACGAGAAAGATTTCTCAATTCGTGCCATTTTTTAATATCTTTAAGGAAGCATCAAAAAGTGATTAATCCAAAACTTTGTTGATGGGTTTTCAGTTACTTAGGTGGATGCATTGACCTAGCCACGTAAGCTGACCTCCTGGTAATGCCAGCAGCCCCACTCCTTTCCTCTGTTTAACGTGTATGTGTAGATTTTGCCCCACATTGTGCCCCTTTCATCCTCAAGGCAGTCTCGAAAAACTACCATGGTGGCAGTGGAAAGCGGTACCGACTTCATAGAGTTTCTATACCGATCTCTGCCGTCTATGACACATTGCAATGGTGCGAAAGAAGTGCCTGTACTGCAGGTAGGGGAATCTCTGATATGCCATAACAGAAGGGTCAAGAACGACGTCTCCCCCCGACATCCATTCCACTTTGTTGTTCGATGGGAAAGCTGTTAACTGAAGCGGCACTAGTCGTGAATCACCCTGAGAGGTTACCGGTGAATCAACGCTTCCCAACGAGCATACTGACAGTTGGGAGAACCTCGTACTCCGAAGTTGAATTCCAAGTTGGACTAACCTCCAAGCTGGATGAGGCTGTCAAAAGGGATCACTAACATTCCGGCAAGCATCGCCTCATTTGCGTTGAATTTGGACGCAGGACATAGTTAGCTTATTGGTGCTTCTTGCACCACTGATCAAGCTCTGTTGGCTGACGTGGAAAATCTACCAAGGCAGCGTCGAGGACGACGCTCGAGGGAAGAAAAGGGCTATGTAGTGCTTCATTTGTTTGGACAGCTGGATGGCCCTCGGTCACTTGGGTGGCCATATTGACCGAGCCGTGTGGGCCTGCTTCTGGGCCATGCCAGCAGCCCCATTTCCTTCCTCTATTAAATATGTTATGCATTCCATCCCATATTTTTCCTTCTCTCGTCTTCAAGGAAGATTTGGAATGCTACATTGCATTTTGCGTGCTTTCAAACCGCGAAACCTTGCATCATTTCCTAGCCTTCCTCTCCATTCACACTTTGAGAATCATAAAATGTGACTTATGGCCAATCAAAGTCAGCATTATTTTCGAGTAACGCATTTTTTTTGCTTAAAGAAAGTTTTGTCAGGCAAAACTTTTCCTTCAAGCCCCTATTAGCCCTTTGACTTAGCTGATGGATCAAAATGCCACTACAATTGTGAGCCACCCAATCAGACTGATCTTTTAGAAAGTGCCATCAAAGTAACTCGGCCCATTTTTTGCAGAACTTTCAAGCAAAAAACATCCTCAGCAAACGCTATAAATAACATTTTCCTATGTCTAATTCTTTACCAATTTGCCTTCCATAAATCAAGGTTAAAAACTTGCTGATGTTTTAACCGTTCGGACTCGCCGAACGTGGGTAAGTGGTCAGAACTAGAATTCTGGACTCAATTGGCGTAGTGGCAGCAAGGCTATGGATGCTGAGGCGACTTTGAATTTGAGGGAAGAGACTGAAATAGGCTTTGCTTGAAGACGTACAGGACCGCGACATGCGAGTCCTGTAACGCACTAAGGTCTGAAGTAAGAGGTATTTATCCACCGTTCCACCCCAGTACATGCTCTTACGAAGCCTAGCTCACGTCTCCCGCAATCAATGTTCAAGGGCCATCAGGTTTAAAAGAAGCCATTTCAATGATGGCATTTACATCTCCCGAAAAGGCGAAGCAATTAAAGATGCGAGTGAGATTGAAGGATCAAAACAGCGTCTGAATGCGATAAATAACCTCACTGAAGCGTCCACTATGAATGATTAGGCAAAGCTTGTGCATCATTCCGTTTTCTACATTTTGTCACCACAGAATGCAAACATTTTGAATTCCACTGCCATATTTGGCATAAAATTAAGATGGATAAGTTACTTTAAATAGTCCTTACTCGGAGCATCCTACAATTACCCATTAAAGGAAAAGTTGCCTAGGCATTTCTTTCTGCCTTATTTACTCCTTCATTTAGGAGTATGTAAGTTTCGCACAAATGTAAGAACGAGTTCAACTCACTGTACTGTTCAATTTTCGCACACAGCGTCTTGTTTCCCGGTGGACATTCCTCAATGTAGCTCAACGTGTCCCAAATGGCACAGGCCTCACCGTCTTTGAACGAATTACAGACGACGCACTTCAGAGACAGCGCTGAACAAACTCAAGCTGTCAACCAAGGCGTTCGGCAACATCAACATACCTGTTGGCGGTAAATGAATTATGGTTAGAATGGCCAATAATACAGGAGTGGCAGTCGGCATTTTAGTTGACAAATGGAGTGAGAGGTGCTACGGCTCTCAACTAACTGTAAAGCCCCCCGAGCAAATCGATTAGCACGGCGAGATCAAATCAACTTTGTGCTGATTGGCTTTTGGGGAATTTGGCCACTCTCATTGGTTGGTGGGACTTTGTGTCTGTGCACAATGTAGTTTGTTAGCCAACTTAACTGCCTAAACGGTGGTGTGTATGTACCATTTGGAGGGGTATGTCACTTCTGACGGTAAAAAGGCTTCACTGTTGAAAAGGCTGCTTAATTGAATTTATTAGCAACCAAAAAGATGATGCATAATTGTTGGGTTGATTGCGCTACGAACACAGACAATGCCGTTTCAGGTGTTTGTCGCATCCCTATGCAACACGGGATTAGGTCAGCTGCATGATGTAGACGTCTTGTTTTGACACCTTATTAGTGATTGTCTTTGAATCCATTATCCAAGATACATCCATTCCATGCACGCGTTGGAATACGGTGTATTCGGCCAATGGCAATATCGTAGCGCCCATACCACTTCGAAGTAGCAGAGTTAGAGCAATATAACGACAATTATTTAGCGAAAGGGAAAACCACTGTATAGCTGCTGCTGTGGTCTAGAGTTCATGCTGTCAAAGGTAAGTGCGGCCAGTGAAGGATCAAGGGCTCATCAACGCAATCATGCAATTGAAGAGGCTGTCAAAGCATTGTGCGTCTATGCACCACTCCTGGTACTAAGGGCACATCTCCTCGCAGCTGTACATTGCGGCATGAGCCAGGTTCCGCACCGCCACACAGGAATAATGCATTCAAGTGGTTTGTTTATTTGGCAGCAAAGAACTACCCACACACTTCACATCGGCATCGTCTGGTCAAGTGCACAACTCACACCAATTGCACACACTTCCTCCACACCACAAACAATGCAAACCAAACCCCATCGTTGCCATTCCTTGTGTCAACTACAAAGGTGTGTCGGGTGACGAGCATTACCGCGCTCATTCTTCCCCGTTGCATGCAATCGACCAGAAGGACACCTCCACCCGCCTTCTCTGCCACTCAACACAGTACACCACAACCACTCGCTCATCATCTTCCAAAGCTTCCGCTTCACACCTCATCCAGTCTACTGCTGTACTGCAGACGCGCCACAACTCTCCCATCACAGACAGTACCACACTCCAAACCCTCGCACTCTACCCATCCACTGGCTTGTCCAAGAACACTCAGTCTTCCCATACCAGGCGGTAGTTACGACGACGGCGACGAAGAGAGGCACGATGCCCACAAATGCCACCCCACTCATTCAACGCACTAAGCATCACTACAAGCCATTCTTCCATCTCCTTCTCTAATTCGGTACAGAGCAGAGCTTCCCTCACACCCCAACCCCCCTTCCCTCCCACACCCTCCTGCTCCTCCACAAATCGATACACCATTCCTCCAATGCCTCATCACTATAATCACATTATTCCGACTGCCCCAAGGCACTGCGTTCCATCACCACGTACGCACACTCGCAAGCACACCCACACCCACAACCACACCCCCACCACCGCCTCCACCTTCACTTTCCCAAGGCCTCCGCTTTCTAGCTATCCAATCAAACGCACATTGTCAAGCAGATCGCATCGCCAATCACTGCATGCACACTAACAACCGAATGCACTTCACAAACTCCCAGGAATCGTAACGCTGCCGATTCCATCAAGGCACACCCACAACCACACTAACACATAGTTGATCACCCCGTAAATGACGCCTTCACTCCTCCACTCCTCCACTTCCCCACTCACTCTAATTCCCCCTTCCACCAACTCTAACACTCTCTTTCCACTTCACCGCCTCTCGCACATGCCTTCCTTTCCGGTTGAATGTGCCCAACAATGCACAGCACCTCAGGAGCGCATCTGACAACCAACCCACCCCCGCACCAAACCTACAATCGTTCAGTCTCCGTCTCCAACGCATCGTCCGCTCCACTCCTCACTTGTCCACCAATCTGTTCTTGCATCTGTCGTCGCTGCTGCTGCTGCCGCTCTGCCTCCTCGGCGGCTGCCTCGATGGCAGCGAAGTCCGTCTTCACCTTCGTCGCACCCCCGAAACCACCGCCTCCACCACGCTTTTTCGGTTGTTTCATTCCACCGAACTAACACCAAAACACACAACTCATTGAATTGAAAGCCAGTGAGTACTGAGACCGCAGACGTCTCAAGTGCTGCACAGCATTCCAGATGCAACTCCTTGTGCAGAGCAATGCAATCCCCAGTAAACTGCCTTTGATAGTTCCTTGAGAAGGCTTTAAAGAGTGAGGACTACATTTTGCGGCCAAAGCACTTTAACATCAATTAGCAACTCGGTTGGCTGATATTGTGCAACATTCTTGCCTGCTTTTTGATCTTGCATGCGTGCTTTGAGCAGTGGAACCTGTGCAGCTTTTGACAACGTGCTTTTGACAGCTGTCTCGTCCGCTAGTACGAGGAACTACTTTGGTGATATGAAACACTTGGCAGGAGAACTCTCCACCTACAACACCCCTGCGCTTCTCCACTTCAGTCATTCCATTCTCCACGGCGCCAACAACAACTCATCGATAACTCAACTTCATATAAGTCGCACATTTATAAACAAAGCAAAGTAATAAATAAAAGCTTAATTTGGTTACTCTCGAACCTCCCACTAATTTGTTACTTTGGCAAAGGGGTGAGGGAGGAGTCATTTACTCATCATGATGACAGATGCAACCAGGATGACACTTGGCAGAGCCGGTTCCCACTTTGATGGACGAAGGGTTCTGTCCAGGCACCCACATGTTATCTGTGTTTGAACAGAAAATATTAATCATTGCACGTACAGCCAATTCATTTTGCATACAAATGGTCCTTGCGAAGCGAAACATAAGAGGACCGACACGACTGGCAACAGCCACAATTGCGTACTCACAAATGTGCGGACGCATGTTGATGGTGTTGAGTAGCCAGGTTTCTTGACGTTTTGCCTTCAACTCAGCACACATTGTAATAATGTAGCGCTGAATTATAAAGATTAGATTGCGTATAATCACTCGAATGATATTTCGAGTCTTGTTCTCCGTCACCATGTAGAGGTCTTGAAAAATACGCATGTTGAAGAGGTTTGTTAGACGCACCCTATCTTGTCTGGAGATGTTATTACAACTGTAGGTCTTTTGAATGAACTCAACAATATCAGTAGAATAGTCTTCCAGATTTACGACGGAGCTTTGTTGCATTGATTCTGTATCTGCGGAGAATGCCATGGCTTTGTCGAATAGGACCTGGTTGATGTGCATGCAGTACGGGTGAACGGGTTCGAGAAGGGAAAGCTTTCGAAGAAGATTGCAAGTCTTCTCAGATAGTGGGTAGAGTGGCACCTTCAAACGCTCAAGTATAAGCAAAATTGATTCGAATAACAAACGGGCACTTTTTGATAGCAATGCCTGACGACATTCAGTATAAGTAGTGACTTCGTCAAGTAACCAATTTGTTAACTCTTCTGCCTCTTCTTCCAAATTTGGAGGATTAAATGGGGCTGAAGGGCTAAAATCGTCAATGAAACTACGACCTCCTTTTAATTCATCTTCGTGAAGGTCGCGGAGGCAGAGGAGAGTGGCGCCCAGGCAGACGGGAATTTCGATGGGAAAACCACTGGAGAGTCGGGTCCAAGGAGCCACCAGGGAGGGCTCAAACGCCATGGTTGGAAGATCATCGAGAGCCTCCTCTGTAATCAAAGTCCTTACCGTAGTCATGTCGTGCCCGTGGGAAACGTGGTCCACGTGCCACTTGAGGGGAATCAATTAACGTCATGGTGGCGCAGATTGGTAGGCCTTCAGGATGGTTTATCTTTGACAGCTAGGTTGAAACATCTGTGTAAATGGGAAACCTTCTGCTATTTAATGCTTTCATAGGTATAAGCAGTTTCGGTTAAAGGCAAATGGGTACGAACATTACCTTTGTTGATTTACCATTTTTCTAGGCCATGACATCAGCACGAATTGCCACCTTATTAGCAGACCTGTGTATGAGGAAGTCTTAAGCCGCTGCAGCAACTAAGGTACCGCAAATTGACGGAATGCCGTTTGTAAATTTTCCCGTCACCTAAAATCAACCACTAGCTGGGGATAGGTATTCTATTTTGATGTCCATTTGCCCTGTCTATCATTTTTTAATTCTACGATAGGGCCAAGAGCTATGAATAGTAGTAAATCTATGGACATTTACAATGCACCATACTTGAAGGTTAATGGACATTATGAAGTTTATCATTCGACTGTCAAGAGAATTCATGCGGTTTACGTTGTTTGAAACTATTGAGAAGATTTTGATTGCCAATGCTCCAAAACGACGATATTCTTGCATGACATCCCAATGTAGAAAGCAAAAAAGAGCTCCATCCCAACATTAGGAGTTTTGATTCCAGTGGTAAGCCAAGTAATTTGCAAAAACACTACCTTAATGTTAATAAATTTGTAATGAATTCAAGTTACAGATAATTAAGGAAATGACGGCTTGGACCTGCATAATTTAACAAGCAAGCTGAACTAAATGTATAGATCTGACACTCTGCGTTGTTAACATTAAGTTAAATTGTGCTGCAGTGTTTAGAAGTATTTTTTACTTCTGTACCACAGAGTTCTTGCCTTTGATTATCGTGTTTTTAAATACACAACGCAAACAACCGTTATAAGTGGCCTGTTGCTTGCTGCGGTACTTTCAAAACCTTTGGGTGTCTCGGTACACGTCGACTCAGTAAACGGCTGCTATGTCTTCCCCATCAAAAGCCGATATAGATGCTATTCTTACCTCATTACTCTCAAGGCCTGAGAACAGGGTAAGAGCTGTTTACTTGATCACGCTCTTAGACATGTTTTGATTGCTCCTCAGGTAACCCAACTTGGGCCAGTGTCACCTACGGCGTTTTTGTCTGTCTTGGTTGCTCTGCTGTGCACAGGTCTCTGGGAGTTCATGTTAGTTTTATTCGATCAACACAACTGGATACAAGCTGGACATGGCCTCAGTTGAGGGCAATGCAAGTTGGTGGAAACGGACGAGCGGTATGCGTCCTATATTCTTTAATAATTTTTTTCCAAGATTGCCTTCTTCCAACAGCACGGTGGTATGTTGGATGACATTAAACAGAGATACAGCAGCAGAGCGGCGCGCTTGTACAAAAATAAAATCGAAAAGTTGGCAACTGATGCAATGAGAACCTACGGGACACAGGTAAGACTTACAGGGGTCACTTATGAGTCCCCTTTAGCTTGCCATTGAAACAGAAGACAAATCAACTGCTCGAGATAAAGAGTCCGTTTTGTCTGAGGATAACAGAAACCTTGCCACAGAAGACTTCTCTGGAATGAGTCTCTCCCATGGCGCTATCTTGAAGGAGCCCCTTATCAGCCTGAGCGGTGCGGCGCTTTTAATTTTCACTCGTTATTTAAGTTTGCTGTTTAATAAGTTTCCTCAAAAGCAACTTGATACCCTGGATAGCGTTTTGATCACGATGACACAATTACATAAAATACGTGTTGCATGAGTCCTCATGGTAATGATTTTTGAACGAATGCAGCATTAATCACAGCTTCATCTAATTAGGTGTCTGCAAAAAATTCTTCTTTTAGATCCGAGTCAAAAGTCTGACGTTGACGCCAATTTGTCATCGGGAACGGATAATCAGAGAGTGATGGTGAAACCAAAGAAAGGGGGCGTAAGTTTCATGCCTATTCTAGGCTTTTCCCCATGGGATCATTTGACTTCAACCCAAACTTCTCCCTCTGTGCTAATGACAGGGCAATTCTAAAATTGCATTCTTAAATTTAGTAGTCAGCATTCTAGGTGTAACGCATCTGTGCCGATAATTATCTAATTAATTTGACACCTGCCTAAGAGAAGGGTCTTGTAAACCTTTATCATAAACGAACGTAAGTCGTCGTTCATGTCTAACCTTTGCATCGCCGCTGTACTGACTTGTTATTGGGGAACACCTGGTATAGGTAGTCTTCAAGTTGGCTCCTTAATTCTCAGCCTGTAAAATTGGATTAATAGGCATCGTCTTTATCGTGGCATAGCGCTCTTGTTCCGTGATACTTCTTTTCCCACGCACCTGGTTAGGTTCCAAAGTTTACTAGGTTATCTGGTACAACCAAAGCACTTACTACTTCCATGATTTCAAACCTGTATCATGGGCATCTTAGTAAGGTACTTTATCAATTTTCGCCTTAATTTTAATACGTTCATCATGTTTGATCGCTCTTCTGGCAATTTGCCCAAATATATCCTTTGTTAATTTCAACTATTTTGTGGAATCATGTGGATTAAGATAAGTTCCTGTCTGTAACTGCCAAAAGGTTTGTCATTTTTACAATTTGGAATTAAGTAGCACTGGGAAGCTACCTAAATCTGCCAACCCCTTTAAATATTCACCATCACATTTTACGATGCTTCCTCAAGAGCTCTCCTGTAGTGGAATTTTTGCCTCAAGGTGCAAACATGCTATCCACAAATGTGTCGATTTGTATCACACTTTTATGTCGCAAGGGGTTATGCAATGCCAATAACAGCCTAGAGATATGGGTGGCTCACGAAGAATGGGGGTGAGAGAATCACCCGCCTCCGTCCTCATTTCAAAGTGCATCCCTGCTTTGCAGCATAAGATATGCATAGACTTTCCGTCTCACGTATTAATCGGGACCCAGCAGCGTTCGACAGATGCGTTTCGGCGCGTGAATCCTCAGTCATTTAGTGCCTTTTCTTCATCAGGATGAACAGAGGGTCTCCCTGAACACAATGTCTACCCATTGATGACTTACCACCAAATTCATAGTGGTTGGTTTGAATGACAAGTTTTGCCAAGGTCATAGAAATCGGGTAATTTTGTTTATATAGGGAATCTTTCGTTGGCGATTGTGAATGTTTGCCTTTTAAAGATCGTGAAAATCATAGCGAGCTCTCCCGATAACCTTATTAATTTAGTTGGCTACCTATTTGAATGCTGCTGGAGGTCTTTGTTGACAGTCTTAGCTGTCTACGCGAATCCATAATGCACGATGTGCCGACACCCACCCAGATAATTTACTGCTACTCCAGTGAAACATTTATGTGGTACAAGCATGATATCAAGGTAAAAGCCAAGTCACCAATATTTTCTACTTATTTTATTTAAGTATAAGAGGTGGATTTCTTATTTCAATAATCTAAAGGGTACCCATTTTTTTTCATAACCTCGTATCATTGCTCGTGCATTCTCCTTGTTGGAATGACTCTCTGACGCAGCTTGGTCCTCAAATCCTGTTTCGACTACCCCTATCGGCCGGTCTAAGCTTCTCTTTCGGTAGGGTGGAAAGGAACTACTGGTTTTGGCTCATTTTCAATTCCTGAATGTGAATTTCGGTGAACTAGGTTGCATTTTTCTTATTAGCCTCGAAGGTTGGCCTTAGAGTTTCATGGTAGGCTTGAGCTAGCCAGCTTGAATTCTCGTCAGTCGCACCATGAAATACTTCTGATCCATTTGGTCGAAAATAGCCACAACTATTTCAGTTGTATATTTGTAGCCTATTTTGACGCTTTATTTTGAGGAACACATGGTATTTTAGCTCTTTTCGATTACAACTGCTTGTTTTCTCATCCAAATTTCAAAGGAATCGCAGCTACTCCATCCTTGTAAACCTATTCATGGTATAAATCCTACTGTATGTGTAACTATCGCTATAAGGGAGAGGAAAATATCATTAACGCCTCCTTTTGTCGTAATAATCGTTCTCGAATACTTCTTGCTTACCCTGTCCAAGAAGTCGCTTTGGTTGATGAGTGTAGTTTCTGCTTCTGGAGGCCCTTTTTCCCCAACCCTATAAGATCAGCACTCTGCCTACTTGAGGAACAAATGTTAACTCATGAGCGATCCCGTGCTATTTTTTAATTCTATCAGAGGCCCATTTGAAAGGATAGGAGTAATTTCCCTACTTCCTCTTGATGACCATTTTACCTTACACATCTCCCAATAATGGTTCCGCCCCCTGCACAAGGAGTTGCATCTGGAATGCTGTGCAGCACTTGAGACGTTTGCGGTCTCAGTACTCACTGGCTTTCAATTCAATGAGTTGTGTGTTTTGTTGTTAGTTCGGTGGAATGAAACAACCGAAAAAGCGTGGTGGAGGTGGTGGTTTCGGGGGTGCGACGAAGGTGAAGACGGACTTCGCTGCCATCGAGGCAGCCGCCGAGGAGGCAGAGCGGCAGCAGCAGCAGCGACGACAGATGCAAGAACAGATTGGTGGACAAGTGAGGAGTGGAGCGGACGATGCGTTGGAGACGGAGACTGAACGATTGTAGGTTTGGTGCGGGGGTGGGTTGGTTGTCAGATGCGCTCCTGAGGTGCTGTGCATTGTTGGGCACATTCAACCGGAAAGGAAGGCATGTGCGAGAGGCGGTGAAGTGGAAAGAGAGTGTTAGAGTTGGTGGAAGGGGGAATTAGAGTGAGTGGGGAAGTGGAGGAGTGGAGGAGTGAAGGCGTCATTTACGGGGTGATCAACTATGTGTTAGTGTGGTTGTGGGTGTGCCTTGATGGAATCGGCAGCGTTACGATTCCTGGGAGTTTGTGAAGTGCATTCGGTTGTTAGTGTGCATGCAGTGATTGGCGATGCGATCTGCTTGACAATGTGCGTTTGATTGGATAGCTAGAAAGCGGAGGCCTTGGGAAAGTGAAGGTGGAGGCGGTGGTGGGGGTGTGGTTGTGGGTGTGGGTGTGCTTGCGAGTGTGCGTACGTGGTGATGGAACGCAGTGCCTTGGGGCAGTCGGAATAATGTGATTATAGTGATGAGGCATTGGAGGAATGGTGTATCGATTTGTGGAGGAGCAGGAGGGTGTGGGAGGGAAGGGGGGTTGGGGTGTGAGGGAAGCTCTGCTCTGTACCGAATTAGAGAAGGAGATGGAAGAATGGCTTGTAGTGATGCTTAGTGCGTTGAATGAGTGGGGTGGCATTTGTGGGCATCGTGCCTCTCTTCGTCGCCGTCGTCGTAACTACCGCCTGGTATGGGAAGACTGAGTGTTCTTGGACAAGCCAGTGGATGGGTAGAGTGCGAGGGTTTGGAGTGTGGTACTGTCTGTGATGGGAGAGTTGTGGCGCGTCTGCAGTACAGCAGTAGACTGGATGAGGTGTGAAGCGGAAGCTTTGGAAGATGATGAGCGAGTGGTTGTGGTGTACTGTGTTGAGTGGCAGAGAAGGCGGGTGGAGGTGTCCTCCTGGTCGATTGCATGCAACGGGGAAGAATGAGCGCGGTAATGCTCGTCACCCGACACACCTTTGTAGTTGACACAAGGAATGGCAATGATGGGGTTTGGTTTGCATTGTTTGTGGTGTGGAGGAAGTGTGTGCAATTGGTGTGAGTTGTGCACTTGACCAGACGATGCCGATGTGAAGTGTGTGGATAGTTCTTTGCTGCCAAATAAACAAACCACTTGAATGCATTATTTCTATGTGGTGGTGCAAATCTTGGCTCCTAGCTCGCAATGTAGCTAGGTAAGGAGGTTGCCATTTTGTGATGCTCACTGTGCTGGTGTGCCTCATAACTCTAATTTGTTTCAGCATTTAATTCCCACTATTACACGCAAAATTGAATTCTCAGTGTATGCTCACGAGCACGGTGAAGTTGGAACTTCGCACAATTATGTATTTTTCCGCAGAAACCCTTTGCGGTTATGTTGACTTTACCGGTATGTGGTTCTTTGCCAAGGGGTGATTCTTGGCTGAAGAGCATAGCACTGTTACGCGTAGTTACAGCATTTCGATACCTCCTGGTCCGCTTCTATGTAACAACATTTGCCTGTGCGGTTGATCTGGCCAAAGGCTGAAGGAAGAAACACCCCCCGTAATGGCTTTTATTTGGATTCAAATGCATAATAGGGTGTTCTCTGTCGTGGTTTTGTCTGCAGGCATGTCGCCTTTGTCAGTGTGACTTTGTTGTGATCTTGTTAACCTTCATGGTATAGAACAATTGGCTAACGATATCTTAATGTAGGAAACCTAAAAGTTGTCTGCTTTTTTTATCAGAAGAGGCCTTGTTATTCAACTTTTTTCCATTTTATCTCGGTTTATGCAGTACGTCGCTCCGACTTGCTTACCAGGACACGTCGAAGGACAAGGATCAAACCTCCGAAATGGACAAGCAACGCTCAGAGCAGTTTGAACGCCTTGGCATGGGTGCTGGTGCTGGCGGCGGCAGGCCAAAGTAGGTCTTCAATTTTGCATGATGGTAATTGTTGTGCGGTTAACCAACTTGGCAAACGAGTGAGCGAAAGCTTCCATCATAGTCTTTAATCTTTTTTTACTTCCATTTCATTGCATAGGGTGGTCGGCCACTCGGCTCTGAGTGACATGACGACGATTGAAAGCGAAGATGCAAATGATCTACGCGGATCTGGTGGCCGTAAAGGAAATCGGGGTGGACTCGGATCCTTTGAGGACACTATTGACACATTCTGTGAGTGCTCTTGTTTTATGCACTTTTACTTACTTTTTTTGCTTACCACTACCCTCTTGCTGAAAATGTACTGATTCAGATGCCTTTTATCGGCACATTTTATTAAAATTGAACTGACATTCAAAGGTGACACACATTATGATGCCATTGAAACACGCTGTGATTACCTCCACTTCCTCCCATTCAGCACGAGGAGGCAACAGTTGGCTGTACTTGTCTTCCAATCGTGATGGTGACGCGTCTGACGATTGGGACTTAGATCCTTTCAAGGCGCGAGCTGCTGCTTCAGGAACCTCTTCATTGTCAACTAGAACCGGTCTCCTCGATCTTTCCGCTGAGTCTCGTACTTCTCGATCCGGTAATGATGGAGAGACTAAACCCAGCAATACCACATATTCCCCATCCTCCATGGAGCCACCTCCAATGTCGGAGGAGATGCGGCTCAAACTGCAGAATGCCAAGTCAATCTCTTCTGCAGATTTCGCTTTTGAGGACCAGGTTGGGAAGGTTTCTCCAAACACATGCTGATTGTGTCAATTAATCTGTCTACCTATCTTCTTCTTCCAGGGCTCCAACTTCGACAGTTCTCAGTTTGAAGGTCGAACCTCGTTATCCAGTGACGAATACTTTGGTCGACCTCAGCCCAAGTACCGCTCAGACTACAGCGTGGAATTGAGCAGTATCAAGGAGGGTGTGCGGGAAGGCGTAACCAAGGTGGCTACGCGTCTCTCTGCCCTCGCGAATGATTTTATGAGTCAGTTACAGGTAATGCTGTGGTCTTTAGTGTTTCTTGGTTTACTTGATGCAAGTCTTTCTAGCTTACTAGTTTTCAATTTCCTAATTCTAATGGTCTAATTTCATAGCTTCATTCAGTCTGAATGTTTCTTCATCCGCCTATCACCTTTTCATGGAACGTGGAATTGGTTATGTCATAAGCAAATAAAGTTAATAGCATTAGTAACTGAGAGTTAAGTATTCGCCCGCCCCCCCCCCTCCCTATAGACAAAGGGTTAAATGAAATTGGAATTGGCAGCTTTTAATCGTATCCATCGGCCCCCCTTGTTTTACTTATTACATTTCAAGTAGTATTGGTGGTATCGTTTGAGCTGCTTTGCTTTATTTGTATCTTAAATCGGATATTTCATGCTTAACAACTTTATTACAGTCTTTTTATCCTAGGAAAAGTACGGCTAGCCTCCACGAATTCGCCCAACGCCTTTTTCCTCAATTAACACTAAAACTAAAGTATAATCACGTCTATCTCACTCTACGCCTTTCCGTATTTATTCGGATGGGTGATTCTTTCATTCCTTCTCGGTCTATGCGTTTAACCCAATCAGATTGAACTCCGCATGGAGAGAAATCTAGACCACCCACCCTCTGTCCCTCCATCTATACCCCCTTCCCTTCTTACTTTGGAAATAAAGAAATTGTTCAGATGATGGTAGTGAGATCTAGTGTATTTAAAAGCCTCTTCTTTTTCTACTTGGAATTCATAGTGAGCGGAGTGGTGAGGTTGGGTGTGCCAGCGGAAGAAGGTGTGGTCGTAAATTCGGCCTTGCCTTGAGAAATTAGGTCACCGGCCAAATCGCTGCGACCAATTGCAATTAGGGCTGTTCTCAGCTTTTCGCTCTGTTTGAGGGAAGGAATAGTAGGTTGGTGTAAAAGGTCAGAAACACTGAAAGATCGACTGATCACGGGGGCGGAAATAGCCACTCGTCTGATCGGCGTTTGTTGCAACTAAGGTGGACGAGTCCTCTGAGCCGCTGTTAGGCTCTGGGGAGTGGGGAATGGTTAATGCGGGCCGTTTGTTTGATTATTTTAACATAATATCGGCAATTTAGTTAATGCTTAAGAACTGAACGCATGCAGTCATCTACGAACTAGGGGGTTTGGGATAGGCCACCTTAGAATACCGTCTAGGGAACATATGTTTGTAGGAGATGCATGATTTAGATCTACAAATCGGTGTGGGTTTCCTTAACTCAGGAGTCAGGGATTAAAGTTTGGGAAACGATGGCGTTTTTTTTTTTGGAAGGGGCAGCGACACCATCTAGGTTGGTACTGATAACTCAGTGAGTAGTATTTAGTGGAATCTGACAGATTGTAATAGCACTGTTTCACATCACCCATACAAAACAAAATTTAATTAAGGTGGGTTGCTCACCCTATCCACTCGAAGTTCAAGGTTTTTAATCCAACTCCGCAACATCGTTAGAGCTCTATTCTTCCTGGAGGAGTCGGCTCTTCCTCCAATAGCTTGAAGCTGGGTCCTTGAAAGATCAAGCGCCATACCCAGCCGTCTCCAGGTCTCACCAGGAAGCTTTCGAGCTAACTCCTGAAGCATCTCATTCGTCACAGCATCTAAAAATGTGTGAGATCCTCACAAACAATCAGGAAGACCTCGCTAACCGTGGATGAGAATCGAGCTCACCTTTGGAGTCGAAGCGATAGGAGAGGATATTCTTATCCACGTCGACCTCGATCGCCTTTTTTGGCAATGTTACAAGGAGTTGGCAGAGTAGAACCGTTTGAAGTTCCATCGCAAACTTTTTCGGTCCCATGGGATCTCTGCCCTTGCCACGTTTTGCAGAGACCTTTGTTAATTGCTTATAGGAGATTTCAATAAATCCGCGATACTTCTCACAAGCCACTTGAGCACTTGAATCAAATTCCTCCACTTCAACCTGTTAAAAAAAGGGAGAAAAAGACTCTAGTAGAATGATGTTTCAATTGTGCGAGTCAGCTGCCTATAGTGGCGGTCTCTTGACTCTTATACATCCGCTGCATACCTTCTTCTAGATTGACACGATATATTGCGTCTCTTGAGCTAACTCAAGAGGCACATGCTGGTAGTTCTCTTCATTCACTGAAATGAAGAGCCAAATGACGATGCCCCTAGTACTCACTGTATACTCATTTCGCAGCGATGTGTTGAAGGTTATCTTCATCTTCCCCCTCTCCGTATCCAGTTGAATAGAACTGCGTCCTGTACTCTCTCGCTTGGGACGAATATTCCCTTTTAGCGCAACATCAAATTGTTGCCTCTCGTAGACAAACAGTGGACCGATTGGTTTGCCTCCCTCTGTGAATCCTTTGGACGCCATCTGATTTAGAGTCTTGTCGAGGTCCTGTGTGAGACAGATGGCAAAGCAGACCCTACCCGGCTGTTGTTTGTTTTGCCGTAGGCAGGCGAAGACAATGCGCTGGGAGAGACTACGTTCTAACACCTGAGCCATTTGAATAAGACTATCGTTGTCGACAACTGTTCTTGTCTGGATTGCCATGAATCTTGACAGAAAGATGGCCGAATTTTAGCTGCCTCTTGATATTATAAATCAAAGTGCGATCTATTCTACGAAGGGATGGAAAGCATATTTTTTTCATATGAAAGATAGCCTACTTGCGAGGAACAATACGATTGAAGCTGAAGGTGCAAATGTCGATATTTTTGGTCTCCACAAAGTCCACATTTTCCCAGATCTTCCAATTAGAGTCTTCTATACCAGAGAAGACCAGATTGACCTCAGAATGGCTGGAATTGGCACCTGCAAGCAACTTGGGCAAAAGGAGGGAACGCTGGAAAGGGTCCAGTTCACGCGGGCTGTTACCATCTTCACTAAATTGTTCAGATGCCTCCTCTTCCTCATCAAGACCAGTTTCTCCGTCCTGAGCTAAAAAGATAAAAGGCCGCTTGTTTCAAATCGTCCTACCACAATCTCTCAGTCTCAGATCGTCCAAGAAGATGCATTTCACAGAGCGCTGTTGGTCTCACATTTCTCTCTGTCCTCTGCAATCCCCTTCCACCGCTAACCGCCTCCATTGCTATCCTACGTTTATTAACTATCTACCAATTCTTTCACATCGAATCATGAGCTTCAAAGAAATGGCTTAGCAACTCCCAGATTGGATGAGGATGAGGATTTAGAGATCACTGATTGCCTAATTTCCACCGTCTCTGAACAAGTTTCCTTCCACATGTTGGCACAGGATCGTAGCAAGTGTTGCCATTCAATCTGCAGGAAGTGAGTAATTCCATCTGACATTCGCCACGCACACACAGATACAGGACAGTTGGAACCGTGAAGTGGGTGATAAATGAGTCTGCCGACTTACCGAAGGATGGAAACACAAGCCCAGCCTTCATCACATGCCATCCGACCAGCCGAGTAGTCAACAAAATAGACGCAGGATGGTTTTACAACACAGGCGAAAGGAATCGACTCACCCAACCAACTTCCACGACTCTCCCCTTTCTCACTTGATAAAACTGTCAACAAGCTGTTTCCAGCCTTACTGCACGAAAACATCCCTTGCAGGCTTGTAGCCAAGCTTACCTTCACTCTCGGAATTGCCGTCTCTGTGACCCTTGGACTTCTTGTGACCCAAAAAGGCATCAGGCATGGAGGCATTGGACATGATGACCACTTGATTGGATGGGTTAGCATCTGTCAGCGGTAGAGTGACCAGTGCCGACTTAAAGAGAATCTTCTTTGGTCCAGCTTTAAAAGAAAGGCATTCACGTCTTTACTAATAACAACGGAAAGATGGTTATGGCTTTCTAGGTACAGGCATTGGTAGGCTTACTGAGGATAACGAGTGGACTGCAGGCTGTGAACTGGGACATGAAGGACAAGTTTTGATCACGAAGGAGATGAGCATGATGTTGGCTGATGGGTTGAACCTTTGTTGGAATAAGAAAAGTGAAAGTGGAAGTAGTAGGGCGTTGTGTCCCAGTGCGTCATCCGACTAGACGGTTGATCACGTCTTACCTGAATGGAGTAGGTGCAAGCAATTTTCAGCGCTCCAGAGGGAAGAGTCAGCATAACTCGCTTGTCCACCAGTGAAGTGAGTTTACCGCCTCCTCGACCGAACTCTCCGATATCGCGACGTATTCGAGCTGCTGGTGCCAAGGCAATGGGTGCCACAAGACGCGATAGTTTAAATTCCAGGTACCGCGAGTCCTCATAAGCCACGTCAGCAGTTTGAAGATCCGCCCAGAGTGATTGGGGAGGCTCTGGATCCTCCTATGCATTAAGGGGAGAATTAGCATCTTAAACAGACCGATTTTTAGAAGTTTTCCACTGATGGACAGAAGCCTTTTTTTTCAAATCTTTCATGCCTAGTTGAAGATGTGTTCCATGAGCTGTTTCCACATCACTGCATACGAAATGGCTCCGATTCGATACAAAAAGATGTCCCAGTTTATGTATCCACCATCAGGCACAATTGCTGGCGCTCAGGATCAATGGTCTAACATCACGTAAAGACGACCTGATACGCGTTGCAAGGGCGGAGTCAATCAACTGTCATGCGTACGAGTGAATGTCATACCTCCCATGCCTATCCATGTATCAAAAGAGGTATCGTAATGTCATATAGGCATCATCATTGAATGCTGAAATGCTGAAACAGCACAGAAGCCGCCCAAACCTAGGCAATGGGTTTCCTACTATTCAACTGCACAGCACCGTTCAGACTTTTGGTTCAGTACAATACGGTTCGTCAAGAAGGAAGGATATTTTAACATGCGAGGACGACATCGGAAGCGGAAATGTCCCCTCTGTGTCACCTTTATTCCCGGCTCACAGATTGAAGTGGTCAGCGGAAGCGGCGGAGGAACAAGGCGCCGCTTCTAAGTGCTATTCTACACTTCCACTTCTCATAACGTCTTAAATCGATTGCTTGGAGAGAATCAGGGATACTCAGTTAAAGTTTAATTTTATGACTTTGGTTTTTCAGTCTGACCTTTGTCTTCACTAAGTCCGAATTCAAGATGAAATTGAGGAATATGCCATATAAGTAGTATGTTTAGGACTTGCATTTGCATCAAATGCCTTTCGAAACCTGGGTTTCTCCGGTCCTGATTCTCCAGCCTCCATGGTGAAGACAACCACTTCTCTGGTAGGATTTTTCCCATATTTGTGTGGAATGCCTACAATCCAAGGCTCATTAGGCTACAAAGGAGGAGAATAAAAACCTTCTCAGGATGCAGTAGAAAGAATGTAAAAGTCCTATAACAGAGTATTGTTCTCACAGGAGTTTAGATTTGATCATAAGCTAGACGTCATTGGAAACGAAGCATAGATCGCTACCTCCCATGATCATAGACAAAACCGTTTGTGGTTCTCCACCAAAGTTATTGTTCATTTCCGTCTTATTTCGATACTACCTTCTGCTATTGCATACCACGCGTCTGAATGGTATACAGAGCTTTTAACTTCTTCCATGAAGCAGGCAAGCGGGTTTCCGCAACCAACCACTTAAGGAAGGCGTACTGGGGCATGCCCAGGCTCCCGGCTATGCGGATGAGTAGGCGATCAGGCTACTTCGGGAGGATTCGATCGTACTAAACACTCAGTTCATACTGGCACTTTATGGATTTAAATCGAACGCTACGATAGATAGTTAAGCGTACGAAAACATGTTTTGCAGGCTCACCAAAATGCAAATAAGTTTGGGATGTCTTGGACGGATGCACACGAAGTTGCCAATGACCTCGGCATTACCGGGCAGATCGGGCCATTGAGCCAAAGTATTGGCATAGCTGCAAATCAACCTGTCTTGACTGATCAGACAGTCCGGAGGAGCACGAACGTAGCAAATCACGCGTTGTTCTGCTCCTTCTCCTGTTGTATAGCTGGATGCACACATTTAATTATGTTTGGGGAGTGACCAATCACAAACGAATGACGAAATTGCAACATAATGGACTGCAATTTGATTGGTGAAAAAGGCTCCGAGGTTGTCAAGTGGCCACCATTTGAGAAATATATAGTAATGCACTAATTGCACTCACAAGTGAGTGGTTAGGTAGAGGCAATGTCAGATACCTCCTTCTTACACATATTTTATCCACTCCTTAAGTGGTGGTCGCTCTGCTGAGGCGATCTCCTCCGGATCCAACTGTCCCTCCACATACATCTCCGCTTCCAGTCGCGCCCGTTCTGCAGCGTCCGCCTCGCGTTGCGCCGCCTCTGCCTCCTCTTCTGCTGCCGCGGCTGCTGACGCGTCTGCTGCACCCGACGCCCCTCTCTTTCTAGCCAACTCATCCTCTTCATCTTCCACCCCTCGTCGTCTGTCTGCCTCCGCCTCGTCCAGCATGTAAGGCGTAACCTTGTGTGCATTCACCAACTCGTTGTTGCCTGCCCAGACGGCTGTACAGGCGTTCAGACGCCAAACTGTTAGGGGACTGGCGATGTAACTGATTTGGTGAGTGAAATCGAAGTTAATTTGCACAGATTCGACCATGCGGTCTTTGAGACTGGTTAGCAGAGCCTCGCGGTCTGTAAAGAGACACATTTACGCATTCGTACAATGCTCTCCGAAAGAGATAAAAGGCAAGCCTTTGCGGTAGGTAGCGATTCTATGCAATATTTATGAATGATTTCGCACAGAAGTTGGCGAGTGACTGATGTATTGGAGGTCAGCAACTCACTCACAATTAGCGCTTTCTTTGAGCGCTATGAAACATCTTCAAAAGATAAAAGCAGCAATAAATCTGAGTACAGACTTCAGTTTTGACTAGCCGGCTAATCAGATTCGTATTGTTTTAGACATGACTAGCAGGTGGAACAACTTGAAACTTGTTTAGACATGTCACGAAAAGGCGAAAGTCTGTCGTTGCGATAGCTTTTGTTGAGGACCGAATTGATGTCTGTGCTTTACTCGACTCTAAGGCTTCAATCACCACTCCTCTAACTTCATATGTGATGTTCTTTGAAGGTGCCACAGGAAACCTTGAACAAATGTTTTAATTCATTCTACCAGATACTACTCAACAGCTTCTCTCAATTTGGCTGCCTATCATTTTCTATCGGTCGGTAGGCTCTACTACTAAAATTTAAGTAGCATATCCCCCGCCTAGGCAGCTAATGCAATGGAATAGGACAATTAATGGAAAATTATTTACCTTCTGGAGTAATTCCAGCACTATCCCAATCCTCGTCGGTTGCAGCAAGAACTTTATCGCAGGCCTGTTGATCGTACTCACTTACATGTTTGAAAATTGGTGTAATGAATGGAATTTGCGAGACCACTTGTTTGATAAATCTATCAGCTGCCTCGTAGATTTGATTATGAAGATGTTTTAACTCTTCCATTTTTTCAACGAATTCTGACGGTTGCATACCTTTTAGCCGCTCCAACTCAACTGATATGATTCTTCGGAGCATAGCAGGAGTCATATTTGGAGGAAGGTCACGGTAGAAAACTTGATTATTGAGGTAGGTTGGATCAAGGAATTGTGACTCCTCATTCTGTTTTACCTCGTCTTCCTCTTCCTCCCCCTCCTCCTCCTCCTCTTCCTCTTCCTCCTCTCCATCTTCTTCTTCGTCATACTCATCCTCTTCCTCGTATTCTGTGTAATCTTCTAGCATATTCATCCCTGAAATGACCGATGGCATTTCTGCTGCTTCCGACATTTTGGAGGCAAGTTATACCTAGACAAATTGACAATGTGACAAATGAACTTGGACCACGTGCATGTCTGGACTTATCGATTCGTCCCTCCACCCTTCATATCTACTGCAAACACAAAGGTAGGCTGATAATTCCATGCCTTTAATGTGCCAATTTTACTGCTTTGATAATAGTGTGCGAAGATCGTTGTAACCTAACCGGAGGCGTGAAGACAAATCTCAAGGTTACAGACTGATTTTCTTTTCCACATGGGCTCCCACTCCCACGGTAAAAGATGAGGTGATTGCACCAATCTAGAGCGAACAGCATTCCTTCATCTGCTCATTTGGGGATGGGAAGGCGCAATAAATCGCTTGTGTTATTACTTCTACTAAAATGTGCAACAATCCCACACAGTTTTATAGGAGGTTTTGCATTGATCAGAGGTTTGGAGTGATCATGAGACACACAGGCCGGTCAACCCACAGTCTGGCAGATGTGCACTCGTTCTTGAAGTGCTTGAAGGCTCCAGTAGATGCTGATGGGTAGCCATGACCCCGCCTTCAACCGATGTTTGCACAGACACCCAGAGGCACACATTTATTTAACCTTAGAAATTTGTTTGCACCTTTTTTTGTGATTAGAAGTAAAATTGCTGCTGCATGATTATACAGCAATTGAGGTGGGTGTTTCTGAGCTTTTCACTGATCTAAAAGAAAATGTGATTGACCTTCTTGGGGTGTTCCTTTATGCATTGTGTGCGTAAACGCATAACAATTTGTCATGATGTTTTGCAGTGATCACTACATGGGGAGTTGGCGACTCTTGTATGCAGCACCACCCTTCTCAGTCTTCATGGCTGTTTTCAGTACAACTTTTGGTGGAAAGCATCTTTCGCCTTCCTCCTGAATCCTCTCCATCCGCGTGCACAGATCGAGTGTATTGTCCTCCTTCTAAATGCATGTGAAGGCTCCAACATACAAACACGACCCAACTAATAGCCGGCTTGCGGTCACTCGGCCACGGACGTGGTGGTGGATGCAGACGCGTGATGGGGCCGCAACAAAGGAGACATTCCGTCCAACTTAACACGTTCATCACTCCGTTACAAGGGATGGGGGTGCTAGGACCGTCGAAATGTCGCCTATGCTGCATCCTAATCAAGCGTCCAAGCCCACCATCAGGTCCGCCACCGGGTGACCTTCAGTCGGCTGTCAGTCGGGGCTAGGGGGTCAGGGTGTGACTAAGCTCTGGGGCGTGCACAATCCACACGCTGCTTCACCTCATACTAACGCCAGTTGATATCGTGTACCTACAAAAATTAAACATGGACATTAGAAGGTTGGTGCAGACGATTTATTTACAATGAAACGCGTGGTGGGGATGCTGACGATGAAACGATTCTTTTCATTCGCCTACCAAAACTTGAATCCACGATCATTCACCTTTGTGTGCTAATCTGTCAAGCTGTCATGGTGGTTCGTAGGCCACATTCCGATCAGATCGCCTATATTTCACCACAAAATTGGATCAAAAGATTATTCTATTGTTGCTGTCAGTAATTTCGAATGCACGAGCTCCTCATGATGTCAATCGCTGAATTGCCACTCTGAGCTGTCTCCTCTTGCCACCCCAAAATTTTTCGGCCTCATCCCTCTACTCTGTCTCCTAGGGCAATATTTTCTCCAATTACTTTAATTGTTGATTTTTTTTTGCACTGAAATATCAAAAGCGATTCCCATTTTCTTTTTGCCATTTCTAATGCATCCAACAGGTAGACGAAGTAGTCTTGCCACAGACTTCACAATACGGGCGGCTTTCCAACTCAGTGGAATATTTTTACCTTATATGACACCGGCGAAGTAATCCACCGCAATTCATTTAATTACTACGAAGTGATAAAAGAGCCAAAGCGTTAGCTACGATTCATTGTTCGGTGACCCAGGTTCAGAGACGACAGCAACAAGGCACGCAATTAAGAAAGCTAAATTATTTCAGCTAAAATTAAAAGAGATTTCATTTTAACAGTTAGTCTTCAGTGTATTACTTGAATGAACTAAAAGTTCAGTTGCAATGGATGTAAAATAGTGCGTCACACATTTGTGACGCTTGTGATGAACAACACTAATTGGTTTCGCTAATCACTTTTTAAAAATAAGTTTAGATAGCTTAAGTTTTTTTTTCACAGTTTTGTTAAAAAAATCATGAAAAGAAGCTAAAAGAGAGGGAGAGCGCCCTGTTCACGCATGGACGGTGGAAAGAAGCCGACCGGATGGACTAGAAGGTTGAATGGACGGATTAATGCGATCGTCCCATCACGTTCATTGAGTGTGTTAAGCGTGTGCCTACACAATGAGGTCATTTGTTCACACCTCAAATCCATGATACCTTTAAATGCCCTCGCTTCTACACGTGTGGGGCCACTGCATTATCAACCAGGGAGAGGCGTTTATGAGAAGGTCCGTTTTTTTCTCTTTCTGCGTCGAAGCTGTTTAAGACGTCACTTATTTGTACAAGAGGCGGTTACCACACCGTTTGGGCTCTTTTTCGTCCTCGGTGAAATAAAAGGCATTCAGACTTGTTGCTAATACAATATGGATGCAACCCACTCTTTGTAATCTGCCATTTGGAAGTTGGATGCTTGGAAGTGTGTGTGTGGAAGAGACACGAATTTGATGAGACGAGTTGGTGGGTCGGGGTTGAGGGGAAGTTGCGGATGGTGAGTGACTCCAAGCCGATCTGATTCGATCACAGAATGGAAGACTCAGATGTAAGGAGGCAGTAGGAGAGTTGAGGTGCGGTTGGCTAGGAGTGACTTCAAATCGCAAGCGAGCAATCCTTCCCTTTTTAGTAGCACATCAAATCAAATGCCACAGAGGCGTTGCACTACACATGCATGACAGCACCTCAACTCTCGATGCACCTCTCAATTGTGATGCCACACCATCAGACCGCCTTTTATTCAAGACTGAGGAGTAATAATGCATGGGGACTGTTCTATTTCAAGACTTGTGGGAGAATCTGTACAACATTGTGGATTGAGCCTTAATTGCCTGACGTAGGATTAGCATCAGTTTTGGCGTCATCTCTCGGTGGGTTGCCGTCTTCTGTGGGATTTTTGGCTTCAGCGTTACCTGCAGCCCCCTCGGCGTCAGCGCTTGGTACTGCCTTGGCAGCTGCTTTGGCCTCCTCCTCCTCTCTTGCCGCTTTGGCTAAGCGTGCTTCTTTACGAGCTTCTTCAGACACTTTGATGGATGATATCTTTTCATGCACAGCATTGAAGTTGTCGCAGGCTTCAAATCTATAGTCTACCAGTGGTTTTGCAGTCTCACTAATCTGGTGACTCATGTCGTATTGCATTTGGCCCAAGTCCAGCATCTTCTGAGCCCGGTCAATCATTACTGCTCGCGTTTCTGCAACAACAGAAGTTTATGCATCATTAAAAACCATCACTAGTTTGACATTTGCCATCTACGAATGCATCCACTTCCAAGAGGATGTCACGCTTTACTACTTCAATTAAACTCACCTTCAACTGTCTTGGGCTTAACACCGAAATCGTAAGGACTTGTGAGATTTAACTTCTTTAGCATGAGTTGATCGTACTGTAGAATCATTTGCATAGCTTCAGCTAGGTCCGCAGCATTGGCAACAAAATCGTTGGCAATTTCTTTTGCTGATGACACCGCTTGTGCGTGAACATCGGCTTGTTTGGAGATGTTGTGCAAGAAGTCAACCATCGGCATATTTTCGAGACGTTCCAAAGCCATCTTCAGTGCCACTTCAAGATCGTTGGGTTGAGGGACACCATCAAAACCGTCCTCCAACAAAGGCGTCGGTGCTGGACCCTCAAGACTACTTGGCTGAAATCCTTCATCTTCTTCCTCTTCCTCATTCCCTTCTGTCGTTGTATTTCCATACTCCATGTTTTCCGACTGTCTTTGAATCTCACTTCCCTCCATTGCCATCTGATATTCGGTTCCGCCCTCTTCATCACCATACAGTCCACTCTCTCCAAAGGTATTTCGTCCTTCAGATGCTCCCACGTCAAAAGTGGAAGGATCCACATCTTCGGAGGTGGCTTTGGATCGTGCCTTTTTGGAGATCTTTGAGGTGGCTTTTCGTGCCTTCTTGGAGCCCACCGATGATGGCATGACTGTCTGTGTGCGCTTGAAACTTCCACGAGGCTAAATCGATCCAGTGGTAAGCCCGTGGAGTGTGGTTGGAAAAAGAAAGATCGAGGTTTGACGGTTGTCAGTTTGCAGCGCGTCATGCAACGTCACTTGAACCAACGTAAACATACGCTTATTTGCCTTTCTGTGGATTCCTTCCATGAGAAAGGATTTATTTTGTCGTTTTTTTCTTTCAAATTTCACCTGAGACTCTGTCGCTGGAAGATGAGTTACCAAAAACTTGTTGCCTTTCTTTGATAGAACTAACACCGTGGAAATGAATTGCTCACTTTATTGGAACAGAACGCTCCCTCTCAATTTTTAGCTTTGCTGAATGTTATACATGAATTTTTTGGCACCTTCTATCAACTGACTGGTTGGAGTAACTTTCCAAAATCCACTTAGTGGAGCTGAAATTTATCTACGACTAAAAAATTGTAGTCTGTGATGATGCATATCTCAGAAGTAGGAGTGGATCAGGTGCTCACAAAAGTCTATCAATCATCCCTATCAGTGGAGAAACCTTGTTCTATGCCTGTCTTTCATTTTGTGGAAACAATTTAGCTGTGGTTGGTGCCAAAAATTGCCCCTGGGAATAGCGAAATGCCAATGTTTGTTCCAGAGCTTATTTAGATATATTACTGGCGCTAATTCATGCTGAACCTCAACAATGAGGTAGTTTTATTGGGTTCGCAAGAACTAACAAGACACTTTTGCTGTATTCTTGAAATTGGCAGCTAAGGCGCTACATGCTACTCATTTGCAAAAATAAGTAGGATAGGTAGCCTCCAAGCTTCAAAAGGAACAGCAATGGTTCACGGTTAACTCGTACCATCAAGCTAAATTTAGCCATGGTGGACAGCTTTCAGATTCCGTCGGACAGCTCGGAAATTAGCGGCAATGTCCAAAGCCAGTGAGCAAGTAAAAATTGCGAGCCTACCGGCAGAGTGGAGTTAAACCTTTACCCAAGAAGTGGTGCTAGTGCTATCATTGTGAGACGAGTGAGGATGGGGCAGTACCAACTGCTGGCTGGAGAAAGGGGCTGCGTTATTAAAGTGATTGCCTCACTGCTGTCAATAAAGTGCTAGCATTCAAGTCCAAACAGTGTGGCAGATGCAGAATGTCTGTTTGCCATGACACAAAAGCCATAGATCTGACTGAACAAGTCCAGATGGCTGATATCCAAAACCCGATAAGTGGTGAGGCAACTAAAGTGTATCTGATGGATATGTGCGCATCGGTGATAAAACTAAACATGTCCTCTCGTTAAACTGCAGTAAGTAGATCCCACTCCAGGAAGTGGAAGGAAAATAAACATGGCTTATTACACAGAAGAAGTAGGCTAACTGGTGTGTCGATCGCACGAGGTGACCACAAAGTCCGCGGGGTCAGCACAAATCCACATGTCCAACAACCGGACGAACATAATCAACGATTCGGGAAATGCAAACACTCGTGCCACAATAAACATTGGTGCTTCTAGACACTGAACATAGCAAAAGGCGATAAGAGCAAAATTCCCCGGGTGGGCCAAGAAACATACCCATGTTAAGGCAATCGTCACCTGGAAGGGGTTATACAAGCACGCAGGATGCCTTAATGTATCATCCCATATTAAAGGCGTGGAGGTAAATGGCTGAGTAGCCACCCGACCTATCTGATATGGGTGCACAACAAGTGTGCTGGAGCACCGATTAGTGTACAGAGTGCAATTTGAATTAAACACAAGTGCGCACGTCATAATAGCTTCGCAAAGCTGACTGAAGTAAGAGCATGCCAAAGTAGGCATTCGTTCCGATTGAGCTGTAGTGAAACTTCACCGTTTCATTAAATTAGAGAGGATATGGGAAGCGAGAAAGCACAACTTCAGGATTATGATGTGGGAAAAGCAAACACAACCACTCGGTACACCCGCCGCCTAGCAATGCAAAAGCGATAATAAACTACCCATTTGCAAAGGGCGGATGTGATTACAAGCGAACTTTGGCCTACAACGCTCACGCATCCGAAGGTGAACCAAAGAAATGAGTAGACACCAAATGCAGGCGACAAAATGACCCCAGATTTATTCAACGGGATGTAACAAGATTAACACCAGATAGAGTGACTTTGATGACAAGATGGGACATTAACAACGACCATGTCAACAACAATTTTTTTAAGAGCATCGTACGCACCACGCGAGCACTCATACATCTCACGAGCTTCCTTGAAGGCTTGAATAGCCGCGTTCAGTTCACCTTGTAGCTTTTCGTTCTTTATTTTTACCTTTTGTCGATATCTATATGCTGCATCTCGATTCAGCTTGCGTTTTTTCGACTGTCGATCCCCGTCCGCGACATGGTGCATTCGATGAGATAGGGAGGAACACTGATGTGACTTTTTACAGGGTCTTGGGGAAAGGGGAGGAGGAATCGAACTTCCGAGGATGTCAGATGAAAAAAGTGCACCCGAGGGTTCTTGGGTATCACAGAGGATTCCCTCAACGGGGACCTGCTTATTACCGGAGAATGCATAGGAATTAACAAAATCGATTAGTTCTTCAGGGAAAGGGAACTGCGACACAAAGCAAGGCCTGCTTGAGAAGCTATCATCTTCCAAAGTGTCATCTAAAAAGAGTGATGATTAAGGGGAAAACCATTACCTTGGGACAGATCGCAACCGATATCATTCTCACTGGGGGATAGTGTGAGAGTAATGGGCGAGATCGTCGACGGAGAACACTCCATCGAATTGGAAGGGGGATAAAAATTCTCCAAAGCGACTGGAGATTGCGTCGGTATACTTTGACAAGCGGGTTGTAACATTGGAGGGATAGGGGAGGGTACAGATGGACATGCTGGGGTACATTTTGCGCCTAAAACAAGCAAGTAAATTGATATTAGACTTACGACAAAAGCGCGAGCGCAAAGAGCGTGGCGGAGTTCTGGCTAATTAGTTTCTTAGAACATCATCCCGCGAGCAATGTCTACGAGTGGGGCAAAGGAGCGAAGTAGGCAACTAAGTGTGAGAACACATGTTTGCAAATTTAAACAAACATTTTTTAATATAAAACACATATATAAAACGGCATGATTGAATTGCATTAGCCACATGAAAGTAATTTCATACACGAAGTTAATTTATAATATAAAACCTGCCATTGAAATATTAGGGAGTATATTTATTTCCATGTTGATCAAATATTCTTGGTGGCTTAAGGAAATTTATTTTAAGTCTAAAGCTGTTTAAGAATTCAGTTTTTTTTAAAAAAAAAGTTTACCCTAATTCTTAGATTAGCTTAATCACATTAAAAGTTCTCCCACACCATTAAACTGTTAGCAATTATTGATAGTGCTAGTGACACACCCTCTACGTCTTTTTGCTTACACACAGTTTTGAAATCTCAGTACTTAGTCGATAAATGTCCTTTTATCTATAAGATTGTTTTCTAACTTATATATGATACTAAATCTAATTTGCAAAAATTCTGAAAAAGTGTTGCGCCCGTGAAGTGCCTCACTTTAAAAATTATGACGATTGCTAATGCAAATTACAAGAGCAATCACCATAGCAACCTTTCAGCCTAACCAGAGCCATGATTCAAAACGCGATGAAAAAGAGTAATTGATTGGCATACACATTAGCCTTATGGATTTCAAACGGGCATCCGTTGCTTTGAACAATGTTACAACTTAGAAAATAGCTAACAAACTAAATTCTTCCTAGTAAATGTAGGAAATAACAATCAATTCTGCTTGAGCGTGCTTTGCAAGACCAGCTTCAATTACGGTATTTTCATCCAGGTACTGTGAACCAAAAACAGTCTCTGAAGCAATACCTTTGGCAAAGACGCGAGATGGCCTTATTGAATTATTCGATTAATGCAAAACAGGAGGAAATCAGCAACATGCGTCGCATAATTGCCAAGGAGAGGCGAAAATTGGACTCAGATGTTAAGAAGTTGGAACTCAATGAGTCGAAATTAGAGGAGAGTGTTAGAGAAAGTGAGAAGGACTTGATTTTAGCAATCATAAGGTATTTGCAAGTTTTTGTGCAACCATATAAATGAGGTAGTAAGACAATAGTTTTTTTGCTTAAGGGTTCGTTTTCTCTTTATGCAAGTCATGAGTTCGCTTGTCGCCTTTCTAGGAGATGTAAGAAAAATTTCTCCTTTAACCTTTTAAATAAACGTAAAAAAAATTTGGTCGTGACTGCAATAAGTGATGCACCTCTTGTGCTTCCTTGGAAAGGGCCGAGGACCAAGCAAAAGAGAGAATGGAGAAAGCAGAGGAGTTGAGGCTTCTAAAGGCGCAGTATCTGCAATTACAGACGGAGATATGTCGAAATGATGTGAAATTGCACGACTATCGCAATTATAAGCGATTCCTTGAGTCTCTAATCAAGCTGAAAGGCGAAAATGCGGAAACTGATGAAGTGCGGTGGAAGAAGGGTGACTTTTTCATGGCTGTAAACGACTTAACATTGAAACTCAAATGAATCAAAAGTTCTGTGCAGTGCAATTAGATGTGCTAAAATGTCTATTTAAATTTCTGGTTCCAGATCTGGGACAGGACGCGAAGAACTTGGAGACAAGCGTCGGGAAATCATCACCTGAAAGGTTTAGTTGTGCGCATTCAAATGAAACTGAATGATTATGCGAAACCTTTATGCTTTTTGCGGGTGCTGTGCAATTTAGTTTCACCTTACTTTTGCGACTTAAATATGAAGGATTATTTCTTTCTTAAAGTGAAAAAAGTGAAGAGGTAATCGACGATGACAACGTCCAATCGAAGTGCGTCTTCACATTAATCTCTTGCCGTGTTTACAAAGAGTTTTCTGCCATATAGCTCTACCGCAATACTGTTATTTGCATTAATAGCTCTTTTACAATTGCCTTTACTTCATGTCATAATCTGATCAGCCATGTTTTTCGGTCGTTTGACTATCAGATCACAGAAAACGATGTTAGAAATCGCTCGGGAAAATGTCATTAATTATTTGTTGGTTTGTAAGGAGGCGATGCTTCATCCTTTCATCTCTGCGCCGTGATCAAATGACAGGTCTATTAAATTGCAGGCAGTCTAAAAATCTGGACGAGACACCTGTTCTTTAATAAGAATATAAGGTCTCTCCCTCTTTTAAGGGAAGTACGTTGATGTGCTTTGTTTCTTCCCTGCGATACTTCGCTGCGCAACGTCGCGCGAAAACAAATGGAATAAAAGATTCTGCAGCTGATTTTATAAGCAAAGCACACTTTTAAGATACACTATCTTAACTTTGCATGTTGCTAAATCCGTGAATTAGGTAGTGACGAAAATTATATGACAGGCTGGCTTTCATCCGCATTTGATGATGTGTGTGCGCAAATTGTGGCATGCATCTGACATGTTTACACAAGTTACAACAAGCCATTTCACACAACTTCCATTCACAATAAATAGACTAAAATGAAGGAAATCTTTCTTTCGTTGACAGGCAAACCGACGTTTTGGGAACGGTACTAAAGGCAGTGATTAAATTCCAACGACGTTTACAAGTTAAACCATCAGCTACGTATGTTTCTTTTTGCAACTAATTGTCTATTTTTTGGCAAAACAAATCTTATTTAACTCTCTGAAATAATTTTTTAAACTGCACATACCTTTCTAGGTCACCTTTGGAAAAACCCTTGATTGAAGATGGAGAAAGTTCTTCAGAGGAGAGTTTTGTATGCACACACCTTTGTTTAAAAGTGACTAAGTTACAATAGTTTTAAAGTTGTTCTTTAGGCGTACAATTAGACAAATGAGAAAAAGGCTTTTGTTTTAACCAGTGCTTGTCAAAATTTTCTGGCGTCCTTCCAGCTCAAACACTACGGGGATGTGGGATGAGAGAGAGTTTCTGCTTGTGTCTGACTCTTTCTCAGTCCATATCATCAAACTCTGTGAATTACCTACAGAATAATTAATTCCACCTGATTTGGTCCAAAGCATTGCGCGGGTTTTGAAATTTTGTAGCCTTTTTAAAGACGTGTTTACTTAATATAATAACCTCGATTGTTTCTACCGGCTCTTTTTGGTGAATTTGGTGAAGACTTTGCAGTCATTTGATATTGGCTAAACAGTAATCACTTACGTTGTCGTCATTTTATAATTTATTTTTGGCAAATGTTGCCTTATTAGTACTCCTCTCTTCTAATAAGAACTTGAACAAGCACTTCAAGGAGCCTAGGGAGCTTATAGATCTACTAAAGGATCTAGAGGTCTCCAACCTATCACTCATTCAAAATTGTCAAGATGTTGAGGAGAAAATTGAAGCTTTAAGAAGGAAGGAGAACATTATTAAGGCTGAAAGGTATTTTCCTTTTTAATGACTTATGACAACACAAAAAACTAACAGTGCCGCTGAGGTCAGTAACTTAGTTGAAAAAATGAACAAATTGAAGGAAGGATCCTTGAAGAAGGATAATGAATTTATTGAAGAATTCAATGAGGAGTTGTAAGTGAAGAGTTTTATAATAGGTCGTAGATTTGTTAACTAATTCTACCTATAGCTCCTATCACTGCAGTGCCTAACTAACACTTGTAGGCCGTAGATCAAAGTATGCCGACACAGATCTGTCAAACAACTAGAGAAGACCTTGTAATTCCTCTAAGACAGTAAAATGCTTTATTTTACTGCAATTTTTCCACTCGAGCAGTATCACATCTTGTTGTGAGAGAGAAGAGGAGGTTGGAGGGACCATATTGTAATCTTTACATAGCGTTAGACTACGAATTATGTGTAGACACAATCACATAGTGATAGACGACGAAGTGGATAGCCCTGCAGATTAGTCAGCAGGATGAGGTCCTCATACGAGTATCCTGCACAAATCAGTGGGCGTTTTGGGTTACACTTACTCCACCTCCAAAGGGGCTTTCAAAGTTGCAGGGTGGTTTCTGGCCTCCCAGTGATCATATGACGCTTCTTCTGGCTTTCTATGTTGGCCGAGTATAAAGTTTGGTAATGGGAGTGACTTTTTTTGCAGAGGATCCGAGGAGATGAAATGTGAGGAGGAGCAATTTAAGAGGCTTTGTGAACAAATTGCCTATGTCTATGAGAAATGCGATATGCAAAAGGAGGCACAAACCGAAGGAGCGACAGGACAGCCAATTAGGTGAGCGGGAAACGATTACCTTTACCTCGTCTCAAACCCCAATCTCTTCTTTTCAATGGTTAGAGGCGTCTAGCATGCGCCACTCCTGGAACATCTCCTTGAAACGCGCTCATATTGAGTCTTGTCTTGTCTGACAAGCTTTGCAAGTACAGACTTAAAAGTTTTCGGTTCTCCTTGTCTCCTCCAACAGTGGCTACTCATCTGTGCTGAAGATTGCCAAGCGTCTGTTTCACAATAAGACTCTGCTTGGATGATGATTTGCGTGGAGGTGAAGGGCTGAATTAGCCACTTCGACTTCTGATTGCACTGAGTCACTTGTCAAGGGTGTGTGTGTGTGTGTGATTTATAAATAACTTTGAGACGAATCTATTCTAGGGGGTAGATTTGGTGCTCTGCAGCCACTTAAACCACAAATCATGTTGTAGTGTTGAGGGAAGGCGGTCGGGTGTGAATTGAATCATTGTAATGTTCACTTCTCAATTTATCGAAGCGCACGGCCTGACTCAAGCCAAAACGATGACAAAATTGGGAGAGAAGTTGTCAACCTCTTAGAGATACGAGCGCTGGAAGCACAACAAAACTGGAGTCAATTTCGCTTGGTTGATGATTCATCTATTCCACTCGTTGCCTTGCAGTGCAGTGGCACAATTTGCCCAAATTGAGGCCCACCTTGTCGCACTGCTAACTTCAGTGGCAGCGGCTGAGAGTGTCTCTCCAGAGCGCGTGGCAGCCCTACGTCACTCGGTACGGGCGGCTCGACGCAACGAATTCCGCCGGCAGCAACGTGAGGCCGAGCGTCAGCGGCAGGAGGAGAGAAATCAACGTATCCTCCAGCGAGCTCAAGCGCCGCCACAACCTCCCAGAATGGTTAGCTTGTTGTGGAAAGAGATTTTGCATCCCTCTCAGTCATCCAATCAGATTATAGCACTTTCATCATTTATTATAATTTCATTAGGATTTTTCCTCACTCCAGACATTACGAACTATGGCAAAGGAATTTAAGGATGGAAGGAAGCACAAAAACGCGGAAGGAAAAGTAAGCTAGACAGGGAAGAGGCGGTGTCTACTAAATATCAAATCATTGCGCCGTGATTATAATAATATTGTTATGTAGATTTGTGTCTTTGTTTGATTATTCTAAGGGGTGAGTCAAGATTTTGGCAAATGAATGCAAGGTTTTCTGTAGAAGAGCTGGAAAGCTATAGGCTCAGGAGGATGTGGGAAGAATTCCTACAACACAAAAACCTCCTGTAGCTATTTATGTACACCTTTCCTTCTCTTCTAAGTAAGCTGGCGTGTTGTTGCGAAGGAAATTCAGCCTAGTTTGACGATTACTTATTCCCATATGTTGAGTTTCCCTCCATGTACAATGATTAGGAGACGTTCCACCTCTACGGGGGAAGTAAACTCCCTTTTCCGTCCGGCGTGCCCCTTTACGGCTTAAGACCGCTATAGGCTTTTGACTCGGTTATTTGTGGTTAAGTATTATACAGAAAAGCTTATTTTCTCGGGGATAATGCTTACTTGATGGCGATGGTATTGAATTATCGCAAGCAATATATCATCGGATGTTCATGCCCATTAAGCCTATTATTTTTTATTGAGATTTCGGGTAGAAAGGAATAGACCCCCAGAACTAGCAAGTTTTCTCAAAAGATCAGCGCGATATCTTCCAAGGCCACTTAAGTCACACATCAAAACGCGGTGGGTGCGCATAACTAACCATTTTGGCAAAGAACCAAAGGTCGGCCTTCTACAATAACCACACTGCTTCAGGGTTGTAGTGACAACGCTCACGCACAGCCGCAAAGCAATGACCAATTGGCAGAGGCAGACGTCAAAAGTTTACCTGCAGCATCGTGCCATTCTTGCTACTAATATCTGTCAGTAGCATGCTCACTGAGTAAAAACGGGAATCGAGTTCACAGGACGCGTCCTTGTGAAAACCAACCCATTGGCGGCACATTTGCTACTTTTATGAAAATAAGTAGCACCGAAATCACATTGTTATTAACTGGGATAAAAAAGACTTCATTATTGCAAGTCATTTGTACAAGGCACGTTAAGTATCTGGCCAGATGGAATGGAGAATACTCAAAGGACGTGTTTGGAGAAATCGAAGCGCCGATCACTGCTACCGTTGGTACTGGTAAATAAATAAGTTGGAGGTGGACTTGAATCGTAGCCCTCGAAGGCGTACTGTAGCGGTTGATCCATGGCCAGAAAACGCTCACCTTCTGCAGAGAGCATTGAGTCGGCAGTCCGTGTTTCTACAGACGTTCCACGGACTAGTAAGAGACAAGAAAGAAGTCGCCTGATTCAACACTAACTGGAGAAGTTGAGCAGGATGGTTTAGGCAGCCGCTTGGTAAAGTTAAACTACTTCTTATCCTTGGCATCTTGAACGAGGGGTGCAGACTCATTAAAAATTATTTATTAGACAGGAATAGCGCTTAACTTGGAGTTTTGGCTACTTTCCTCATAACAGATACGACATTCTAACTGACTTGAGGATCCATTTTCAATCCATTTAGAGATGTATTTCAAGGCATTTTACCATAAAGTACAACAAATTACTTTGTACCTGCAAAAGCCTTTGAAAGAAAGCTAAAATACTATCTGCATTTGACGGGAAATGGTAGAACAGCTGCGTCACATATATGTGACATGGTTTTTTAACCACGCTGACGATAGCTGATGAAAAGAAATTTTGTCTGAATTGAATTCCCTTATAAAAACTGTAAAAAAATAACAGAAAACTGCAACATTTGTTGTTGGAGAACAGAGAGACACCCTAAATGATGGACACTTGGTGTCATGGTTGAGATCAAGAGAACAGACAAGCCTGATAGAAATAGAAATTAAGTTGTTGTGTTTAAATTTGACATTTCTTGAGCAAGTTGTGGAATTGTTAAAGCAGATGCGAATCCTACCACTCAAATGGCCCGTTCGCAATGACACGTCTGGAACCTTTAAGGCACTCAAATCGAGAGAGTCACGGTAATCCTCATCACCTATAGTCCAAAGTTTAAAAAGCATTATTTTTAATCATAACTTTTCTGAATACTAATTGAAGAAGGACAATTTGCGGTCGCTAGAACGTACCAGCTTTGACAACGCTGTCAAGAGGCATTCTTTCTTGCTGTTCAGTGAAATGTGGACCATTGGCTAGGGTTGAAGCCATCGTCTTCAATTTTCGTCTCTTCCACCAGCACACACAAAATACTATCCAGAACACTAGGAAGGTGCATAAAAGTGGATAGGCAGTTGTGAACGGCATAATCAGGATTTTTCAATCACCAAAACAGCAAGTCTGCCAACAGCCTTCAGACGTGACATAGCCTGACCATCGCAGCCCAGGCGGTTTATTTAACAGACTGATCTCAACTGACGTTCCAAGACTAAAAGTACCGTTTGTGTTGGATTAGAAACCCTGTTCATCTATTTACAACTTATCCGAATTCGGTATAGTGTAAAGTGTATGTCACATATTTGTGACGCAAGGGTTAGGCGAGAGAATATGTTATTTTCGTAGCACCATTTGTCTACTCTTCCCTAGAAATGTGATGAATCTTAAACAGTCTAAACTGACCTATCAAAATGAGTACAAAGAAGAATGGAATGAGCCACCAGTTTTGAAGGCCTGATCGAGCTAATGGAGGTCGTTCACAGAATAAGCCGGTCCATCCACCACAGCAACCACAAAGTACACCAATGGTCTCATTTTCCCATGAAATAGTCTCATTCTCGAGGATAAAACATTCACCACCGTTTTGACAGGGATTTGGGTCGCAGCTGGTGAGGACGCATTGCGGAATGGTGGATGGAGGAACAATGCGGTGCGAGTAGCCGGATTTGCAACTGACAAAAGATAAAAACGCGAGAAATCAGCCAAAATAGGTAGAATCGTTACAAAACATTTCTTATCTTGTCAAAAGAAGGAAAGAGAAATACTCAGATCCAACCAGGACCACGGAGACCAGTGGAGAAGGTGAACAGAGCAAAACAATCCACAGACACCATATCGACATGGAGAGGTGTATAGTCCGATGCGAAGGAATCGGCTTCTCATGAGCCGAATGGACACAGGATGTGTAGATCAGTACAGCATTATCGCCCCCCCATCACATCGTCAGTTCCGTTGGGGTGACAGTTAAAATAAGGCAGCTACGTCATGTTTATTCGACTGGGCGATATAGTGCCGCTCTGAGATTGGCACTTTCACCTTGATCGACCACTACCACAACTTCTCTCAGCCCTCAAACACTAGGCTAAACTTACTTCCCAATCTCTTTTTCACACCTCACGCAACTTACATGCATTTATAGCCACGCCATTCAGGAATGCAAATTTCGTGTGGACCACAAGGATTGGAGGTAGCACAGAGATTCTCGGTTTCACAACCCCTCTGTAAAAGAGCCTGTCTCTCCTCTGTCCAATCAGAGAGCAAGTAGTCATGGATGATGTTATTACGAGCATCTCGCATCTCCACTCTGACATCTGACAAGCAACCTGCAAATAAAAAGTGGGAGTAATGTACTGCCTCATTTTAGGGACAGTTTTCACGCTTCGGTACTCAATATCCGCCAACTTCTCGCAGTCAGGGGCTTCAGTATCGGACGATAACCCGCACCAACAGAAATTTTTTAATGCCTTGTCATGCCTAAATGTGATTAACTGCCTTCCCTACAGCTGATCCGATGTCTGAAGTGTCACTACGGCTTCGGATTTCTTTCATAATGTATCCCAGCTTTACTCTTTTCATCATTCCTGAGAATCTGGAATATATCACTTAGTGGTGAGACCTAAGCACAATCAACCGCCCATTCTTTTTGGTTGCAAAATAAAACAAAGCATACTTGAAATGGCTTCAATGATTAAGTATCCATCAAGATCAGAATGACTGGAATACTCGGTGGATAAGAGAGTTGCATTGTGAAAGGCATTCCATAGTCCATCAACGGAAAGATCGACCATTCTCGAAGCGGTTCCCCTAAGGCTAGAAGCCACAAATACAAGAAAATCCGTTCATTCAGAGTTGTCTCTAACATGGTTTAAACAAGTAAATTAAAGCCTAGCGGTGGGAACGATAGAGAAGGCCAAGGAAGGCCAATCAATCGTATCACAATTTGGCAGATTGGTGTCCCTTATTGTCCTCAACTACTCGACGTGAAAAGTAGATTAAAGTTGTAACAACCGACTGAAGACTGAGATTGATCCTGTGTTTACGTAAAAGTGAGTGGAAAGCTACATCAACTATTTCCATCTCGATCCACTTATGCATCAAGGATTCGGTCAAGACAAATGCTGAGGCTTTTAAAGTAAAAGGAAAAACTTACACAGGAGTGACAGTCAGTTGAATCACGTGCCACAGCCCATCTGTCATATCAACTCCCGGAAGAGTGACAGATGAAGTATCCAAACGGAATTCAAGCTTGCCATCAAAGATCTTAAAGGAAGGCGGCGTTCATGAAAGCGAGAATTTAAATATAGAGCAGATCCCCACAGGAGATGATAACATTAAAATGAATTAAAGCCGTAGCAGATAAAGTAAGTGAAGAATGTCATACGCGACGTTGTTTGATTCATTCCGGACACCATTCATTAGCACTTGAAAAGAGTGATCCCGTCTTTAATAAAGACCGACATTAGTGAAAACACAAAACGAATAAAACGATTTTAAATTATAAGTGCATCCAAATATTGGTTGTGCAACGGTACTACTGGTAGTTTCCTTAAGGTATTCAATGCGTGGGAGACCTGGACCTGTAGGTTCGCATTAGGGCATGCCCCTGTCAAACTAGGTTGTGGAAATGGTGATTGGTGCCGAAAGTGAGTAAAACAGGAGCTGGGTGCTTTAAAGTGGGTAATATGCATCAAAATATTCTCATATTTAATAACCTACAACGAGTCTAAGGCGCCCATCCCTTGATCGAAGAACTGGTGTTTCGTGTTGACGTGTTCGTAGGCCCAAATGGATTGTGAAACCACCTTTGTGGCCAAGGTTGATCAAACTGGGCCCTTTAATTTGCCATTCCTGAACAGCTAAAAGAAAATTAATCCATCGTCACTACTCTCCTCCATTACCTCATCAATGATGTAGCGATTCGATGTTTCTATCGGATGATTTGAACTGTGAAGAATTACAAGAGGCAACATCACAACGAAGTATTTTAGAAGCGGACACTTGTTATCATTAATGCTTAATCAAACGGTTTTACATCACAGAAACTGAAATAGTTCCAGATAGCAATAGTACAAAAAGTCAGGTAGAATCAACCAGCTTCCATCGCTATCAAGACAATGGAAGCACTGTGGTACAAATTGTAGAGAAGTTCATCATTGTAAAGACTACTACAGGCTTTATGTACACAAAAACGCTCTTATTGTACATGGAAGCGTGGTGGAAATCCTAATTAGCAAAGCTATGCTTAAGGACACATATCCAGATTCCTCAATAATAGCACAAGTGTAGAATCCTGTTCACTTACGATCCAGCTACACCCTTACCCTTTGTAAGTCAGTACTGTTTACATTTTTAGAGTCACCCCATTGTATGAAGTCGTAAAGAAAAGCATAAATGTAGTGCTTCTTAAGCGCAGTGACTGATTCTCACCAAAGACATTAAACGTCAGTGGATATATATTACGTAATGGGCACACCACACCGACTCAGTCCCAAATTTTGCACCTGCCGGTCTGAATGGCTTCTATCTTCACTGATCATTGGCACACTTAAAGCTGTTTCGCACACATGCCCAAACCTATATGAATTATTTTAAGTCTTTTTACTATAAAAAAAATTTGCAGACTTTGATTTAAACAAAACTTGTTTTGCCTCGTCATTTTATGTCCATCGTCCTAATAAATAACTCAACTTAGTAGTTTGTTTGTCAGAAAATCTTATTTTACACAGATGAATTAAACATTGTTTTTTAAGAATGAGATAATCAAAGTGAAAATAACAAGATGTAAAATGATCTGTTTGCTTTATCGGTCCGATCGGCCGTCATGCTGGTTCTGCAGATCTTAAATACCTTTGCTTAAGAGATCTTTTAAGCGTGCAGACTTGCACAAAACGCTTGTCGAGTTGTTATGATGCAATGTGTTTGTTCAGTCTGTAAATTTACAGATTGTGCCAGCCTACACACCACTACCCCAGGCGGCAGACAAGAGGGTTGTATGGATAATACGATAGGACTTATTCATTTTGGTTGCATTAACAAGGCGACCGGGTTCACAGCAAAGATATTTTTCGTTGCATGGCACAGCCACCACTCAAATGAATCTGAGCATCAGCAGAAGAAAAAAACATGATAACTTACCCAAAAGATTTTTTTGTTTTGTAGAGTCGTGAAATCTTGCTGTCTTAACCAATTACCATCTTGTCGAAACAAAAATGGATTTTCGCGAAACGCGTCTGCTTATTTAATTTGAACGTTGTTCCATGGTTTTATAAATTCCCCAAGTGATGCCTCTGTGGTCAGCATCTCAGTTTCGAAGACTAATTGTACTACTAAAACGCCTTCGTAACGAACCAAATACTAGAATGAAACTGTAAAGGTGAGAAGGGAACGTGTCGATAACTTTTATCAGAACATCCCTCGAGAAGAATCTATTGTTGTGGACTAAGCGCATTCAGGTGTCACTAGAGGGCAATGCAGGACATTGTAAGTTGGTGTGTCACTGAACTTACGTTGAACACAGGGAAGACTGGTGTTGAGGTGATTGCCATTGAATGGATCTGTCTGCAGGACAGGTTGGTAGCCGAATCGGCATGTACACACATACTGATCAATGGCAGCAACAATGGGATTGCGACAGACGCCCTCGCTGCCACACCGACCGGTGTCGTTGATAGCTTCGCTGAAGAAACAGGCTTCCTCGCACTTGGGACACCCTCGGGCGCGAAGTCTCGTTGCGGTGGCCTCAAAGAGATCCACTAGCTGCAAACAAAACCATAGAAAGTGATTTTTTGGAAAAGTTGTTTTATTCTTCTACAGCTGACAATGCTTACTTAGGAGAGTCCTATCAAGTTTGGTGAAATTTTAACAGGATATGTGCAGTAAACCCTTCAAAGGCACTGAGACTCCTACAGAAATGGATCAACTAAAGGTCAAAGATTGGTCGGAACTGATTGTGGATCAGTATGATCGGATCTACATCGGATTTACGGATAAACAAAAATGAAACAGGAAGCAGGATTTGGCAGTGAACCAGTGTCAAGTCAGTAGCTCCTCAAAGCCTTAAGCATTTCGACAACGTTCTGTCTTTTTTTCCTTTAGGAAAGCCTTTGAGGACTACGTCCTTGAAAAGAGAATGTTGACCTGATCTAGATGGACATCCGTCTCGATTGCCACTAATGAGAGACATACGCTGGAGGAGCGAAGGAAGTGCATAATCTGCGCACGGAGGAGGCGCTGGCCGGCCAAAAAAAAGACAAAAAAGTGGTGAGTTAAATTCACTGACAAGTAAAGTGGCTTAGACTAAAATAATCTGGAACAATTGCTTTTTGGATCTGAAAATGCGACATCTCTCGTACTTCCCTTACTAGCGAAATGGAGCCCAGACGAATGTAAATCGGGATCTCCAAATTAAAGACAAATTACAGGAAAGAAGAGGTTAAGCTGTGAGAAGCTCTAAAGTGCGGTGGAATGGTCGAGATACGGCACTTACTTGGCAGCCAGATGCGGAGGGTTGCAATCACTGGCTCGTGAACGTTTCCTCACAGCACTGAGCACGCTGTAATGACTGGAGCCGAGGGAATGACAAAGAGAAACACCAAGTGCGACTTCAGTCCTACACCATCCCCATTCGCCTTATGAGTATGCCCATGGATCTTTCAACTTATTACTGATGCGGATTCCGCTTAAGATTTCTGTTTTCGTTTGCATTGAAGTATGTCGCCACCTGACTCTACTTATATTTTATCAGTAGCATTGTTAAAAAGTTTCACCACCCACGTGTCTAACTGATTCCCATGCTTTCCATTCATTAATCCGAGAGCTTAACAACTTCAAACGATTCCAACATGGAAGGTTTGGTGACCAGCTAAAAATGATATGCAAAATTTACTGGCAAATGAAGCGGCACCAGCCCTGAACGATCTGAAAAGTTGCCCTTTGGAACTGCTATTTATAACTAGGGAATGCAATATCTCCTCCACTTTTCTAACTAGCTGAATAAAGTCCAGAAGAATATAACTTGAGAACTCTAAAGTGAGGAAAAGTAACAGGGAAGGCGAGATCAAATAATGACCCTGTGGAACAATCATAAACTGTAAGAAACCCAAAATGTGCTAGAATGGTCAAGACAGAATAGATGCAGGTAGTTGCAAGAAGAATCAATGACTGTCTTGTGGATGTTTTCTCACAGCGCTGAACCCATTGTGATGACTGGCGCCGAGAGAATGACTAAGAGAAGCACCGAGGGTGACTTGGGTGCTGCACCATTCTACCTACTTTAAATGTCCTAACCTTTAATCCTTCAAGTTGTTAATAATGTGAATTCTGCTCAACAATTCTGTCTTCTGTGTTTTCAAGAATGTACCATCACGGTAATCTACTTATTATTTATCAGTAGTATTGTTCATCTAGGAGAATGTCAAGCTTTCCATTTATTAATCCAAGAGCTTTGCAACCTCAAGCAAATCCTAAATTCTTTAAAAATGAATTTGACCATCTTGGTTAAAGGCGTCTTCAGCTCATTTGCATTGCCTCCCTCTGATTCCAGTCCAGGCCTGGTGCCTGATTCATTGCACTCTGTGAGTGGGTGCGGAAAAAAGGAACAAAACAAGCTAAATTTACCTAAAATTTACATAAAAAGAAAACAAGTTCACTTGCTTTTCAAGCATATTTAACTTTGATTGACATTTTTGGCAACTTTTGCTTAGACGGGAGAGATTATGTAGAGGTTTTTACAAAACGCTTTAATGCTAAATAAAAACATCATATAAATATTGCAAAAAAAGACACAAAAATATGTAATGTTGCTAAAAAGAAGTAAAATGAAGAGTTGCAAGAACCACATTAACTCAGCAAATGTTAGTGACAAGGTGCGGTCAAGTTACGCCACGATGCCTAATTCTATTCGTAGGAGAAGGCTTTCAGGGGTACTACGGCTGCGTACGTGGCGCTTCGGGCCTCAGGCCTCCTCCGCCGAAGGGTGTGGCTAATCGGAAATGTGACGCTGTTCCCCTCCTTAAGTGATAGCCTCAATTTTGCTCGACGTTTTATTTGTGGTCCATGGAACAGTTGACATTCGAGTTCAAGGGAATAAAACATCTTATCCGACACATCTACCGCCAAAAAACTTACACCTAACAGATTATGAAGGCTTGTTAAAACAGAAAACTATGCCATGAAAACAAAATTCACTTGATCTTGAGGTCAAATCGACTCGAATTTCTATGCGGTATTCCATTTTAAGTAGATCAAGTTGTATCACGATTAAAGAGGAACAAAAGAGCTAAACACCTTTTAACTACCTCTGAATTGATGACAATATTCTCCAAGCAGAGTTCACTCAGGCGATGACCATCAACGGAGGGGCTGCTGAGTGTCAGAGGTCCTGAGATCGTTGATGTGGTAGTGATTCCATTAAAGTTTAATTTTCGACCGCATCTTCGTCCATGAACGCATCGGTCAACAACCAGTATGACGTCGACGCCGATTGGCTAAAGAGGGATAGGACAGTTTAAACAGACTTAAAACAATAATCAAGTAAAATTTTGGCTTGTAGGGTGACTAAGGCACCTCCGTTGGCATTTTCTGTTTAAAGTAACACAAATAATGCTTCCATGACGAAATTAATTTCTTTTTTATTTTTGCTCTACTTATAATTGTAATAAGTAGTCTGTCTCCGAAATAAAGATTTAAATAAACTGACGGTTTTTGATATGAAAAGATCTAGACGATGCCACTCGTTGTCGTGGAGAGAGCCAACAGATGCAATCTCCCGCCTGTTATTCAAAGCTATCACAGGTTGTCCGTATTTTAAAGCCAATTCAAGTACAAGTCCATTTTTCTAAAAGAAAGGAAATAAAAATTACTTTTGGCAGCTTTCGGTCGGTGGTTATTCAGCAAAATAATCATGCTGTGTTGTGAAGACTAAGGTTATTCACTCTAATTTTTCCATTGTAGCATGACAGGCAACGGGAATGTTTACGAGATTCTCGAGTCTCATCGCCGTGGCGACGACTGAACTCGGTGGCTTCTGAATCCGTTTCAAAAGCTGAAAAAGCTTCCTTTATGCTCCAAGCATAGCATGCATCCATTAATCTGTACTTTTATCAAAGTACAACAAGACGCGTCTCTTAATCAGCCCAGACATAACTCTCATCCACTTCAAGTGTCATTCACACAGTCCGTCACCACAATCACTGCGTGTGACTGTCGCAAAGTACAAGGAGAAGCAATTTTGGTGAGAACCTACATGATCACCGAGAGTGAAGAGTACACCGGTTCCACGAAAATCCTTGCAAATAAATTCCAATGAGATATGAAGCGGCAGTGAGGGAACGACTTCTTTACTTGCAGTCAGAGGAGTTTGAAGGTTTTCAAAGTTCACACGAACAGTCTCACACAGAGGTCCGGTGTTAACCCGATTTCGAGGGCATTGACAACTAGTAACAAAATGCATTGCTACGCGTTACCTTACGATGGAGATTAATGGAATGGAGCGTTAAAAGGGCACTCAAACACCTGTAACCGAAAGCGAGGGAGCACGAAAGAGCGATTCATGCGACATGCGTACGAAGTTGACCGGAGTTCCCAAGCCTTCGCCTATAAAATCATGCTACTTTGATAGTGCAGTGTTGACAGACCCTCTGTGAGTCAACATTACTTCACCAAGGCAAATACTACACTTAGTCTGTGTCAGTGTGCGTATGCGGACGATGCAACTGCTCGCTTACTGAAGGCCAAACAATGGCACTTGAGAATGGATTGCTAATTGGGCCTCGGAGATGCACAATTTGAGCTGGTACTTGAGGATTCAGCTAAAACTGGTCACTTCGTTGGTCGGGCAAGCATGCTGCCTTGGTATTTATTATGGTGACAGTGAAGACGTAAAAGCTGAAGAAATTAGAGGCAGGGAAGTGCTCTCAGCCAATGACAGACGTCCAACCTCTAGACGTCAAGGGGACGATAGTGATGGCAAAATTATGGGCCAGATGAGGGAAGAGAACGCAGTCAATACTATCAAACAACACGTGTCAGTTGTAGAAGCCTCTAAAGTTCATATGGCACGCTTATGGTGATGTCAGAGGACGGCTTGGCATACCACTCACAGGCGACAGCACACAAACACACCCACAGGGCAAGGAAACGTTCCCACAGCATCTAAAACGAATGAGTCAGTCAAAGGATCGCATAGGCCTCGCTTTGCTTGTTGTGTTAATATTAAGGGAAGAATGTCGCCGGTGGCCTAACTTTTGTGCAAAATGACCTCTCAGGAGTGACAGGCCCTTCTGGAAGGGAGAGCTGTTAGGATAATAAGTTCTAGACCGTTTTCTAAATACGGAAAAAGACGTTTTTTTGGACGGTTACCTTACTAATAAAAACCAGTAAGGTCGTTGTTCTGTTGATAAATCAATGCGGCTAGATTGTAGCAGTATCATATTCGCGTCACACATATGTGACGCACTCGATTTGAGGAAAGCTGGATTGACTCAGAAAAAAAGTAAGCAAAATCCCTCCATGTAAGCTTAAAGCGTGAATAGAACTGAGTAGTCACAGATCTGTTTTCTTTTCTTTGTGCTGTTTTAAAGCTCTGATTGTGATAGTTCGGAACCATGTTGCGGGTATCGTTTAGAAGCATCGCAGTTTTTACTGCCTGTTCACCATTTACCTGCCAGTTTGGCTTCTTTGAGCCAACAAAATGAATAGTAAGTAAAAATGCTAGTTTCCTCAACATTCCTTTATGAGTTGAAACTCATAAATTACCTCAAATGGCTTTAGTCGTCGAGCGCCTACAATCGGTTCCATTAAACACACTCACGAATTGCAAATGATAAAGCATCTTCAGAGAGTCATCAGGGAGCTGTAGCGGTGTTTGAGCAATAACTTGTGCCTAAATACAAAAGCCTTTGACACCTTTCAAGAGGCATGACCCGTGGGGTCGTTTCACGCACAAATTTGTCGGCAAGGCGTTGATGGAGCCTCATAAAAAGAAGTACTTGGAAAGCCGCATCAAAAAGTTGTTGTCTTCACATCAAGTAAAGAAACTACTTTCTTGGAGAAAAAGGATGAAGGATGTAAATTTATTCCCTATTTCGTTTGTCAATACAATCGGCCACCAGCATCGATCTCGACATACTACTTAATTAGGAAGGCTGGATAGGATGGATTGGAAATCCAAACGAGTTGCTCTACATGATGTAATTTATTGATTAGAAGAAATTTAGCTGTCAATTACACCCCTTAATGATGTTTGCCGTCTGTCACATATATGTGACGCCACGATTTCCAAACCTCACATGGTTTCGTCCACCTTATCACTTCTAATTTATCATCTACATTGAAGAGACAAAAAATGCGGCATAAAACTAGTTCATTGAACTTGATGATCCATATGAATGATCTGATGTGGTGATTCGCTGCCCTTCGAGACTCTGGTAAGGAAAGTACTTAACTAACCCACTCAGTTCACCATGTTTACATCCAAGCCATAAAAAAGCTGATTGGATAAGTCTTCATATTCAAAACTGACAAGTGTTGTCGCTTAAAACTGGAAGAGGTAATTGATAAACTGACTTACAATGTGCGCCCGTTGATGATTTCCCGTACACCGCCATGCTTGCAATCCGGATAGTCGTTCGGACGCGTTGGAGGTAGAAAAGGCGCAAAAATACACAAGCACAGAAAAATTGTCTCGATCTGAAATAAGCAAAGCCAAGTGACACTAATATGTCAAGCCGCCTCTCCACCCTCTCTCCCCCCAAACATGCTTTTGTTCGTATGTAAATCACGAATGGGCCGCTGGCTAAGGTTGGTGATTAAAAATGTGCAGAGGATGAGACGTTAGTCACTGTGGTACGATGTGGACAATAATGACTATGAAAGAGGGGAGATTAGGCAATATCCTGCGTTATGACAGCCGAGAGGTGCTGGCTATTTGAGCGGTCTCACACTTGACGTCTGCGACTGCGACTAATTTGCATAATAGGAGAAGGTAAGGGGTAAGGCATGTTCCAGGCTGTCATCTTCGTAATTGAGGTTGCGTTACTGGGCTGCGATTTGAGCCAGCGATTATGGGTTCAGTTTCTACGCGTGACACCGGCGTCACATATGTGTGACGCGTCTTGGTTATCATTTAAAAGTGTCACGGATAAGGCTGAATCGTAATTGAGAACTTTACTAACACCGAACATTGCGCTTTACGTGTCTTGTTTCAGAAATAACTATTAACGAAACAAACTAGCCTACCATAGCAACAGTTGAAACACGGCCAGGTAAACACCAAAGACGCCGTCAATCATGCAAAAATTGACCTCCGACTTACTTGAGTGAGAAAGACAAATAGCAAAATCACGAATACGCATGAGTACATGTTTGCTCATCATGTGTGTTCTTTAAATGTACTTTGTAGGGGAGTGGCGCGAAACGACTTGGAACACGAAGGTTGAACAGCGTGACTATGCCAAGGAACGTGGCACCGATCCTACTTGCTCAGACTGACTCCTCCCCCAACCTGTACTGTTTACATAAAGTAAAGATGTCGAAGAAGTCTGAGTCTTAACATACTAAAGGCTGTCACTGGGAAGGCGAGGAAAAGGACGAACGTCCTACAATGTGCGATGGTGGCAGACCGATTGGCTTGATTGCCAATGAAATGTGTCACAAATGGGACCACAAATTTATCTAGATGGAACATTAACGAAATGGTGTGGTTTTCATGGCCAGGCAAATGATCGAACGTGATCGACATTCAGAAAAAAATTTGAGGATAATCTTACTTCACCTGACTTTCCCATGTGTGTGGAAATACAGGATGCAGGCAAATGCGTCCAAGGCATGAAGCTAGTGGATAGTTGAGAGATTTGAACAGGCCACACTCAAGCGCATCCTTCAGCTTTCTACCACCACTCTTAAATAAATGTTCCGCTGGCTGTGGCGGTCGATCCTCCTTTCAGTCGCGTTAATGGTGACATTCGCTCCGGTTTATACATATGTAAACCGCTTCTTGTAAAAGGGCATTTTGAGACTCTCACGTTGTGATTAAACTCTAAAGCATCATAGACTTAGTCCAAACACTGATTAAAACGCTCGTATTTGGGTTTAGACAGGATGGAAGCCACGTAGTCCTCATCATCACCGAAATTGTACAAGATAGCCTTGCGAAGGAAATTATTAAGCATGTCAACTTTTCATAATGCTGAAAAATGCGATATAATCTTAAAATTGTGGATTAAATTACCTTAAATTAATCATAACTACATGGAACCTGCTTCCATTACTTGTTTAAAAGAGCGAAGTTCACTGACCTATTGGATAGTGCGGATTTGAATTGCTCAACAAATGTGAGGACTAGATTTGAGGGGTTTAACAGTTGCGCCCAGTACCTCATTCCTCTTCTCCACTGCAGGAGTGTTAAAAATGCCGTTCTAGGCGAATAACTTAATCAAAATGGGTTCGAAATATGAAGCTTTTCCATGTATAACAATAGCATGCATATAATTATCCGCATAACTATATGCAAAGTTAGTAACGCCCGCAGAACAGTGTAGTAAGAAAGGACCAGGGTGTAATACCTTTTCAATGCTGAAAGCTTTGCAATGACTATTTAGGAAAAAGAAGCATTGGCTTAACTAACGGCCTGAACTGGAAAGTTAACTCACCATTTCTACTTTACCATACGGTAACAAAAGTCAAAATTCCATTCCGATTGATAGAAATGTGATCCGAATGGTTACTCAGCGTGGCGACCTTGCAAGCACGTATACCCCGGCTTGCAAATGCAGTCAAGGCATGGCAGTCAACCAATCAAGTAAGGCCTTCGAAACTGCAGCTGTTATTGGAGCTCCTGCTGACCAATCAAAAAGCAGGCAGGCCTTGGGTGTTTCGGTTGAAATTGCTCTTTCGTCTTGGATCGTATGGCCCATTTGGCCAAAGAACTTATTTAACTCGCACCCATTTAGAGTTATTTTAGCAGTGAATAAGGATAGACGTTTGGTAGCCCTATACGCTTGAATAGTTTTGTATCTGCTAGGAGAACCAGGGCAAAACCGGTAATCAACTTCAAGCTGCCCTTCTTAAAGTGGCCCAAAAGATGCAACCAATTACATTGGCTCAAGCGAATAACAACCATACTTACGCATTGCGACAAAAATTGAGAGTAGGCTTCATGGATGGGAGTTTGGACAGCAAAAATTCTCAATAATTAACACCTCTTCGCGGTACTTCTGACGCATGCCACAATGAGATGCAGCAGTAGGAAAGTTAAATGATTATCCAGATGTCGTGGGAAAGCTTTATCTTCAATTCACTATTAAATCTTCACACACTTGTTTGCACACATTTTCACAGGTTTTCACATTAACCAAAACACAAGGCTCAGTGTGTACTTTGAATTTGGGCATTTGGCATCCGTGTGGCATGACAATTAGGCCGCAACTCTCACGTCAAAATTTAAAGTGAAAACCAAGATTGAAAAAATGGTGGCAAATTTGTGACCTCAAAAACATTGTCATCACTCATAAAATCTCTCCGATTTAATGGCTTCCACCTCACCACCTCGTGGAAATGCAAAAATTGAGAGTGTGGCTATTAAAAAGTTATGACATGCGGGAGGGTTAATTGCTTGCATGGGGTAACAAGGAGGAGTAATCAATGTCTTTGGTGCTTGGCTACTAACGTCACATATATGTGACGGGTGGATTTAGTAGCCACCCAGCGGCGTAAACACGTAACACATCAGACACTGATTGATATTTTAGGTCAAAGGAAATTTTTTTAAAAGGTAATGCTTGATGTAGTATGGAGCTTTGATGGCTCCAACGTACTGAGACTCGGAGTGGTGGCCATGGAATCGGCTACAGTGGTTAGGTTGTGGCTCAGAAGGTCGAACAAACGCAGCGATCGGGTGAATGCGTCGTTGTGGTGTTGCACAATTCAATTTTGCAGCATCATGCGGCAAGTTATTTTCGGTCTGTGAAAGGTCTTAGCATGACCTTCGCACGTACAGACACTTGCTTTGACATCAAAAATGAGTGCAGAAGAGAGGCCATTTGGAAGGTCGTAGAATTTTCCCCGGATTTTTTTATTGGCTGCTTCTGTGACTCAAGCCCGACCAGCATTCGTGTGGACCACACAGCCGAGGGGGAAAGAGTCTCATGCATGACTTTGAGAGCCGCTTACAATTGCTGGATACCGTGTCATCCAGGAGACGATCGACATCAAAGAGGAATCCAAAGACCTACGTAAGTGCACTAATCATGAAGAAAGGGTTGTCCGAGTTGACAGCGAGTGGCTTTAGTTGAAATCTGATCTCGGTGGTTCGTTGTGTCCACCCCGAAACTTGAGCTGTGCCAAAAGTAGGTCCCGTCCTAACCCATTCCAAGTAAGCTAACATCCACAGCGCTTGATAGAAGTAGCATGAAATGTGAAATAGAATATCCGCTTTATTGTCAGTCCTCGTGACTGTGGGTGGAAGAAAGGCTTGAAAAAATCGGACGGCTCCGCCCTGGCGGTTTCGTCCGATGTGGCACAATTCGAGTCTGAGTTCCTCTATTACGATGACGAGACTTTTCACTCATACGTGATGCCAACTGGCTTGCCAACCAGAAGTGGTACCATTGAGTGCCCTTGTGGCGAAAAAATGCAGACGACTGTTAAAACCTGACCAGCCATATTTGTGAACAAAACTTGGTTCACAGTCTCCATACAATATACAAAGTGAGGGAAGGGAACCAAGGGATTGAAATCTATGTATCCGAGTCTATACAGTCAAGGAAAGTAAATATAGTCAGAATGTTTGTAAAAAGGGTGAAAAGGTAGATGGTCGCGTAGTCGCTAGGCGGAGCCATGCAGTGCGTCATTGGAACCATTTGAGTATAATTTGTAGTTTTTTCAATGTCTTCCAAGCATGTTACGCATACTTTCTTAAACACAGTATCCACTCCACGATGCATCTTTACATTGGCGAAGAGGGTAGCCAGCTGGAGGATCACTGTGTAAAGGCGTAAAACGATTAGCATTAGGTGCCAGTTTTGCAGCACATTTTGGGCAGAAGGCGTTGTTAATTTAATTTATTACTATAATTTGCTATGTGGTAAGAGATTCATTGCTATCTTAAGTTAGCTTATGAACAACTGCACAGAAAATTCTGACAAGCTTTTGATTGGCTAATTTAGCCTTATTCGCTTTTAATCCTATTGGACGAAGCGTATCAACCTATCAAATGCGTGAAAATTTGGCATTTTTAAAAAACGGTTTCCTTGCTAATCGCACACATCCAGAAATTGAAAATATTGAAGAGCACCTCATTTTCCTCCGAATCTAATCACAGTCAGACTAAAGTGATGTCCTTCTTTTGAATTGATTTCAATCCCTGCATCCAGTTTTCTCACAGTTAGCTGTGCAGCAAAGGAGGTGGAATTTAAAATTGTGGATCACATAACCTACTTTCTGGGCAGTTATCTCTAAATTATGCTAAGCATTGGCCAGGTCTTTTCTGGTTCAAATTTACCTCAGAAAAATTGTGCTCTTTTTGTTGGTTGTTGAATGTAAAATGCATGAAGGCGAGAGCATACAAATGCAGCTTTAACTATCTGTATGTCCCGAGGCAGGGAAATCTAAGCGAGGAGACTAAAACTAGGAGTGACACATTCTACCTACGAAAATGCGGATCTTCAGGGCACGCAATGCGCATTGCCTGTTACCTGGCTTACTGATTTGGCGCCCCACTTACTTATGGTAGTGTGGAAAATTGCAAGACAGAAGAAAGGAGCAATGATAGAGGCTTTTTGCCAGAAAGGATGATAACGAAAGAAGACTTGGGCGGAGATTGAGAAGATGAGGAGAGCCATGACCATGGGGTAGTAGGTGAAGCAGTCCCGCCAGTGAACAGCCAGTCTGCGTCCTAAAACCGACAGACGGAGGGCATGGAGGACTGTCACTTATTTAGGAGAGCCAAAAATACAGCTATGTAGATGACTCTTGCAGTTCTACCAAGCATGTCACTAAACCGTAGATGCAATTGGAAAGCCTTGAAAAACAGGCGCATAGTGAATGGGAGGCCAGTCTTGGCTGGCTTTGAACGCATGAGAGGATAGTTTCAGAAGTAAATGTGGTCCTACCTGCTACAGAATTTCAATGCCGAACGATGCTTCATGTGACCACACCGCAGCAACTTAAAACCTGCGGTCACTCACTTTCTCGAAACACGACTGCATCAGCTTCAGGTCCTTCCCCGATTCGATGCTCAACCTTTGCCACTAGTTCGAGGATTAGATCGGCTCCATGGGGATAGCTTAATACGGGCCAACTTTTGTGCATGAGTTTCACATCAAGTTTATTTAACTTGCCAGCACGAATGGCCTCCAATCTTTCCGGTGTTACATCAAGCAGAAAAGCGCGAACATATATGATGGGAATGAAAAAGGTGGCAGAGGCCGCGCCTAATAAGGTAATGATGGTGAGGCAGAGGGCAAATTTGCTGCTGTCGAAGGAAATAGTGCAGCATTTGATGCGGTGATTTCGACGGATTTTAGTGCGAGTGTGACGCGGGCCGAAGGAATGGTCACGAAAAGCGTTTCTAGAGCGGAAGGGCTTCCTTCTAGGTAGGGTTTTCACTCTCAATGCCATTTCCCATTTGACTAGCAGTATTGATCAATGCGGATTCAAAATTAAGTAAGATTTTGGCCCATTTAAGGCATTCAGACTCAAACGTAGTTGAGAATGGTCATTTTAGGGTATTTCATGCTCAAAACCGTCTCGTGACACACAGGAATGGACTAAAAACGTTCCGTCAGGAGCAACTACCGGCGAAAAAAACACTCAATGAACTTATTTTTTAACGGCCACGCCTACAAGGCCTAAAACCCCTTTAAAAAGACAGGAATCAATAAAAGTACAGGCGTTTTTAAAGTCAGCCAAACCCTTTTCAGTGGGATGTAACTTAAGCTTTTAAAAGTCACAATCCCACAAACGGATTTTTGTAGGTAAAGAGGCAAGAAAACATTCTCTGCTTGAATTACTTAACCCCAAACCAACGGTGACATGTTTACACACAGTTTGATCACCTTAAAATTTGTATTTTAGGGAATAACAATTAGCCTGATTCCCCTTTCGCAAATCTTTACCAAAATTTAATGCAGGTTATTATGCACATAAGGGTCTCTGATCACTTAGAGGCTTTAACACAATTTATCTTATAAATTTAAAAGAAAATTTTATATCTGTAGTAGATGCCCAATTCGCATTCCAAGTCTCCCCTTCGTCGATTTGATTAAACATAATAAGAAATGCTTAAGACATTTATTATAACGATTAAATAAATAAATAATTTTCCTGAAGCCACTTCACGAATGCTGTTGCTATGATAGCAGAGTCGGTGTTAATTCAAATTCCAACGTTGGCAGATTTAGCAATGACTTTGACAACCATCATCTGTGCGGTACTCCGTACTTTATGCTAAGCAGCATTTTTAAAAATCTTATCTAATTCCTACTAACTTCAAATTGTCTCACAAATATTGTCAACCGTGTAACTGTCACTGTTAAAAAAAGACGCTATAGAATTCACAAGTAAAGCGGACTGCTTAAAGGAGCGTGGTTAACTGTGTTATGAAGGTGTCACGTAAATTAGTGAGAGGATTGTAAAGAAGAGCTTGTCAAAGGAAAGGTGATAAAGATGCCCTTTTAGTAAGCATTTAAATGCTGCCTTTGTGTATTTCAGGTGTGATTGTTCCTTGATACAAATGCCTGAAATAAATTATCCAATTATACGAGCCGAGGAGACTGAACAAAGAGTTTCCTATGAGGATGAAGACCTTTATTTTGCCGATCGAGCAATGGTAGCTTTTTTTAACAAACACACTAAACAATTATTTAGGCGAGGGATATTTACCTGCTGCAAAAACCCGCCTGTTTCATGGTAGTGGGAAATCCATCAACGGGCAAGACTACCCTTGCAAAAAAGCTTGTTCAAGAAATGAGATGTCAGTATATTCATGGTAACTTTGTTTATTTATCCTATTACTTGCAGCTACTGAATTAATTGAGCAAAATATGCGCGATAACACTCTTCTTGGGAAATATTGCGCTAAGCAGTTACTCTCTGGTCGCACTATAGCAAACAAAACACTCGTTGCTCTTTTAAAGGATGCCATCTCCCTACCCGAATGTCAGCATTATGGCTACGTCATGGACAGTTTCCCCACCTATCTAGCCTTTGAGGAACAAATAGAATTGGTTGAAAATTTGCCACTAAAGCCTGATTTTGTCATTAATATTGAGGTAATGTTATTGCTTTTCTTGCATACAACAGCAGTAATGAATGCTAATGCTCTTCTTTGAAAGGCCTTAAAGAATTCTGGCTGATTCTGATTTTTGCCAGATGGCTATGCCGTCTTGTGGATGGGTTGAGTGTTGCCATCTAAGGCTGGGCTTTCTTAAATGCGCAGATAAACATAACACCAATTCTTTTTTTGTTCTACATAAGACAGGGCATTACACTTATGCACTCTTTTTGCTCTCCTTTAGATTCCAGACGAGGATCTGAGGAAGAGGCTCGAGTCCCAGCGCGTAGATCCAATCAACGGAGCCATTTACAACTACTACAACTTGGAAGATCCTCCAGGTCCACTCATAAAGTCCGCACAATCTGCAGCATCACGCCCAAAACCTAAGACAGTGGTCAGGGAGAAGGAGGAGGAGCAAGGCTTGGAGATGGATGACGTGCTAATGGAGGAAGGCATAATCGGTGAAGTTAACACAGAAAAAGGTGCAAAATCATGGCATCCGGAGTTTCCACGGCCTACAAAAGAAGTTGCAGAGCGCCTCCTTCTTCGACCTGAGGACTCTCAACGCGAGCTTGATAAACTGTTTAAGCTTAGCAGGGACACAGCTCAGAAGTCGCTGGAGCAATTCCTACGCAAGTTTCCGAGGACGCATGTCATTAGGATTGACGGAAATTGTCCACCAACACAGATGTTTTATGTGAGTGTTAAAACCTCCATGCTATACTAATCTTTGGTGTAATGACCTAAACCCAGTGTAAAGAGGCCAGTAAAGGCATCAAATTGAGGTTTATTCCATCATTTTACTACCCTTCTTCTAAAAGGCATTTACATGCTGCTTTCAAGTCGCTTTTGATAGGTCTGAAAACTTAGGGAACTTTGCCGGATTAAGTTAGCCTAATCGCTGTTTGATATGACATGAAAGTGTTCAACCCCTTGACTTTTTGACCAGAACCTCATGGTGAAGGTGAAGGCTATGTCCATCAGACCAGCTATTCCACCATACCATCTGCTACTCAAAACTGAAGAGGAAGAGGAAGAGGAGGCAGAAGAGCCAGAAAGGGAGGGAGAGGAGAAGTCAGTAGCTGAGCCAGCGTCTAGAGCACTCGAAGAACCAGGGGGAGACAAGGCGTTAAATGAAGCAGAGGTTGATGTTGATTTGGAAATTAAAGAAAGGGAAACTGACTGGGACGAAGTCATCAGTTCATTAGCGGTCCACAAAATGCCCACTGAGCACTCCCGGTGGCAGTTAAGTGAGTGGCAACGCTTCTGCCCCGTACAGCTATACAATGGCATTCTTGAGTATGGCAAATCACAGTTTGCCTGTGGGTAAGCATAAATGAGGTTTAGCCAAACGGATCATAAGAAAACTTCTGTATTCCGCTCCTGCACCTCACTTTTTAAAAAATTAATTCTACTTTAATTAATGTCAGTAGTGCTTGTTCATTATGGTCTCAAGGTGTCACTTTTCTTCATGCTCTTGAAGATTTCTGGGTTACCTCTACTTCCTGTCCTGCCGCACGGCACTCCGATCCTTTATACGCAATCCACGACCTTATCTGGATTTTCAAATCCCTCAACCCAAACTTACAGTACGAATTGCTGTGGTAGGATTTCATAAGTCGGGTTCTGCCACTCTCTGTCACCTATTGGCCGATCGCCACGGTGCCGTCTGTATTAGCCTGACAGAGCTACTTCGCAAAGATCTTGATGCACAGTTGGAGGCGACACTGGCGAAGGTGAAGGCAGAGGTGGAGGCCAATATGGTAGAGAAATTGAACAATCAAAGAAAACGGGAAATTGAGGAGATAAAAACTAGTGCGTGACTTTTATTTCCTTTTGCAAAATACAAAAGTTAATTTTGCCTTTTGACCTCACAATTTGTGGTTGGTTCTCTTCTCTACCCACAATACATTCAGCTAAGGGCTTATCTGGTCAAAAATCATCACTTTTTCTTAATCCAAACTACTGATAACATTCGTAAGTAGCCGCGGACCATGAACAGGTTCTTGGTTTAATTAATCTTCGGTCCTCTGCCGATGCATAACGCGATTTCGGAATTGTAGATCAAGGTTGCATTAAGAGATGTTTAACTTGCTCCTTTTCAGACAACTATGCGGACAATGCTTCAATGAAGTTGGCAGCTGAAACTGTATCTGCTGTTGCTGATGAGATTTTGGAAAATATCGTCGAATCAAAGGCAGGAGAAGGCGAGAAATACGGTAAGATAGGTTTAAATAGGCAAATTAATGCTGACCACCTCTTTTGCTGCCTCACCCTTTTTATTCATCCGGTTTTTAACGGCATTGTTGAATGGAGAAAAGAAGTAACCATAACTCGAGGGAATTTGGTAGTGACGGCGGAGCAATGCCTCCGAAAATTTCCGTTCTAGATGACACATAGGCTTAAGACTAGGCTTTGTAATGAGTGTTTGACTAAGTGATGCGCCTTTGTGATAGAGGCGCCCTCATCCCAGCTACCTGACGGGAATTACTGCTTCTCACGAAACTTTGCATGCCATCCCATTCTCGAGCTTCGCCGAGTGAATGGCAAATCTCAGCTTACACACGAAGCTTGCAAAATCGTTCGAGAATAAATTTATGTCTTGAAAATGAGATCGGGTAGGTGACATATGGATGAAGCTAGTAATTGGGACAATCGGTAATGAAAAACCTGAGCGGCTTATTACCGCCTATCAGTGCCCACCGATATAAACACACACCAGATATCTTTTCACGACTAAGATTAAATTCCACTGAAGATACTTAAGGCATTTCTTCAGATGCTTCATCAGCCGATCGCCACAGTTACTTAATATAATCGACGTCTATCTCCTTTGTTATAATACCGACTTCTCTTTAATTGCAATGGATCACGATGTTTGGACCCATGCAATGCGAGAGTTTCGGCTCTTCAGGTGTGCCAGTTTTTAATTACATCGATGGATTGACTCAAGTTTATGCTTTATATTTCATGAAGAGTTCATTAAGGGATGTAAACGATCCTGGATCTTCGTACAACTTGCGCTACTCGCTTCGGCCTTTCTAAATGGCACGAAATCATACACTTTGCTGCTTGAGTTTTATCGGTAAAAATGAACCGATGTCATTGTGGCACATTCTCACAGCGACTTGACTTTTGCTGTCAACCAATTGTCCAAAGAGCGTTGAATTTCTAATTTGAGAAGGAGTGTTAAATCAGTTTTTTAATTTGAGATACAATAAATCTTAATTCAAACGGTAGAATTTTACCTTGTGAGGAAAATATTGTTTAAATTCACTACATTGCCGTAATCAGTTGTTGATTGTCGCTTACGATTTTTTGGTTTGCTGTAAACAAATTTTATTGTCGTTATTCTTTGCCAGGCTTCAAAAAAATTCGAAGTTCTAACCATTCTTAAAAGCGCTATCGAAAAATCGAGCGCATAAATGACTAGATGTTTATGACAAACAAAGTTGTTGCTCTTTTAACTTCAAATGTGACATTGTTGTCTTAAACGCCTCCATTCTTATTCCAAAGGCGCAACTCAATGGACCAGATTTCATTGTCTTGATTCCCATTAAAAGACAGTTCCGTTCAGTGCACAGCCTTTTTATGGCTTCTCGATTGGAAGAACATCAAGATTGCACGGGGGCAGAGGCAGTCACCAAAATGCTGCCAACTTGATGTGGGTGTCACAAAAGTGCATTCTGCCTGCGTCGAAGTTAAGTACACACCATGTTTGAAAGTGACATAAAATCGAACTGACGCTCTGCAAATTAAAGGTCAGAGTAAAACGGATTTGCTGAGAGGCAATGGCAAAAACGCGGAAATTTCCTCGACATGAACATACAACTCGCGTGGGTTGTTATGCAACAAATTTGCCAACTTTGTCGGCAAAATAATTTTGGTGCATCTCTTGTTTTTCTTCTTCTATGAATGTGAGATCCAAAAATGCTGGCGTCTTGCATAATAGAATTCTAGGAGGTAGAATCTTCGGCAATTCACTAGCACCAAAGAATGTGAGGATGCTTTTGTGGCACTTGGTAAAGTGAATATCTTGGTATTGTGAAGACTTAATAGATTGATGAGGCTGAGCTATAATGCGTGTACAACCGGAGACGATCTAGCTTTTACCCAACAGAAGTCGTGGTGATCCATTAGTCGCCTGAGTGGGAGCGACGGAGCTTCGAGGTGGAATTAATGAGCTAGAAAGATCCAGACATCCGTGCGTGACGTCCGTCGTGCTGTGGGCATCTTCATCCCCACGACAACACGTCCATGGGACTGCCAAGGCTTAGTCACTTGCAAGCGACTGTTTACAAACCTTTGTCATGTTGACACGGTGGCTTTCGTTGTGCTCCACACCGCTCTTCGGTGACCTTGACCTCTTCCGGTGAATGGGATTTTAGGTCATCGTTAAAACTAACAAGCCGTTTTGAAATGATGTTGACTTGCTCTGATGCAATCCGATTGGCCTCTTCTTCTTCTTCTTCACCATTCCAGTGTGGTATCCGGTCATGTCGCCGCGCGAAATTCCACTGGTGGTTCCTGGCCGTAAACCAACTTTCCATTTACTTGTTTGCTGTCTGTTGTGTTATAAATTTCTTTTACACTGTTACAGACCTTCTTCACCTCTCGTGCCCAATGACTACGTAGGATTAAGGCGTTCTCGGCACTGAAGAGAGAATAAGAGATTAAATTATGATAGGGGCGTAACCATCTTGAGTGGATGTCTGACATTACGGCACGCATGACACATTAATCGTCGCCTCCGATACTGATGGAGACGACTCGATTAGCTAATCTCGGCCTTATCTGAAGAGGCGGTTCCTTAGAGTTTCAAATACCTCCAGCCGATAAAAATCCACAATTTCGTGATGGAGTTTGTTCCCCTATTGCTGTTTTGGTTTCATTCAAGTGGTACAAACCTTCTAGCGGTCAACTTTTTCATAGGTTTAAAGGAAGTGATCACTGAAGAACACCCTCAAGTTGTTGAAGCCGTAACTAGGGTCTTGAGGTTTACCAAAGCTCAGCCCAATTACCTTGAACCCAAACGCTATGTGGATACACTGGTGGCGGAGTTGGCAAGACTTGATCGGGAAAATCGCAATATCTTACCGTCGAAGCGAAAGTAAGTGCCTTTGACGGTAGTAAAGCGATCCGCAGTGCCTATTGATTTGGTCATCCACCTTCTGGTTGTCTATCAGTCATCAAGACATCATCAAATCCAATTCACGAAATTGTCTCTCCTTCGCCTAGCTCTTGCCATTTAAGGATGCATTTTTAGTCTCAAACGACCAATCAGAGGAGCGGTTATTTAGCCTTTATTGCTGTCTCCTTGCTCTTACATTTATGCATAACGCGGCTTTGATTTTTGGCCTATTGTACATAGGCCACTTAGCTGGGTGATTGAGGGCCTGCCTCCACTGGAAGAAGTATGGCAAGAATTGAAAAAGCGCTCCCGATCAGTTGCCAAGGCGGTTAAATACGTGCGTCAAGCCTGCGAGAATGTATACAAACTTGAACGTGCGATGCATCGACGCGAGCTCAGTAAAGCAGCTATGGAGGAAGGCGAGGAGGAGGAAGGAGAGGGAAGTGGAAAGGAGGAGGCTATGATGGAAGGCGAGGCTGTTGGTGGTACTGAGGAGACAGTAATAAAATTGCCCAAATCTGACGAATCAGCTAATCCTTACGCAAAGAAATTGGATCCTCGCCTTGTGAAAGCTCGAGAGGTGGCTGATGAGGCAACTGCTAGAGTTATTCCCTTGGATCCTATGCCTTTGTATGTGTTCAAGATGAAGGATGACCTACCGGATTATGCGCTTATGATTCATCGTCTCTATGGTGTCGGGTTTGGACCGCTAGAAGGTGAGACATTTCTTTTTTGCCGCAAACGCTCCGATTCGGGGAACTTATCACGATGCTTGAGTATTGCTACTGATTTCCGTATTAAGTAGTACAAACTTAGGAGGCCCCTATATCGCATAGCTTCTTTTCCATCTGTATTATCTGGATTCGAATGGGACTTATAATTGAACTGCTAACTCATGCAACTGATATGAATTCGTTGTGGGACCACTGATAATTGCCGCAAAAATGTATAACCACCCAACTTTTCCACAACCAGATCTGCCAGCTTTGTCAAAGGCTGAAGGCATAGACGAAAGTGCCATAGAACCCATGGTTGCAACAGGAACCTCCGAAAAGGAGCCCAGTAAGGAGAAGAGTGATGCGCTTCATGATGAAGATGATGCAGTGACAGAGCCGCCTGAGGATCCACCAACTTCAGGCCAAATCTATCATCCTATGCCTCAACCCGGTCCAGAAGTGGACTGTGTACGAGATCAACTGGTTCAATTTGACAGATCCTGGGAGGCATCAAAACAGGGCCTTTCAACATCGACCACAGCTTATGGATTTCCTGTACATGTGCAAGATTTGAGCATTCGTAAGGACAAGACGTTTGACAATCTCCTAGCGGAAGTGAACAACGAATTTGGAAGTGAGTAGATACCCACCTTTGAGCATGATCTTGACCTGACTCCTCTTTACCACCAATCATGACACAAACAGGTGGCAGAAGTTAGTGTGGTACCACTTTTAGGCATCATTTGCCATTGGCAGCTGTCTGTTATCCCCTTTGGCAGCTAGAATCATTAATAATCCCACTTTTACCTATTCATAGCGGTTTAATTAATCCTAACCCCTTACCAGTCTTTAAGGCGCACCCGTACTTGATATTGGCCAATCAGATTGCGGAATGAAATTGTGAGTTCCAAATCATCCTTTGGGACTATGAAAATCACAAAAGCGCAAAACAAGGACTGTAATACCGCGGACACAATCACAGAGTTTCCTAGAAGGGAGGGAATGGCACTGGAGAGGATGAAATACTCAAATGTTGCTCTTTCGTGGTAGCTATCATAACGCTAGACAATCGCAAGGCTGGGGGAATGCAATCATTTGATGTGGTTCCCGTTGTGCGTTAACCCTGTACACTCAGTCATTCGATACAAATTATTTATTTCTTTTTACAGCTAACTGTAAAACTGTCACATATATGTGACACAGAGATTAAGGTGATAAAACGCCATTTAGGAGCGTTTTGCATGCATTCTTTTTAGAATTGTTTAAATTCACGGCAAAGGAATCTTCTCAAGAGATGCTAGATGAGGAGGCCGAAGCTGAAACCGAAGGATTCGCGGAAACTGGTGGTTTGGAGGACAACCCAGCTCTTGCAGCAACTGAGGGGGAGGAAATGGAGGAGGGAGAGGAAGGCGAAGAAGAAGAGGGGGAAGAAAAGGAAGAAGTAGAGGGGGCCATAGATGTACGTCCAAATATTTGCTTGCAAAGGACTTAAATACTCATCGCCTGTGTTAACAGATTTGTTTAACATCCACCAACCAATCACGACACTTTAATATCTTAAGGAGAATGAGGAGGAGGTAGAAGAAGAAATGGAGGCCGAGGAGGATGCCAGTAGGAGTGCAAATAGAAAACTTGGTCAGACAAGCTACTTTTGTCCAGTAGCCTACCGTGATTATCGCGTCGTAAAACCGGGCGATCCGGAGCTTGTGGCCACCTACAAGGGCCTCGCCTACTACCTCGGTAGTGAGAAGGATATGGCTAAATTTATGGCCAATCCGGAGAAATATGTAACATATGGGCATCAGCCTCCCTTGAAGGTGAGTATGGCAGTCTCTCAACGCCACACCAATGAAGGAATTGTGTGGAAGGTGGAATAAGATAACATTGACACGCCTTTTAGCCACCTCCATTGCGAATTGCATTGTTGGGACCACCAGGAACGGGTAAAACACTTCATGGACGCCAAATTGCTGGCCAATTGGATCTCATTCATGTGAGCTTTGACCAAATGTTGCAAGATGTAATGATGCGAAAATTGAAGCATCGAATCGGTCCCGAATACGAGGATGACAAGGAGGTGCCGGTGAAGGTCATGCCAAAGTGGGTGGCACTTTTTTGGCGTTTTTCTCTCTCATGCTGCTTATCTCCTTCTTACGCATGGTTGTACAAATGTTCCAAGTCTGGATTTGTTGGTAGTTTTGACTAGGCGGTTGGAGAGTACGAAGGAGTGGAAGGAGTCGGTGTCTCCGTCCCTCTTTCCCTTTCATTCAAAGGGTTGTCCATCATGCACACCCCATCCACGGGGCATCACTGATTAGCTACTTTCCTTAGTCTCGAAGAAGCTGTCGCCAAGGCACTACGACAGTTGGAAAATCCCAAAGCGGCAGAAGAGGAAGCGGCCACAGCTCCTCCAGCTTCAACTAAAGTCACTGATGAAGGTGACGCTCCCTCTCCGGATGCTAATCTTACTCCACACGAACTTGCAATTCGCGAGTTCCTAGAGAATGACGAGGCTCTGCCGGAGGCATCTTTGAACCTTCTGTTGCCGAGACTGTGGCATGAAGAGCCCTACCGTTCAAAGGGTTTCATTTTGGAGGGATTTCCACGTTCAGCTGACGACGTTACCTACTTGTTGGAGGCGAATTTGTTTGTCGACTTCGCACTAGTGCTGAATGCAGAGGCTGAGAATCTACTACCTCGTCTTCTGCCTGTACGACTTGCCAAGTGGAAGGTGAGAATGGCAAAGATTGAGGCCAATCGCAAGATCGTGACAGACTGGAAGGCGCAAAAGCGGAAACGCATAAGGGAGGAGAGACGGAAGACCATTATCAAGAGCCTCAGTGAGAAACGAATAACCAGATTTGTACGTTGGTCTAATACTTCTACCTAGTAGTACAGAATGTTCTGCTTTTGCTGTCCGCTATTGCAGAAACCTTGAAGTTACCGGCTTGACCATGAAGAGCATCAGCTAAGTGCTGGTTTCGCTAATTTAGATCGGCTTAGATGTAGGCTTTTGAAAATTCATACAGAATGGCCTAAACTTCTTGGCATGCCTGGCAAACCAAAAGATAAGACGTTCCGCACCCATTTTGGTGTAAGTAGATAAAAACGCCTTGCGTCACATATGTGTGACGCCATGATTTTCACTCGTAAAATCATCTAAGGCAAAAAGCAAAATTCTATCCACAATCTAGTTTATACTTTTCATGCTAACCACCTCCACAAAATTTGAACTACAGAATTTCTTGCTAGTAATAACGCCAAGTTGCACAGATATCTGCCTTGTCAAGCATTTTTTGGTTACTTTGATATTTTTAAGCTGTTGCTTTTTTACAAGAATGTATGCAATCATAACAACAGGAGTGGTGAATTGTCGCCGAGATGGTGGAGGAAGTTCACAAGTTTCCATTTCTTCGTCCGAATTGCCTGTGACATTCATAAACTCCCCCCCCCATTTGCCCCATTAGGCAAATAGCCGCTTAAAGGTCAAGACAGAGGTCAAACAAAATGCTATGGGACCACAACCGCCCACTCACCCTGATTCTGTCATAATTAATTGCCAGGCTTGTACCCACAGACCGCGTCCCTTGATTTCTCAGGCTGGTGGATGAATGAAGACTTGGACACTGAGGTCGCTGCCACCTAAAATGACTAGCCGGAGGTCAATGTGACCGCAATCAGCCATAAATTTGGTACAGTACTTGTGTTTCGAGGCACAAAACTCCAATCTTAGCGATCCTTTTGCTGTCCCGATTGCTGTTTGTAAGGCCTTGCATGCGATTGGTCAATCGTAACTACCAATCAACTGTGGCAGCCATTGTGCAGGTGGGAGATGAAATTGGTCAAATTTTCAGCGGATATCAAAAATACGACTAGTTTTGTTCTTTATGATAGAAAATTGTGTCTGTAAGGCAAAAGAAACCTTGTGGGGATGATGTGGTACCTGCCTCACAAGTGCTTGTTTCTTTAGCTACCGCTGGAGCGCATAAGTCACAGTTCGGGCCAAAATGCATGAAATGCCTCTTTGACAGAGGTGGAAAAAAGGGCACATCCTGTTGGATGCATTCATGATTTACTGTCTCCAGCCAACGTGGGTGTTAACGCTTCATCGCCTCATCACGCAACTAAGAAACTCTCAATGCGCTTTCAAAATTTTCATTTAGCGTGTGCCACAAAAATTTGTTTTTACCGTTTGGCTTGCATTTTATGAAGGGCGAGAAAACAATTGACTAGAGCCCAACGAAGGGACCCAATATACTGACAGAGTGAGACGCGCTCTTGTGCCATATTGCATCTCACGCAATCCACAGACTCCGAAATCACTCGTCTTAAAAGTATTCATTCTGTTCATTTATTTTTTACCCTCCTCCTCCAATCCTTTTCTTTCCATTTGAGCTTGCATGAAAAAATACAGGTGAAATCATCTTTGGTCTTTCGTTGGGATAAATTTATTGCAATTTAATGGTCTCTGGTTGATTTGTGGAACTCCATGAAGGAATTCATGACTTCTCATGGCTACGATTAATGTGAAATTTGCCATTAGGTAGAGTAGCCTTGCCACATGCCTGCTTTTGAAGTAGTTTCACGATCAAATTTTCATCTTTTGCGGTGTATAGCAAAGAATTTTTAGCAGTAAACGTAGCGTTAAAAAAGGACCAGATTAAATCTCCCTCTCTCCATTTCATTTTTTTCTTAGCTCCATCCAATATGAAAATCACAGAGCCTCATCGCCGCAAAATAAAGCAAACAATTTTTCCCTTAACTTTCAGCTAAAGTCACCCATCATTCAAACGTAACATCCGCAAATCTGTAGATTCTTGTTGCTCTTATTTTTCTTTGAAAAGAGTGCGAAAAGGTTTGAAGATCTTGCCAACTTTTATTTGCCCCACATAAGTAGACTTAATAGTACTTAATTTTCATTTAAGTAGTATTAACGTTGAATAATTAAAGTCATGGCTTATTAAATTACCGAAGCATTAATTAAGTCAAACAGTCTGTCTTGATAGTTCTAATCATCCGATAGCAGGAAAGCATTGCTGAGTGTTGAAACAGCCACCGTTTCTGGAGGTACTTTGATTATCTGTTCTAAGGCCTCCCCTCACGCCCTCATTCACGATTTCCGTATGGTGGTGAAACCCCATTTCGACTTATTCTGCCTCTCTAATTGTCGATTCTGACACTACGCTTATCTGAAGTTAGTAGTTATGCTTTGGGCTCAGTATTACTTAAATGGGTTTGAAATTAGCACAAACCTTAAGGCTTAAGCGCAAAAACTACATCGCACTTCTAATTTTCTGCTTTAAAATGGATGCAATTCCGAAGAAGATTTATTAAGCGATTGCAAATGCGAAATTACCACCTAAGTCTATAAAGGAACTCAATAGATGGACTCTGCTTACACTCTAGTACTTGCTCAGTAGATTGTCTTTCCATAATCGTCATTACGATGGATTCGACATCTACTTCCCACCACCTCTCACATCGGATTCTTTGGAGAGCTCTTCATTTGAATGAGTGTTATAAAAGTTCTCAAGAGACCGAGGTTCCGACGGCTTGAGGACGGTTTCAGTCCTAGGCACTAATAGCACTTACCCAGTCACGAGGTTGATGCACATTTGCCACTCCTCACCGGTAAATTTGAAGCCGATGAAATATGCACAACACTGCACCTCTTTACCTTGTATTTTGTTTTCTTAGCACGATTCAACCCACTCACAGCCACAAAAAAAGTAGTGAAAATTGCATTTCATCTACCTGTGACTCAATAGAGAACCGAAAGAAAAGGGGAACTGTGAAATTAATAAAGGCACACGTTATTTACATTGTATTGCATATACTACTGATCGGACCATAAGTAACATGGATCAGGCCATATTGCCCAAAATTTTCGATACACTACAAGTCGTTATTTCAATTGTAAACAAGATGTTTTCAAAATTTTTTTTTAAATTTTTAACTCCCCTCTCACCAAACTTAACGTTTTTATCTTGAATTTATAATCTGATGGGCAATTTAAGGCTAATTACCGAATAGCCCGAATGGATTGCCTTTGAGCTTGACTTTTGACGCATAGAAAGGAACAAGAGCCTTAAACTGGGAAGACGGATCAATAGTTAAAAAGCACAACCCCATTTCGCATGCAATCATTTGTACAAGCCGGAAGCCACGTCGTGGGACGAAAGTACAACAGCCATATCCCTCATTAATCGAAGTAACGCGAGAGCTCCGTTGGGGATTTTCTCAGATGCTGCATGAAGCACGTGGCTTTAGTTGTTAACATTTTTTTCTAAACAGGAGGCTAGGGTAGTTGCTAGAGGTAGACTCCACTTGGGTCCTCCGTTGGGGATCATCACAGATCCTCCCACCCACAGCACAATCTCCTCCCCCGTCCTTCATAACGCGGACACCTCTGAGCCGCCACCAATGTGGAACGCTGAGGTTTTCCCGTATTATCGATACACAGATGGACTGAGGAGGGGCTACTGGCGTGACCCAGAAGCCACGTCGCTTAGTGGGATTACAATAGATGTGTACACCGATGGCCCGCATAGTGAAAACTAAAAGTTAACTTAAATAACTAAGCCTCTACGGCAGTCTTCATCCAATTTTTTTCCGACATTCTGCCACATGCGTAACCAGTAACCCAGTTTTGATTCAATTGAGCTTCCGTGGGTTTCGAACACGCTTTTTGTTCAAATCGTTGCCCTAAACAGATTACTTTTGAAGTTTGTGTTTTTTTTTGGTGGGGACTTTAAAATGCCTTACCTAAATGAAGAACCGTTTGCTACTTAATAGGTATTTAAGTAGTTTACCGAAACGCTAAGGCATTTTTCCCATTTTACTCCTTTGGCGTTTTATGCATAGACTTCACAGCCTTTCATTATTTTCCAAAATATTTAATTTTTAACCAAGATATTGCGAATTTCAATGCACATAAAAATTTGGTGGTCACTGGTGTAACTTTGTTGAGCCGTTTTGCTTAAATTTAGAAACTGGTAAACTGTGATGCTTCTTACATTGCTTCTAATCTTTTGCGCCATCAAAGTTTGGCTGGATATAATTAGGCCAATTAGCAAAGCTGAACGAGAACGCAAGTTGAGCGATGGTTTTGAGTGATCCAAAGTTGCACACAGAGCGGCACACTTCTAAGGCTTTTAATGTAGAAGCATTTGCGGGGAATGTGAACGTCTGTAAAAGACACCGCAAATTGTGTTCACAATAGACTCGGGCTCCAGAATGGGAGGCAGGGTGAGTACGGCCGAGAGGGAGGGAAGGAGGGAGAGAGTGAAGGCAGCACCGTTTCATTCACATTCGCATCCACAGCCTCTCCCTACAGCTAAACAATCACGAGCAGAATAAAACGGCAAATTAAAAAAAAAATTGGGGTTTAAAAAAGATAAGACGTGCTGTGGGAGATGGGAAGCATAGCACTTTTTTGAGTCGAGCAAAGTCATTGACGTACATGAGGGCGTGTACTCGAAATCGTCCAACTACGCAGTTTTTTTTCCCTTCTTCCTTTGTTTTGTGCTTCTTTGTGTCCTCATAACTTCCCTTTCTTTGTGTTTCTGATAAGGGATTTAATTGCCCTTTGGTGCCAAATTATGTTCATTAGCTTACCAAATTGCGCATGATAAGGGCTGAGATAAGTCAGGTCGAAATAACTTGAAAAGAAGATGGTAGATTTGCGCAGCATTTCCTTTTCCGTAGCCTCGAGGCTTGACAGGCCACTGTTCAAAAGCAAAAAAAGAAATTTGTCTTAGGCCGTATAGTCGAAGTTCGTGTCGCACATATGTGACACACCGGTTCGAGCAGGCAAAACGTGTATTCGCAATGTAAACAGAAGTCAATGAGTGTAGCGCACTGGTTCACAAGGCTTTTATGCCAAATCATAAAAAGGGGTGATCTCTCAAGCAATTACATTCCCACCCCCAATGTCACATATGTGTGACGAGTAATCCACGTCAAGTAAGTTGAGTACTTGTGATGTTGACAGCAGTAAAATAGTGTCCACACTCACAATAAACCAAACACGACCAAACAGTACTAAAAAATCCTCGTTAAAATACACAATCATCTTCCGTGTCACACATACGTGACGCACTTGTTCAAGTAGAAAAATCTTCTACTCGAAGATAGAAATGCATTTTTTGCAGCGAGTCGATGAAAATTCTAGAGTTTTGGTAAGTCTAGCTAGGTAGGGAACATTTACCCCCTCCGTAACCGAAGTGCATGTACTTTCCTTTTATGATCATGAACTTTAGCACAGAGCATTCTCTCGTAATCCATTTTTGTAAAGCCTACAATCTTTTTTCCCGCTTTTATTTAAGATGCGACAAACTCTAGACGATGTGGTAACTGAAATGGAAGACATGGAGGTGGACGAGGACAGGGATCTAGATGATGAAGTGAATATCTCCGAGATGTTGGACGAAGAAATTCCGGTCAGTCTTAAGCCACTCCGCTATTCCTCCTTTTTTCCACAAAAATTGAAGTTAAGATGTCACTAGTGAGCAAAAAAGGCGCTTTGACATTAGCTTGACACGATAAATTTGTCAGCAATGTTTAGCATAGGTGCGGATGAGTCACCTGCCAACTTGAAAAGTCAAGGTTATGCATAATTGAAAAATTTCCCTTTTGTAACAACACATTTTGCTACCGACTGATAGCAATGACAATTGACAAGTTTATTTTCCTGTTGGAAGAATACAAGGCTGTGCCATCTATGCAATGTATCACTTTATCGTCCCCTGAAAACTGTTCATCTGCTAGAGGCCACGCATTTACCCCACTCGATACAATTGAAGTCGGTAAAAAGGTCTTAGAAAATAAAGACTTCTTTCGCATAAAATGGAGCAAAAGCTTTTATCTGAAGGGATGGAAACTAGCCCAAGAGATTGTGAAAAGTATTGCATTTCTTCTTTCGTTTCTACTTACCAGGAAGAGGAGGAGGAGGAGGCCGAAGACGAGGAGACTGAGGGTGAAGCAACGACTCGTATTGAGGAGGAAATTAGTGATCGCGTTGAGTCTGTAAATGCAAACACAGAAGAGGTGATGGAGGCCTTGACTGAGGCCAAAATTCCTCACTTCTCTATTCGTGCTGATGATCAATTAACGCGTGTTCGCTATCGTATAGTCAAGGTGATGAATTGTGTTATCTTGTGGTTCCTTCTTCAATGCTGATTGGTTAATTGGAGGATCCTTTATTTTTTTCCCCCCTGCATAGAAAATAAAGAATCTCATCCTCAATCGCGAGGCCCTATTCGAGAGGGTGTATCCAATCACCCTCGAAGAGGGTGAAAATCTCATAGCTAGTGGATTTAAACACTTCTCGCCATTCACGCGCTTCTGTCCGATCTCATGGGATCGTGTTTCAATAGCTCGTCTACCTCCCCTAAATCCATCGCCTCTCCTTCGCTACTCTCGTCTAGATAGACGTCTTGTGGAGCCTCAATTGGGTGATTCGATTGCTCCCGACACGCCAATCGGGAAGGGCAAAAAGGGCTCAGCTAGTGGAGTACAGACATGTTGTGCAGTGTACCGGGAGTGTGTCTACTGGTTCGCCTCCGAAGTGGAGAGAAAAGTTTTTATGACGAATCCGATTGCAGCAATTAGAAGAGCCGGTGAACAGACCCGCACTCTGGTGCATCAACCACTTGAGGTAGCTGTTACTGGTGGACCCACATCACAACGCGAGTTCAGTGAGTGCTTCAAAGCGCTGTCAAGGCTTGTCATCCGACCTATACAATAACCTTCTGCAAATGCTTCTACATTTCAGTATCAAAACGTCTTGGAACAGATCTACACGTAGTCCACGTGACCACAACAGCAGCAGTTCAATGGCTACTCAGCTCAGTTAGTCAAAGTTGGACATCGCTGGCACAACAAATTCGTGAGGTCATTATGAGTGGGGCAGCACTCTGTGACGACCTAGTGGCTAAAGCTCTTCGTGTTGCTCTTCTTGCTCCACAGATCCAGGCTAGAGGGTAGGCTAAACTCGCCACTCCACCATAGCATAAAGTTGTCGAATGAATGGAGCCTTGTAATGACGTGGTATCGGTGAATTGTAGGTACGTTCTAGACAACTACCCAATCACAGTGGATCAAGCAAAGTTTATGCATGCTTCATCAATACGACCGTTTCTCATGCTAGAATTACACAGCAAGCATTGCAATCATCCGTGAGTTCCTTCACCTCCTTTTTTTCTTTTTTTACTTACGAAAAGCGTGTTCAAGAGGAATGGAGAAAAAACGCGGGTTGAGAAGCAGCGTTGGTAATGCACTCGAGTGTTCGATGGTTTGGGAAGATGAATTGCCCTAGCGGGCTACTCGTGGATGCCTTTCCATTGTAAAAAGGAAGTTAATTGAATGTGGCTTTTCAGCAAGGAAGGAGCCGATTGTCAGTTGTTAGCAATGCATTGTTGTAAGGAGATGGAAGGGAGGAGCGAGGCGAATTGGAATTGGTTGAGAAAAGAATGAAATCCAATGCCAGCAGGGTCGAGGCTTGACCTACCCCGAGGAGGCGCACCTTAATGGTGGGCTCTTTGGCCTCAAATAAGCTTGACGAAAGTGATTTGTCACTCGCTTATCTATCAGCGACACAAGCATAATAAAGGAAAAGAAAACGGTTGATGGACTTTGGAACCCACTGGCCTCTATTAATACCAGCCCGGCTTCTAGATTAAGGAAATGGTAGTAGAGATGGGGACGAAGGGTATCGCATTGATAAACTAGAACTTATAAACCACTACAAGCGTTTGACAAGTTGTCAGAGTGAGGTGGTGTTAAGACACAACAATTGGACAGTGATCTGAGACGATGCCATTTATCAACTTTTCATCATATGAAGTACTTTTATAGTGGGGCTTCGACTCCTTCCCTGTATACTAATTTTCAGTGCTAGCTGGTGTACAGGACCAGCAGCTGGGTTGGTTCTGAAAAATTTAGGCAATTTTATAGCCCATCTGTGGTGCCCCTTCATTGCGAAAAATGGCTGCACACTCTTATTAGCATTGGCTTAAGGTGCTGTGGTAACAAATGGCTGGAAGACCCAAAGAGACTGGAGGTGATGCACGATGGTTGATTCGCTGATACCTCTCATTTAAGTAGCATGTTCTTCACTGCCACATAATGGATGACATTGCTGATGCAGAACTTTTGGGAGCTTAAAAATAATTTATCTCTCACATCTTTCGACGTCAAGCCAATCATCGATCGCATTGTTGTTGTGCCACACTGACATTTCCGCACTTCGTTCGAAGAATCTACCTCTGTGGAACTGAGAGGTTATGTTCCAACAGAGGTATTAAAGCATCCTTTTTTGCACAACAGATCCATCGAAGTGAGTTGGTTTGACAATTGGAACAATCAGGAGCCGCCAGACTGCCCTTTCCTCAAAGTCTGGCTCAATATGAAAGCTCGACGTGGTAGAAGGTGAGTTCTACTTGTGCTGTCTTTGTGCCCTCTGCATGCATATCATCACCATGGGGACAGATAATTTCCCCAGATTGGCAACGGAACTACCACTACGGTGGTGATTGCAGACAATCAATTTGGATGGTTGCAGAATGACGACCTCGTTGACAGTATCAGTGTAAAAACTCACCAGCTGTTTTTGCTTGTCAACGGGGAATGGTACTAGCTTCACAGAACACTTTCGGGAAATGAATGATTTACGCCTCGGCGTCATCCTTTTCGACTTCATTCATAGTGGAAATACAGTTATTATGAGCTTGTAATGCATGGTAGGCATTTATGGTATGAATATTAAGGGCATAGACTAACTTTCGCTCTTCTGTCTCTTCATTCCAGCCTTGGTGCTGGTTTAGGAGGACTAGCAGACGGTATTGATGGTTTTGGGGGTGCTGGAAGAGGAAGGGGAGCAGGAGGCGCAGGGCTTGGTGGTGAAGGATTTGGTGAAGATGGAAGGGGAAGACGAGGAGGGAGAGGATCTGATGAAGACGACGGTTTTGGCGGTGGTGGACGCGGAGGTGGTGGTGGTGGTGGTAGACGTGGAGGTGGTGGCGGTGGAGTTGGCAGTAGTCGCGATGGCGCAGGTGGACGAGGCGGTCCAGGTAGCGGACTCTCCGGAAGCGAAAGCGAAGGGCAAGGAGGTAGAAGAAAAGGCGGGGCTGATGGTTCCAGTGGTTCCAGAGATGGACTGGGTGGGAGAGGAGGTAGAGGGGGAAGATACGGTTCAGGAGGATCAGAAGATGGCTCGGACAGAGATGGATTTGGTCGAGGTGGAAAGGGAAGAGGAGGTAGAAGAGGTGGACTTGGTCGTGACGGTGAATGGGATGAATCAGACGGTGAAGGAGGATTTGGCAGAAGACGTGGAAGGGGTGCAAAATATGGTGACGACGATGAATATAGTGATGGCGAGGGAGGACGGGGTGGACGAGGTAGAGGTCGAAGGCGAGGAAGGGGGTCTGGAGGTTCATCCGACGAAAGTGACGGGGAAGGACGGCATGGTCGTGGCAGGCACGGTAGACGCGGCAGGCACAGAAGGAGGAGAGGAAGTGATGATTCATACGATGAAGACGACAGTCGCGGAGGTGGTAGGAGACGTCGTCGACATCGGGGGAGAAGGGATGGAAGCGACGATTCTGATGGCTCCGGCCGTCGTGGCAGGCGCCGCAGAGGACGCCATGGCAGTGGAGGCAGCTCTGAGGATGAAGATGATGATTACTCCCGTTACGGTAAAGGTGGCAAGGGTGGCAGAGACGGATCTAGCGGTGAAAGTGACGAAGAAGCAGAATGGAAGAAGCGACGCCATAGGAGGATTGATGAACCCTTGGAGAAGCGCTATGGCATTCCCAGTGCGGAGACGGATCGAATGCCTGATGAGATTCTCAAGCATTTTGCCTATGTCGATGCTGAGTCAGCGAGACGTAGCTGGTTGAAGTCGCATAGTGGAACATTGACGGATATTTCTGCTGAGGACAGTGCTTTAGTTGCACTTAAAAAGGCGCTTCTCACAACCACACATCGAATGGCTCATGTCATGGAGTATGAGGCCAACAGGAGAAGAAGTAGGTTCAACTTTTCTCCCATTGTTTTCTACTAAAAATGTTTTAGGCAGACCAATGAGTGTCTCAGAGATGGGACTAACGATGAAACAGTTTGATAAAAATATCGGTGAATTTGGCCATTACTGTCCAGTGCGACTTGCAGAGAATGATGAACTTTTTGATTGTCGGGAGGAGCACACAGCTCCATTGGTGACGAGACTACCTGGAGCTGAGAGTTGCCTTCCAAATGCTCGGTACAACTCCGCCTTCGGTTCCACCTCCCTGCGATACATTGTGGACATTTTGGATGTTGACTTACATCCCCACATCCCCACTGATTTGCGATTTGCAGTGGAATTCAATGGCAAGATGTATAGAACAGCAGGTCCTGAAGAGCTACGCAAATTCATGGCCAATCCGGAGAAGTACCTACCTCCACAGGTACCAAAGGGCCTGCCGGAGGAAAATGATCTTCCAAAAAAGCTTCCTGCGGGTACAATTCCCCGCGACTCCTTTCCACGGCAAATAGCGTTGCGTGGTTTTTGTCCAGTGTGTTTTCACGAATCCGGCCAACATTATGAGGGTCTACGAGAAGGTGATGCAAATATTTTGGCTCTCTATAAGGGGCAAATCTACGCATTTTGCTCGGAGGAGTGTAGAAATAAATTTATGCAGTAAGTTCACTTTATTCAATTGATTTCAAGGGCAAAGCACTCCCTTAAGTCAGTTATGAAAGGCGTGTCCTGTTTCTAAGCATCACTGCCTCTCTAAATGTTCTACACTTACCCTATACTGGAAATAAACCTGATTTTAACAGCGGGCAAACTCCAACTCATGCCCACTAGGTTCTACTAACCGGTATTTTGTGCCCTGAGGAAGCGCAATCAAATGGCGTCAAGTGCATTTCACAGCGTTCAATAAGCTATTCATCGTTTTGTCACAAGCTGCATCAAAATGCCTTGTCCATAATCAGTAGAAATAGCACCGCATTGTGGTAAAAAATCCCACAACTTTGCCTTTACATCTAGTCACCCTTGGCTGTATGCTGATCTCAAGTTGCCGAACAAATTACCACCAATGAAAGTACCGATTTCAGTAGACGAATTACCACTGCCAGGCTACTTGGAACAAACAGTGGCCTATGTTCTGCGCAATGCACTTGCAATGTGCTCCAAATTTCGACCCAAATATCCCTTCATCACTCCAGAGCGATCAGCTCTCATCTACATGGCCCTGCAATTAAAGGGTGAGTCAGCTTGACAGTCAAGCACTTTTCCTCCGCTGCTAAATAACTTGCATCGGTATAAGATGTTCAATCACAAATTTTCGTGATGCACAAAATTGAATTGGAGCTTTGAATAAATAAAGAAAGCCAGAGATGATTTGTGTTTGTAGCACAAACGCTATTGGTTGCAGTGAGTTAATATGACCTTGAGCCACACTGATCTATCCAATCAGATAACGGCGGTTCTGAATGCAATTCAACCGAATAACCGTTAAGGTCCACCTATACAAATTCGCCACATGGACCTGTTGAAACCTGATCTCTCTGCATAGTGAAAGCCTCAAGCTGTGCATCTGGCATAAGTAGACACAGTTCCAGTTCTTGTGTAGTAGGCTTTTACGACTACAACCATCCCATCAGTTTAGCGCCTTTTTCACAGTTGCATGGTAGCTGTAAGAACCTTTTGTCTACGCCATGCTTTCAGCTCCGTTATATAATCCAAATTCATCACCTTCACTTCAGCACTGAATCCACGCACCCCAGAGTACCTTCGATTTCGAGCAAAGAGTCGTGTTGAACGCTTTGAACGGGCTTGTCAACTGATTGACCAGTTGACAGCGATAATGCCTGTGGACTATCAAGCTGAGTGCCAACGCTCGGAGACGTTATCCCGCCAATTGCATGAATTCCTCTCCCTCCAAAATCAGGTGGACAATGAGGACAGGTGGATTTATTCCATTTGAGGTTGAGGAGGAGGGAGAGGAGGGCAGCGCGACTCGACTTCCCCCTCATCCTCCCCTTCCATTTGCGATAAGATACTTATTGTCAAAGTTGTGTAGTCAAGAGAAAGCAACTATTTTACAGTGTTTCTGGGTGGTGCATTCAACTAACACATTTCCACGAGACTCGTATGACGTGAGAGTCTCACAATTCTGGAGGCAAATTCACCTCAATTAGGGTGACAGACTGCATTAGTCAAACTTGACTAATTGGCACTTTCTAGCAATGGCGATCCAGCATACGAAGGGTGCGATGTAGGAGAAATAATAGTTAATGCCATACCGATAGACTGGCGTCTCGCCTCCATGCATCGTGGTGCACGAGTACGAAGGGTTCTGTGGACTACGAGGACCGATGAGATGATGGCATCCAGCAGAGAGGAAGACGGGACGGTAGATCATGTCTGAGTGTGTCATGCGACTTTTCCGGTCTGTCATTCACGAGTATTCGGCAGAGAAGGACCCTCACGGCAGATGTAGTGGACGGCGAGTCCATCCCACCACGACTCATCAGCTGTCATGCACAAGGTCGTCCAGTCTACACAATGAGAACATCAAACTAGCAGTTGCCAATGGGTGTGTGAATGTAATAATTGGTGAAGGTGAGGCCCAATTTCCTGTCCAAAATCCGAGCCCACAGACATCGCCTCAGACCTGAAAAGGCTTCTAAATCGTGAAAAAAGGGGCAAAAACTAGGAGAGGGCAACGTAGAAGAAGATCAAATGCATTATTCATTATCGCAGTGATTTTAGGACATATAAGAGATGAAGCTATATTTACAAATCGTCTCTGAGACAGTGGGAGATACGAGGGGGGGGGGGAGAGAGGTTGAAGGGGGGCCGGGAAAGGAAAAAATCACCAAAGCGTAGGAAAGCAACACAAAAGGTGAATGGACTATGTTACAGAAGCAAGGGAGCACAGTGTTTGATCGTCTGACTAGATTTTGAGGACTTTGTGAATAAAAGTTTGCGTCAGTTTCATCTCCTCCTCATTGCATGAGTGTCCCAAGTCGGCAATTTTGTGCAGTTCAGCTGAAGTGAAGTGAAAGTTGCGCAAAAATGCATTCGTCAGACTGCCAACAGGGTAGGGCACAAGGGAATCGGCTGCTCCATGACAATGGAGAATGGGAAGACTGCGATCTGCTTGGATTCGCTGAAAGGTAGAGAGAAAGTGAGGTTAACGAGAGCTCCACGTTTCAACTTAATCAGCTACTATCCAGACACGTGTTCTGTGGGACTGGTAATTACAACTGCAGCGACACCAGACTCGAGATTTGCTATGAATGACATCTATAACATCTGTTTTGTGGAACTGCAACAGCAAAAATGGCTGAGTAGCTTTAAAGTGAGAATAAGGCGGCAAAGAGGAATTGACGTAAAACTCTACCTCCCCCTCCCACTTCCTCTCCCTCGAATCACGTTAGATCTCGCCCTTTGCCACGTCACTTCACTCTCAGTCCAGTATTCACACAACCGGTTGTGGATAGCCACAACAAAACTTCAGACCCATAGGTACTTCCTTTGACTCTCAAAAGAGGAGAAAGCTATGCACCGCCATTACTTCCCCTCTCCACGGCTAGGTGGAGAGCTGGGCCACCAGTCGACAGACTCAACCACCTGTCGACCGTTCATACCCCCTTCGGGAGTTGGCAAGACTAAGACGCGCCAGAATGCAAGCATGAGGCACTACTATCATCAACTTACAGGATGTCGCAGAGACGGGACAGATTACCAAAATTCGTCTCTAGAAACCAAGAAGCCGAGAACCCAAATTTTAGCCATCTTAATGTTACATTCCCCAATCTATAACTTTGATAACTGCTTCAGTGGAGAGAGCGATACCGTTTATCAGTCGGGACTGACCCATGAAGAAACGGCGCCTGAAATCCCTTAACACCTTGCAAGAGGATTCACTCCACTTACTCGCAAAACCCACTCAACAAAGGCATTGTTTGTTGGAGTTGCACCCAATTCCATCAGAAGGAGAGGAGGATGATAAAAAACCGTAATAAAATACCACTGTTTACTGTCTGGTGACTCAATTGTGTGTGTGTGTGTGTGTGTGCGTGCGTGCATGTGGAGGACCACATTTAACATCCTTCCAAAGTCGTTAAACCTTTACAGCCCTCGGTTTACACTTGCGTGGCAGCCGATACTGGAAAACACACCATCCAAAAGAAATGGCACAAACGATGCCATCTAGAGTAACCAAGTGGGTGCAGAGAGGAGGAGGGGACTTTCTCTTCCCCATCGCAGTGGATAGAGAGAGTGAAAGAGTTTTGTATCGCCATTAAGGCTTAAAGATGGGGACAAGATTGGCGTACCCTCGGTAGGATTGATAAATGGCAGCTAGGTGTTTGCTTTTAATGGCAGGTTCAAAGGTTACCTCTTGCAAACTAACCTGTCACCAATTGAAAAACGGTTGGAATCAGTGAATCAATCAATTTGTGTTCAGTTCTCTGTATTCTTGCTGCTTCTCCAAGCCTTTTCCTGAGGCTAGAATCAGGCAATTACAAGAAGTGGACCTTCGCCTGATAGTTCTCCACACAATGAGGGAAAAGCTCTTTCCTGATTTTGTTACATTCAAAATAACTGGACTCACAAGTGTGGAGTGTGTTGTTCTGGGAGAAAAGTTTCGGTCATGAATGCCCCTAGCAAAAAAGGGGAGAGGGAGGAGGAGGGTTCGATGATAGAGGGGACGGCGCGATAAGGTCAGGCCAATGATGCCTCAGCCGAGATTGCTGTAGTCCCGTGGTTAAGTTGAAATTCTCTGCTTCAGTGAGAAATCTAAGCCTGAGAGTAATGACAACAGGCGGTGATTGACGAAATGGGAAAGAATTAACCGGAATAGTGCCAGCTACTTCCTATACAAAGGATCGTCGAGCCAAATCGTAAACTACAGGTTCAAAAATACCAAACCCGCATTTCATTTCTTTCTTTTGACCACCTAAAAGCTATTGATACACTTTGACAGCGACGTAGAGGAGCTGACCTCCAACGCTAACATTGAGAAAGTGGAAGTGATTGGGCCAACTGCTAGTCGCTACCCAGGCCTCACAACAATGACACTTCATCTTCAGTGTCCAAACGCAGCCGGACGTTCCATTACTACAACACGATGTTTTTTGAAAGCTCGTGCAAACCCACCAACTATTAAGTCTCGACCTACTACTGGAAGCGCAACTCCTCGTGTCAATGCGACCCATATAATGACCCCAAATTTGACAGAATTGGTCACCGCGATCGCACAACCATAGTGTCACCTTCTCCCTGAGAGTCGGTCATGGCAAGTGAATGTCCGGCCAAACCTGGTCATAAACAACGGAAAAGTCAAACCAATAGCGCTGAAGTTGAGGCCTTTCGGTCTCTAAGTCAATTGTCAACCAAAAGGTCACATTTTGAAAGAATGAACTAAACTGACCACTAAACTGAATAACATGAATAAGATGTGAGGGATGCAGTCAAGACAACATTACCTCTGGCCTGTGATGGCTGCATGAGAAATCGACAACAAAACAGGCAATCAGAAGACGTGACCAGTTTTGCCCATCGCATTCCCAAGACAGCCACTTCGCCCCCTCCCCCCTCCATTTCCTCCCTTCGCCCTACAGCCAACCAAGGTGGAGGAACTTCCACTCCCAAGCAATAAAAAATACGCCACACAGCTACAGAGAAGGATAAAAGCACAGCTTACCCTTCAAAGAGCACTTGGAGTAATAAATATTGCAATAACTGTAATGTATTTAGCCTTAAAAGCCTCACGCCTTGAAATTACACAATGCTGTAATTAGATAATCTTTTTGACTACACATTAATTAAACAAGACTTTCAGTCACCGAGGCTTCCGCCTCCGTTTCGGAGTCACTATCTTCTGGGGAGGCATGTAGCTTCTCAGCTAACGGGGACTCATGAGTGCCACACCAATGCCAGTGCACTTGGAAACCCCGACTTGAGCGAATGCCTGGCGAACCCAAGCACTACATAAGGAAGGTGTTGAGCCCTACCACGGTGTTCAGAGCCAAAATGGTGCTACATTGCTCTTGCGGGGGGGGGGAAATGATATCCATTTTCTGTAAAAACCTCAAAAAAAAAAAAAAACGCAAATGCTCCGCTCATTTCGACGAAATACCACATATATGCTTTTGTTTTAAACGCAACCGACTCAATTATGACACGAATTAGTGCACCACAATCGCATGGGGTACATTGATTACATACTCATGGTGCAAGAACTCAGACAAGAAGAAAAACCGGGAGAAAGACGCGATTTCAATCCCCATGCCATGAGTTCCTGGATAGCCAAAAAACGCACCCTCCCAAAAAAATTAATGTGACACCTAGATCCTTAGCTTAGATTAATAATAACCCGGTAGGTGGATAGAAACGCAAGAGATGGTATCGTAACTCACAGAAGAATCGGAAACCAACTGTTGAGCCAAGGGTAGCCAGGAGCTGAGCAAGACTACCCCAGCCAGACCGCGCAGATTGGCATCGGTAAGAGCGGCGTAGAGGGCCACACTGCCGCCTTGCGAGAAACCGCCTAGTACGATGTGCTCCAACGCCACTTCACCCGTCTCCACCTCAGCTTTGATGATTCGTGTAACTTAAATAAGATGTTTCAGTGGTTTAAGCTATGGGCAAAGATGCCTATATTAATGACCTTCCAGTCCCTATGTAAAATAATAAATAAGCTGCATAAGTACATTTTCTGTAAATAAAATGATGCACCAAATTAATAAAGCCTTCACCCCCAATGCAAAAGGTAAATAAGCAACAGCAATGAATCCATGGAGTGAGTTATAAAATAAAAATGAGGCGGACCAACTGATTCCGCTGCATAATGCGCTTCATCTATCGAATATCCAGTGCCATTATTAGGAGGGAATGATAATAATCGCTTTGGGGAATATTACTGGAGAGTGGCATAGAAAAAGAGAGGGACTGAAAGTAGATATTCCTTCCCTTCTCTCCTGCCCTAAGTAAAATTACCAGTAACCCGGTCTAACGGGGGTTTGAGGTGTTGCTTTGTATTGCAAGACTACCCCAACCACTCGAGTTTCTGTCTAGTGTTTACAAAACATGCTTCCAGTACATTGTCATATCGTATTGTATCGTGTGGGTGAATCGGAGTCCCAACAGATTGATCTCTAGTACGAAATTCAAAGCTAAAAAATGGGTTTCCGGTGCTAAACATAAAACGCAACACTCAGAAGGAGAGTAGCGTCTTACATCAAAGTGTGTAAGATGGTGAAGTAAGCGATTGAGAACAATCTACAACACGATTTGCCTAACAAATGATGCCATAAAAAGTTATTTATTATCGCAAGTTAGTTGGCAAACAAATCAACATTAGTGTGCTAAGGAAACGTAAAAGAAGTGAAGAACAAATTAGAGGCTGTTATCAACTGATGAACACAAAATGTGGCACAGCCTTTCCTTCCCACTTGATGTAAACCTAAGCAAACAAGCACATAATTACTGAGGAATGCTCTGAGTGCCTCAGTCCTCGAGAGCCCATGTTGTCAACAGAGATACGGTATTCTTCACTGCGTCCTAAAGCACAAACAGATCTCCCCCTTCGGTTTCGTACATAGTTCCTGAGGGATTCATCACCGGAAGTAAGTACCATAATTTAAGCCATTCTTGACATATACATTCTGCTACTGCGCAGCAAATTCTTCGAATGTTGCTTTAAAAACTCGACAATGTTTTGCAATTTTGTTGATAGAAGAAACAAGCCAAAAATAACACCCTCAGAGCATAATTGCGGCTTTACGGCGATTCCCGACAATAACGGAGGGGCTGGTTCATAAATGTGCTTGATAGTACGTATTAAAAATCGCATTAGCTAAAGCCTCGTAAGTTTCCCCCTTGTGATGAATACCGGAAGGATACATAAGCGTCTGATGCTCCAAAATTCTCGTGCGCCAATACAATGCCAGCGTTGATTTTATGTGCACTCGTTTGATGCTGTGGATGGATAAAACTTTGATCACTTTGGTGATTACAAACGAGTAAAGTACTTTACAGCGGCTACGATAACTTGTATGGATCAGCGCCTCCCGACAAAAAAGGTAGTAAGCATGATAATCAGCAATTACTGCAGTCACATAAAGCCATTGGTCTGTCAACTTTCGCCACCACTTTTAAAGTTCTGCATTCCGTAAGTTCTCCATAGACAGGTGGGAATCAAACATTAAAAAGATTAGTCAAAACTTACTTTGCTCTGCGGCCTTCACGATACCAGCCTCGTCTTGGGGTGCATCCACTGTAAGGCCATAGACGTCGTACCAAGCAGGCATAACGGTATTTTGGTTAATTGACACCTCAATTGGTTGTCTAAAAAAATGTGTATAGAGCTTTTCTTACGCGTTGGGGCAGATGACTTTACAATGCGCAGGAACAATCTTCTTTAACTGTTGACTCCAATTTCGCCTTGAGATTTGAATTACGATAAAGAAAACAACAGGCATCTTTACCCATTATCTCCAAGTCCATGAAGAAATACCAGCTGAAAATAAGAATAGCAGACATAAAATGGTTAAGAACACATTAATGCTCCTTCTACTATATTTGGAAGAATATTCAGTCCATAATTATTCACACGCGCATCGTGTGGTTTATAAAGAACACTATACATCATCATAAAGTTACGTCGCAAAAAAAGCAGTTAAGATGAGCACAAAAGTTATACTGTATAGTTTTACATGGGAGTAAAAAAGGCAATAATGATTCATAAACGATTTAGTGATGACATATCAAATGGGAAAGAAAAACCCACCGTTGACCTGTGCTCCGCTCGCGATTTGATAACTTCCGCAGTAATCGACTCAACCTGAGAGTCCTTCGAGTAGTGGCCGCAAAACCAATTCCCCATCAGCCGAACGTGTAAACTAATAACGCCACCCAATGGGATTGAAACCCGCGGTTCATAAATGCACATGGTTAAACAATTTAACGCTAATGCTTAAACAGCGCAAGCGGAAAATTTGTCCAACGGAAAAAAATATGCACCTAATCCATTCTAGAAAAGCTGCTTGAAGCTTTAAACCCTCCTAAACGTGGTTTAAAATGCGCGCTCTTCGTCAACAGCCAAACTACTACAGGGCAGAAAACACCGCGCCCCATGACATCGCATCCCGCACCCCTCTCGAGAAGGGCAGAAAACAAGCAAACAGTACCGCGACGCTCATCATGCGCACTTGTAAAATTACAAAAGACAGCTTGAAGAAACGCAACGCCGACCAGTTCAACGCGGCAACTCATCAATCTGCATGAGAGCATTCTGGACCTTTTGCAGAACAGTTGCATTGGTTCCCTGACATGAACTCGGTAGGTAGGGCGGAAGAACAGTCACAACACCATCATAGAGAACAACTTTTCCATCTTCTTCCGCCTTCGCCGCAAAGGGGCCAAAGTAGCGTAGCACTGACTGCCGACGCAGATCAAGACTGGCCTCTCCACTCACCACAACCTTCTCCTTCACTACTGATGCGTAAATCTCCTCCAGTTGTGATTGCACCTCCGCTGGAAGGGGTGGATAGTCAGTTAAGACCTATGAAACCAAACTCCTGGAGGTTAAAACACAAAAAATATAATCGAGATATTACCTAGAATAAACACGAAACCAAAAATTAATCACTAGCGTTTTCCCCTTCACCCTCTCCCTATCATGGTGTAAAATTGCCCCGATGTATAAGCTTAACATTAATCTGAGAGCTCATATATTCGTGCACAATCTAGTGGCTCTGTCGCTTTTTGAGGGTGATGGTTCCATGCACGTCTACAGCTTGCGTTATATCCAGCGATGGATAGAGAAGCGGACAAGATATGAGCGAACAATTCGTCCTCAGTGAGCTACAGGCGGGTCACATATGCGTGACGGTGTTACAGATTACGCCAACAACTCGCCCCATTGATTAATCAAACAGACGCTCTTTGAAAAGAGAAGAAAAACAGGCACTCACATCGACTTTTTCGATTGACCAACCACTAACAAAGATGATCTTCCTCTCTGGAATGGAACAGAGGACAAGGTTGGAATTAGCGCAACCGTCACCGCTTCCATCAGAAGCTCCACAGAGATAACCTCTGAACTCTCTCGAGTTGCAGCACCCCACTTTCACCGCAGTCCACAAAGGAGGCAGGCTTTCCGCATTCAGGCCCATCCCTTAGTCAATAGGGATAACAAAAAAGGTCTCTTATGTATGCTCAAGTGATGCTCTTACCATCCGCAACCAGCAGAGTAGCAAAGCAAATGTAATGAGCCTAGTTAGGCATTTAATGGCGTGAAAAACAAGTATAATACCAATATCACCTAACCATCAAGATGGACAAGCGGCGGTGAACTGCTACCCTGGACAATCAAAGCTTTTGTGCACAGACAGACAAGAAGGCGAACGATCTAGAGAATATATTTACAAATTCAGCAAACAGGCGATGATGGTCAACCCACTCCGTTATATAGAGAACTGATCGTTCTGCATTTTAAGGGCAAACAACTCCTGTTTGAGCTCTGCCAAGAGGTTGCGTTTGGCCACACAGGCAGTAGCCACCGCAGAGAGCAGACGCTGCTGTGCTGCTGGATCAAGATCACAGGCAGATTGGAAGAGACTGATTGATTGATTAGCATCAACGGCACTAGCGGTGGCAGGAGTTGCTTTGGCTCGAGGTGTAGGAGTCGCAGTAACTGCTGCAGAAGGAGTGGCAGAGGTAGTTCGCTGCTGTCGTGGAGACGGTCGGCATAGCTCTTTGGCCTCCTGAACTGATGCTCGAAGAGAAGCGATGCGTTGTGCAAGGCTTGAGAGGACTACACCGCTTCCTGCATCAGGTGTGTTTGAAGCTAGGTGAGAATAAACACGAAAAATCCAGCTCATTCGCTTTCAGTACAGCACATATGGGTCTGAACATCATAAGTACAAGATGCATTATACGTCCGTCTGCTACATTCAGATGCACCACTTAACTTCGAGTTTGAAGTGAGAAATAAGATGTGGGATAGTGCTGTTCGAGAGAAAATCACTTTTGAGCAGCGTTTGATTTTCTCTTGGGATGAAGTTGGCTTCTCATTGCCTGTGAATAGTGGCATCCTCCTGATGTCCATGACTACAACCTCCCAATCCTTCCATACGCTAATACATATGCAAAGTTTGTTTAGAAAGCTACACTTCTGGCTCCTGGGTAATAAAAAACGCGATTTCACAGTCCGTTCGCCACTCTCGAATACTTCATTACTATACAACAAATAAGTCAGATTTATCTCGATTTTTCCATCCAACCTCCCAAAAAGAAGGAACTCTACCTCTCCTCAAAGCATGTCTTACTCAAGAAACTTATCGAGGTACAGGAGAAAACGTATTATTGACAAATATGCGGAATTTATGTCCCTCCAAAGAGTTCCATAAGCACCATTTCGGCAAATCCCACGAGAGTGGGAGACCAATGGACACTTCATCTCTTTAGATTCCCCACGTAAAGTCAGCCAGAAAAGGCTGGATTATTAAACTAAAGGAAACATCCTAATTCCAACAGAGCAATAATACCACAAATTAATGCTAGACCAATCGAGACGGTGTAGCTAGATTACCATCAAAAAGCTGCTTACAGCAAGCCTAATGGTCGTATGGTTCGGTTTTTACAGGACAAGAACCAGGATTACAAACAATAGGAAGAAAAGTATCAGATCGCATGCGATTATAAATACCTGCCAAAATCTAGAAAAAACGCAAAATATTAAGGCACTCTATGCTATTTGACGCATGCAAAGGAAAAAATAAATGTTGAAAAACACAAAAGGAAAAGAATATACCTAAGTCCGTATACGCAAAGGCGATCAAGTCATCGATTAAGTCCGAGAGGTCAAAGTTGAACTTATCAGGAGGTCTTATACTAGAGCCGCTGGCACCTCCACCCGCATTATCACCAGCTAAGGTCAAAGTGGATAAAGACGATGGCTGGCGTCCATCCATTAGCTAAATAAACCAAGATTTCCATGGTATTAAAACTCAAAACACGCAGCAAAACACGACTACTAGCCTACCTGTGACGTGGTCACCACAACCAAGTCAAAAATGGTGAGATGAAATGTAACAGAAGCGCAAGAAAATAACAGTAATATTACGATACGGCAGTATCCCAACTCCAGGGCACCAGATTGCCATCAAAACAGCGCCTGCAGTTAATGAATTAAAACAAAAATGCCATTATTATAGCAATGCACAAGTCTTTTTAGATTTTTTTATTAATTAAGCAAAAATAAAAATTCGTTACTTTGCGAAACAAATAACAATAGTTAGCAGTTGTCTTGCCCTGAAAAGGTGTTCTTAGGCCTTCACAATAACTTGAGTTATGTGCAGCGCCTCGAGCATCCCTAAAAGAAAAAGAAAAGGTCAGGTGTAGGTCATAATACCTGCATTCTAGACAGAAAGGGAAAGACTGCTGGCATGGCTGGCAGGCCAGCCCAAGCAGCTAGCGTCAAGGTGGCCGCCCCTAATATATCCCACCAACCAACAGCCCAAACAATCAATACTCTTCTTTTGAGCGTTTTCTTCGACGCGTCTCTGCATTCACCTCGTGCGTCAGCCATCACAACGTGATCAGTACTGCGAGAAGCACTAACGTGCCACACGCAGAAGTCAGCGTAAATGAGGCGAGATTCGACACCACGTCAATGATCCCTTATGGCGGTGCAACTCCACCTGCAGGTTCGCCCAACTAGCATACTTACTTTGGAATAAGAGTTTCAGACGACCATCACTGCATCCTTCGCGAGGTTAGTTTACCGGCAGCCATTCCAGATGGTCCACGGCTATGATTGCTTCAGATGTTAATAGCTTTCCTGAGGAGAAGGAAAGTAAGATGGCATCGGTGATAAACGCGTTTTATAGTCCTTTAGCAAAGGCACTTCTGCACTGTTGTAACGTGCCACTTGCAGGACAAATCTAGGCAGGAAACACACAAATTCGGGTCCGCATTCCGCTGCCACCACTATAGCGCAGCAAGCATCTCTGAAAAATGAGAAAAGGCTAGATGTAGGTCAAAATACGCGTATTCTAGGCGGAAAGTATGGGAACTGCTGGCATGACCGGCAGGCCAGCCCACGCAACTAGCTCTAAGGTGGCCGCCCCTAATATATCCGACCAACCAACAGCCCAAATACACAATACGAACATATGCTGCATTAGCTGTGAATACGCTGGTTTGTCATTTCTTTGTTAGGAGGCATTATTACTTTGCCATATGCGATGGCAATTCAGGCCATGCCAGAAGCCACATTCTCCCCTGTATTTAAGATATATACTCGGCCATGTACTTCGATATCTATTTTTTACTAAGTAACCAAGACTCTTAAATGGTAGTAGAGAAAAACAAACCCACTTTTAAAGAATGTAATATAAAAGCGTGGTCAATTTAAGCTAATTAATTTATGAAAACTCCTAGCAGATAGGTTGTCGTCTGTCTTTGGGACCTAGCACAATTTCCTGTTCTGCTAGAAAGCTTAAAAAAGGCAACATAATGACAGATGTCTTTAAAAAAATCTACTGATGCTTGGCAGAATCTCTTTCTCCATAGTTAGTTACCACGCCAAACAAACCTCCAAGTTGCTTGGGACCATTATGAGCGATCACTGACGTAGCTTCAAGCATCGCGTAATCTCCACTAAGTGTCAACGCTAAGGGCAAATTTCTCGTGTGTGCTTCTCGCAGCACTGATAACGTTTTGATGGCTTACAGGGAATTTCGTCAGAATAGGCGGTGGAGACAATGCTTAAAAGAAAAAGAAAACCACTTCCTGTTTATTTGCTTTGACTGTTAATTAATTTTTAGTGGCTAAAGTGATTTCACTGATTAGGTCGTGTGGGCCAGCCTCTAGATTATATCAGCGTCTCCTTCCCCCCCCCCTCTATCAAGCACGTGTGAATTCTGCTCCATATTTTGCCTACACTCAGTAATCAAGACGGTAAAAGCTGTTTGATAGCCTTTAAATCAAGATAATTTGTAGGTGGTTGTAACCTTGATCCCTTTAACTTCCGTGGGCTTTGCTTTTTATAAGGCTACTCGTGGTGATACGATTAGTTTACTATGCATGTGTCGCAACACTTCATTAAGCCTTGCAGTTCGCAGGAATACAAAATGGGCCATTTAAATTTTATTTATGGCGGCGCGTCTTTTGATTACTAAAACCACTTTGACCTTGTATTTTGATGCGGCTAATTTGAACAAGTGTGTTTTGCAATCTTGCGCAAATTTTTTTTATAATGGAAGATCTTGGCAAGGATGTTGCATATTTCATCGACATTTTAAATTCATTAAGCATTGAAGAGCAAAAGGCCGAGGAGCTTTACCAAGATATTCGAACAAGGCTTAAAAGAAGGTAGGTTTGCCGCTCTGCTCTTTATTCTTTAGCGTTGTCCGAGTCGAAGTGCAAAGGGATGAGGGTCAGAAGGAAGGGGAGTTGTCAGAAAGCCTTATTCAGGAAATTGAAGCTGCTTTATTGAAAGCAAGGCTTGCGCTTGAGAAGTCGGAGCTTATGGCTGGGAAATCAAACAAAATCTCGAGGCAACCAACCAGCGATTCTTGCATTGATAAAAATGCTAAAAAAATGCCAACTAAAGCTAGCTTAAATAAATCAAAGTCTCAGAGGCAAAGTGCGGGCTTTGGCATCACCTCTGGCACTAACAAGTGCAACTCCACAACTTCTACACATCGCCCCCGCGTGGAGCGAGCGTAAGCAATCAAATAACATGATTTTTTCAGACCTTCTGCAGCTGATTTGTTGCGAAAGCGAGCCAAGTCTTGGTTATCTTCTTCATCTTATCATAATTCTCAAACAGCAGTTGAGAAATCGGGAAACACTGCAAAGAAATCGATTGAAACCTCAAAAGTGATTGCGCCAAGCGCTTCTTTCTCGTACTTTTTTGTTTAGATAATGAGCGATTTTTTAGAAGGGCTCAAGAACAAAACGCAAGTAGTTTGAAGAGTAGAGATTATTGGGAATTGAATCCAATTATAGTTGAACGCATTAACGACGTGATCGCTCTATCCAAGTCTGTCGAAAGATTTTCCAAAGAGGCTCATTTAAGTAACAAAGATACGTCAGCTCGAGACGATTTTCTTGCTCGTTGTGATAGTCTGGTAGGATAATACCAATTCCTCCTGCATTTTGCTCCTTCTAAGTCTTCAAATGCCTCCGACAGCATAGACATCTCCGTGTCTCGTCAATATTTTGCCGAAAATATGCCAAAACTGGTTGAACTGTTGGAGCAGTTTTTTCAGGTCCTGGATGTCATTGGTGAGGATTCTTGTATTGATTCTATGCTTTATGAGTTTCCCTTGATGATATTGTAAAAAAGTTGGTTCTCAAAGTAGTTTTTTTCTAGTAGCACGCAGATTTTGGGTCACTGTTAGTGTAGCTTACGCCCGCCATCGAGTTTCTTTCCTCTTTTACGCACCCTCGTGCCGCTTTTATGTATTTATACCCTGCCTTGATATTTCGGTCACTATCCTGCTAACCACTACTATTCGTTCTCTCTAAACAAATCGCGCGCAACCACGTTTTTAGACTGGAATGTGGCCACACCAGGACAGCATCAGTGGCGAGACCAGATGCTAGAAAACTTTGTCGCTCTCTTCAACATTGCCGAGCATTTTAAACCACTTCTTCTGGGTGATGAGATCACCAAAGTTAAAATTGCAGACTCACCCAGAAAAAAGGATTCTGTTCCATCAATAGAAACCATATGGAGGGCCTACGTCTGTTCTGGTAGTTTTCTCCCTCATTTTCAATGCATATTTATCTGCATAAACGCTTTTTTTGCTCTTATCGACGGACTCTCCTATTGTGATTCTTTTGAATATTTTGAGGTCTTCAATGTAAATCAGGTACCGCGGTTGAAACTCAATCAGAAACGTGATTTTTATCCTTAATTGAAGGCCAACAACTTCCTGCCTCTTACACCGACCCACCAGTCGAGATTCCCTCTCGCGGGTTTCGATTAACCCTCGGTCCGGCAGTATTTTCAAATCACCCTGAAGTTCATCACGATCTTCAACAGATGGTGGAGCTTTGGAGTGATGTCTTTCGTCTCCAAAGACGCCTCCAAATCCTGGATTACATTGAGACTAGACTTCCGCATTGGTTACGCCTGATCACTGAACAGCCTACGTAAGCTCACCATGTCCGCCGCTTAAATGCATTTCGGTAGCATCGCCCGACTTCTTATGGTTCTTATTTTTGTAGTGAAAAAGCGTCAACTCTGCGCCTTCTTTGTCGAATAGCGTGTGATTGCTATCCAATAACAATAGAAAAGGAATGAGCTTGTAAAATTTGTACAAATTCGTACTTTTATGCGCGCTTCTCCAGACCCGAATCGAGTGCTCGAGGTATGGTATTTTGTATCTGCGTCCTTCTGTTTTTTAAGTAATAAAATTGAGTTGTTCATTGCTTTTTAATGCTTCATCCTTTTACTTATCTGGTTGTTAAGTAACTTTTGATGCGATATGTGAAGATCAGGCCGGAAAAAATGCGAACGTGGAACTTAGGCTTAGTCGAAACATGCTTGCAATTTTCACGCATGTTCCAAAATGAGGGGAGGTTGTAGAATACTTTCCATCAGCCTTCCTGGCATTCCTACTCACTGGGGAATTTCATTTTGCATGGAAATTGCATTGATGGATGGGAAATGAGTTGGTTGCAGGGTTTTGGGCCGACACCTAGCTGGCTAAGATCTGTTCACACAACCAACATCGACATCCCAGGAACGAACTTTTTGCGTATTTTACAGCCAATCTTGCTTCAGTTTTCCATTAGCCTCCCAGTAGGCCGTGAAAATGGGGTATTTACGAAGTGTGGATGTGATTTTTAGCCTCTCAATTAAAAGCCGTCACTGGTTCTCTCCCCATCCACGTCATAAACCGCTATTCCTTCACGTTGAAAAAGCTGAGTTATTCCGCATGACGTGGCGTCATCATCACCCCCATCATTATGAGCGATGAGGTGTTAAGTGATTGACAGCTTTATTATCCGGAGAGGAGAAGTTGTTGCCGTAGGCACCCAACAAATGGATGCTATCCGTCTGCTGTGCAGCACGGGACGATAGTGGACCTCAAAGGCACCACCACCTTCACCAGGATCATGGGGAGAAAAGGGACGGCTTAGGCATTGCAACGGTCGTCGAATGGGCCAGCACATTCCCGACCGTCTTCATTTGTCCATCGGCACTGCTCACATTGTTAAAGTCCCCTCAACCAGCAAAGCGCTCCACCAACCTGGAATGGAGAAGTTTGGTGGGCTTGCAGTGAAATCACCCAAGTACACTCACATCATGGCAACTCCGCATCGGAAAATAAAAAGAAGGCGGGGGAGGAGGTAGTGCCCTATCCTCCCCATCTTCCCTATTTCCTTAGTGCCGGACACCAATGGCATGGAAGTCCTTTTTCCCACCACCAGACAATCAATAAAAGCAAGGGTTGGCTATTTTGCCTTTGATCTGAATTAATCTACGAAGGTTGCTTTGGGCTTTGTCCCATTTGGCATGAGTCTCTGGGCGCAGCTGGCACCAATCTAAACCCACTTTCCAACAAACCAATGAGCAACATCTCCTACTAAGCAAAGCATTACCAGTGGAGCGTTGAGCAATGCATAAGGGACATTTAAAAAGACGCTAGGAAACAAGGATGCAATTAAAATAAGCGCGGAGCACTAGAATATTACTGATAGTTAATAGTAGCATACCTGGACAGCCAGATTTATTTCAACGACGCTTTCCCATAGAAATCTACATGAAAATTTGAAATGCAGCTCATGTGTTCAATCTTATTTACAGAAAATACCTATTATACTGTGTCAGTTTCGTGATTCTCGCCAATTCCTAAGAGGTCATGCCTGCGTGGAGGCTTATTGACAGGAAATTAGGAGGCGTGGTCATGTTTCCAAGAGAGAAGTAGTGAAGACTAAGGAGAATTGACAGCAAAACGCACATTTGATGCACTATGAAACAATTGCGTTACATCATAACTGCTGTAGTGTTCGCTATGCTTCCCGATGGGTTGATGAAAAGTCATAAGCTGTCATTTTCAAGGTTTACAATACAGCCCTAGTACAGTACGGGAATGCTCAAAGAGTAGTCCAATGCAAAACTAAAATAGAGAATTAAGCAATAATTTAATGAACAGGAACGCAGCCCCTACTTATTTCATCTTAATAGTACAGCCACTTGCCTGCCAGAGGGGCACACAAAACAGGTACTGAAATCTGGCAGAGAAGAACGACAATTCCACCTTGGCACCCCCAGCTGGTAGCCCAACAAGGATGCTTTTGAAAAGCAAATGAGATTTTCCCAATGTACCCTAAGATACAAGGACAAAATCAGTCTTACTACAACAGTGTGGACAAAGAGAAACGCTAGCATTCGGTGCTTCAAAAAAAAGCGGCCAACAACGCATGAAAATGGAGGCAGAAACCGGTTCGCCATTTCAATTCTTACAAAACCAATGCTTTTAAAGCCTCTCCTATTCTGCACGCACAGCATTGTCCGTCAAGTAATTCACAAATAACCCAAATTTACAGCTGAAAGGAACACTAGAATCAAAGGTACTAAAAAGACACTCAGGTGAGTACTCCGATGGTTGCAAGCCTAAATCGAGCCAGAAGTACAAGCACATCACAGCAAATGCTAGCCGCCAAACTTGAATGTCACGCAGGCAGGAGGATGTATAACCACAGAGAGCGCCACTAGAGATCTGCATTCTGCTCGATTTCTGCTGCCTTTTCGGAGACACGATGTCCACTCCGCGAGTATGACCTTTCAAACTTCCTGCAAGCCAAAAATGCTGGTTTGTTTCATAAAATCGCCAAAAATGGCAAACAACGTTGCTCTCTACGCCTTATTTAGGCATAACTCAAAGTAAAAGTGTTTAAAATTGAAGAAACAGCCACTATTAAGGCAGAGATCAATAAAATTCTTATTTACTCTTAAAATAAGTACAAATAAGACTCCAATTGAAGGCGTAAAAAGCGTTGTTAATGTGTACACAGATATTACAAAAATGCGCAGCTTGTGGGATGGAGGAAGATTCTCGTCAAATGCCAAACTCAAAATTTGGGCATGTTATACGAGTAGATTGCATTGATTAAATCCTGCAAATCACGCTTCAAATCGAAAGATTCAGGTAGGAGAAGGTTAGGCAGTAGGATCTGCAGGAGAGTTAGAACCCGTTGCCGTAAAACCTGGACACAGTGCTCCGGTTCGGTGCAAACCGAAACAATAGGAGACCCTGTGGACGCTTCGCCTCCGAGACTACCATTATTATTACTCAGATCTTGAACAATTCGCAGAAGGTAACGATCCAAATCAGCAGTGGTGCAATCAAAGCCCTCCTTGACATTGGGATTGGGGACAAAGAGTTTTAGAAGGGTAAAGACTTGCTTCCGAAGGACAATCAGTTCATCGAAAGCCGCCAGATGGCGCGAGATGAATTTGTCCTCTTCAACCTCATCCATCCACGATTCAAGAGTTGCCGAAATTTTGGATAGGATATCAGACGCTGTACAAGAGAGGTATTCAGCAAATAATCGATCGTGAAAGGAAAAAGGAAGGGTCTCTAAACTTTCCTGGGTCATATTGGGGACTTTTACAGAATAGGAAACTTTTAAACTATCTACAAAATCGAGGAGATAGATTTCATTATTCTCTTTGTCCTCAATGCCAAGTTGATAGATCTCGTTTACTGAAATAATTGACTCGTCACTTCCGTCTTCATGGCATTCATCGACAGTCTTTCGGACCTTCTCATGTGGGGGTGTAAAGCCATTTTCCTAATTAAAAAGAAGTGCATTAGGAGAGGATAATCACGTACGTGTGAGCAGTGGTTCATGGAGATGGAGACGTATTTTTTGCGATTCTTCGAAGGATGGGTTTTCGGAGAATCGTTATCTACCAATGTAGAGCTAGGATATACCGTCGTCTTACCTATTTCCTTCATAGCTGTTCTCATGCTTACTAGCGCATGATTGAGACTACGAGATTTATTACTCTACAAAACAATGAAGGAACAGCGACAAATGTCTTTCAGGAAAACTACTATACGAGAGCGACGCGATACACCTGGACGATTAGACATCATAGTGAGCAGAGGCGAACATAGATCGTATGGCGAAAACATTATTAACAAACCTATGTCAGCACTATTAAAGTGTAAATATAACAAAGATGACAAGTCGAAAGCAAAATCTTATATAAATGAGAAGGGTAAATCAATGTAATCAACGGAATGCGACAAACAACAGTCATAAGGTTGATTTCACTTATATTGTGGGTCCTATGGAAGACCAGTCATAAAATTGTAACCAAATGTTATGCAATCCTAGGTTACTTAAACTCCAAACCTTTACAAGTATCGATTATAAGGGACCATTTCAATAAATGACGCCAAACCATACATCACTATGCACACAACACCAAGACCCACAGACGCATGATTGGCTGCCTTTTCAACCAATTAATTTGTAGCACCCTCAAGCTAAGAAATGACAGATCCATTAGGTAAAACAATTGAATAAGTTTATGTGCATGTAAGAATCGGATTCAAAAACTGTCATTACCTTATATTTTAGGTCTAAAAAAATTAAGTAGCAGCGACGCAGCAACCAGAATACAAATGTATGGTTATTTTGGCTATACAAACGTGGAATCTCATTTATCTGCGGAGATGCATCTAGACCAATTCGAAGGACAAGTAGGAGCAGGGTAAAAGCGCTTTTGCAATAATAGAAGAGTAAAATAAGGCAAATCAAGCGACGCCTGTCTTACAAATATGGTCAGATTGACCGTTCCTCATTTGATTGGCACAAATACGCTTGTCGTGTTCTTAAAGGAAATCGAAGTTAACTTCTTTCCTAATTGAGGTGGAAATGCATAAAGAAGATGAAATCCGTTGTATTCGGCTAATACAAGTTCGTAGCTGCTGCTGTTTGCACTCCTTTCCGTTGTTTTATCTAAAAGGATATGCGGTTAAATTTTATAGCCGGAGCGGAGCAATTACCTTTGCCACTGCAAGATCCAAGAGAGCTAGCATTGGACAAAATGGGAACTATAGCCTGAAGAATTAATTCCCGCCTTTTGCAGAAATGCTTGGACATCAGGTTCGACAGTGAACGGTATGCGAACTCCTCGATATTAAAATCACGTGGCGTCGGATAAAAAGTAATACTCGTGAGAAAAAAGCGCTGTTGACTTACGCAATGATTTCGGGTTGCTGGCATGGCCTTAAGGCCGTCTCATCCGACGTATGTGCGGTAGCGGTATCCCTAATTGGCTCGTTTTAAAAACCGAGAATTAAACAACCTTCCAGCGCATAAGCGGTTGTTCCATTTAAACAGCATTTAACCTCTCCTCGGCAGTAGTCATTACTTTCGTTGAACTTTCTTAGAATCCAACCTAGCGATCCTGTGAAGCAACTAAGAGTTGTAATGTGTTCTCATTTAGCGAATTTATGTTCAATGATGACTCAAAATTCCTTCGAGGAAGAGATGTGAAGCGTTTTGTAGTGCTTACAAAGCAAGAAATTACCGCGTCAAAGTGTAGTTTTTGTAAAATATTTTAGCCTCTCGCAGCTTCTCAGAGAACAAAATTGAGAGATAACCACAGCGGTGTGCAACCACGATGGCACTCGGGTAGTTTTGCCACGGCTTGAATGCAAAGCCACCTGGCTTGGTGGGAGCTGAGGGCGACGAAAGGCATGATGCTGTGATGGGTGTCTTTGAAGCGTGGAATGAAGCTGTTGTCGAACCATTTTGGGAGGACCAATAACAAGTCCTCTCACTTAATTACTGCTAACATTCCAATGCTAGTTCTCACCTAGTGCCCGTCAGTCGATCTTTCGCCTCGTTATTCGACAAATCACATCAAAGAGAAACAAGCGGTCATCTCGGAAAGAACATAGAACCCACTGAATTCCTCCACTCGCCCTTCCCACTTGGTGCACGCAAGAGTCAGTTGTTTCATCCCTCGCGCCAATTCTTAGGGGACGTGATCCTCTCCCAAGCATGATCCGCATATCAAACATGCGTGATATTCGTGGAATCGTGTTTATTTTGCGCATTTTTCTCATTTCATTCCAGCAATTTATACACAACAGACCTATTTCAGAACGGCGTTAAAAAACAGGCCAGCTTGAAGATTATTCGTACCTAGTTTAGGCAAATGGTAAATAAATTGGAAGTGCTGTTTAACTCGGTTTCATTAGAGTTGCAACTTCGCGTGTTAGAAGACTTCTTAAGTTTTGATCATCTCCAACATTGAGAGCTCTCATGTTGTCCACTAGTATCACACTGTAAAGTATTTCTATATGTAGCATCCCGAGCATCCCTAGAAGACGGAGAGAAGGCTAAGTGTAAGTCAGGATGCTTGTGATCTAGACGGGCCGACAGGCCAGCCCACGCAGCAGCTCCAAGGTGGCCTCCACCAATGTGTCGGACCAACCAACAGTCCAAGCCACTCTCCTATTTTCAGCGGTGTCCCCGACGCCTCCCTTCATCCACCTCCCGCGTCAGCCATCACAACGTAATCAGTACTGCGAGAAGCACTCACGAGCCAACCATGCCACACGCCGACGTCTGACGCAAATGAGGCGAAGTTTAACACCACGTCAATGGCCCCTCATGGCAGTGCCACTCCACCTGCAGGATGGCCCGGCTTGCCAACTAACTTCGGAGTAAGAGGTTCAGACGACCATCACTGCATCCTTCGCGAGGTTAGTCTACCGGCAGCCTTTCCAGATGGTCCACGGCTAGGATCGCTTCAGTTGTTAATAGCTTTTCTGTAGAGCACGGAAGTGGGATAGTATCGGAGATAAACACAGTTCTTACACTATACATTTTAATTGCTTTGATCAGCGGCAAACGGCCCACTGGGAGCCAAAACTAACACAACAAAGTGTCCCCAAAATGGTGATGTTTAATTAACTTTAGAGGCGATGATGCTAAAGCCACAGAATCACTACCTCGAAGCAATTCTAAGCCGGATGTGTGTATCCAACATTTTGTTGATGAGCGGCCGAGAGAACACTCTAAGCGCTGCGATTTTGCGGATTCAATCGAAGGACGATGTTTTCCTCGAGCAACTTGAAATTCTGTTCACATTGGTGGTCTATTAACTGCCTTGGTATCATCGCATAACGATGTGCAAATAATGAATTAAAACGAGTAGAATAGTGGGGAAATGATTTGAAATCGTGAGGATGTTTTTAGTATTGTTACTTTAAAAGTATCTTTACTAAAATAGCTTAATGTGTAAGTTCCTGTAAAAGATGATACATGCAGTATCAAAATGTTCATTCCCAACATGTGTTCAACACTTTAGTCTGCCTGACATTCTCACGGCAGGGTAAGCATGACAGATGCGGCGTCCCGAGCACCCCTAGAAGACGAAGAGATGACCAAGCATAGATCAGAATACGTGTGTTCAAGATAGGAAGGAAAGAGGCTGCTGGCATGACCGGGAGGCCAGTCCACGCAACTAGGTTCAAGGCGGCCGCCACAAATGTGTGTAGGGCCAACTAACAGTCCAAACAAAGTACTATATAGACCGTCTCTTCCTTTGCGCGTTGTCTCAGACGCTCCTCCTCATCCACCTCCCCCGTCAGCCGTCACAACGCAATCATTGCTGCGAGAAGCACTCACGAGCTAACTCTGCCAGGCGTAAACACTCGACGCAAATGAGGCGAGCTTCGACATTATGTCAGTGGTTCCTCATGGCGGTGCGACTCGACCTGGAGGCTCGCTCGGCTTGCCGACTAACTTCGGGGTGAGAGGTTCATCCGAACACCAATGCATCCGTTGAGGCGCCTTTCCAGATGGTCCAGGATTAGGATCGCTTCCCTATAGAGCACACGCCGAACGTCGTTCTCAGCCCGTCAGCACAGGCACTTCTTTCTCACTACTGTAATATGCCACTTGTAGAATAAATCGGAGTGGAGACTGTACACGGTTGGGTCCGCTTTCCGCTCTCACCACTGGTAGGACGTTCTTCCTTTTCCTCACCCTCCCCTTGACCACCTTTCCTATTAGAAGGCTCGGGTTTCTTAGATATCTTTAATTTAAATGCTAAAGCACGGATCGGAACTGGGGACTCAATCCGTTTGCCGCGCTCAACGGTGTCGCCACGTTGTTCCTCCAACACGTTCGAATCCCTTTCCCGACATCCACATTAAAAAGAACACAAATGTTACAACAGGCTTAACAAAACCAAGTCCACCTAAATCTGTTGCGCTAGCTTTCAGCATCCACGATTATTTAGGCTCATTATTTGCGGAATTCAGTTCTTCGTCCGGGAGAAATTTAGCGCTTTTTTTGGCCATGGTGTCCGTTGGCACTAGACTCAATCGACAATCGAAAAAAGCTTCCGTCGGCTAACCTTGAATGGTGATTAATGAATGAATTGATCCTGGACTACATATTGCCAAATCCAAGGGCAAAACGGGCAGACAATGCACTACCAAGTCGTCGTCTCATTTGAGCGTCGGCTTCAGAGCTACTCCTTAATCATCTCCATGAGCAGGCACCGCTAGGTTAGCAGTACTGCGAGAATACACCGAACCAATCGTAACAGTCACCAACTTTCACTGCAAATGAGACGACGGAAGTCGGCATAGTCACCCTTCCAGCCCGGCATTTTGACGGGTTTTGGAGTCTGCTTCGCTGGAATCGCTGACTATCTCGGCTGTTTACAATTAGTACGAAGCACGACGATCAAAGAGTGGAGCCATGTGGCGAAGAATGAGTGTTAGATCGGGCCTTGTGCCCCTTCCACGTCGTGATTTGCTTATCACTCCGGCAGAGCCCTGGCATGACCATGCTAGTCGTCCCAGCCAGTAAATGGGTGAAAGAGCGGTGTCATGTGTTCACGCGATTGCCATCGACACGCAGGAACGGTAGACATGTACATTTTATTAATAGCAGTTTTGCAGAAAACGAGACTGGGATGTGTACCGAAATCACGCATCGCATTTTAGACGTTGTGCTGTAGAGTGTCGTCATTTCGCCCATCCACGCGAAGGCACTGCTTCTGATTTGCCAAGTTTTATCACCCAGTTGTAGGGGTGTGGACGCATGTTTGCCAAGGTCGTGTTTGCTTGCCCCAGCAACCAATGTAGCCACCGTTGGTTCTCCCAACGGCAAAATAAGTATTGCCGAATGACAGTGTAAGGGCATTTTGTGGGATAATTGCCTTACAATTTGCTTGGGATGAGTGAAACTTACACCGCGACAGATTAATTGCCCGATTCCGAAGTCCATGCAATGAAAGACGTCACGGTCAGGCAAAACGTGGGTCCTATTGACCCTGTTGAGGTCAAATGAGCCACCAGCGCCTTTGTTTACAACAACCATTCAGCGGTCGTAACTATGTTTACACACAGCATTCACATCTGAGACTTGTGGTACTGCATCTGGCGGACCTCACCGCTTCGCACTGCCACCCAGTGTGTGCTGACACTCTCCACAAGGCACCGTTATTCCACCACCCTCACTTCTCATTCAACATCTCACTCGTCGCCATTTGTAACACTTGCCTCCTCCACCACTCATTCCTTCACCTAACCTCCTGTCTGCCTGATGTTCGGTGAGTGGGTTGGACTTTCGCCCACCTTCACACAGGTTGTCGGCATACCGTCGACCACCTCAAGCCAATCGTGCCAGTTTGATCTCCAGACCTGCCAGCTCCATCCCACTAGAGCACTGCAACGCTGGCACAAGGTGACACTCTGCTGCACTCTACATCCCCACACCACCACTTGCTGACACCTCATGACCTCACTAAGGAAGGCAATGAGGTGGCCTGCATCGTGCCCATCGTGGAAGCCACCGACAACAAGCAGTGAGGCGAGCACACCTCTGACTTCTCGCAGTGCAGGAAACACGTCTTCACCACCACTTCGTCAGTCCTCACACTTCCTCCTCCACCAACAGGTCTACTCACTCAACTACCCCAAGGCCTCCCCCCCCCCCACCTGTTGCCTCCCACTCACTGATGGAGCACTTCCACCGCGACACATTGCCTGTGCTGACACCACGTCCTCTGTGCTGTCGTGACGCTCGACGCTCTAGCTCACCTCCCCCCCTTCTCCCCAAAGTCACCTCCAATGTCACCACATCGAACTGTTTGACATGATGCAAGAGTGGCAAGTGTGACCCACGAATCGCACTGCAGTGCTGTTGTCGTGTGGGAGGAGGGTGTCAGTCTCAGCAAAGCTCCCATTAACAGCTTTGCACACGCAATCCTGACAGGTAGACGCTCTCACGGTGGGGGATGCACGCGACGCAAATAGGGAGGAAGACGGTTTCTCCCTCGGACCCTGGAGAGGTGGTCGAGTTAAGCAGGCGAACTGCCTTTCCATCAGTCACCGTTGTAGCATTGTGGTAGGTGGTAGGCCTTCGTGACTGGCGTCGAGTGGAGCGAGGTCAAATGAGGTGAAGTGAGGTCACGGGGACCTGGTATCGGCATTGTGATGCCACCTCATCTAAAAATGCTTCACTGGTCGTCTCGCGGTCGGTTTTCGCCCTCGCTTCTCCATTACCGCGCCTCGGCCATCGCCAGTGGTCAGCACGAATGCAAGTTACTGACGTTTTTTATCGGAAATAGGGAATAGCAAATGGCAAAGTAGACTTCATGAAAATGTAGCGTCTACGCGGACAATTGATGCGGCCCTTACAAGGACGGAAGGCGTGACTAAGGGTCAATCGGACGGTCATCTGGGCAAAACGCCAGTTCTGTGGTATATGTGTTGAGGCAAAAGGATCACATTGCTTGAACTTGGCACATAAGGCAGAAAACTAAAAGTAGGGACATCAAGAAGGCACGCGTTAAAGCCTAATCGGAGTAATTCTTGGGATGACGAACATGTGATTCGGCCATGCCAGTCAGAATGGCTGTCAAACAGGCCTTGCAAGATACAAACCAATCAGAGTGAAGCCAGGCCGAAATTAATTGGCCTATTGGGCATTTGAATGCTTCGAGGCTTGGCCAATCAGCGTACGCCTTGATGCCAGCGTCATGCACATTTGTCTGCATCCACCCATTCACTTTTAAACTTCGTCTTCTCGGGCACGGTATGGCCTCTCCCTCGTCTGCCCCCGACCCGCCAGCACAACGCTCTCATCGAACCTCAACTCGAAGTAATTCAGAGAGTGAGGACTATCTAGCCAATGTTAAGCGTCGAGTCCTTCTCTCGGTAGATGGGAATGAAAGCAGCAACCGAGCATTCGAATGGTATACAAATAATTTCGCCAGGGAGGATGATGGTCTACTTCTTATTCATGTTGTTGAACCCGTCAACACTGGCATTAACTACGGTCTCGCCAGCAAACCGGCTTTTCTTACTGATGATTTTAGCAGGCACGTCCAAGAATTGGTGGACCAGGGTCGTGAGCTTGGCAAACGGTACCTCCACAGGTGCAAAGGCACGGGTATTCGGGCGCGATTTATGCTTCACATCGGTGCCAAACCAGGTGAACACATTTGTCGCCTAGCGAAGGAGCAGCAAGCCGATATGATCGTGATGGGTAGCCGGGGCATGGGACGCATTCGGAGGACTCTTCTGGGCAGTGTCAGTGACTTCGTTCTGCACCACGCTGGAATACCCGTAGTGATCATCCCACCGCCCAAAAAGACCTCTGAGTCTGCTTCCCAGTCTGAGGATACCTCGGCGAGGGTTAAGCAAAGGCAGTCAATTGCATGAAGGCCGAGAAGAACGATTCATTCCCATCCCCCGATCCATTCAATCCGATTCACCCATCATTTCTCTATCCCAACCCTTCTTGATAATTTATTCAATCTTATTGTGAGTGTACATATGTGTGTTGCAGATACCTGTGTAGAGGCCTTCAAGCCTGTTCCTAATGGTGAATGCCTGACAGTTGGACACTGCTTTCACTCTCTAGTCGTGTAATTTACGAAGCAGAGCCATTATCCCCGTTTTGTCTCGTCATGCTGAAACCCCATGAAGAATAAAAAAGATTTATTCTTTCTTGTTTGTTACTTCCATGATTTGTGACTCCATCGTCCCACAAAAAGTCGTCCACGATCCATTTCACCTAATTGACACACGCAGAATGCTTTGTTTATTGCCGTCCACTGGTTTTCGTCCACGAACAAAGGCGTTGGTGACACGATTGCGTCACCGACGTCGGTGCGCGACCTCTATAGGGGCCATTGAATCTCTTTCCCTCCATGGTGCAACAATACTTGCAGTGGGAATGCGCTTCTGTTATTAACAACGTTATTTATAACTCCTGACATTGTGTATCGAGATGCTTATCTTTGTTTTTGGCGTCGCTCGCGGCGTGTGCTTAGGGGAAAAAAGTCTTTGTTCTCATCAGGTCGAAGGGAAGGGGGTAAAAGCTAGGCTGTGAGTAAATTGCAGCTAGACGTCCCAAATGGTAAGTGTTTTGGCGACAGCGCCGCCCACGACGTTCCAGGCACGCTGGCGATTTGATAGGGTCCAATCGCCAGGACTATTCGCCCCCCTTGCCACTAGTAATGGAGTCGAATTATGCACACCCAAAGGGATCTGTTTATACAACTACAACCTGAACCTCCACTTGCCATGATTTGGAGGTCTGCTCTACGTCCCATCTCTCTCAAATCAATAATCAATAAACAGGTCCTCTGAGTGGTTGTCTTTATTGATCGACAGGAGTGGGTTGGGGTACAGCTCGTCTTGAATCGACCCAATCAGGAGGCAGGGAGGGTGAGCACGACTCGTGAGGAGGTTAGAGGACTACTCTGCGGTTGAAGATTCTCTAAAGTGCAATGCAAATGCCGTTCTGGAGTTGGAGACATCCACAGAACATTGCAAGTAACTTTGAGTCGGTTTTACCAGTGAACACCTTCTTAGGCTGTCCGCTGTCATGGTGATTAAGTCACTCCAAACTAGGAAGGCAGCTCCACTTTCCCACAACTTGGCTACCTATTAACGGGGAAAAGCAACTGTGGCTTTTTTTCGGAAAGTGAATGCTCCCGCTTTTAAAAAGAAAAGTTTTCCTCCATCACTTCGGGTGGTCCGACTCCAGCCCGGGTTGCCTAGCCCTACTCAAGCAGACAGGCCGTGGCCTACTGCACGCATAGCAGGCGCAGCCTTTTGAAACTCACTTGCCGCCAATAACGGGTTTTTCCTTCTCATCACTCTTTACGCTTCATCTAACCAATGTCGGGTAATTTCAAAGTGGACCGAAAAGCGTGGAGAGAATGAATGAATGAGTGAATGTAAACACTAGTTTGCGTTTCCCACATTTCTACGCACAACATTAAGGCATTGCATAAACCTCGACCAGGATCAGCAGTGTGTACCTTTTCGGTCACTCGGTACCGCACAGCATTTGTCCGCCCTGGTAGGTAGCTCGACTATCCCACACAACGCATTTCTGTCGGATATACGAATGGGTCGGTGTAAGAGGGACCAGCAAAAAACACTGCAACTGTCTGCGTGGTTGGGCTTTCGCCTCTGTTGCACCAGCTTCCACACGGAAGGACACAAGGCCGTGAAACCGGAGTGATGCGGTGGGAAGGATTGCCCGCTTTTTGGCACTAACCACTTTAGCCTCGGTTTCTTTGATTTTTTGTTGTCCCAAAGCTTAACGTCCTCGCAATTCGTGCAAGACAGTTAAGAAGAGCTTTTTGATAGTAGCGGAGGGAGAAAATGGGAATTGGGCACAGATTAACATCGCCGTTGCCAGGTTCTTCGAGGCAGAATTAAACCCAACAGATTGGATATTTTACCACACAAGCGTGATGCTGAAGCTGCAGCAACTTGTTCTTGCAAGGATTTGGGCATGTAATTTATCGCTAGGGAATGAGTAACGCATGTCACACATATGTGACACTAACAGCAATCATGTTGTACATGGTTTTGCTTTAAAAGAGAAGCATTTCACCCTAGTAAATTAAAGACATGATTTAAGGTCAATTAAGGCGTACTTTAGAGGGAAGTGAAGTACAAATGTGCTATCTGCGGTCATTTATACGCCTTGAGATTCCTCCAACTGTATCCTCATATTTTTTATCTTCAATTCTATGCAAATCCAGGAATAAGGAAGGTGTGTGGGAGGATTTGGATCGGATAAATGAGATCACGCGTAGGTCATTGCCTCATCACACTTCAAGGTACTGTTGACGCCATTGTTGACAAGAGAGGGCATCGGCATGTGCTTTGTTCACCCATTTATTTGCCAAATAAGGATAAAAACTGACGAAGGCACTGTTTTCTACAGAAAATTTAGTGGAGGTGTTTGGATTTCATCATCAGCCTTCACAGAGTGGACAGACGGAAAGAAAAAGTGAGGTACAAATCGACCTGACTACCGCAGTGTCTGGAGGTGGAAAACACTGACACCACGCATCTAAGCATTCGGGCAGACGAGTTACCTTCTCATGATTGTCATGAGTGTGAAACAAACACACAACCACAAAGATTAGTTAAAGAGGACGCAACAAGTGATTGTTGCGATGTCTCACAATGACTCTTGTGCATAAAGGGGCGAGCAGAGCGAGTCATCCCCATTATTGTTATGCTTCTATCGCATCACATTTTAATGCGAAATTGGAAGTGGGTGGCAGAATAGTGCAGATAATTTAGGGACGTGTGGAACGCTTTTTCACCCAATCATCAGATACTCGGACGTCACTCTTACTACTAACAGAGAAATTAAGTAGCATTGCTTAAATTTCAAAGCTGCCTGAAAAGCAGCTGTTGAATGAAGAATAAATAGTATGAGATATGCAGAGGTGAATTTCAATTAAGCTTTTGCCCTATCCGACTGAAAAGACATAGCACATCCTCATGTAATTAAGAGGCAATTGTAGTAAGGGTGTTGGTAGCGTGAAGATGACCAGTTGTTTGTTCATTTTGCTCTCGATGCTTTTAGCCCACTTCCATCGCCAAAAATGAGGTAAAAACATTCGCAGGCTCTACGATATTCTCTAAAAATACCAATTTGCATGCCGCCAGTTCTGCTGTTAGGCTCACTAATGGGTGTGGAGTGGTGGTATCGCGAATGGGTAGGTGGCACAACGAAATGATTTATTCATTTAGAGAAAAAAAAAACATTCGTTTGCGCTGAACCCTGCTGGAGAGTTTCATTAATTATTACTGTTTTAATACTAAAAAGACCATCCTGTTTAAGAGGCATCGCGTTTGGATGACTTCTTCAAATGTTCCATTCGCTGATTCTTTCACTACCTCACGACTAAAGCATGGGAAGATGCTTTAATTTTGTGGTTTTTAACCTCTCCTCCTACTGCTCCGACTCTTTCTCCCCGTCCCCCTGCTCTTACACTTCCTCCTGTCCCTCCTGCTGCCATTCCTTCTCCCTAACTTTGTAACGCCTCCCCAGTCAGTTAGCTCGCCAGCCTTTTGCTCCCCTGAAGGAGGTCTTTTGGTACAAACGACGCCACGTAAATACCACGTGGGGCTTTAGGTCCGATCACCTCACATGCCTCGTAAAAGGTCTTCCATTGTTTATGCGTGCAAATTGTAAACTAGCCATAAAAGTGCGTCCACCTATGAGTGGCGTACTTTGTGCATTGCGTTTTGCTTCCTCAATGTTTCTTTTAAACCCACTTCCATCATTTAATTACACATTTTGGCGGTTAAAAAAATTGACTCAAACCCGATTCCGAGCTGCCCGAGCGGGGTCATCTACCTGGATGGCACTTCAAGAGCTTCTGCAGTCGATATGGCAGCTGCCTAAGACAAGTTGGAGGTCGTACTAGCGGTGATGCAAATGGGACGGGGAAGTGGAGGAAGTGTGCGAGCTCCGAGTAGATTATTGAAGTCCACCAATTTCATCTTTTAAAAGCACACAAAATTGGGGTTTTGACTGACTGACTGACTGCCTGACTGACTGACTGACTGACTGACTGACTGACTGACTGACTGACTGACTGACTGACTGACTGACTGACTGACTGACTGACTGACTGACTGACTGACTGACTGACTGACTGACTGACTGACTGACTGACTGACTGACTGACTGACTGACTGACTGACTGACTGACTGACTGACTGACTGACTGACTGACTGACTGACTGACTGACTGACTGACTGACTGACTGACTGACTGACTGACTGACTGACTGACTGACTGACTGACTGACTGACTGACTGACTGACTGACTGACTGACTGACTGACTGACTGACTGACTGACTGACTGACTGACTGACTGACTGACTGACTGACTGACTGACTGACTGACTGACTGACTGACTGACTGACTGACTGACTGACTGACTGACTGACTGACTGACTGACTGACTGACTGACTGACTGACTGACTGACTGACTGACTGACTGACTGACTGACTGACTGACTGACTGACTGACTGACTGACTGACTGACTGACTGACTGACTGACTGACTGACTGACTGACTGACTGACTGACTGACTGACTGACTGACTGACTGACTGACTGACTGACTGACTGACTGACTGACTGACTGACTGACTGACTGACTGACTGACTGACTGACTGACTGACTGACTGACTGACTGACTGACTGACTGACTGACTGACTGACTGACTGACTGACTGACTGACTGACTGACTGACTGACTGACTGACTGACTGACTGACTGACTGACTGACTGACTGACTGACTGACTGACTGACTGACTGACTGACTGACTGACTGACTGATTGATTGATTGATTGATTGATTGATTGATTGATTGGTGAGCCACCAATCAGCCACCGCAGTGTCAACTTTACGTTCTTGCTGGCAAGGCACCCGACGTCATCATCCTCACCCCTACAAGATGAAAGCAGCCCAGTAAAGCTCGCCTAATGAAGGCCACCTCACACGATACCGAACTCTAGGAGAAGAACGACCTGGAAGGCGCGGAATGGAAAAATTACTGCTGAGAAAGAATTGAGCCTGATACACAACTTACACCCTCGCCGCAAGAGATTGGATGACATGCATTGTTAGAGAGATAGTTGATTGGCATTGATAACTGCCTCATCCTCCATTCCCTTCACCTGATATCTCCTGATGCCGCTCATCAGCCCTTAGCGTTGACATGCACAGGTAAGGCGGAGAAGGTGGGACGGAGGAGGGGGTTATAGAAAGTGAGACACAAATTTGGTTGACTCCAGAGAGACACAGCCTTGCGTACATGGAGAAAATATTGCCACCTAGTGTTGAGTTATTCGAGGAGACAGTCCGCATTTGGGCTTTGATTTCCCTTCCAAAGCCTTTTTAAGCACCAATTTCCCTCTAGAAGAGATTACTTGAACTTCAATTACAACTGTGCTGCAATCTCGCATTTCAATCATTTAAGATTTTCAACTCAACAGAAGCAGTCTGACAGCTTCTATCTAACCACACATCATTGATAACTCCTTCTGTCATTAATTATTAACCACAAGAAGTGTTGAGACTTCAGAACTGATAAAAGTGAAAGGATGGGAAGAGATGATGGAAATGATAACGCATCTGTTATGCCAGAAGCAGCTGAATCAGTGTGGACATTTCAACCGCCATGGAGGGAATCATCTCCTGCAATGAAGTGATTTATTGTTGATTTTAAAGCTCCACGTCTGTCATGGGGAGAGGAGAAGAGTCGTTTGCAATGGCAAACTGGCCTGGAGCCGTATTAAGACGCGACACTCAGACAGGTCGAGTAGAGACCCAAAGGCAGGCCAATTCGGTGAAGACACAATGGCCAAGTGGAGGGATCCCTAGCCTAAGTCGGAGAGCTCGTCGTGGTCACCGTTTCTTGTCAGCTGTGACAAGGAAGCATCCACTGACAGTCAGCAAATGGGAAGGCAACAGTGGATTGCAACTTCAGTAAGTCGGATGCAAAGAGTTGTTCGATGCGGAAAGCATGCTGGAGGAGAGAGTATGTGCTACTTGATTTAAGGTTTCCTAGTAAAGCTTCCCCAAATGATTTGACGACTGTCATTACAAATGACAGTCATGTCGAGGGTGGACGTCGTTAATTCAGCTCATTCCAGTCTCTCAGGCCTAGAAAAGTGGAAAAGTGTGCTTCAAAGTAGACTCCACTGTCGCTGAGACGGGAGAAGACAAAAAAACTCACCCAGACTCCACATAGTCAGCAAATAGAAAGACCCAACACCAATGGCTCAGTCTTGAGGCGACACTTAAACAAAAACCAACGTTTCACAAGGACAGGAAGGATAATGTTCGCATTCAGACGATCTGCGATGCCACCGACAGGGTCCAGAGGCCTGCTTTCCGGTAAAAGAGTGTCACCTTCTCCTCCGTCACCGTGCTGGATGTGTTCGTCTAGCAGCAACCTGGAGGATCGAGAATGTGCCGGCCATCCCGGAATGATTCTATTCCAAGTTGGATCTCGTCTTGGTTACCTATTCGAGTCATCAAATGCCCAGACAAGTGGGGCGACAGTGAACTGCACGGTGATTGACTTGGGCCCAGAGAGTTGTTCGTTTCGAAAACCGTACTGGAGGAGCTGAAATGTGCTACTAATCTTGTGTAGAAGAATATTTACGATATGATGCTTCCTAGTGAAGCTTTCCCAACTTATTCACCTATTTCATTACCAATAGCAGTCATGCAGAACACGAGATTGGAAGGGTTGTTGAGGGTAGACGTCAACTCAGCCCCTCCAAGTCTCCCAGTTCCGGACAACAGGAGAGATGTCCTTCAGGGTAGGCTCCACTGGCTCCACTCACCCACCACGACCTTGAGGTGACATCTAAACAAACATTTCACGCGTCTGCGATGCAACCGACACAGTTTAGACGCCATGCTGTCGGCTGAAAGACTATCGCCTTTGCATCATTTGTCTAATTCCTTTACCCCCCCCCCCGGCACTGGATGGGTTCGCCTGCCAGCAATTTATTACGACTTCCTATTGGCATTAAAACTAGACATTTAAAAGCAGATGGTTGGATGTTTACATAACCGCGTCTGCTCTCGAAAAAGGGTGAAAAGGCGATCGCAAAAAAACGAGGAATGGGGCACTCACTTCCGTGTGAAAGGTTAGAGCCTGCTAAAGGGTAACAGGAGGTGGAAAAGTGGTTGAATAGTAAAGAATTTTGAAAATATATCAGTCAGTCAGTCAGTCAGTCAGTCAGTCAGTCAGTCAGTCAGTCAGTCAGTCAGTCAGTCAGTCAGTCAGTCAGTCAGTCAGTCAGTCAGTCAGTCAGTCAGTCAGTCAGTCAGTCAGTCAGTCAGTCAGTCAGTCAGTCAGTCAGTCAGTCAGTCAGTCAGTCAGTCAGTCAGTCAGTCAGTCAGTCAGTCAGTCAGTCAGTCAGTCAGTCAGTCAGTCAGTCAGTCAGTCAGTCAGTCAGTCAGTCAGTCAGTCAGTCAGTCAGTCAGTCAGTCAGTCAGTCAGTCAGTCAGTCAGTCAGTCAGTCAGTCAGTCAGTCAGTCAGTCAGTCAGCGGCACAGATGTTGGAGGATGGACCGGTGGCTGTTATCAAATGTTGAGTTCTCAGTCTAGAGGCCACAAACATGGATGATGCGCTACAGCACCTGGAGAAGGCATCACTGGCGCCATCACACCATTTTGTCAGCGCTGCTTGAGTCGTATTGGCAGGAGAAGATGAAATTACCCACTTTTCCATCGCATTTTTATCCATGGCTCGTATTCTCTGGGGAATGCATCGGAGAAAGAGGAGTTTAAGAGGCTTAGGGCTACGCAATTCTTTTCAGATCGACGCCTTACTTCTCTCTTCCTTCAATCGTCCTTCTTTTAACGTTCACATCAGCTGTATAGCGCCTACTCAGACGGTGTGACAGTGGGGCATCAGCGTCTCATACCAGCCTAAACATCAGTTACTTGAAGGTGATGCGATGGTTGATGAGTGGCGATGGAGAAGCGAGGGCGAAAACCGACCGCGAGACGACCAGTGAAGCATTTTTAGATGAGGTGGCATCACAATGCCGATACCAGGTCCCCGTGACCTCACTTCACCTCATTTGACCTCGCTCCACTCGACGCCAGTCACGAAGGCCTACCACCTACCACAATGCTACAACGGTGACTGATGGAAAGGCAGTTCGCCTGCTTAACTCGACCACCTCTCCAGGGTCCGAGGGAGAAACCGTCTTCCTCCCTATTTGCGTCGCGTGCATCCCCCACCGTGAGAGCGTCTACCTGTCAGGATTGCGTGTGCAAAGCTGTTAATGGGAGCTTTGCTGAGACTGACACCCTCCTCCCACACGACAACAGCACTGCAGTGCGATTCGTGGGTCACACTTGCCACTCTTGCATCATGTCAAACAGTTCGATGTGGTGACATTGGAGGTGACTTTGGGGAGAAGGGGGGGAGGTGAGCTAGAGCGTCGAGCGTCACGACAGCACAGAGGACGTGGTGTCAGCACAGGCAATGTGTCGCGGTGGAAGTGCTCCATCAGTGAGTGGGAGGCAACAGGTGGGGGGGGGGGGGGAGGCCTTGGGGTAGTTGAGTGAGTAGACCTGTTGGTGGAGGAGGAAGTGTGAGGACTGACGAAGTGGTGGTGAAGACGTGTTTCCTGCACTGCGAGAAGTCAGAGGTGTGCTCGCCTCACTGCTTGTTGTCGGTGGCTTCCACGATGGGCACGATGCAGGCCACCTCATTGCCTTCCTTAGTGAGGTCATGAGGTGTCAGCAAGTGGTGGTGTGGGGATGTAGAGTGCAGCAGAGTGTCACCTTGTGCCAGCGTTGCAGTGCTCTAGTGGGATGGAGCTGGCAGGTCTGGAGATCAAACTGGCACGATTGGCTTGAGGTGGTCGACGGTATGCCGACAACCTGTGTGAAGGTGGGCGAAAGTCCAACCCACTCACCGAACATCAGGCAGACAGGAGGTTAGGTGAAGGAATGAGTGGTGGAGGAGGCAAGTGTTACAAATGGCGACGAGTGAGATGTTGAATGAGAAGTGAGGGTGGTGGAATAACGGTGCCTTGTGGAGAGTGTCAGCACACACTGGGTGGCAGTGCGAAGCGGTGAGGTCCGCCAGATGCAGTACCACAAGTCTCAGATGTGAATGCTGTGTGTAAACATAGTTACGACCGCTGAATGGTTGTTGTAAACAAAGGCGCTGGTGGCTCATTTGACCTCAATAGGTTCAGTGGATCCTGAGGTGCGACACGGCACCACCTCCCAGCACAGCCTTTTAATACACAGTATGGTGAATGAAGCACTAAATGGGCAATAAATCCCCTTTATTTACCCGAACCTTATTTGGATTTTTATGACTAGCAACGACCCAGGATAAAAGTCACCGCGCTCTTTTATTTCCCGTCGCTTAAACAACCTCTGAGACGAGGATTTATAACTATTGTGGAAAGTCATTGTTAATGCGAGCTGCTCTGCATCCCCGAATGCTGATTGCGGAGTTATGCCCTCTGAGCTGGTCCATAAAAAATGAGTAAAATGCAGACGGGATGCTGCAAATATTGTATTTATAGAAAAAGGTCGTTTTCATGCGAAATTGGACTAAATGCCTCGCAAGCAGCCTTCATTTCTTTTATAAGCCAAAATAAATACTCTGGCCCTCGTTTACTGCTCTAATTAGCTAGAAAAGTCCTGTTTAAAGGAAACAAGAGAACAGCCTCTAATATCTTTGTAAGTCGTAGCTGCTCCTGTTGTTCTTTTTTTTTTTGGACTCCTGGTTGGTCCTACACATTGGTGGTGGCCATGTTGACCCTAACTGAGTGAGCTTACCTCCCGGCCATGCCAGCAATCCCTTTCTTTCTTATCTTAAATACACGTATTCTAATCTACACTTAGTCTTCTCTCCGTATTTTAGGGATGGTCGGGATGCTACTGTAGCGAATTGTTTGTTTGAGCTGTTGGTCGGTCGGGCATATTAGTGGCGGCCACCTTGAAGCTAGCTGCGTGGGCTGGCCCGCCGGCCATGCCAGTAGTTCCCCTCCATCCCGTCTAGAATACAACTATTCTGACCTACACCTGGCCTTCTCTCCTTTTAGGGATGCTCGGGACGCTACAGTGGTGGCAGAGGAAAGCGGACCCGAATTTGTGCATTTCTCACCTAAATTTGTCCTGCTAGTGGCACGTTACAACGCTGCAAAAGCAGTGCCTTTGCTGAAGGACTAAGAACTGCGTTTATCTCCGATACTATCCCCCTCCCGCGCCCTACAGGCAAGCTATTAACAACTAAGCGATCCTAGCCGTGGACCTCGCGAAGGATGCAGTGATGGTCGTCTGAACCTCTTACGCCGAAGTTAGTTGGCAAGCCGGGCCATCCTGCAGGTGGAGTCACACCGCCATGAGGGGCCATTGACGTGGTGTTAAACTTCGCCTCATTTGCGCCGGACGTCGGCGTGCGGCACGGTTAGCTCGTGAGTGCTTCTCGCAGTACTGATTACGTTGTGATGGCTGACGCGGGAGGAGGATGAAGGGACGCGTCGGGGACAACGCTCAAAAAAAGAGGGTCTATGTGGCCTATTGTTCGTTTGGCGGCCACCTTGAACGTGCTGCGTGGGCTGGCCTACCGGCCATGCCAGCAGCTCCCTTACTTTCCGTCTAGGATACGCGCATTCTGAACTACACCTGGCCTTCTCTCCTTCCCTTAGGGATGCTCGGGGCGCTACAGCTACAGCTCCTTTAGCGCCTTTGATCTTTCAAATTTCACAATATTTAAGGTACGCTTAATATTTTCGTGGCTACAACCTGGGATTTTCACGTTGGATTTTGTGAAGTTTGTGTTCTTTAAAATGTGCTTTGTAGGTGAGTGGCGGGAATTGAATTCGAACACAGACGTGGGACAGCGTGGTGATAATGTGGATCGCGGCACAAATCCACTACAAACAAACTATTCATCAGATCCGATCTGCACTCATTGCATAAATTAAAGATGTCGAGTAAACCTGAGCCTACTCATTTTAAAGTCGGTCAATGGGAAAGCGATGGAAAGGACAAACGCCCTTCAGAGTGCCTTAAAGTATAGGTAAACGTCGTGTTTTAAGTCCATCATTCTCAAAACTCGTATGGTTAAACTTCAAGCACTTTCGAACCCCATACTGCCATTCTGAGCAGCTACTGCAATCGCCACTTGTAAATCTCTGTTTGTCTCAAGCATCTCAAAGACGCCTTGAAATGCTTACAATCCAACATGAATTTAGCCACCGAAATACCTCCGCCTTTTACATCTTCAATTCTCACAACATTGGAGCGAAGATAATAAAATTGACGTGGTCTAAGGTCAACCGACTCGTTGAACCCAGATGCTCACTAAATGCATGTGCGCTGGATGTTTTGTAATGCTAGGTGTTGACGTGGGCTTTTCATTCACGTGTAATGAAAAAATTGCGTCTGGACTTTTTGGATGGTCTTCGTCACCAGTTTAAGCGTCGCATGTAATTGATTGTTAGTGTGCTCCTCTTCATCCATTGGAGTGTACTTATTTTGCCCCAATATCTATCTTAGATGTAATCATCACCAGACATTTGCTACTTTGCGTAATATTTTCAGGGTTGATACCTAATTTTAGTGGCACAATGTTGCCATGATCCTTCTGATTGTTATGTCGTAATTTTCCTCAGCATGATTGCTGAGTAAACATTTTTCGACCATCTTTGGATCGATCAACCCTTTTTTGTTTTCTCCGCTTAGACTGAACTACAGTGAATCCTACCTCAACCTCTTCGTCACTTGGTTGGTCACGAATGCATGGTTATCTTGGAGGTCATGCAGTACGTATGCAGTTAAAATGAGGAACCTCACTTAACACGTATAAGCGAAACGAAGAAGGTCAAACGTCTCCAGCCCAGCAAAATTATGCTCTCTTTCAACTCAGCCTCCACCAATGCACTTGGCTCCTTCTTTCATTTCTCCAACGTAGGAATCGGGAGCTACTTGGTCATTAGAATGAGTTAGTATTGCAAATTTATTTGGTGCATTACACATCCATTGGAACTTTGTTTTATTTCCGCTATTTAGGGGCTGGGGCTCCATTTCCTTTGGCAAATCAGGCATTCGAGGTCGGTACTCCTTGCAGAATCCTCGTTTTCGTTTGCCGCTTTCGTTACACCGGGTCCATTTATTGTATTTTTGCGTGAACTCCGTGTTTTCGACTCCAACAAGCTTCCAGGTTTCCGATTTGCATGAAGAATCCTTGTGTGCGTCTGGGTTCTGAAGACACTGCACGAACTCAGATTTGACATTCTCTTAACGACATCAACGCGATTTAGCTGATGACCTTATTTCCACTCTCGGCCTGCTTTCCGTTGCCCATTTCTTCATTTGAAAATATATTTACGATGGGATAAAAGACTGGTTCAAATCTTTTTTATTTGCTCTTCCCGGGCATTGTCGAGTGAATCTACTTTGTGGGCCGGCTTTTCCTACTACCCCACTGCCACGCAGCGGCCGTTCCTGGGTGTGTAGTCCGGTGCGCCGATCTCACCAGCGTCACTGCCGGCCAACTAACCCGCTGCGAATTAGGGGAAGCCTCCTCTCCTCGGCAGGCGTGATATACGCCTCTTGGCTGTGGTGCGGCTGCCAACTCTGCCTCGTGTATCCACGTAATGACCTCTTGCCATGACCTTAGCCCTAACCAGTGCGATTCCCACAAGAGATGCTGAGCGGTGGTCATGCAGCCGGCAATGGATGCATCATACGATATGGGCTTGGCTAGCAACGGATAACTACAGGAGCGTACACCAGCACTCGGCCTACGTGGCCTTAAGCCTACATCGTGCTCTGTTCTCTATCAACGGGATAAACATGCTTTTGCCAATTTTAGCAGCAGCGATTTGGACAAATACACGACGAGGTAGTTGAGATTCTGCTACTCGCGAGACGTCGACATGCAATCCACCCCACTATGAGACCAATTGTCAATCGGCTGATCAGACTGGTAAGATTGCCTCATGCCGTCACAGTGGTCGAGATTGCTGCCTTATATCTCGCCCTGCTTCTCTAGAAATACAAAACCTTTTATCAAACAGGGCCTACTGCTAAAAGTTATTATGGATTGGGCGAATGGATGCATTGATGGATTGATGAGTAGATAGATAGACAGATGGATGGATGAGTGGATGGATAGATGGGTAAAACGATGGATGAATAGATGAATGGATGCAGGGAGGAAAAAATAATTGGATGGATGCATGTTTGGATGGATAGATGAGTGGATTAATGGATGAACGAAAGGGTGAATTGATGATTGGGTAGATGGGTAGATTGATGAATAAACAGATGTAAGGATGAATGTCAAATTTGATAGATGGAAGGATAAATACATGCATGGGTGGATGGATGGGTCAACGAGTGGATCAGTAGAGGGATAAATGGATGAATGAAAAGGTGAATAAATGTGTAAATGGATGGATGGATTTGTAGATGGGTGGCCAGCTGACTAGATGGGTGAATTGATGGAGGTATGGACCATTCGATACATATATGGACGAGTGGATAAATGGACGGGGTGAATGGATAAGTAGATCGATGGATGGATGAGCGGATGGCTGGATGTATGGAGGGGTGCACCGATCGAGGAGAGCATGCATGGATGAATTGGGGGATGTGTGGATGGATGGATGGATGGATGGATGGATGGATGGATGGATGGATGGATGGATGGATGGATGGATGGATGGATGGATGGATGGATGGATGGATGGATGGATGGATGGATGGATGGATGGATGGATGGATGGATGGATGGATGGATGGATGGATGGATGGATGGATGGATGGATGGATGGATGGATGGATGGATGGATGGATGGATGGATGGATGGATGGATGGATGGATGGATGGATGGATGGATGGATGGATGGATGGATGGATGGATGGATGGATGGATGGATGGATGGATGGATGGATGGATGGATGGATGGATGGATGGATGGATGGATGGATGGATGGATGGATGGATGGATGGATGGATGGATGGATGGATGGATGGATGGATGGATGGATGGATGGATGGATGGATGGATGGATGGATGGATGGATGGATGGATGGATGGATGGATGGATGGATGGATGGATGGATGGATGGATGGATGGATGGATGGATGGATGGATGGATGGATGGATGGATGGATGGATGGATGGATGGATGGATGGATGGATGGATGGATGGATGGATGGATGGATGGATGGATGGATGGATGGATGGATGGATGGATGGATGGATGGATGGATGGATGGATGGATGGATGGATGGATGGATGGATGGATGGATGGATGGATGGATGGATGGATGGATGGATGGATGGATGGATGGATGGATGGATGGATGGATGGATGGATGGATGGATGGATGGATGGATGGATGGATGGATGGATGGATGGATGGATGGATGGATGGATGGATGGATGGATGGATGGATGGATGGATGGATGGATGGATGGATGGATGGATGGATGGATGGATGGATGGATGGATGGATGGATGGATGGATGGATGGATGGATGGATGGATGGATGGATGGATGGATGGATGGATGGATGGATGGATGGATGGATGGATGGATGGATGGATGGATGGATGGATGGATGGATGGATGGATGGATGGATGGATGGATGGATGGATGGATGGATGGATGGATGGATGGATGGATGGATGGATGGATGGATGGATGGATGGATGGATGGATGGATGGATGGATGGATGGATGGATGGATGGATGGATGGATGGATGGATGGATGGATGGATGGATGGATGGATGGATGGATGGATGGATGGATGGATGGATGGATGGATGGATGGATGGATGGATGGATGGATGGATGGATGGATGGATGGATGGATGGATGGATGGATGGATGGATGGATGGATGGATGGATGGATGGATGGATGGATGGATGGATGGATGGATGGATGGATGGATGGATGGATGGATGGATGGATGGATGGATGGATGGATGGATGGATGGATGGATGGATGGATGGATGGATGGATGGATGGATGGATGGATGGATGGATGGATGGATGGATGGATGGATGGATGGATGGATGGATGGATGGATGGATGGATGGATGGATGGATGGATGGATGGATGGATGGATGGATGGATGGATGGATGGATGGATGGATGGATGGATGGATGGATGGATGGATGGATGGATGGATGGATGGATGGATGGATGGATGGATGGATGGATGGATGGATGGATGGATGGATGGATGGATGGATGGATGGATGGATGGATGGATGGATGGATGGATGGATGGATGGATGGATGGATGGATGGATGGATGGATGGATGGATGGATGGATGGATGGATGGATGGATGGATGGATGGATGGATGGATGGATGGATGGATGGATGGATGGATGGATGGATGGATGGATGGATGGATGGATGGATGGATGGATGGATGGATGGATGGATGGATGGATGGATGGATTTTAAATGCACTCTTTTTACTTTTGTTTGTGATTAGTCTCTTATTTTTCTTTTTATTGGGACGGGCGCGACTGATCCGCATTTGTCTTGCCTTGATACTGCGGGATGGACGGTTAATTCAATGTGTCCTGGCGGTACTGTTACCGGTTAGGGCTTACTGTACTTTGATGGACTATGAAATGCAAGTCTGAGTGTCATAATTTGTGCGACTGTTTGCAGAATAAAATGCTCCTTTAGCTCTCGTTTTATTCCTAAATTTGGCTTCCAATGCTCTGGTGCACACCCGCTTCACTTTTCTCCTTCCCCTCTTATTATCCTAAATCTGTGCGCAATCGTCGAGGCAACTTATGTCATCCCATTCGAAAAATGGCGATTATTCGACTTTGGTGCCAGCCCTCTTTTGACTTTAAATGCACCGTTTATGTCTCCTTAAATGTGTTTCTTAGGCCAGAGGTGGGAGGACAACTTTAACGTAGTCGAGGAACAGCGTAGTGATACTCCAGAGCCAGGTAATTCTTCAATCCGGACGCCTTAATCTCATTACACTGCACCTCCTTGCTGTTTATGATAAAGATGTCAAGGAAAATCGTGCCTTTTAATGGTAGAGGCGAGAGAAGGCAGGACGAGAACAGGGAAGAAGCTTTCACACTGGTGGTATCTGTCGGTGGACCTTCCCTGCTTCAAGGATGGGGTGAGTTTTTGAGATTGATTTAACATCCATTTATATCCTTTGTGGTGGAATATACTAATGATTTTTCAATGCTCTTCGACGAGAGCTTTTCCCGCCAGTTACTGATGCTGCAATGCGACTTGGCTCTAACCTCGACCGGTGCTACGGGATGCTGACCCAACTCGTCATTGACCGGGGCGAGCAACGGCTGGCCAGAGACTTTTTGCATTAGTGTAGAAGTTTTATCTCCTCGCATTCCTGTCCCTCGCCTCTACCACTAAAAGGCACAATTTCCCCTGACAACTTTATTATAGACAGGAGACAGCTATAGTGTAATAAGATTAAGGCATCTGAATCGGTGAATCACCGGGCTTTGGGGAGTCACTACGCTGTCTCTCGACTAAGTTAAAGATGTTCTCCATTCTCTGGCCTGAAAAGCGCTGTGTGAAGAACGTTAACGCTACACCACGTGCCTTGACGTTAGCTGCAACGGCGTCCATTGACTCCTCATCTGGCGTCATCAAAAGAGCACACTTCTATTTTTCTCCACTTCTTTGTCGATTCGCCCAGCGTATTATTCGGTTACACAAGTGCCTAAAAACATTATTTGGAGTTCGTTCTTTCCTAACAAAATCCTAAGTGTATGTTCGTTTTACTGCGTGATAATTCAGGCGACCACATAAGATCGTTTTTGCGGTGTGTTGGACGATTTGTTATTCTAGTGAGGATAAATGTTGAGTAATGTGGACTAGTTTAATAGAGAGCTAACAACTCATTTGGTGCTCGGTATTCGTCTTTTAATCATCGTTGGCAGATCTCCACGGTTTATACATATACGCTTATTTGTACATTTGCTTTATGCGGTTTATTTCCAGCTTAAATTCAGAGGAAGAGATGAGTTTATTGCCACACCTTTGTCTTTTAACTGCATCGTCTAATTGTGCTTAATTTTGCGTTGTAAGATGCTTCAAGTGACCCCTAAGGTTATTTTCTCAGCTTGTTGAACCGGCTTGTTATTTTAACGACAGATTTTGACAACGGGGCCTAAGCTGTTGAGTGCAATTGAAAGTGTGCTTTGAATGTGATCTTCTTTCTTGGCAAAGGTGCTTCAGTACTTGAGTCTGATGAGAGTTTATTTTCTTCCAGCAGAGCATCCGATTAATAGGAGTCCCTGATTCTTAGTTATTTTTATCCGATTATCAGTTGTGCTGTTGTTTCTTAGAATTGAAGTGTTTGTTGAGCCAAGATGGACGATCATATTTCATCCAATTTCAGCCTTGAACTTGTGCTTAACCGATCACTCTTCCGTGACCACGCAATTATGTGGTGTCTGTGCCAAAATTGGCAATAGTAATGCTAACCTTTAGCGTCATTGTAAGAAATTTGCCAAGGGACATTTGAATCCGTTGAATGTGAACAAAGACGTGGTGGTGCGGTTTTTGCTTCACACTCTTTAAACCTTTCGCACTCCGACTGCTGGCTATTCGAAAGGCTATTTGTCCGGTCAAGAATGTGCACATGGGACCAGGCTATCAGCACTGCAGTTGCATTTGTCGGGGCACATGGAGTTGTTGCACTGCTGCTTCCTACTCCTGCAAGGTGCCATCGGGTATGTGACGTAATGAGCGATTGGCGTGCGAAGTACCGATTTGCACTGACTTGCATTGGAGTCGCGTCCATTCCTGCTCACTGGCCATGAGAATTGAGGTCTACTCTGCCTTCATTCACCCCACTACCGCTGCTGCTAGCTTTTGTGGCACCAGAGTGCAAATTGCGCTATTGTTCGACCAGTTCAACAACTGAATATTTTCTTCTCTAGAACGAGTGCACCAGATCGCACCCGTTGGAACATTTGCCTACTGTAAATGTGCTCGCCTTTCGCGTTTTTCAATAGCTTCATTTCAATGTGCTCTATTTATGTTATGCTCATTGGCTTTTGCGGCAGTGTAGTTGAACCGTCACCAGTCAATATGGCTTCCATACCAACTACAGAAAATAAGGTCATTTGTGGGTTTGTTTAGTGCACGAAGAAGGTGATTCCGTTGACGCATCGTATGGCGACAGTCTTTGATGTAGTTTGATTGACTGGTGAATGCAGCAAGGTTGACAGTGAGTTGGTGGATCTGTGGATGAGTAGAGCAATATGTAGTTGTCATTGCACCCAGCTTACTACTACACGCATTCCTATTACAGGAAAGGAAAAAATAGCCCCTTGATACGCACTACTTGTGGCGTTTTATAGGTAGGTGGGTGGGTGTGTAACAGTCTCATCGTCTGATAGGTGTAGTCCTCTATAATGTCTTTCCTCCATCGCCTATGATTCTCTGAAGCAATCTAGGCCAGCAGAGAAGTGAAGTTTTGGTGGACAACTATGCCCTTACTTGGCTAATCCTGCTTACCACTCATCGTTGGTCGTGTCCTCTGCAACTTCTTATTACTGGTGATTGACACTAACATCTTGTTGAATGGGAAACAAAGTGCCTTCATTTCCGAAATGAAAGCAGACTCGCCTGGTCATTGTTCGCCTGCAGTCGTCGATTTTACCACACAACTTTTACTGAAAATTATTTCAGTAGCAATGGTATCTCACCTAAAAAACTGATGCATCAAAGACTGTCAGCTAGTGGGCTGGGCGATGCATGGATTAATGGAGTTGAGACAGTAATTGTCCTTCAAGCGATACCTTTATTGTCTCACCTGCGCCGAGCGATGCGCTCCGCTAAACATCATTAAGTGTGTTTGTTTTGCACATAAAAAAATTCTCAATTGCATTACAATCCGTACCATTTGCTTTGGCAATGGCTGGCTAGTAACAATTCATTTGACCCGGGGGAAAGACAATCTCCACTTTCCATAGCCTCCGTTCATTTGTTGGTTAAGTAAATTCCATCTCTTTCATCTGTGTCGAAGGTTGACTCCCCACTCGGGGCGATTGCTGTGCCCTCAAGCCGACTAAAGCTTTCTCCTCTTTTCCTCCAAAAAAAAAAAACAAAATTAAAGGACGACGAAATATATTTTCGTTGTTTAATTTACCTGACTAAAATTGCAATTCCACACAGGTATTTGAAGTCTGAAGAGGCATCTGTTGTCATTCCTTTGTCCCCGCCCCCTTTTTTTATTGGGCGTTTGCTTTGATCCAACTGCATTCCCACCTACCCCATGGGGATCAAAGCGTCTGGCCAATGAATTTTACCCTACACGACGCCTCCAAGACTGTGGGCTGGTTGAAGCGGCGGCAGGAGGGCGGTGGGCCGGCAGTGGAGGACGACGGAGGAGGGGGGAACGGGGGAGGGGCAAAGGGGATGACATGAAATTTCAGGCTAGCTTAACCTCCACCATGTAGGCTGTGTTTAAAAAAAGACCCAAAAGTGTGTACCCAAAGGGAGCCATTAAGAATAATGAAGAATTTCGAAGCAATTACGGACAGTCTTGGATCAAAAAGCAAATTATTTAACCGATTAGGTGTTTCCAAGGCGCTGAAATATAGGAGAGCAATTTCGGCGAGGGAGTCCCGCACTGCTTGGCAAGCTTCTGACTAATAGATGAAAAATTTTAATAGCTTGCGTGAATTCTGATAAACCTTGGCACCCAATTAGGATGTTAATCATGGGTGTCACGTATGTGTGACGCGCGATCGCTCCCATTTTACGGTGCCCTATTTGAGGCAAAGTAGATCAAAAACATGCTGAATTGGTCTAAAGTATCTGCATTCCGTTCTTTTCAATGAAACAGGCTATCTCTCTCCCCCACAACCTCCATCGCCACCTCCTCACCTTTTGCCCACACATACACACAAAAATCTTGCCCATACAATAGGGTCACGTGACTTTTTTGGTATCCGATGTACCTGGATGCAATAATCGTCTACAAAACACAGCAGCAATTTTTTGGTAAATGGAAGGTGGCCTCGATTAGACTGGAACAAAAATATTGCACACCTTGCGCATGTGTACAATAAGCTTCACGAATATTTAATGACCAGCTTAGAGACCTTCCGCTCCGCTCCCCCCGCCTCCAAGACGCGCCTTCCTGTGAGCTAATTCCGCCCCCGTTGGCCCCCCACCAGCTTAGCTTAGCCTCAGCTTTGAAGAGGGTGGAGGTAATCCCTGTGGTCCAGCGTCTTGTATGTACACTTTACCCGAGTAATTAACCAGCCACAAGGGGATTAGCAGTTAATATGGAGGCGATGCGCAATTCAAAGCCAGAGGCTTTGAAGCCGATGCAAAATACACTTTGAACTCGGTCATCGAGGTAAGTTGTAATAATGCAGCTTGAAAAAGCACCAGCAAAGGAATAATTAATTCATTTTTAAGAAAAGTGTTTTAAAATTTAAAAATATTTATTTGTTTTAATGTTGTCAGTGGAGCATAAATTTCGCCTATTTCAAAGAGTGGTAGAACATTCAGCTAATTAAAACAAACTCTTAAAAACAAAAAATTATGTGTTTATTTAGGTAAGGAGGATTGCCATAGGCCTAAAAATGTGTGGAAATCACCGTTCAAAGAAGACGAGGAAGTGTCGCATTAGCGCACCGGTGCGTAGAGTGAGACCACATGAAAATAGCCACGGCAACACTTTAAGACTTGGTTGTCACCCATCTGCTTTTCTCTAATTGTATTCATCATGGAAGACGGCTTCTCGGCGAGGCTCTTGTGACGCCATCGAAAGGCCGTGGCAAGCGACAATATCTGTAATTGCAAAAAGTGAAACATTTAGATTGAGATTGAATCAATTAAAACAAGGCAACAGGAGAGGGGAGAACAATTTTACATTGTCGAATAAGCAAAATTAACTTCCTTCCCTCTATTTTACGAAAAAAGCCTTCGAAAAGCAGCTCTTTAAATTCCAAGCCGCCGATCAAGAAGGTCCGGTGGGGCACTCGATAGTCGAGCCTGTCAAAGTGTTGTCTCGCACGTTCCAAACAAAATTTACTGCATTTTCACACATGCACCACCTTCAGCAGTCTTAATTCGAGGATGGATAAGTTGGGGAGACTGTTTTTTCACCCTCGTGTGGATGTTGGGTTGGAAAAACGATTGGGCTTAAGTAGACCGCATCCAGGAGGAGAAGGTGGTAGAAGAAAGGCTTGGACTGCCTTTGATTTCTTTAGCATGCGAACCTTCTTTGGTGGTGCTTTACTTATATTCGGTCGTTCAATCCAACCATCGGCGATGGGAGCTCAGTGGGTGGCCGTGGCAATTTGACTCCTACCAAGCAAAATTTAATGTCTATATCGCGAATCTCTCTCACACTGTTTATTTGACTTATCGCTAGGAATGAGGTTGAAGGAACCTCAGCTTTGGAGTCTCGGCGATACGATTGAAGTGGCGTTTATGTGGCCCTTCGAGTCTTCGGTGTGCCAATGTTGGGCAGTGTTGATCACTCCGTAAAGCAGCGGCATTGCAATGGCGAGTGCTGAGTCTAACCCCGATGAGGCTGCAAAGTTGCTTGCATTCAGTATCTGGAGTGTCAACTGTGATGTTAAAAGGCACGGCGCCAAAATGTCACCTCGTATTGATGTACAACTGACGAAGGATATTCTCTTAGCTGCACTATACCCATCCCCTCGAAATCTTGGACATCTGGGCCTTCAACAAAGCGCTAACAAGGCACTACTCCATACCTGCACCACCTGAATACGTGACTTGGTCCACTTTTAATTGAGGGGCAAACAGTAGCCTTGACTAAAGCCTAGCGCCCCTTAAATATTAATCAGCTTTTATGTGCATTCTCCTGCCCTAACGATGCATTTATGGCTCAAAAACGCTTCCCAAGTCCAAAAAAGCATGCGCATACCTTTTCAAAGGATTTAGCGCCAAAAACTCCGCCCTTTTGCATTGCTGCTTTCCCGTGATTGCTTTTTGTTCCACTTACCCGGATCACTTGCCGTCAGTCTGGAGATCAAATCACAGGTGGAAGTTGACTCGCCACTCAGCATTAGTGCGAGCCCAAAACTTGGATGACATTCGCCTCCTTCCACGCCTCTCTCATTGACAACGTACGCGGAAATAAGTCATTTGAGCCGTAGGACTTGCGGAGTGAACGCCAACAGCACATTCCACATGCCAATCGCACTCTGTGGGAAGATTTACATGTAGGCAAACAATCCATTTGGCAGGATAGTAAATGTATAAAGTGGGCGTTTAAAAGCCCTAGCGCCTAACAGTCGCATCATCTTCATGTTTAGTACTACTAAATAGTGCCAATGAGGACGCTGCGCCCCACTGATGTTATACTTCAGGAAGAAAAAAATGTTCATTGGCTTAAAAAGCAGTAAAAGTAATGATTGACAAAAATGCCATCTTCACTGCTTTTTTGTTAAAATGTACTCATCGTAAATAGGGGTTGAGCCAACTCGGTGCGCGGTTGGTTCATTTTAACGCATATCCTGAATTTCGAGACCCATCTAGCAGCGAAAATTAACTAGAGTGGTTTTTTTCCTTCCATTCTTAATTTACTATGACTTGTGAAGGTTCATTTATCTTATGTTAGTAGAATAATTGGGTTATGTATATGCCACAAGGCGATGTTTTATTTACAGCTAATTATCTGCTATGTCGTACTTTTTTCGTAGCAAGCAGGTGATGCAATGTGGCCAATGTAAAGAGCCCAATATCTGTATAACAATGCATTGGCGGCTGTCCTCTGGTATGGACAAATGTGGTAGCCGAGGCAAATCGTTGAATAGCCTTTATGCCTCAGAGGATCATCTCCTCCGCAGTACGCGTCTTTCCCTCCATAGAACACTTAAAACGGATGTTGAAAGAAATAAATAATTTTGGTTTACTGTTGGGAGAGGCACATATTCACAGTGCTAAGATTTCGGGCAGAGCAATCCGTTATTCCACGTTGAGTGAAGCAAACAGTGCCAATAAATTTCAATTTAAGGGCGTAAAAACAAGAGTAGTTGGTTAACAACGTGAAATATAGGCAGCGGGAATGAATTAGTAATTTTGCTTCTTGGAAAGAATGGCGCACAGCGAAGCAATTTATTTAAAAAATGAAAAGCGTTGATCGCATTTACGTGTGTTAAAGACATGCGAGAATCTCACATTTGTAGGGCCTGTCACAAACGCGAGAAAATTACGTGTCTCCATATTTCTCTATAGTCTAAGAATTATAAGAGTTTCTTAAATGAACTTGGTCAAAGCAGACCTTCTTTTTATAAACTACTTGTTGCGGTCAAACGTGTATGCTAGTTAGGCGGGTTCACAGAAATGAGATGTCTCGAGAACAGGCGACGAAAGTAGTAATCTAAAAAAATAAACTCATTATATGAATGCTTGCAAAAGAGCATTCTCACTTAATCTCGAAAAGCCTTGAGATTTTGGCGTGTCTTGCTGCACCTTTAGAGATTAGTGGAGGCCAACGCAGCCTTTCTGTGATTACACTCAAATTTGATGGTGGCTAATAGACCACAAGATTAAGTGATTATCCTACGGGGTACAATGTATGGAAATGACAAGTTAGCGGGTTATGTTAGACCGCAACTCAAGCACAATGATCAGCAAATCCATTCGCGTGCAAGTAGACGTAGGGGCTCATTGCGCTAATTTCTCATGTCTTGTTTAAGGAACAGAGTGTTTAAATGCAAATGAAGGAGATTGAAAAGGTAAGCATAGTAAACTAGATGAGTTTGACGGCGACCGTAAACATACATCAATTGACCAATTTGTAGTGGAAATCTACCGACATAGTATAAAGGCTGGTCAAGTTAAACCGCAACCGTTCAGTGGCAGTACGTACACCTCTTAATTGTCATCGCGAGTCACTGCATTTGACGGGAGGCATGGCACAGGCTTGCAAAGTCCACCGGCATCCACAAACCAGCCTTCAAAGAAAGATTTAACGATGGCTACTTCAAAGAAATTTGTGGTGATAGAATGCTGCCAATTCTGACTAACGCGGTCACTAAGTGTAGAGGTTGCAGCGTATCCTGGAACGGTAGAACTATCATTTTCTTAAGTCTCGTGATATTTTTCTTCCATCGATGCTCGTAGCAACTGGTCATTGTAAATGCTGCCTTTTAAAGGGCAGCAATGTTTTCATGGTAAGGCTCTTGTTGTGCCGCGAAAGAGTATTTAGTTTGACATTGCATGATGGCGATTTGATATTTCTTTTAATGCACATCTGACTGTGTGGGGTCTTCAATCGCTGCAGGTCGTCATACCGCCGTGACTGTGACTGGCCTTTCAGTCCCTCCCTAATGTTGGTAATAATTTTCCCGCTTTGCAGCACTGAGTGTTAAACTACACTTCAGCTTCCAGATGTGATGTCAATAAGCTTCAAGTCTTTTCATGCGTTTTGTTTCACTACCTCGGCTTCTTTGTTACGATTCGAGGCACGATGGATGAGACTTGGCCTGTCAACTTGCAGGTAACGAAGGTCTCACTTGTTTAATTGACTAACCAAAACGTCCAATCCACGTCTCTCTTCACTCCAATCTCCCCTCTCGATAACCTACGCCAAAGTGTAAACACGTGGCGAGTCGTGAAAGCGGCACAACTCACCCACATGAATGTTTACAGTCCCACAAATCAGCCTCCGCCTGTCACATTAATTGTATAGACTTGTGGTTAACACTAGCTCGGGGCCACTGTGCCACAGGTGCTCGAGCCAAAAGACTTCCACCACCTGGTCAAACTTCTCTCTTCACTCTTTCCTCACGTCGTTCCTTTCCAACACGAATAATAAAGCAAATTTATGAAGCCTGACTTCGTTCTACTTTATTTCATCTCCTCAAAAAGTAGTCCTCTACTTCATTACCATCGAGATAGCATGATTTTTTTCTACTTACCAAGGGAAAGAAAGTGTAGCAATTTTGTCTTACCACATGCACAGGCACAATTCGGTGAACATCGGCCGCTCTTTGATCTAGTGCCTCTAAAGGGAAGCACTTAATCCTTTGGTTATTGTAAATAGACCGGCCAAAGGAGCGGCTTATTTTAGCAAAAGTATAGAGAGATATTTTAAAATGCAATGTTGTGACCTCCACCCCCCGCTCCGCCTCGCCTCGCCTCGCCTCGTCCCCCCCCTCCCAACTTCCCCCTCCTCCTCCTCCGCCCCCCCGCGTTCCCCACCCTCTGTGTCTCAATCCCTCGATTAAAAACAAATGAAATTTTGAATCCTCCAATCACCAACACAACTGATTATTTTTGTAAGCCTTATTTACGTCTGGAAAGCACGCTGGTGGATTGATTTATCTACGGAAATTTTGCCTTTTGAAGTTCCCTCCTCCACCCCATTCCTTCCTCCTAGAAAATGCCCTTTTGGCAGTTTGATTTTTAGCTGACAAATACCAAATTCTCGACCAATTTTAAGGATACGGCTCAATGCAACGACTCGTAGTGATTTGTAGTGGCGTTTGTTTATGGCATCCACACACTATAAAGAATGGCTAAATCTGTGTCGGTCTGTTGATGCGCTGCTCTTTCCTGCCTCCCCTTGGCCCCCTCCCTCCCTTCCTTCCTTTGCTTTCCCCAGTACTAGCCATCCAACCCATCGGGAGGATGGAATGCATTTGGTAGGTGTGATTCAAGCCGGTCCGCCCTCCAAAAAACCTAGAACACACCAGTTGGGCGTAAAATCAAACACCTCGAATGCGAGTCAGTTATCCGCTTCAATTGACAACAAGGCGAGTGATGGCGTATGTGACCCACCTGCTCAATCAAAGGTACATTCTCCTCTGAAACTACTCAACCTTTAAATTGAGAAATCAGTACTGACTCCGCGTCGACCTCATTGACCCACCTTCCTTGTCCTCCCCCCCACCCAACCCCGCCTCACCTCGCCACCATTTATCCCTTTTTGGGGAAAGCAAATGTCATCTGATACACCCATCTTTGCTCATTCCATTGGAAGCCGCAGGTTGGACAACCCATGTGTAGCCAATAAGAAGGTTTTGGGGAAATCATACACCTATCCACTCTCTTCTCGCCTTTGAGTCATCCTCGCCAATTCTCTGTGGATTGGGAAATACACAGTTGAAAGGGAAGCCTCTAAGCTCACCCTCTCCACAGCATTAAATCAATGGAAGGAGGAGAACGCCTTCATGGCCTGTTGGTAGGGTGGGGGAGGGGGGGAAATGACTCAGTGAGGGCGAAGTTGTGACTCCTCCTGCCCGTCAGTCGATTATGGTTATTATTTGAAGGGGCTTAGTCAACATGAAAGAAGGTCCTTACACAGTTGCCTCTGTTCAGGCCATTTACGGCGGTTGCCATAAATACTGCTTTATTTACGCTCTCCCTCAGGGCTAAACGAACGAGGAGGAAGAGAAGGCGGAGGAGGAGGAGGAGGTTGTATCAAGGTCGTTCTTGACTGCAATAAAATACTCGCAAATCAATAAAATGGGGCATTTTATGGCTAGTAAACTCAGTATCCAGGTGCCCATCCAACCAAATGCAGCATTAAGCAATTACAGCCTGAATAAACTTTACAATTTTAACTTCCGCAAACATCTTATCATTAGTGTTCATTTGTTGGTTAGTTGTTTTGTTGTCATAGTGAGGTCATCCGATGAAGTCGATTGGTTAGGCGACCCACAAAATCATCAAACTTAAACAATCGGGAGCGCACCACTGGAACATCTTCGTCTGGTCTCATGCATGTGAGTGTGTACATAGAGAAGGCGAAGACTTGCCATAAATCATTTGACAAGAACGAGAAAGGCACGGAATTGTGGGAAGTCATGCAGCCGTGTGGTGTTCTATGTGAGGAGTCCTTTCAACGCCGCTGTTTCATTTTTTGATTATGCAATCACGGCTCCCCGTCTCTGATTGGACCGTCGGCGGACCCGGTTCCACCTGGGTCACACTAGTAGACCCCGGTCCATCCCTAGGTCAAAATTATGTACCCACAATGCCTCCTCTTTGTCTCTACTCTATGCCTGACTTAAACATACAAAATAAATTATTAATTTGTGAAGAATATTGCTCCTTGAATTAGTGGGTGGGAACAAACCATTTGCCGCGATGCCTGAAGTGGAGTTGAGAACCCTTGCGACTACCCACTATTTGTTTTGAATTTGCCACTGCCGATTGACTGCACTTTTATCTTGTATAAGAGGAGAATGCCGCTTCTGGACCCTTTTTTTGCTGTCGATTAACCAGTCCTTCTGTTTCCTGGGTGTAGAGAAGCGAACCTGAGTTTGACATTTAACGTCACTGTTGTCTGCCACATAGAGAGAGTAACAATGCTGATTGTGGCAGTCGACTACACCATGGCTGCGTAAAACGTAACCAACACTCATAATCCTGTGTTTGGTGAGATTTCATCGTCTGGCTGCAAATCCTTCACCCCTTAAGTACGCCATTATTACCGGAAGGTGTTGGATCTGAAGATCTCAGACAGGCAAGTGGAGAGAATTAGGCAATAATGAGGACTAAGACGTGGAATGCAAGCAGGGTGTGGGGCCAAGGTGTCACTGAATGCGTGTCCCCATCGATGGGAAATGTCGTGGATTGTAAAGGTCATTCAAGCTCCGTTTCCGTCTCACTCTCATTTCCGGGCTATCTATTCCGTGGGAGGGTGGGGCGATTGCCCAAGGCCTGGAAACTAGTTATGGCGAGAAGGAGGATGAAACGGTGTGCAATGCTTAGTTGCCATCTGGAAGTGCCAATCATGAGTTCAAATTATCTCCCAAAACTGCTATATTCCCTTCTTTCAAATCGCAAAATCTGTCATCTACTGAAGAAAAAGTTCCCCACACACCCTGGAAATGTATCGTAATGGGGAGATGGATATTAGTCCTGGGTGCTTGGCTTCTCATAAGACATTCGTGATGGCAAAAAGGCTCAGTTTGATGCTAAAGGCGCCAAATATGCGGGGAGGGGGCTGAAATCCAATTCAGTAGTCTGCCAGACCCACTGTGAGCAATTAGGTGCTCGTTTGATGCATATCCCTTCGCAACTGATGAACACAAGGCGCTCAGGAGAGGTAACTAATTGTCACTATCATCACGCCCTTCTGACAGACTTGAGACGGAAAAAAGGTCGGTAAGGCGGGCGCTAGTAGAACAGACAGACAGTCATGTTTAAAACTGATGCAATTTTCATTCACTCTTTATCCTACACCCAATCTAAACATTGTCATACATGTGACAAGTGACAGCAAGCCGAAAGGAGCCGTAGGAATAAGCTGTAGCATATAAAAAAACTACAGGAACCATTTTTGTCATCTGACAGTACTTAAGAGGGCCTCACATGACACCTGAAAAACTAACGTCCTTAAATCTCTTTTTTTTAGCTTCCTATAGAAAATTTACATCTTTAAAGAGATCTTACTGTGTCTAAAATTGGTATTTGCTTTACCAGCGATTTTTGCCTGTTCCACCCTATGTCTAGGCGGTCCATTTGTCCACGACAAATCTGAACTTCCATTCAATTGGCGCGGCCTGCCGGTGTTATTAATTTAAAGTGCTAGTAACAAATCTGCTGTCACACCTGGTTCAGCAAGAAGGCGGAGGGCGGAGGCGGTGAAAAAGAAGGCGTGAGAGTTAATTTTTCTACTTCTCCTCTACCTTGCAATACAAAATTGGTCGAGGCATAGAAGTGGTACATCGTGATTTACTTTTGTATATAATTACTAGCAACAACATTGCATTCCCTTATTCGGAAGGTGGGGACGGGGGCGGAGAGTAATTATTCAAAGCCAAGCTTAGCGGACATAGTTGGGAGATCTGCAAAAATTGACTTCCTCCGTACTGCTGCTATTTCCAGCCAACTTCTGCCCACTCCGGTGGTACAGAAACAACAGCAACAACAACGACTGATTCATGCGTGTGATATTTTTAGTAGCCAGAATGAACTTGAATTAATGCCTCTGGAGGACAATAGCTACTTTGTAAATACCGGGAGAAGAGGGGATGGGAAGGCGGAGAGGCGGAGGAGGGGAAGGAGGCGGCGGAGGGGCCAAAAAAGAGGCAATTCGCATACAATTAAAAATGGACCCTCCTTTGTCTGGCTCCTTTGAAAGAGGTAGAGGGAGGAGGCAGGGAGTCACTGATACTCAGTTGGGAGTAGTCTTCGTTAAACTTGGGGCAAAATTTTGCTCTAAACGGTGGTGTTGTTGAGAATGAGATGTGAGTAGCCTGAAGGGCGGTTGGGGCCAAGTGAGGAGAGAGTTAACGAAATCGTTGAGATAAGAAGAAGCTGCGAGGAAGATTGATAAAATGCTTTGAAAATGAAGGCAAGAAGGACAATGCAAACTGGACTGTGCAGCTTCGGAGGGAAAGGGAGATGGTTGGAAGGCACCATGTGGTGGACACTTTCGATTATCACATTCTAACCTGTGTAAATTGCTTACGAATATGTGCCTGGCCCGTCCGTGCCAAATGATTTATGACAAGTCTTCGCTTTCTGTATGTACCCACTCACATATGTATGTGACTAGATGGAGGCGTTCCAGCAGTGCGCTCCGGTCTGTGGCAGGATGAAAGGAGGGCAGCGGAACTCGTATTCACTTAGGCTTGAAGCTAGATAAGGCCTAACCGCCTCCTCTCGGTCATCCACTCAACTACCGATTACTTCGATGACGACAGTCGTCTCACCGATGGAGAGCCGATGAGTGTCTTTGCTTCCGTTTGGCCACAGTCTACCTGATTGTTGGAGAATAAAGGCAGAATGGAGAGTTCGGTGCATAACTTTGACCGTCTGTCTTTCATTGATGGCACTGGGAGTGGATGACCTCCCTCTGACGACGAACCTTTTGTGATGAGTGTAGCTAGACGTTGAAGAATTTTATTTCTACAGAGATTTGCATGAATTTGGCGAAAGCGTAAAGAATAATGCACCGAATTGGAGTTTGCTGCAGCTGTCAGTTTTTAATTTCTTACGCTTGGTTATGCACCATTCTCAAAGCATTCCATGCAGGCAATGCTCCAGAGAATTTGCTTGAATTTTATAGCCATTTATAAGATTTATGCGATTTCGGGTTCTGCTAGCCACAATAACCTGTTATAACCCGCAGAAACTTGTAAAATTGACACCGTTATTCGTATCCAGCATATCAGTGTGTTGTCGGCTAACACCCGCCATTTTCAAATTCACCTTTTAGGAATAGCTGCACCTATTTCCGAATAGTCGGCTGTAGAAAGGTTTCAAGATGGAAAGGAAAAAGCGGTGTTTCCTGCTTTTACTTCTCTGATTCCTAAGTGCTGATTATCACCTTTTCTTTACCTCACACAATCAAGCAGAAAAATATACAAAGTGGAACTAGAAGTTGGACTGAACTGAATGCATGACGGAGGCTAAGTTTCATAAGATAAATAAATAATAAAAGTGGAATGTGCGCAATTTTGTCTCATTGGGAAGGTATTTCAAACGCGAACTTGTGCTGCAAGGTATGAGAGAAAGAGAGGAAAAATGATGGTGATAGTAAAACTTTAGGGATGTGAATCAAATAAAGTTTTGGAGGAGGAATTTTCCCTTCACAATAAATGGCAGCAAGTGAATACCTCCTTGTATGGATAGTGACAAAGGTTGCCCACGATGTGCTTCATTTGAAAAAGCACAGCAATAAACAGCAAAGATGATCCACTCTTTAAAACATAGTAAATTAAGGAATGCGATTAAGTTGATGGGAAAATTGAGTTCAAATAGGTGGATTGGAATTCCTTGTTGAACAGAAGTCCCGAATTCCCAGATTCACATGAGTGAGGAACAACTTTGGCGATCAGGGTAATGCTCTAACCTCACATGGAAAGTAACAGCTGCTTCGATTCTTACCTCGAGCGCACATGAAATCGAGCTTGCATTTATCCCTGTGCATTGGTGTGTTCATCCACCTTCACATAATAAGCACTTGATTTTGTATGTATCCCTCAGGATTAGGTCACCTAAGTGTGTGTAGTTAATTAATATTTTGTTTAAGAGCATGTTTATACGCGCGATCATACTTCCGCTTGACGGTGTGGCTCTCCGACCACGCCTAAAACCGCTCAGCCCTTCTGTACTTTCAATAATAAATCGTCTCCATACTAATACGGCTTGCTACGACTTTGGCGAAGAGTCTGGATACTCAATTTTGACTGATTGTCGCGATTATGTAGGAATGTAAACAGGGATTTCAAGTTTTGGTTTAAAACTATGCTTCATACATTACCTTATTCTTAAAAGATCGCATAAACTAACCTTTTGGCATTTAGCATAATTAACTTCATTTAAACACAGGTCACGAATGTTGGCCTAAGCATTCCTTTGCCTAAAATGCAGGCTGCAATACGTTAAATCAAAATTGCTTTCATTTTCGATAAGAAGTAGAGCTAGCTCTTTAGCGTGCAAACATATAAATGCACTGGGAGCAATTCAGGAAGGGTTGGAAGAGTCTCGCCACAAATACTTGGCGTCATTTTAGGCCTAAATTTGTACTAGTGTAAAAAAGTTAGTTTGTATAAGCTTTAAAAGACCTATTTATCCAAAAAATAATAACATGCATGTGTTTGGGAATTAAAATTTACACTAATTGATTCACTTTTATATATGATGGGAGAGTTAGTGCCTGGCGAACGCACTGGTTGCCCGTATCTACTGAAAGAATTAATTAATCTACTTCCACTTAAGCGTTGTTGTTAGTGCAGCGTCCACTCTCGCAAGAGAATATGAAGCTTGTGGTACGGGATTCTTCCGAAATTCTCATAAAACCATTTTGGAGGGCTGCCTCCACAATGGTGTACACGAACAGGGCCACTTATTTCGGACCTTTAGGGTTCATTTCGGCCTACTTAGTCCTGTAGGGTATGGACGTTAATTTGGGCCTGGGAATGGTAATGCGACATTTTTGCTCCGCTGTATGCCATACGGAGCGTGTTTGCGTGCCAAATTAATCAGATAAATGTACGGAACAGGCCATTGCAGATCATTTTTAAAAGCGAATGTCATGTTTTTGCGTTGTGAATTAGTGAGTTTTGCCAAAGGCATATGATGCTTATAAATTATTAGAAAAAAAAGAACTGTGAAACCTTTGGAATGTAGTGTTTTGCCATCAGTCTTAGTTTATTACAAACCACACCGCCCCCGAGATGGGCTCTGAGACTGCAGGCATTTCCAAACATCCAATCTACCCAGCGAATATTTACGCCTACGTAACCATTTAACACATGTAGCCAAATGTGCATTAAAAACGTAATCCAAAATCAATGCATCATTCACCATAACAACGGAGCCGAGTAGCAGAGGCGGAGCAACATTAGCCCTTACACCTCACACCGACTGACATTTGACCCTGACCTCCGTTTCAAGGCATTGCTAGAGCGCAATACCTAGGCGGTGCCTTCGAATCGCATCACACAGGACGCTGCACCACCGCGTGTCCCCTTCAAATGGCTGGACTGTTTTCCCCTCCCCCTCCCCCGCCTTCCCCGTCTCCTCTTCCTCCCCAGTAAAGCGGCTGCCGTGATTGAACGTGACTTCACTCACTTTCCCATTGCCCTATCACCCCTTAGTGACGCAAACAACTAACGAAGTCGAGTAAATTGTCATTTGCAATTGGATGCACTTGTCACTGTCACTTGTCATTTGGTGCATAACAATGTGAAAGAAGGCAAGGCTTGCAGGCCTTTATTTGTGACCACACTGCCAAGTGGCAGCTGAAGCAGGTGTGTGTAGATAATCACACCGACACTGATGACCTCCCAAAAAGAGCCTTTTTAATGCTCATGAAGCATTAAACCACTATCAAATATGACCAGTTTGGGCGCCTCATCTCCTTGTTTTTTCCCCAAAATAATAAAATTGGGAAGGAAAGAAAGTGCGATGAGAAATAAAGAGGGGTTGTCACTTCTCACAGCAGTAAATGGTAACAAAGTGAATTTTTTGCGCATATTATCCAACCTTCCCCATCCCTCTTCCACCCCTCCACCTTCCACACACCCCTTTGGTTGCCATAACTGCCAAATTTATTGAGTCGTAAAGTTTGGCACGCATACTTCGTAGCTCTGACGCAATTAAAATATTGTTACATTACCTCAGAGATAAGGGGAGAAGGGAGGGTAGAGGGAGGAGAGGAGGGAAGAGGGTGGTCGCTACGCATTCACCATCAGTTGCCTTTGATGTTTTTGAGAGGACAGTAATTTTTTTCTCCCTATCCCTCTCCCTCTCGCCACACCACCACCTCCTCCTCCTCCACCACCACCACCTTCGCGTTGGTTTTTTGATCCAATATCAAGTGGGTAAAGAGGCAAGCTCCCAGTAATTTGCCTTCAATAAATACTTAGAAGTATGTTGTACTGGTGAAGGTGTGTGAAAGGAGAACTTCATTTTGGGTAACTTACGCGGGCAAGACTATTTACTGTGCATCATAAACGAAACACTAAAAGAAAGTGTTGAAACGGTGGAGAAGGGAGGAGCTCGGGTTGCATGCTACTGCAGTGAACATGCGTGAGTCAAAGTCCAGAGCCTTCTCTACCTCCTCCCGTCCCTCAATTTTGGGCTTTGTGCCTCCAGCTTTTTGTCCCACGCCGAACTGTGGACTTTTGTGGATTCTGGGAGCACGTGAGTACATCATGGGACCTCGTGGAGTCGTTTGAATTGGCCTATTGGTTTACACTGTGAGAGTCGACTTTATGAACCAGCCTCCTGTGCTACCATTCTTTTAAGCAAAAGTCCCTTCAGAACAAATGCATCACATCATTTGATCATCTTGCTCGTCTTGAAGCCAACTTTGTGTCATTTGCAACACGCCTGTGATTACCTCCTTCCCCGTCCGATCCACTCCCACAGACTAGAAGGAAGTTGAAGGGGATGAGGAAATGGACAGAGCAATAGGAGTATCACAGCACAGCAATCGGCAAGTGAAGTGAAAACGCGAGTAATTAACTCGCTTTTAGGAAGACCTTGTGACGTGATGATTGTAAATAGAGCCATGGAGTGTGTGTGTGTGTGTGTGGCTGCGTGCGGCACATAGATGCCCTTTGAATGGAGCTAAAACCATAAATCTAGCAGCCTCGTTGTATGCATTCTGTGTGTTTGTGCACGCAAACACACGATTTCGGCGCTGTGATTTATGCACCATCCTCCTCTCCAATTATACTTGCTCCATCTCACACACATACACAAGGGCCCGTGAAGAAGTAGCACTGGTCACAAGTTGACTAAGAACGGTCGCTCTGTCACAAATGTGCTCAACTAGGGGGTTATTTACAATTTCGCCTGTCACCCGTATACCATGTATGCGTTTCTTTGTGCTCTTAAGTGTAGGTCGGCAGTGGCATTGTTGCTTACTCGTGGAGGCGTCGGAAGTGCTGTTAAACACGGTTTTGGAGTTATTTATGAGCTTCTTTACAGCAATAACCCTCTTTCAATGGATCAGAAAAGTTGTTATAATGCCGAGATTGCATTTGTATTCATCAAACTTCTCGTAGAAAGAATAATATGCTCGAATCTAGAATCGAACTTACATACTACTTGCTAGGCTAAGTATTAAGTAGTATTTGTTTGGGTCTTAACCAATTTTATTTTCTCCTGGTTTCGAGACTGCCATAAATGTGGCTTCTTTCGAAGAATAAACACATAAGATAAACTGATGCAAAAATGCTCTTAGAATATGCAGAATTGTCCATTTTGTTTTAGTAAAATCTAGTGAAACCTCTCAGATCATCATGATGGAACGCAAATTTTTCACATGCTTTTGGGCACTTGAAACAAATCCACCTCAAGGCATGCGGTTTATAGTAGAGTTTACTGTAATTGCGTGTCGGAATCTGTCAAGCGCATTTTATTGTTTATATGCATGTGCCGCAAAGTGTAGACGGAAATGCTGTAGTTTATCGCAACCATTTCCAACTTACTTTGAACCCACTTCCATCTCCACGCCTAGCTCACATCTACCTCATGTCATTCACAATCCATAGAAATGCGACTGACTGACTGTCTGTCTGGCTGAGAGAATAAACAGATGCAGCGGTTCCAAACCCTCGTCTGTTCGTTTTACCCAGTCCCAAATCTGTCACGCTTCCATCACAATGGGCCGCTGATAGTTTGTGCCTCCTGGGTAAAGCAGCTCTGTCGAAGGCCTCCCAGTCCTGACCAACATGCGAGGCAAAGAAATTCTTTTGCGTTTCCATTATTCACCGTGTTACGAGGTTGCCTTGTCTGCTGTCCAAGTGACTTGTAATGAGGCATGGCGCCTTATAAGCAAACATCTCATTGGCTATCTCCAAGCCATTCCACCTCCTTCTCCCATCCTACCATTATAAAATGGAAGGCTGACGCAATTGTTTACCATAAACTACCCAATTATGTCCAGGTAGTTGTCCCTGGATGTGTCTACACTCGATTTTAACACCTTTCCCCCAATTGCAAATGCTTCCATTTCTTGGCGTCGGACAATTGTACGAATTCATCCAATGCAGACAGTAAAGAAATAAAAGTTGGGTAAAAATAAAGGTGACTAGGACTACACTACTTTTTAAAGTTGGGCTTCTGGCGACAAAGCTTTTTCTTTTGATATCAAAGGTGGATCACATGTGCACCCAACTCCAATCTGATTGGTTGAGCGGAGGGGAAGGGAGTCCCCGTGGTGATTATCCTCCTCTCAACCAGTAGCATGTAGCAGGTTAATAAATGGAAGATTTAATATTTGCACACACAAGATACAATCTATCCCCTTCTATTTCCTCTTTTTTTGCTCATATTTTTTGTTTTATTCACTAGGAGGTCTTTGCGCAGGAGGTGGGAGAGCGTTCGACCTACCACCACCAATGGTGTGGAGGCCACATCACTCCTGGGATTTGAAAGCTTATTTAGGTGACTTTTGAAACACATTGTCATTTGAAATTGAACTCAATCGAGTCACAGACTGCTCCTGTGTAGCCATTTGGTGGCCAAAATTGGCTCAGTATGGGAGATGGACTGCATTTTGCCGACAAACTCCTCGTAACTGTCCACTCTCCTTGTGTCCAAGCTTCCGTCAGATTAGAGGGAGTCGGTTAACATTGTCTAGCGATTACCAACCAGTGCGAAGTATAAAAAAAGTCAGAGAAGAAGATTGAAGAACTTTTTGCATGGCAACACCATAAATATACAGTGTCATCGTTTATTGCCAACTCATTTAGATTTATCAGCGCTGTCTTTATTAAATGACTTTAAACATGGTAAGTGCTTCGGTTGGGTGAGAAAAAGTAACTCACAAATCACGCGAAAGGCAATTGTCGCACTGAGAAGAGACATTTGGCAATGCCGTGGACGGCACACAACCTCGAGGCCTTCTAAACTGCGTGGTTCGTTCCAGCCGCCAAGCCCTGAACCTTTTATGCAGCCTTTCATGCTTAAATGGAAACATTTGAGATGGATGGACAAAGGGCGCACCTTATCTTATCTGCCAGTCAAATGGAGTGATGGTGGTGGCGTCTGAGACAACCCGACTCCTACAGTCTAGACACCGCATTGTCCCCATTTGACATGTTGAGAAGTTAAACTCTTATTCACGGATTAAAAAGGTCTTCTCGCAATTGGATTAAACAAATTGTGCCATTCGGCAGTCAAAGTTCCCATACGCTGCTAATGAAATCGTGTCACATATGTGTGACGCCAATCTAAAACGCATTCAAATTCAACTTCAGAATAATATCACAATCCATGAGTTTAATTTTCCACATCTCTTATCATTTTGCTTTTCTATTCCACTTTGATTATAATGTGGTTGGTTGGTTAAAGACCCAAATTCATTCAGCTCAATCAAACCGTGAAATGAATCTCTCCTGTCATTTTCCCACCCGCTTATGTTATTAAAATTTAATTTGTCCGCTTTCACTTTAGCTTTGCACAATTTCGTCCGTGTTTCAGTTAGATTTTGTGCAATTTTATGCACATTCCTTCTCTTTCCAGACAAAATTGAAACAGGAACTAACTTTTTTTCACACAGCCTGCGCATTAACATAAATTCTTACGTGGCCCTTCCACTTCGGTAGGGTATTAGGCACCGCTTTTACGGAAATGCAATTGGTCAAAAAAGGAGGCCTAAAACTGTCTAGGTCAAGTTCCTACAAATGCCAGTCTTTCTAACTTATCGGGTAGGATCGCACGCCTGCTGAGTAATGCTTGCTTTCACTTTCAAAGTCAATTGAAGGAGACTGGGAGCGACGCACAGACGGCTGTTCATCATTCCCACAATGCGTGTCACTCTCACCTCGGGCTGATTTAATACGATCCCTCACAAAGCCATGTGTATTCCCAAGTTCCACCAGCCTCCACAGGGGATTGACTCAACGCCTCCGACTTGCCGCATCATTGATGTGGCGGAGATGTCGGGAGACCTATGCTCCATCTACACTTAATTTTTTTCTGAATCAACGAATGCCTCAGAAGTCTGTACAGACTAGTGGGCGTTGTACGAGGGGATGGGAGCCAAAATAATCATGGTACCACAACCACTAATTAATCCTCACACACCATCCTAATGGAGGGTTCAGACTACCTAATTAGCTTTAAAGCCCTACATAAGGCAAAACTTTATGCAATATCGAGTCGGAAGTAGACAGTAGTTTATTTAGTATGGTCAGATTAATGGTGACTCCTGCAACACCACCTAAGAGATCAATTTTGCTTCGGCAGGCTGGCCTATCGTGAAGCCCTACTGATAACAGCCTCACGTTGGTAAGTAGTATGTTCCCCACCCACCAGAAGAGCTTGTTACGGTGTTAGGGAAGCGGGTAGGAACGGCTCTAGGCAGTGCCCTAGGCTACAATCAGCATTGCGCTGCCAAGAGGAGGGAATATCTCGGTGTGCTTTAAAGTCTATTAAATGTGCGGAATGAAGAGGTGAGACAGCTTTTTCGCTACGCATTCTTGCAGAAAGCGGGTCACATTCCTGTGAAAACATGCTGTTTATGATGTAGATAACGATTAGCCATTCTGCGTTGCTTTTTTTTGCCACGTACTCAGATTTTATTCGCTAAAGGTAGACTTTCTCAATTCATAAACTTAATTTCACGAGGCTCAGTGATTCTGTCACGTTGTTTTCCCACCTCGTAGCAGTAAAACAATAAAACCATAAATTATTTCTCAATATCTCGTTTATTTAATGAATTTCTCTATGAAATCTCATTTTGACTCTTTCGTTCACAAAGAAGGACGTCTTTGTTTAAAAGGTTCGATTAAAGAAGCATTAGAGCCTAGACGTTGTTCTTTTACTTCTCTAAATGACATGTATTGTCTTTGCTCCCTTTTTGTCCCAAAAGGAAACAGACTAAAAGATTATTCATCCGCTTCGTTGTTGTGGGCGATTTAATTAGAAAGAAATACTATCCTTAAAATGGCAATATACAAGTGTCACGCATATGTGACGTTGGGCTCTTATGAGAAAAATGCGCGATAACTCCTAATAAAGAAATCCATAAATTGTTAAGATAGCGAATATTTAAATCTTCTCTTATTTTTTTAGAATTTTGGCTGATAACAAGATTTGAGGACACCATAAAGGCCGACGGGAGAGAAGGAATTTTGAGTAAAAAAGCGATATAAGTAGTATGGGTTAATAACGTGCTCCTCGTCAATGGTGAATTTAAAAAGCAGTGAAAAAAAAGTGAAGAGAATGAAGGACACTTTCGTGGCTTGGAGCTCCAGTCCATTGAAACAAATCTAACTCGACTTGGTAATTCGCGAAGGCACCTGGAGGCGTCGATTCAATGACAATCAGGGCTGAGGACACTAATCCGGTCTCATTGGTCTACAGCTCTTGGATGAATGCATTTGTGGCATCATTTAAACAGATAGCACCAAAATGCCTGGCCATCATTGTCCAGATCGGCTGTTTTTTTTTTTCCTTTCCTAATTTACCTCAGCCCCGTCAAATGACATGAACGGATGTGACTTTAACCGGTCTTTCGCCCGCTCATCTGTCCGCCTTATCAACTCACCATCGCTCGGGCTTAAGACTGTCAGAGCTTCTCGTCAAAACGGACTGCTGAAGGTAATCGCATGCGTCACCTCAGAAGCTTCACTGTCCGAAAAGGAGTTGAAGCATTCGCATGTGGTGATGAAACACGGCCATTCATCCCGGATTACGGCAAATTGCTAATTACATACGTCTTCCGTGTCAAGCATTTGCAGGTCATTGTCGCCGACAAGTGAGAGACGCCTCTCAATGCAACAACTATTTGACAAAGTCGTAAAGGCCCATCATTTCTTTTCTTCGCCTTATGAAGCTGCACTGGGGCAAGATGACGACGTGGAAGAAGTCGTTTTATCCTCACCTTACATACTTCTCCATACTTGGCATCAGTCGATCGTGACTTCTGCTGAAAGCCACGCATTTGACAAGTTGACTTCACAGTTTTGGGATCGAGAGCTCCCCGTCTCATCCCTGATCGTCGACGCAAGTCTTAGTTCGCCCAACCAGAATCACGTATGCAAAAGGATGCCGTCAGTATTGAATACTACCGCAAATCTGCCTTCATTCCAAATCACCAAGTTGCCAAATATGACTCTTTTTTCTCCCATAAAATTTTGATGGGGTGGAGAAAGAGCGCTTCAAAATTGGGACAACAGTGTCTCCTTAAAACGTCTCCACTTTCTTGTGCACCAATCGCATGTGTTTGTCCACCTCTCATTAAAATGTCTCCTCCCTTTAAGGGTAGGAAAACATTTTATTGCCTGGGTGCATACGTGACCGAGTTATTGGGAGAGACTGTGAAAATTTGTGGGTACTTGGGCTTTCAAAAGATGCATGGCGCGCCTCTCAACACAACATACCCTCCTTTAATTTACGCTCCAGGGGAGTGTTGAATTTGGGCAGGCCTTGCAAATTCCATGCACCAACGTAAACATGATTTGTACCAACAAATGTACCCAAGGAATGATGAAAATTTGTTACGGTGTCGTGTGTGTGTGTGTGTGTGTGTGTAAATTACTCCACTTACGGAGCACTCAATTGTTGCATAAACAATTGACAATTAAAACAAAGTTTATGCCTCAGTGAATAGGCCTCAATGGCGTTTTTTGATTGGTCTATTACTCCTCTCCTCGCCCCTTTTAAGTACCACGTTCTCAAGACTTCTTGAAGAGGCTACCAACACGTCCTTGAAAGACATGATCAGAGCCCACTGATTGGTGGAGAGCGAGAGAGTGAGAGAGGGAGAACTATCTTACTCTTCCTTCAAAGTGCCTCGTTCTCTACACTGTTCCACCTATCAGTGAAATGCCCTCTTACCCCTCTCCCCTTCTAAGTGCCACGCTGTCAAAACTACTACAAGTGGACACCGACCCTGTCATGAATTGCACAGCCGGATCCTATTGGTCGGTGGAAAATGTACGACAGGGTCACTCAAATCGCCTTTGAAGGAAGAGAATGCTTGCTAATATTTTTTTTAGAAAGTATCACCTCCCCATGATCACTTGGCACTTCCCTGGAAGGCATTGATCGAACTCCATTGATTGGCTACTGACTCGGTCTTCAAAGACCTGAACAGAACCCTGTGCTAGAAAACCTTTATCTTCCAAACCACTGCAGCATCAATTAAGGTGAACTAACTCAGCACATCATTTACATTCATCCACCGTCAAGGTTACCTTGAATTTCGCACCACTAATTAAAAAGAAACACGAGTGTGCTCCACTCATTTGCATTCCTCCACCACGCCTATTTAGCCTTTTGAATGATTATTGAAGCTTTCCAACCTCAGCTCACCTCAAAGTTGATTAAAATAGTGAGTTGGAAATCCTTTCAAGACCACCGCATAGCTGTAGAGGCAATTCGCCCCCCTCTCCCCCTCCAAACTGCCCCACTCTACAAAGCACAAAGAATTTTCATAGTAAGGGGGTAGAGAAATAAAATGAAAGCAGCAAAGTGATGGGTTTCGAGAGTTATAAATCCAGGTTCCATCCAGGCCTTGTGTTATTAACCTACGCAGCAGTACGATGGCAATTACATGATGCTTAAGTGGGGGGTTCGAGGAGGGGGAAGCCGAGTAAATTAAAGGAGCGCATTATTTACAAGAAAGAATGAAAACTACCAGAGGGAATGCAAAAATATTGCAATCCAATGCATGACGATGCATTGTCTCCATTTCTTTTAACTCCATCCCCAACCCTCTCTCCACCTCCACCGCCTTCCGCCTCCGCTTTCGCCTGCTCCAGCCCACGTTGGAGATGAGGGTCTGGTTCGCAAAATTTATGACTACATGCTTTACTGACGCTGCGGTATGCCTTTTCTTCTCTTCCCAAATCAACTACCCAGACATACACCGATATCTACGCACTCTGATCCACACACAGCCCAATTTCCCCAATCCATGAAGCCGTCCGCCGCGTCTTTACTCGCGACTCTAATGATCAGGAAACATTTGCGCGAAACATTCATCGCGGCGAATCGGTAGATTGCTGATGATAAGAACGGCATGTCTTTACTATCGAGTTGAAACACATAACCCTCTCATTGCCTCATAATTTTATACAAAAAATAGACAATAAATTAAGCCACAATTACACAGGGGAGCAATCCACAACTCCCCTCCATTAGGAATAATTTAATTAAGTCAATAAAAGTGAATAAAAGAGGAGGCTTTAAGGTCTATCCTCCTTTGGAAAATCGAATAAAGGCTGACAGTGTTGGAGAACGGGAAGAAGGAGGAGGTGACGGTAATTAAATAACCTTTCCTCGACTATTCCTGCTACCATCTTTTGGGTTTTGGGCAAAACAAAATGTTCACCTCAAGTCGCCTACTTTCTTTGTCTTGGATTACAAAATGGCCTCTCCCTAACCCCCTCCCCCCATCCGCTGTCTGTTTGGCATGTGATTGACCAATGTCGCTCTGCCTCTCCCTCTATCTGGCTAGTGAATTAGTGAGTGGGAGTTTTGATGGAGAATAGTCAATGAGAAGTTGGCTTGACGATGCATTCAAATTCCCCTTCTCTCATTCACATATCAGCCAACAGGGCGAAAAAAAAGGCGCTTTTTATGACCTAGGACAACAAAATGGTAGTTTATTCAGCCTAATGGGTCTGTAATGTAGCTGAGCTATTACTCTGTGTACTTTGACCATTACAATGGCATCGACAGACTCGCTATTTTCTTCAATCTAGTTGTAAAAACATGCGGGTCCAAGGGGCTCTGTACACACCACACATCCACATCAACTCAAATTGTTGTGCAACAAAAGGTAGACCACAAAACTGGCACAGATTTGCAGCCTCGTAGGGGTCGGAGGGGTACTGACCACAGCCTTCAGACGTTTCACCGGAATGGGGATGGTGTGAGGGGTGGATTCCAACAAAGAAGAAAGCGATCATCGTCATCAGTTCGCTTCCAGCTAAATGGTGATGCAAAAACATGCAATGAATTAAACATTCCCGGCCCTGTCCGCTATGGCACACTCACCAGATTTCGTGGAACAGTGTAGACAAGGGGTTATAGCAGGGACGACAATCTGAATATAGCTGGAAGCAGCTGGTCTTCTAGCTCTTCGAAACCGAACTTGGGACTGGAGGAACAGTTAAATAGGGGCGATTGGGGACCCACTTCAAGGCGGTAGCAATTCCTAGTTAGAAGAAGAGATAAATCCATAAAAGCAGCAGGGAGTTGACGGCTGTCTTGAATTTAATCCATCAATTGTGTTTTGGAGCAACCAGGTTTTCGTCAGTTTCGTTGTGTAGATAGGTGGAGTCAATATGAGTACACCTCCTCCTCCTCCTCCTCCTCCTCCTCCTCCTCCTCCTCCTCCTCCTCCTCCTCCTCCTCCTCCTCCTCCTCCTCCTCCTCCTCCTCCTCCTCCTCCTCCTCCTCCTCCTCCTCCTCCTCCTCCTCCTCCTCCTCCTCCTCCTCCTCCTCCTCCTCCTCCTCCTCCTCCTCCTCCTCCTCCTCCTCCTCCTCCTCCTCCTCCTCCTCCTCCTCCTCCTCCTCCTCCTCCTCCTCCTCCTCCTCCTCCTCCTCCTCCTCCTCCTCCTCCTCCTCCTCCTCCTCCTCCTCCTCCTCCTCCTCCTCCTCCTCCTCCTCCTCCTCCTCCTCCTCCTCCTCCTCCTCCTCCTCCTCCTCCTCCTCCTCCTCCTCCTCCTCCTCCTCCTCCTCCTCCTCCTCCTCCTCCTCCTCCTCCTCCTCCTCCTCCTCCTCCTCCTCCTCCTCCTCCCTCATTCTTTTAGCGGGAAAGTGCGATAAAATCCTTCTTTGTGTTGGGTTGCCTGGTTAATTTTATTGCCCTCCAGCCCTTTCAAAAGTTGTCTAAATAGGCGCAAATTGATAGGCGATGTATAAATGCCATCCGGATGCACTCAATTCCCATGTATTGTTAAATAATGTTTTGTTTGTAGTGTGAAACCTTCCTCATCCATCCAAACATGGGCAAACAGAAGTAGAATACATCGTTTTAATACTGGATTTACCTTTTTTGTTCCCATTTGACCTAATTGAGGAGTAATTTTCCTTAAAAAGTGTAAGTCAATCTAACAGGACACAATGGACTTGTAATTGTATCCCGCCTCCATTGTGAGTGGGTAATTAGGGAATTGGAGGTCGTTTATGACCTGTAAATTAACTACTTTTTATCCAGTTCCTCCTTCTGTTTGCCTTCTTTTCTGCTTTTCTATTCAAGGAAAGGTAGAAACGCAACCACATTCGCCTTTACGTGAAGGTTAAACCATGGCCCTCAAAACCGTGTGCACACTGAAACGCGAATGTTTTTTTTTTCATTTTGGTCAAATATGAATCAGACTAGACGATTTTTTTTCATCAATGAGAATGGAACATTTACAAGATGATCGGCGGGTACCAGGTGAAGCGAAACCGCAATGCATGGTTGAGTGTTAACAGTCCGTTTTAAGTTTCTCCCAAACCACAGCCGCGCATTCCCTTTGAGGAGGTTAAAAGTTCACCTCCTACCCACCTGCACCAACCCACACCCAACCAATATTCCAATGAAGCGTGGAGGTGGTTAATTTACAAACTTCAAAAACAACAGCCCGATTTAGCATTACGCATCTCAGCTAAATTTGAGATTTGAATTACTCGTCTGCATTACAAATCTCTTAATCCCACTCAGCATTGTCCACGAACTATGTCCTGCTTAATGTTACAAAAAAATGTCCAAAGAGTACAAAATGGGAAAAAATCAGTCTTCAGGAGGCTAATTACCACGCTATCGATTTTTCTGGACTGCCAGTTCAACTCTCAACGAACACGGCTCGGAGCTTCGACTCAGAAAATTATCGATTGCTTAAGAGCTCGACACTGTTACAAGGACGGGGTGTGAGTCACACAGTCCGCCTCCACAGGGTCTTTTGTTCTCGCCAGTCTTGTCACAGAAACTGTGTCGTCCGGTTGGTGTCTTTGTGCCAGTCTCGTTGTGCTCGGTAGTGAATTGAGCTCACACACACACACACACTCACCCACCCACCCACTCATCAGCCAAAACGTCTGCGCAACAAAGCACTGGAAAGTGTGGACAGACAGGCGCTGTTCACAAGCTGTCAGTGAGACGGACAGGCTGGCTCGCAAGCTCGTTCGCCCGTTCACTTTGACATCGCCGCACCGCGTACGTGCGTGCATGCATGCACAGGATTTATTTGATGCACCAGGAGTGTTGGACACGGGGTGTGAGGTGAAGGCGAGAGGTGGGGGGGTGGGAGACGATGGAGGCGGAGGAGGAGGAATGGGGGTGAGACAGAGAGGTGCGCTGCGCATGCAGCTGTGCCGTTGGCCTTTAACACGCATGTACGCACGCACGCACTCACACAAGCATGCAGGCACGCGCGCGTGTATGCACATTCACGCGGCGCAGTTTGAAGGTTCAGGTGGCGGACGCTTTATTTTGTATGCTCTCTCGGGACTCCTCATCTCAGCTTCTCCACCTCGTCGCCGTTCTCCTTCTATTCTTTGTAAGCCGTTCCACTGCATACCTTTTTTACCCTTTCCCATTCCCTCCTCCACCCTTTTATGCCGTCGATCCATTCAACCCATTGCTAGTTTTTCATCACAGCAAAGATTGTCGTGGGCTCAATTTTTATTTGCTTTAATTAGAATTCTTGGCAAACAGCTAGTAAGTCGAATTTTATTCTCCACAAGACGAATGGACAACCTTGTGTAATGCTAGTTGTTTTTATTTTCACTGCGAGTGAATGTGCACGCACGTGGAGAGAGAGGCGCTATTCTATTTGGAGTGGAAGAGGAAAAGAAAACAAACTGCTACTTTCTTTATTGTCTGGAATGCATTCTAATGGAATATTCTTAACTAATTTCGCACGAATGATCAAGGTTGGGCAAAGCTTTGCTAATGTGGCCTAACCCTCCTTCTCTAAGTCTACAGAGCATGGAGAGATTCCAGATTGCTTCGCCACTTGTTGGTGGACTGGCAGGAGAATGCGTTTCTGTTTCTTTTTTGTGTGGAAAAAAGTGTCCATTATTTGCAGAAAATACCTGCACCTTCCTACCTTCGTTAAGGCCTTCGGGGCAGTTAACTGGCCACGAAATCAAATTACATGTAACCCTTTCTCTGGAGGAAGACAGCGCCTTGGCCTGTCTGTTACTAGGCTTTGAGGCAATTAATTTCCCAGCCGAAGGGTGTAGGCGCTTTGAACATATCTGCATTGTTTTTTTTGCGTTTGATCACAGTCTGTTGGGCGGTGGGGAGGAGGAGGCGGTGGCGGTGGCAGTGGCGGCGGCGGGAAGCCAGTAGTTGGCTAGCACATGTGGTACACGAGATGTGTCGTAGACTGAGGCAAAACAAAAGAGCGGCTGGTACTTTTTTTTCGCTCCTGCAGCACCGACGGAATGATGATTCGGTGTATACCATGGCCAAAGTCCACTTTCCCAGGCAGAAGGGTAATCTCGTCATCAAATAAAGGTAGCCAATGAGATTCCGGTAAACGTTGTTTCCTTGTTTTCGTTCCCCCAATTCCGTCACATTCCATTCGGTGTTCTGATTCATTTGTCCTCGTTGAAACCAAAACCTGTCTGGAGGTGTCCGAGTGCCCTCCTCTCTCTCTCCCTCTCTCTCTCTCTCCATCTCTTTTCCAAAGTCGAGACTTCTCTCTAATTATCTCCCTCCTTTTTACTGCACATAGGGAGTTCGTTTTTAATTGCGCAACATTATCCGGACGAAGTTCGCAATTCCATGTCTTTCATTCTCCTTTTTCTCGGTGCAAAAGTCACAGTTATCCTGGCGAGAGGTGTTGTGGTGTAATCGTTTTGCACCGTACGGTGCATACACTACATTGCCTTACATGCGGTACACGATTCACCCCAAATTGCCGAGCAAGCACAGCCACATCCCAGAAGTTGCTCTTTTTAGTAGCTCGGTTACTCCAAAACCCAGTGAATTTGCTTGCCTCTCCTCTTTTTTCTAGCCCCCTTAACTTCTGTAATTCGTTCAGCCTTGGCATCCGTTTCCGCCTCGCTTATCCAAAGTTAACTAAATAGGCGGGAAGCAGAAAATCAGTCCACTCTCTGTTTGTTTTACTTCATCAACGCGTTTTTTTGCTCCGAGCAGATTAGATCCACCCACTGTTATTTATCATTTGAAAGTTCATTCCCGAGGCTTGTAGTCTACAACACTGTGTGTGTGTGTGTATGCCTGCTGATTACGTGGAACAGTCTAATTGTTGCGTCGGAAGTGAAACGTCAAAGCATTAATCATTTTAATTTAGGAGAAAACAATTATAGCCAATGCTGCATTCTGTAGGAAGTGGAAAAAAATGCAACAACATGCCAGGCAGCATTGATAACTCGGGGAGAGGAGGCAGCTGAGTTGCCTCGCGACTAAGACAAAAGAGAAAGGAGGCGGATCCTCCCGCTCTTACCGTGTAACTAATGTTTGGTGCACCGTGAAGACTTAAAAAGGAAGGAGAAGTTAGTATCGGTAGCGGGGATGAAAAAGTCACAATTATTTTTGTGCTTCCACAGAAAAAAGAAGACTGGACCGAGTTTTTCCCCTCCCACTCCCATGTGACAGTAGGCCCTGCCAAGATGAGACTTATCCTTAGGAGAAAGTAAAAAGAATGGACTGTCCTATATTCACTGTCTTTTCCCCTACACTTTGATTGGTCGATGCTAATTTTAAGTGAGATGGGGGGAGGAATGGGGCGGAGGAGGCTGCAGCGGCCTCATCCACCCATCAAACGTCAAACCGAGGCAGTCGCAGTGGTTCATCTTTTGTTTTCTTCAATGAGCTTCACACCTACACCCGGACTTCAGGGCTACAGAAGTTCCCTCACCGAATGAATGCTAGAAATGCCAAGTGGGTGTTGGAGGTTTCACCTTCCCAGTGCACTTATCCATTCATAAATGGGTAAATGGAATTTCAAGTGCTTCTACGCCGGTGCATTTGAATATTTCATGCCTTTCCACGTATCTTTTGCGCTGGAAAAGGGTTTTTACGATACCATCAGCCTTTCCCTCCTCCTCTTCCCCCCCACCACCCCTCAAATAAGGGGATACCCATTCCCTCGTTATCAAAGTAACAATAGGAAATGCAATTACTTCTTTCAACCCTATGCAATTTCCACCGTTTATTATCAAACAGGCGTCTGATTCTTCGCTGAACATGACCCTCTGGCAGTAAACTTCGGGTTTGCGTGCTACTTTGGGCCGCCGATTGGCCGAGTGAGCGTTTGCTTCGAAAAGCGAGGACAAAATCCACCGGGATTGTTTTAGCATTCGGATGTTTATGTTTATTTCTGTAGGAAAGGAAGAACGAGCTACTTCACGGAGGTGCTTTAAGTAGGTAGTTAGTCGCGGTCACTTCATAATGGATGGTGATGAGTTGGGATGTTTGACTTACGAGTCCGATCAGCCACACGGTGTCAACCCGCCGTCATCGTCCAAAGGGACCTACCCGATGACCCTTCAAAGAGTGGGTCAACTTTTGATGCCCCAGTTTTTGGCAGTGCTGCTGCGCCTTTAGCGAATTCGCGTGATGTACTCCAGTTAGAATGCTCCTTGCCTGCAAATTTGAATTTCTAATCTGGCGCAATATTTTTTTTCGTTTTCTTGCTCTCTTCTTCCGCTTCTTTCCCTTGCTTTTCTTGACCGCAAATGCGGAAAGAGCAAAAAACTAGGCACATGCCGGCTGATTTCACAGCCTTGAATGTAGCAGTAAGTAAACAAAAGGTGGACCCTCTCTTTTTTTTCATTTTGTGACATCTCGTAGCACCTGTCAATTAGCTTTAATTTGCAATAACGACTACATATTTGCCAAGAATGGAGGGACCTGTGTTAGGCCGTAGGGATCTGTCGAACCTCTGCGACCGTATTGCCTGTCACGGGAGGCCTCGCTGCCTTCCCCCGCCCTCCTCCCCCTTTCCACCACTCCCACCACACAGGCTGGAGCGGGGAAAAACTCACTACAGTGAAGCTGAAAGTTTCGCCTACCAATTTCGACATTTCTTTGATGTTATTGCGACCCCGTTTGAGAGGCCATTAAATCTCTGTTTTTTATCCACCATCGGTCCGACTCGGAGACCATTCCCTGAATCCATCTTGTTTGGCCGGCTTAGTGGCTGGGACAGAGCAAGGGTTGAGACCAAAAACGGTTTTATTCCTTTCATTTCGTCTACATTGGGAAGCAATAAGTCTGCCCGGTAGGGAATGCTCGCGGGGCTTGGGAGGAGGGTGGAGGGGAGGGGTGAGGTCGTGGCCAGACTTCCCAGCTCAACAATCCAACCCCGAAGGGTGTTTTGTTGTTGCTGTTTTTTCTCCTTCCTTTCCATTAATAAATAACGCACTTTACTGGAGGTAACGAATAACCAACTTCTTTTTGTTGTACCCTTTTTCCATCCTTATTCATCAGATGTTGCAATTTGATGGTTAATTGTTAGTGGTGAAGAGGGGAAACGTCTTTTTTACTCCCTACCTCTACTGCCTTCGGCGCAGAAGTTGGTACTAGGAGTTTTATCGTTCCGTTCCTCCAATTAACTTTCCTTCACTGCGCCATTTCTATGGAAGAGAAGCGATCTAGTGAAAGAATTTAGACAAGATGCTCTCAACTTCCCAAGGCAGCGCTGCACAAACGAATCCCCCGATTCGGCGGGAATAGCGACCAGTGGATGTAGAGCCAAACGGTCTACGGCGAATGCGATCGGACAAAAAAAGAGTAACAAAGTCAAACTTACTCCTATTTTTACTTCTTTGGGTCAACTAAGAAGCGTGTGAAGTGTCCCTTGGCTCTGAGAAGGAGTAGCTATTCTTTTCTCCCACCTTCTAGCAGCAGTTGAGTTACTCATTGGGTAACCGGTAGTCCAGAAGGGAGCTAACTTCTTCCTCCAAGACCCTGGAATGAGTTGTAGTGGTGATTTTGAATAGCAAATGTCGTACATTCTCTGAGCTGAGTGCTTTTATCCTAGAGCATTCCATGTCGAAGGTGGACTTGCGTGTAGCCCAGAACTTCGACCACTCATAAAATCGCCCTTACTTTCCTCCTCGCCCCTCTTTTTTCCCTAGCAAATGTTTTTTCTCGTTATGGATGAGTTAATTTTGGGAGGGAAAAGGAGAGACATTTATTAAATCGGACAACTGCTCACGCTTTAGTGGACAAAACAAAAAAGGAGTGCTTTTTTTACAGCCTTAGGGATTATAGGCCAGCGGCAAGCAATTTTCAATGCTCTAAGGCGAAACGTGATGAAGGCTTGGGGAAGTGATGTTGCTGACATCGAAAAGTGTACTTTAACGTTCCACACCACAGTATTGTGTGTCGTGCCATGCCGACGTCGTTTAGAAGCACAGCACAACACACCACAACGCACCCTAGCCCAGCCCCAATCCGATTTGCGCTGCAGCGCTTGTCAAACGCCTTCCGTTGCTCTCATTGGTTCGACTAGTTGGCGCACACGCCACGCTATCAAGGAGTCCTCGGACCTAGAACATGTGCGTGTATTAAGATGCGCTACTGCCCTCCTGTAAGTCAATCTTCTGCCATTGCTACAGTGGTTTTTTGTCTTATATCAACCCCCCAATTCCATCCCTCCCACTGAGATTACCATTACACACTTGTTTCGTAACCGGCGCTGCATTGTTTCTGGCACCAAAGTCAGGTAGGTTTGCTGACCCAGTACTCGGAGAGGCCTGGTAGTGTGGCCTCGCCACGATGTTGAGGCATTACAAAGTCCAGGTCCGGTACTCCGCAGCACCGATGCTGGCTTAAGCCGTTTTGCACTCCACTTGGTCTTTTAGCTCCCTTTGCAAATCGTGCTTTCTAAAAGGAGAGCATAGAAGAAGGGCGACCTCCGGAACGAAGGCGCATTCACTCTCAACCACTTTATGGGTACAAATTGGTGCGGAAGTCTGGTTTAAGGTTAAATCATCACCTCGCGTTACAGTGTAAGCAGACATTTGGCTGGTCATCTACCTATTGTTGACGTCATGGCGTCTGGCTCCATTCAAATGCAATTAAGTACTTGTTCTTCTCTCTTAAGAGATCCTTGTTTCAAAAATTGTACGTATTTTATTGTGAAAAAGACTGTGAGCACAAACAAAGAGGACAATTTGTGGAGGAAAAAAAAATGAGCTACCTTCAATTTGTGTACGACGGTTCCTTCACTTGGCTGGTCTCTTCTTCCCCTCCCCCCGGTTTGTCGCGTTTTATGTTCACTCAGCTTAGTTCACGCATGCTGGATTGACATGTTTAAGCGAACGGACGAATGACTCAGAGGACATTGAAAACAAAGCCATACAACTTTGATCGCCTTTGTTTTGGGCGTCACGACACTCAGACACCCTTGAGCCTCCTGTTGGACCGATTATTGATTTTTCGTGTAGTAAAGAGATGAGCTTTTTGAAGCCTCTCCTGTTCGTATTTTTGAAGGAGGAGGTAGAGACGACCTTCCACTTCCCCCTGCTCCTTCTGTCATACGTGGTGATAGCGTTTTATGCGTGTGTGTGTGTGTGTGCATGTGCTTTATGTTTATTTTTGACAATGCGTGCCACTCCGCGTCATACCACGCGTGCATGGCGTGTGTAGTTGCCCTGGTAGTGAAATTATGGTTTCTGTTGGTGGACCATCCCAAGATAAATAGGCTGTCACTCGGGGCCGTATAATGTGCACACTGGGTTGCAGATTTTTGTGTCCCAAAGTTCACAGAATAGATATCCCCTCCATCTCTCTCTCTCACACACACAAGGAAATTCTAAACACGAAACACACAAAGAGCAGAGATGTGAAAAAATTGGGCTGTGAGAAAAGATGATGGAAGGCCGATCCTTCCAACCAATTTTACTTGTCCAAAAATCGACTTGTTCGGCTGTTCTCCCTCACCAACCGGCCTTCAGTTGTGCGACTACGGCCAAAGGTCCTTTCCACTTGTGGAAAGCATGCGCTGAGCTCTTTGTGCGGTTACACGAACTGATTGTTCGTTTCGCCTTCTCCTTTGTAGATGCGCCATCTAGAATAGTAACAATTACTCAAAGCCGCTCTTCATTATCACCACCTCCTCCATCGTCCTGAAGTCCACACAGAAGTCTTTCAATTAATTAAAGTCAGCAAAACGGCGGAACTATCAGATTGCTATCAATCACCTCACCACTACCAGGCCCCCCAACTGGCCTGTTGGCCAGCGGCCTTGGATGGTGGGTCAATAAACGCGAGTCCACAGGCTGGTGCGGCCATCTACAGCCCCTACCTAGCGGCCCCGGCTGCTGCGGCAGCTGCAAGGGTGGGCACACCCGCCATGACAAGCATGGGCAGCCCCACGGAGGTGCATCAGGTGTTGGCGGCTTTAGCGGCTGCCACGGCTGCGGCTACTGCATCACCGGGCACCATGAAGGATTCACGATGGCTCACACTGGAGGTGTGTCGTCAATACCAGCGGAAAATGTGCTCCAGGGATGAAAATGAATGCAAGTTCGCCCACCCACCTCCACATGTGGATGTACAAAATGGACGCGTTATTTGTTGCTACGATTCCATCAAGGTAGGTATCGTTTCCTTTCTGCCGAAGTTCTTCCACTCTCGTGCTGTAACACTTGATATATCCTGTTGGGGAATTTGAGTCCTGGTCAAACCCAGCAAAGTAATTTTCCTGCATTCGAGAAGTTCATGCAGAAGCTATGACAACAGACGTGATGATAATCAAGTGTCTTGATTTACGACTATCTGGCATGCTAAAAATTGGCACTTTTCGTGCCTGAGATCGCATTAAGGCAAGTGCAGAACTCAAACGTGTGGTAGACTCCCAGCTTGTAACCTGACCCCATCTCTAACCGTGCCCCCACGGAGTTCACAAAACGTAGGGTTTTCGCTTTCACAGTCCCTTTGCAAACCCGTGGCCAAATTGCTGTTTGAGGGCGGACACATCACCAAGACAACAAAAATAACAATGACTGGGACAATCGAGTAGTTCTGAGCCTCTGTGTGAATTTTCTTTTTGCTTGTTTGCCTTATTGGTTGGAAATGCATCTCGAGGGTTCTTCCTTTAAATTTATAAAAAATTCTATTTACCAAGTTACCCCTTTTAATGCACCAATGTCATCTTGTGAATGGAGTGAGGCAAAAAGTTTGCTAGGCTTTGGCATGCCAGGTCAAATTGTCGTTGCTTTAGGCGCAAAGATTTGGAGTTGAGTGAGAGTGGGTAGGAGTCGTGCATGCCTACGAGTTCTCCCTTCTCAAAAAAATGACTTTTTTAAGTCGTTGGCTTCCACGACTGCTCTTATCGCGGAGCCAAGTTTGTGCCTACATCGCAGAGGTGTTAAACCGGGTTGAGTACATTCACTTCGAATCGCGAAGGCTTTGCCATACCTCCGTGTTGAGTAATTACAACGAGCTTCACCATTTCCCCGTTTCGCATCATTCACTTCTCTCTCAATTGGTGCACAGGAGCAGTTAGAAGAGCACCTTGTGGTTTTCGAAACGATGACGACAGACCTTCGATCGCGCTATAGGTTGACGCAAGTGAGGCGTGGAAATGCAGAACTGTCAAGTGGTAGCACAAGCCGCTCTCAATTCCACCTTTTTTCGCCTCCCCGGAATGTGTGCACATGCTTGTGTGTGTGTGTGTGTGCATGTGCGCGTCAGGATTACTCATGTCTGGTGAAACAATGCCTTGCCAGGGAGTCAGGACCCTAGTCGTATCCCCCCCCCCTCCCCCACAGACCCGACTTGTGTGTGTGTTTATGATGGGTGTGGGGATTGAAATAGGCTTAGTCACCCTTCCTCCACCCGCCTTTGTCCCTGCAAGGGGCGCCAACTGAGCGCCCCGTTTACCGCTCTCTCTCTCTCTCTGTCACCCCTTGGTGGTCATTTGTTATGCCTGCCATTGTCAAATTAAAGCCGCTGGAAATCGATTGGTGTTTGACCAGTCTTGTTTACGCCCAATTGGCAAATACACAGATGCATCGTCTGTGCGAACTGCCTTCCTGTAAATAGGGGGATGTTTGATCAGAATTGACTTCCAAGTGAAGGCTAAAGGTCAATAAATAATGTGGTTTTTTATGCTGTCTGGAGGAGTAGCCAATTGGATAGTGTGGAGTGCACGGTTCGTTCCCACCTCACTGGCACAAGCCACGTTTTCATTGCTGAGTTAATCCACTGCTCTTGCTTTCTCACGTGGGGATCACACTCATAAGCACACCCACCACCCATCTGAGTTCTTTTTTATACCGAGAAAGGAGATAGCGAAGGAAGTAGGGCATGTCAAATCGCCTATTCTTGCGGTGTTTTGTTCTAAGTTATTTAACGAGGGCGCTATTAGTTGCTATCGCAACTGGTCGGAGGTGGAGTTAAGTACATTTTGTTCAGGAAAAATATGAGAAACAAATCTTCTGATGGTTAATTTTCGTAAGCACATTGGATAGTCTCAAGACTGAGCTACTTGGTGAGTAACTGCTTGTGATTTTTGGAATCCTTCTAGCGAGCATTTTCCCTCCCTGACGCTTAAATGCTTGGCTGAGTCATCTGTTGAAAGGGTGTTTAATCTTTGCCTTCTGAGCTCCCCTGACTTTCTTTCCCAAAAAAGGAGAGTTCCGTGCTATGTTGAATGGAGAAATGAATGTGTAAGCGTGAGTGTCGCCTGCTGCCCTGTTTTTGTTTCCTCTGCTAAGGCTTAATTCAACCCACTGAAGGCTGTGCATCTGTGTAAAGGTCAACTCTACTAATGCAGGGTCCAGCTTCAATTTGTCCACTTGGAAAATGTCAGCGTGGAAACACAACGATGCCCTTATAGAATACGCCACTTTAGTCATTCTTCCTCTTTGCCCCACTTTCAACTCCTATTGGGCCATCTACCTCGATTGCTTGGGTTACTGGCGCATCGAACAGTTGAGTGGTTCACCATAACACTGACTTAATCGGTGACCAGACGGTGCATTCAAAGCACTCGGTTTTCTCTTCCTGTTGTCCTTTATGTGGATCTAGGAGGTTCCGAGTTAACGAAAGTAAGCACCAAGGGTACTACTGGGTGTTTGCTTTAGTTTACCCTCCTACTTTGCTCTTTTCTCTTCCCATGGCATGGTTACGTACGGTTTCTGTACTTGGCAGACCTTTTTAATTAGCTAACGTCTTCTCTCACCCCATTTGGGGCTCCGGTGCTTTGGAATAGGTAGGTCTGCGAAGTTGGGGATCCAGGTACAAACAGGGTGGCACGGCGGCTTGAGATTCGCGTTTATTTTGGCCCGGAGAACCTAAGATTTGGGTGCATTGTCAATCTGCATAGAAGGTGAAGAGCGGGTGCAGTTGAATAGGTGTGAGCAGAAGCCACACTCTTTGTGATTGGTTGAGTCTACGACACGACCCAGACAATCGAATGTTGTCCTACTAAACTGCTGTTGTTTGTGTATGGAGAAACCATTCTGACGACCTCGTACTTCTCCTCCACCCAATGATTGCGATAACATCTCAAATTTATGTTCCCATGCCCTCTCTCACGCGCACATACGAACGAGTGCTCGAACCAGAGGGGCGAGAGGCGGGCATAGCGAGGGAATGCATTTGTGCGGGCGTTTGATGTCATAGTGAAACATCAAAAACTCAGCACAGCTATTATATGTGTCCGCTATTATATCCCTCTCGCACCGCCTACCACAAAAATCATGAACAATGCCTACATCTGATGGGGTAGGGAGGGCGGGAGGCTGAATAGTCGCCTGTCATTCAATTCTCCCTTCCCCTCCTCCATCCCTCATTTGACGTTTCAGGCATTTTAGTGTATCACTAGGGCACTTTCAGTACACTTTATTAACTCAGGATACCCATTGTCAAAGATCTTGCCATTAATGCAGCTCACTTTGACGGTGCTTCCCAACTATGCCTCGACTGTCTCTCCATAGACCTGAATTGAATTCGTAATGCCTCCTGACGAATCGTTTTTTTTTTAAATAAATCCATCTGGTCGTGCAAAATCACCTGTCGCCCTAAAGTCTTTGTATTTCTTTAGCACCAGATTTTGACGGCTCTTATTGTCTGGGGATGGAGAATGCAAAAAAAGTTCCCTACAAATCGTTCAAATTGGTTGAAGATGTAGTTACAAACGTGAGTAAATTGACTTCAATGCTTAATTATTCATGGAGTGAGGTGTTTTGGCGTTTTGACTCCGATCTCTGGGAAAAGCGATGGATAACCTTGACAAGCTGTAATGCTAGAGATTAAAGCGACTCCTTTTTTTCCAAACCTCATCAAGAGGGAAGGGATGTTGGCAGCGACCTCGACTTTGACCTTTGCAACGAGTTTAAGCGGCAGCCCTCAAAGCTCACTCCATCCTTTTGATCAACTTTGAGGGCTCTGTCTTGTCTGCCTTGGCTGTTGTGGATGCTGGATGCCTTGAACGGGCTTGTGTGGGTTCCACTCGTTCCAATATCCCCATTATTATCATGGTGTCAGTTTCACTGTTGGGTGAGGGTCTCACGAATGTCCTGCTTTTGGATTGGTTTTCGGCTGTGATTTCCATATTCTACGCAACACTTACGCACACCTCACCCCCTTCCACACCAAAATTTGGCAGAATTACCTCTCGTTATGCGGCACCGATTTGTCATTTACTGAAATTCAGCGAGGCATGCAGTCAGGTGTCTGGAGGACTAGGACGGAGAGTGAGCATCCTCCACCTACTTCAGGTTTGGGCAACCCTCAATTTGTTTCATCATCCTACAGAGTAGCGTTTTTAATAAAGGGTGCGAATGGTGCAGTAGTTGGTTGTTGCCTTTTTTGCGATGGAGCGTAAAATAACGACTTTTTATGCTAATGAAGAGGAAAAAAAAGGCACAGCTACTTTCACGGCGCGGAGTTGCCTGGTTTTTTGCCACTCGTTTTCCACTTAAAATTAAAATTCGGAACGTGCGTATGTGTGTGCTGTTGCATGTAAAATGGATAACTTGTATCCTCGCCGGCAGAAGCAGCGAACAGGCGGACGGACCGACACACGCAACGAGTGGGGACACAAAATTGGCTGATGAATGGTTTAGACATCGTGTACTGTACAGTCATGGTTTCTCTGACTGACCCCACGCTCAATCACCCTGTTCCAACTCCTAATTCGCCAGTTCCGAAGTGGAGGCGCACATGCTGATGACTTATCTCGGGCGGTTCCACTCCATCCTGTTTACCGCACATTTTTGAATGTCGATAGGCTTCATAAAGGCTTTTTTTAAACAGTCGAAATGTTGGGTGTGCATTGACTCCGGTATTCGTGCGCTGCAAGAGAAGCGTGTGTCGCGGAGGTTGATGCCGCTTTTCCGAGCAAATGGAGTTAGTCGAACCATTCACCACTTTTGTCTCGTCAATGGCCCTCAGGTGGGGCAAAAAAGTGTACAGGGCGAGAGGAGGACTCTGCATCCGACTTACTCAACAAAAGCATTCTAACGTTTTTAAAAACTCACTGGCAGAGTGAACTTAATTTTTAAGCTGTTAGAGGAAGGCTAATTGCGTATTTGTGGGTGTTTGTGTGTATATCCGAACACACCATAATCGCTTGACAAGCTAAGTGACAGGTTAGATGGAGGAGTGATTTTGCCTCAGCACAATGCTGCATTCTTACTTTTATTTAGTAGAATTGACTGGTTTATGAAATATGCTAAGAGGAGGATGGGATTTTTACTCACACACGCTCATCCACACACTTTCCCTCCCTTGCCATTTACTCATCCCACCTCCGATTTGCCGACGTTGTTGTCGCTATTTTTGGTCACTTTTGCACTGGCCGAAGACAATACCAGCCACAATATGTTTGAGCTATTGTGGAGAGAACTTCGCATAATGAAATTTTAATTGTTTGAGAGTGAGAGTGATTTGTTTTGCAGGTGGTGGACTCACAGACCAATAGAATGAGAGCTGTAAAAAAAAGAGAGGCTATTTCCAAAACCTCTCTCCAGCTAGCTAGCTAGCTAGCCAGCATGGGTGATAAAATAGACCCTGCCTCTATTTCGCTCGCTCTCTCTCTCTCTCTCTCTCGCCTGTCCTGCCGACTGATGGCCTTTGAAGTTTCGTTCATTTGGTAGAGAAAAAAGAATACACATTTTGAAAAGGCGATGATTTATTTAATGCCCCCCCCCTCCCCACCCAACTCAGAAAGCATCTATTCAACTGAGGACGTTCTTTATTAGCGTTATTATTGTTATTATTTTTTCACCGAGCTGGTGATGCTTACATTTCCACACACAGTAAAATGGTGTGATTTTTATCTTTCCATTATGTGTGCAACTCTGCCTCTGCATGTGTGGACAAAACACATTAAAGGTGACGTAAATTATCGGGCGAATAAAAAAGCCTCCATGGAATTGTCCAGGCGTTCTCGCTTCACCAATCATTTTTGGCTCCAACCAGGGAGAAGGAGGATAACAACACAATGTGAAAGAGACAAGGAGGGGAAGAGGAGAAGTAGGGCCTGACAGTAGTAGCATCATCAACAGAGGCAGCTTTTTTTAGTGAATAAATTATAATGGCGTCAAGGCCGCAACAGTTGTGTTGTCAGTCCTGTGTGTGTGTAGCTCATGTCTGGCTGCGTGCGTTGCCCACCTTTTTTCCTCCCCTTTATAGTATCTGGATAAATTAAATTTTGGTCAGATTAAATTCCATCGCTGCGTAGAAGCGTGTAAAACTCCAATGATTTTATAATTTATCGAGAAAATGGCGGGGGTGGGTGGAGGGAGGGAGGGAGGGAGGGAGGGGGGGGAACGTGTGTGCCCGAGTTGCCTCCATCACCACCTGTATGATTGGTCAGTTAGGCGTTCAGGCAACAAAATTGGGAAAAGGGAAATTTTTTTTTAAATCATGATGGGTACTAATAGATCCCCCAGAAGGTGATTGACTGGCGCTTTCTGCACTCTTGCTTATTTTGGTTTTCAAGAAAAGGAAAAAAATAAAAAAAAAGGGGGGACAAGCAACAGTCGGTACAACCGGCGTGGCTTTCTATCACAAAAGCTATTTTGGTCTCACTTTTTCATTCACAGCGGTGCTAATGCAATAATACCTGCCGGAAGGAAGTCACTCTACTTCTAAATAAACTGAACAAACAACACCATAGATAAGATCTGCCCTCTTGCTTTTTTTTTTCTCTATTTTCTACTCAGAAGTTGCATTTTGATACCCTCCCAGGGGTGTGCTTTATCTCTTTCTTCAATTACCATAAAATGGACGTTTTGTTGTTAATAGCATTAGCGTAAATAACCTTCTTTCCGTTGAGTGCTTTTTTATTACGGGTTGCATGATGACGTTCAAGTGTCCCTCGTCCTCCGCCTCGCCCCACCCCCCCCCCAGGTCCACAAAGTGGGCGATAGTTTTGTCCACACATTTGCCCATATAAAATGCGTTCGCATCAAATAGCGTCGATGGTGTCCTGTTCTCGTGTGAAAGAAAGAAGGAGTCCACTCCCTCTCCCACCATTTGAAGATGAGGCTTAATTATTTTAGGCGCTGTTTTCTAATGGAAAATTTGTCAGGCGTAGATGCTGTGTGTGTAGGCGTTGATTAGTGGTTTAGGCCCAACGGCAAGTCATTTCAAGAGTGCTCAAGTGGACTACGCCTTGCCCTTTGTTCGTGTGGCGCCGTATGAATTTACCTTCAGAAAAACTTTCAAATACGCCTTTCTCTATCCATGCGATGGAAGTAATTGGATGGGCGGAGAGGGAGGCCCGGAGAGAGTGCTATTGCGAATTGGGAGTTCGCTGTTACCAGCACAGGTGATGCCTGTTGGAGACATGCGGAATGAGGAGTCAAGTCTAATCCTTAGCTGAGCTCTCTCGCAAGGCATGGTTACCCCGGGATCCACTTGAGAAGAAAGAATCGTTTTCTATCCCACTCGTAACGACACACTCCCTGGGGGCATTGCAGTCACGGGAAGGGACTTCTGGTCACCGTGAATATCATCTGGAGAGTTCAAAAACCGCCTCATGCTCCTTCCAAAGCCGTTGACTTCCCGACCGATGGAAGGGGAACTTGGCAAATAGGAACGGGCCACTTTTAGCGGAGATTGCTACCTCCAATCATTGTTGAATTTCCTTATCACTTGATCGTACCCACAATCTCGATTTGGCGTTGGAATGGGTAGCAGAGTAAGCCTCTTCGTTGAGTGGTACACTGTTTGCAAAAACCAAGAGTGGGATTAAGACTCGCCTTTTTCCGCCGTAGGAGGAGAAGCGGTAGATCGGATCACGAAGTAGTCCCTTAGTGGAATGGTAGTTCCAGGGTCTCCAAACTCCTTCGTGTTGTGTGTATAGGCAATATAGCCCAGAAACTCGGCTCGGCAACTACTAGTCTCCCTTTCCACAACGCAAGGTCTTTTTCACTTCCATCTTTGTTTCTACATCAAGAGCTTTTAAAGAGAGTTTTGAAAAATGCATGAAATCCACTTTAAAGGGGGAGTTTGTTCCACAAAATTACTGTCAGTTTTTCCCACTCCTGAGGTTGGATTAGTTGGGAACTCTTTTAAGGGTACAGATTTGGCCCCGGCGTAATCAAAAGGAGGCCGTTTTCGTAGTGAATTGTCCATTTTTATTAAAAAAAACTTTTAACCACCAAGTCGTAATACTGCTCCAACCTCGTCACATTAATTAGCGGGGCGAACGGCTGATAAAAAAAGTTGTCGTTTGGACACTCTCCTTTATGGCCTGTAATTTGGCACAAGAACCCGCTCTAATTAAAAGCTGTAACTGAGTTATTTTTTTCCATGTTGGGCACACTGAAGTGCATGATTTGGAGGTGTGGAAGGAGTAAAGGCCGTGGAGGGTCTAGTAGATGTGTATTTGGTGTTAGGGCGGGAGAACGCCCCCATCCCAACTCGGGGAGAGGTCAAACTCAGTGCGTGGGATGTGGGGAACCCGATCTTTAAGGCCACTTTGATTTGCTGCTTGCTGAGCTGTGACACCCATTGTAGAGTTGACGTTACTTTTACTCCAGGGCAAATGCCAACGCCGCGACCCTCCCTGCAAGTACTTTCATCCACCACAACACCTTCGTGAATTGCTTTTGCAAAATGGCCGAAATAATTTGATATTGAAGAATATGCAGCTGCAATTGTTACAACAACAATTGGCCCAAGGCGCCATGCTGCCGGGACTGTCGGCTGCACTGGCGGCGACGGCTTCAACACCCTCTGTGGCGTCACCGGGCGCTCCGGGTACGCATGGCATCGCAGGTGCGCCTCAGTGTCCCAATCCCACCTCTCCCGTCTCTTCCGCTTCCATTGGTCCCACGGTGAGTAATTTGGTGGATCCACTACCCCGTAACCATGACAACTAACTTGAATTTTATGATAGGCTTTTGTTTACTACAAGATTAAAGAGCCGTAAATCATTCTCTACGCTTGCTTCCCCTTGCTTCGAAGGCTTTTACGTGCAGTACTGAGTTTTTTTTGCCCCTCCAAATTCACCTCCGCTTTAAAAGGGATGACATGCGGTTGAGCGGAATGCTCGGGAGCTGAAATTATGGTCTTGTTGAACTTCCATCCACAATGGCGGCTTTTTTTGTACCGATGTCTATATTTGTCGAGGAGTATGAGTTAGCGGCGTGGTGAGATGCCCATCAGAATAGTGACGCGCATGAGCTACAAATGATCACCCTGTGCCTCTCCCCTTGGGAGGGAGTGGGCAGCTTGGGAACTTGCTACTGCTGTTTCGCCTAAGGGAATGCCTCATTGAGGCTACGCCCTGAAGCCATGTCGGTTTAATCAAATAGTGGCAGGAAAGCTATGATTGTCTCTTTGCATTATCCACCTTGAAGGTATGAGAGACACCACTCCACTTGCCCATCCATTCTCTTAGGTGCGAAAAGGGGGTTTTAAGGGCGACTTCACCCTCGTGGCAGGTTGGATCTCTCCAAGGCCCTCATTGACAAAGGTGACAGTAACTCTTAACCAAAAGGGACTGAGGATGTTTGGCTTTTTGCATCAAAGTATTCTGGCACAACTTTTTTCCCTCTTTTTTATGCTTTGAGTGTAGAAAGGGCGGTAATAATCTCTGCTTCCAACTGCCAGTACACGGGATCAAACGGGGTAGTAAATGCCAAAAAACCAATCTAGAGTCAATTAAAATGTGTGTGATTTATTGACATCACACACTGCCAAACGTTACTCTGTGTATTTCCACTCCAACGTGACATTTAATGCGTGTGTGTGTGCTTTGACACAGCGATCATTTTACTTGGGTTAATTTTTTCATTTTCAAGAAAAAAAATCTAAGCGTCATCCTTTGCTAATAAACAACAAATGGTAGGGAAGTTAGTTGCGAGGCGCCCTCCTTTTTCATCGTTATATGGGAGTGGAATTTTTCTTCTTCACTGGACGCTGGAGCCCTGGTAAGCCCCATTTCACTCCCTCACCCCTTTCTCTCCCTCGCGTGTCATGCAGGTGTCAAAATTACTTGAAGAGGATGTCACTGTCAATCGATGAGTGCATTTCACTTTCTACTCTGCATACATACACACAGACGTATGTATTGTGCTATGCTTTTCTAAAGTGTCTGTGTGTGCGTGCTCTGTTTGATTTGATTTGCGGTTTGAACCATATTCTACCCCTCTTGCTCTTGCGTTGATAGCACATAAATTAGAATTTCCTGGGAAATATAATGGATTGTAAGTCAGATAAGGCTTTTGCTCACATCGCGGCGTTACCCGTCACTCCATTACTCCCCTTGCTTCTTTCCCATCTAAAATTCGGAGTCAGAAGTCCTGGGAACAGGCCGGTTTAGTGTAAAAGTAGGCGATAAGTATTGTGGGCCGCGTCGATGAGTTTAGGCTCTTCAAAACGACGGGCAGGTCATGCTACTTATTGTAATTTCAGTAACCAAGCCACAGTACCAAGATAAGGTTGGCTTGAAGTGGACTTGTGAAAGGTCCTCAGGTGTTCTGCGGTTGTCTTACAAGGCCGATTAAAGATGAAATCAGGTTTTACTGACCACAAAAAGGCCATTATTGCTAAAATAGCGTGGCACGAGCACTAGATGGAGGCGCCTTTGTAATTACTTCCGGTTTCCTCTGAATCAGGAGACCTTCTCATAATCCCTTAATTTTATGTAAATTTATGCACTCAGGAAATTTACACACGTGATGCCGCAAGGCCTGAGTTCCATCGCCGTAACCCATCCTCATATGCATGACTCCGACGGTCTTGTTTTGCATTCTTGCGACAATCGCATCACCCTTAAGTTTGACCTTCTTTTGTAAATCATATCACAGAACTTTTCGCCTTAAGCTAAATAAATCCACTTCTTGCTGATCCACATAGATCTTCTGCTTTGCTGTCACGCTCCCATTCCAATCCACATGTGTCACTTATGCTTGACAAGAGGAGTGAGGTGGAATTATCATGGCGTCACATAAATATTCCGCTGAGATTGAACGCATTAAAAATGGTTCCGAAGCCGCCTAGGACATGTATCGAGTCCTGGCCTGTTAGTAGCCCTCAATTCCATTTTTTTCTTGAAATCTACCAAAAAAACTGGGCAGAATGGGGTGCGACTTTAACACGTGTGAGCAGCGCCATCAGCTGAAAGAACACCCCGAGCTGGAAGAACCTAGACGACCCCTCACTCGGTAATGACCTTAAACGCCTTTGAGCTCGATTTGTTTTTAATTTAACTTATAGTTTTTGGTGGTGTCCAATGAAGCGATAGAAACGCCGGAGAAGCTTTTGATGGTCTGAAGTGCATAGTTGGTGATCGAAGCACCCACCCAACGCTGCAAGCATGTTAACTGTTAAAATTAAAAAAAAAAATACGCAGCCTAAAGAAATGTTTCGTTTGGTAAATGTTCATTTCGATGTCTTCGAAATGTCCCTCCGTCAATAGGATCTGCACTTGCTACGATAATAGAACCTTCTCTCAAAAGTGAAAAATAGGCTGTTCATTTCTGTCGATTGGTAGACTTTCCAAGCAAATAAACATGCTGCTAAGCACATCCAAAAAACGGATTTTTGTTTATCTTCCTCTTTCCCCTCCCCTATCCCGCTCTCAGATCGGTGGGATGACTACACAATGCGAAGACTTCTTATTGGTCCGCCTTTGCTGTCTGCATCAGGGGTCTATCCACTCTCGTCTTATCTACAAGTAGCCTGGAAATAATGACGGCTCTTTGGCGAATACATTTGTCGCTCTCGCAGCTCTAAGTGCCTGCTGGCATAAATCATGCGCCTAGCACAACCCAACTGATAAATTATGCATTTTAATTGAAAGCGAGGGAGAGAAACTGGCCTTACGATCCACGAATTTTCGCCAAAGTCATGTGTTGTCGTTTCAGGGAAAGCTTATTTACCCGCCCGCGCCTTCATTGAATCTAACTCCTCAAGGCATGGCAACAACCTACTCATTATTGGTGAGTAGTATGTACCATACCCGCTGCCCTGATCGGACTAGTCACTTGCATGAGCACAAATCTTCATAATTATTTATGTGGTTAGGAAGCAGTATGCATGTCCAATATCGCACACTATTCTGCTTCGGTGACAGCTTTAAACGAGCTTCACTTTGGGTCTCCATGTCGTACAATGCTTCATTATTTTTTTCGTAATAAGAACCAAATCAATGTTTGTTAATTACTAACCATATACAGAATAAATGTAGCTTGATTAGAGCTTTAGCAAGGCTTTAGAAAGTTTGCTTTATGAAGACAATCTTGTTGTCTGCGTCATTTTCATTTGATATAAAACCACATTTTTTGTTCCATCTACCTGTTATTCATTCTTTCATTCGATCACTCCCTTGCTTGCTTGTCATGCTCACAACTTCTACTACTACTAAAAAACTATGGGCTTTCTCTTTTCTGTTTGTTTGTTTGCTTTCCTCGCACATTCTGCATGCTGGCAAATAGTTACCACAGCCAACGCCACCGCCACCACCATCACAACCACCCTCAGCCACTGTTCCAACACCAGCCATTGCGGCAGCAGCAGCTGCGCTTGCAGCAGCCAATCTGGATGCCTCGTCCGCTCAACAGCTAGCCCAAATATTCCCATCGCCGAAGACAGTTCTAGTGAATCCACTGTGTACGAGCCTCTACCCTCAAGCGCAGACAACGTCGCCGACAACGTCGCGAAAACGACCAGCGGCCTGTGTGAACGATGCAGCCTCGGCGGTGTACGCACCTCTCTTTTCAGCGCCCCCGGTGCTCGCCTACGGTCCGCAAATTGATTCGACCGCCTACCACCTGGGGGCTCAGCCCGTTAGCGCGGCTAATCCATTGGTTGGTAGCAGTGCTCAGTCCTCATTTTTTCCCTCCCTCCACTCACTCACTCATTTGGGCTTTTCTGCCTCTGTTTTTGTGTTGGTGTGCCGTTTGTGATCGCCATGCACACTGCTCCTCAGCTTGTACACGCTGCATGCATACCGTTGCCTGCACGCGCTTTAAGTTGTCTCACTAACTAGTCGTCTAACTCCATTCTTCATAACCCCTCTCAGGGGAAGAGTTAGGGCCTTGCATCGTTTAGGATTGCAGTTTTTTGGCCACTCAGTGGTCATCCATTGGTTTGGATGGCATTGAAGACTCGAGACTTTACAAGTGGGCAGAATTCTATTAATTCCAGTTAGGGCTTTAGAACTTGTTATGGGTTACGATCATTCAGGGCTCCGTCACAATGTCGATTTGAACGTCTCCTACAATGTCTACAGGTTCTCCTTCATTGGTAGCTTCGATTAAGATTTTAATTCCTTCCTTTACTTAGAAACTTATTGTAGGCACTCCTTTAAAGCAACTAGCCTAAGCGTGGATGCCGCTTTTGATTGACACTTGTTTCCATCTTGAATGAAGGGTTAAGGGAAAGCAGGTATAAAAAACAGCGAAGAGCTTAGGCCAACCTGCCTTCATTTGATTGGTAGGATGTAGGGTAAGTGGATGAATTTGGTGCCTTAACAGGGAGTAGGCCTGTCACCATACCTAACGCCGACTCAGCTCAATTCAATGGCAGCGGCAGCAGCTACAGCAGCGGCACTGAAGTCGGTACCACCGACGGTCTCATTGGCCAATGGGGGTGGCGCGGGTGCTGGAGGGCTGTCTGCTGCACATCTGGCGGCGATGGCGGCAGCCGCCACCGCTGCTGCTGCAGCGAACGCCTCAGCGGTTGCTCCATTAGCCGCTCCAGCCACTCCGGCAAAGCGACCAGCACTGGCGGATGCAAAATCGGGTCTACCGATGTTTGATTATGGGCAGGGTCTCTACGCACTGCAGACGCAGGCGCAAGCGCAGCTAGTAGGAGCTAAAAATCTTCAACCACCACCACCGCCATCACAGTCACAGTCGCCTCAGCAACCCCCACAAAAGTCGTCAACTTCCACCCCCGTCGCTACCACCGGCGTCAATGTTGGAGGTGTTGTGGCCCAGGAGAACGGTGTTGGTGGACAGGAGAATGGAGTGCCAAGTGAGGTGGAGACGCAGAAAGCTCAGGTCGCTGCCGTTGGACAATTCTATCCTGAAACGTGTGAGTCTATTCCGTGCTCCTGGTTTGAAGTCGCAATATCTGACACGCATTATTAGGTCTTCTCAAAGGAACAGTAAATTCTACATTGGTGTAAAAACAATTCATTTTAGCTTATCGTCCATTCATTCATTTTAGACATTGAAATTCCGCCATACGGTTACCCATAGTCGTTCTTCGCCTTGTGCCATGCAAACAGGCAAAAGAACTCGAAGACACCGAAACCAAAAATCAACCCAACTTTCAGTTGCCCTGACTAGTCTCGCCTCTCTCTCTAATCTCTCTTCTTCCATCACCACCACAACTAAAAGAACAAAAACAAAAACTTTTTGTCATTTTGCCCACACTGTTTGGTGTTCTCCTCTCCTCTCCTCTCCCCTCCCCTCCCCTCCCCTCTTCTCCCTTCCCTCCTTATTTGTCTGTGTGCCTTACAAGCAATGCCAAATATTAATCCTTGGGCACTTAAATCTCCTTAGTGAAATTCAACATTTTGTGTTCACCCTCCTCTTCTTCTCTTTTTCAGTTCTCCTTTCGCCCACCTCCGTACAGCAACACCATCACTACCAACAACAAAGTTGTGGCAATGATAAATTTTGTAATGAGGTGTGCACGTAAGTTTAAAAATGCACACACTTATGCATGGTGTGTTGACACATCCCCCCCCTCTCTCTCCCTCCCTCCCCTGACCCGCCTTCTTTTTGTCCTCACACTCTTGTATAGCCCGTCTCAGGTCTCCTCCCTGTGACCTGCGCCTATTTATAGCATCCACTGTTCCCCTTCAATTTGATCAGGACTATTTTTTAAAAGTCGATCCATTTTATCAGGAAATAGACTTGACTCGGGTATAGAAGCATCTACACCTCCATTTCATTCATCTCTCGATTTGTGGAGCACACGAGACTGGGTTTTTTTCTTCCCCCCCTCCTTTCCCATCCTCTCCTCCCTTTTGATTAGGTTTTCTATCGACCGAATGGTCCACTGTTTTTTTGGTTTCTTGGTGCATCTCAAATAAAAGTAAACAAAAAAAAAAAACAATTTGGGAAGAGGTTCGCCTTTCATACGCTCTCCCTTGCGACATGGAGGAAAGTCATTGAAGCTTCCCCTCCCCCCCGCCTCCCCCCGCCGCCCTCCTTTTCTTTTACTACATGACGAAAGTGTGTGTGTGTCTGTGTTTGATGACTTGACACACAAAATGTGCCTCTCCCTTGTGTTACACTCATCAACTCATTCATACAGGCAACAAGTAAAAGGGGAAAGTATGAGTATACAAACAAATCTTCCATCTGACCGTCACACGTCCACTCCACCGTCTCTCCCCTCCTCTGCTTCCCCTCCCACCCTTCGTAAAGCCCTTATTTCTGTTACCCGCCAAATTTAAACTTATAAAAATAAATAAAAAAGAGGACGTTTGGAGGTTGGTGATAATTTCTCTCGCAATTGGCCAAGTTGGAAAGTTGAGAATTCGATTTGCTGGGGGATCACGCTGCGCATGCATCGCTGAAGTCAGGATTTGGACTGATGCAGGTCTGTGACGTTCCACTACTGGAGGCTGAGTGCGAGGGTGCTTGTGCCGCTACGAGACTGGTTTAACGTGTAAACGCTCGAAAGTGTGGTTGAAGTCTTCTAAGCAATCTGCCCAGTCCTTGGATGCGCATTGGGTGCTCGGAACGTATGCGCCTAAGCCAGATTTCCACCACCGGGAGCCTGGACGATCTAGCGCCGTATTGCACCGAGCTTGAAGTCTGCAGTGGGAGCCTCCACACCGAACGCTGTTGGATACATAGAACACATTGTTGATGAGTTCAGCAAATGGCACTGCCCCACGGGAGGACACATTGAGCGGTCTTTCGAAGCTGCACCAGTTCCACGTAGGCACTCTCTATAGAGATCAGCGATTGAAAATGTGCCAGTTGAGCATGCTTCTGGGATATGGGCTTAGAAAGTTGGTTTATGCAGAGTCACTGCTTCTCCACTTTAAGATGAGTTGGAAATAATGCATCCAGGCAAGTGAGTGTCATTTTTATGGGCACAAAAGTGTCAAGAAGGCATAAAATACACCCGTTCCGGAACACTGAACATCCTTGAGGCATGCAAGTCAGGCAACTCCCCGCAAGGCAGTACTCAAGTAGGAAGCGAATGGTGTATCCATCAAAAAGAAGTTAGGATGATTCATCGCCGTAAAGAATCTTACATCTTTTCCCGCTTGGTGAGAGATATTTGCAAAACTTTTAGCTTTACTTAACGGGTTACGTTAGAATGCCTAGAAATGGGCAAGAAGATTTTTGGCATCCACGGCCTAGTCATCACGATGCTGTACTGCGGCTCTTCGTATTGGACGAGACCGTGGAATGTGAAAATTGAATTGGGGGGGGGGGGGGGAATGACCAAATTTTGGTGAAGAATTTTAGCCAGTCTCCGCATAAACGGCCAAACTTCTCATCAAAGTTCTTGAAACAAAGAATTGGTACTAAAATGGGCTATTAATTAGTCGTTCTGGTGCAAAGGTTTGCTCATTCACTTTACCAAGACCGCGTGGCGATTAAACCACGGAGTGATGCTGTGGCAAGGGTAGGATCGTTGGGGCATTCAGGGACTCAGCTATAGACTGGTGACTTGCGGTCATTTTTGCATGAATAGGCCATTTTGGCGGGAAACGATCGATGTATTGGAACCCAATGGCGGAGTGAAGGCCAGTGACACGTGAAAAGGCACAGAACCCTTAACCGATGTTACCATTACTACTGTAGTGTTTTGTTTGTTTGGACTGTTGGTTGGTCCGACACATTAGTGGCGGCCACCTTGAAGCTGGATATGTGGGCTGGCCTGTCGGCCATGCCAGCAGTTTCCTTCCTTTCCGTCTAGAATACTAGGATTCTGACCTACACCCGGCCTCCTCTCCGTTTTTTAGGGATGCTCGGGGCGCTACAACCACTGTAGTGGTTCAATTGTTTGGATTGTTGGTCGGCCTTCTACATAGGGGACTGATACCTTGAACTTAGCTGCGTAGACTGGCTTCTCGGCCATGTAAACAGCTTCTTTCCTTCCTAATTGAATGCATGTATTCTGTTCTATACTTAGCCTTCCTTCAACTACTAATAATGCTCGGTATGCTACAGCCACAACTCTCTGTACTCTCCTATTACCGTTGTCAAATATAAGATGCCATTGCCAAATCAGCCTACTCGTTAAACGGCATAAAAGCGGAGCTGGAACAGATAAATATAGAAAGTGCCGCACAATTGTTCTTCGGGAAAATTATGCTTGTACTCCAGGTCATTGAAATTGGGTCAGAGCATTTTAATGACATAGTAAATCAGGAGCTTTTTTGAAGGGATTTAGGTCAAAATGTGCATCAGGCAATATGGAACTAATGCAATGCGTCAAAACCGCTCAAACTACCTTGAAATTATGCTTAGACAAGTTAAACGTCAGCGGCATAACCAAGAAATGGCACAAGTAATCAAGGGGACAAAAATGCTAAGTGTCTCTTTCAAATGTAAAAATGACAGCTCGATTAACTAAATTTCAATGAGGATAGTTCTTTAGCGTTACAAGCCAAATTGGGAGCTTTATAATTGCAAAACCCATAAGATGCGCATCACAGTGCAATGAAAGGGCTAGTGTATTTTACGCTTCCTATTCATTTGGTTGGGTTCGTAAAAGAATTTTCAAGGTCTACTCTTTGCGACGATTGGCTCCAAGCATCTATTTCGATGTTGGGGCGTGCGAATAGCCGTCCCAGTGTCGTCGCATCGTTGCTCCCGTTAATAGCATATTCTTAAAAGCTGTTTGTATTTAACTCGAATATCATATTGTTTCCGTCGAATTGCCAATTCACGACCGTTCAGAATTGACGAATGGGAGTTCCGGCCTTTTTTCGATGGCTCAGCCAGAAATACCCCTCAATTGTTGCTCATTGCGTTGAAAAACGTGGTCGCGTTATAGACGAGGAAGGCCACAGGGAGCCTATAGATATTCTCGGACCTAATCCAAATGGTGAAGAATTCGATAATCTTTATCTTGACATGAACGGTATAATTCACCCCTGCACTCACCCTGAGAACAAACCGCCACCCAAGACTGAGGGGGAGATGTTTGTGGCCATTTTCGAGTATATTGACCGCATCTTCGCAGTAGTTAGGCCGCGACGTCTGCTCTACATGGCTATTGATGGGGTGGCACCGCGTGCCAAAATGAATCAGCAGCGTTCTCGTCGTTTCCGCGCGGCCAAAGAATCGCACGATAAGGAGTTGACAGTCGAACGTCTCCGTGCGGAGCTCATGGCCAAGGGAGCAAAATTACCGCCTCCGAAAAGCTCTACAGAGCATTTTGACTCAAACTGCATCACTCCAGGTACACCATTTATGGAAAGGCTGGCTTTGGCTCTGCAGTACTACGTCTATGAACGTCTGAATTCGCATCCTGCCTGGCGTGAAATTCAGGTAATTTTAAGCGACTCAAATGCACCGGGTGAAGGAGAGCACAAGATTATGGATTTTATTCGGCGTCAGCGACAAGCACCTACTCACGACCCTAATACACGTCACTGTTTGTGCGGTGCAGATGCGGATTTGATCATGTTGGGGTTGGCTACACACGAGCCACATTTCACAATCATCAGGGAGGAGTTTAAACCCAATCAGCCGAAACCGTGTGCTCTTTGTGGACAGTATGGACATGAGATGGAGGATTGTGTCGGTGCACCTAGCGAAAATTTCGATCGACCCCCACCTCCCCCTGGAACTGAAGTGGTATGTGACCTGTAGTTTATAGCCCTTGAGAGGTGCCTTTGATTATCCATCATTCTGGGACCATTTAATTGAATTTTTTTCATGGTTCATTTACACTTGAATTCGTAGGTTAAGGATTGATTGAGATATAAGCACCATACTGAGCTAGTGAACTTGGAAGCCTTCATGAAATGGTTTTTTTGTGTGCCCATCAATTAGCAATCACTAATCTAAATGGGTATGGGTTATAAATTAGAAGAATTCGTGTCGCTGGATTGAAGTGGTTCCTTTTTGAAATGCATCCACGCTTTTACAGTATTGCTTCAACTAATTAATGTTAATAGTTAAGCTGATTATTTCCTAGTACTTCTGCTGTTTGGGCCTTTGGTGTTGCTTATTTTTCAGCACATTATAGTATTGTAAAACGAACTGAATATAATTTTACTTTTTAATAATCAACTACTTCGTTTCTGGATTATCCTTTTTTGGTTAAGTGTGACGCTAGTTCATCAGCTCTGATATTTTTCAGATCGGCTATTTTGGACTAGGAGGGGTGTGCTGTACCATGAAAAGCTGTTTGTCCGCTCTGTAGGAGTTTATATTAATCAAACTGGCCATATTACGCCAGTATCTCGAGATGGAGCTACAAATGCCTAATCTACCGTTCCAGTGGGACCTGGAACGTGCCATTGACGATTGGGTTTTTATGTGCTTCTTTGTGGGCAATGACTTCCTGCCCCACCTACCCAGTTTGGAGATCCGGGAGGGTGCCATCGATCGTCTGATTGACCTCTACAAGCTAACGGTCTGTGACGTGGGTGGCTGGCTCACCGATTCAGGCCGTGTTCATCTCGATCGCGTTCAAGTAGGCAAATTTGTTGCCCATGCTTATGTAAACTCAGTCCTTAGCCGTTTGTTTTACCAGCCTCAATGCTTTGGATCTCTGATGGCTTTGACAACTGTTCACAATTCGGTTGCATCGATTTAAATTGCATCATAAATGATGCGCGTTCTCTTTATCAAATTGGTCAACCCATTTCTTACTATTGATCATGATGAAGATTCCAAAAATCTTAATAGCTTCTGCGCTACTAGTAGTAACCGACGCCTTTCTCTGCTGATTTGATCGACTGATCAATGTGTTTGAGTGTTGATGGAGGCGGTAACATTCCTTGCGGTGGAGATCATGAAACGTATCCCAGTCCACTGCAATGAACCATCTTCAAAAGCATTCAGAAGGGTTGAGAGACTAATTAACACGAGCCTATAGTTTCTTAAATTCAATTGGGAAATATTTTGGATGTAAGTAATTCAACAAGGGCATTTTGCAGAAGCCATTCTTTGGCGCTTGACGTAAAATCTGAGCCCGATAATGCTGCACTTGAATTACCTGCAAAGATTCCCATGGCCTGCACCTGAAATTGGCTATTAGTAGCGCAAAGGAAGGCTAAGAAAGTTAATAACCCTGATGGAGCTGGTATCGCCCTATCTTAAGTATTACTCCGTGGCATTATTTCCTCTCTCGACAACAGTTGATAATGACGGAGTTGGGTAAAGTGGAGGACAGGATTTTCAAGTCGCGTCGAGAGGAAGAGCTTGCTCTCAGGGACCGACGCAAACGTCAGAGGCTTGGCGACGCTGGTCGACACTCCTGGGATGCACCCTCTTCAGGCATCCTCGCACCCGCTCCAATCGGTGAGAAACCACTTTTCGGCAGCGTCAACGCAGGTGAGGTGCACGCTGCTCGGCGGCATCGTCAACCGAACGTAAAGTGGGTGGAGCAGTGTCTTCAGAACCAGGAGGCTGCAGTTTCGCTTCGTGCCATGCTCAAGTCCTCCACTTCTTCCACTCCCTCCAAAAGGCTCAAATCTCCAATCTCAAATGATGGGGAAGATGGAGACGGAAGCGGCCCACCGTCAGCCAAGAGGCCAAGGAGGGGTCTTCTTGGTGGCGTAGACGCCTCAGTGATCAAAGCAAAGGATACGACGAAGGGGGGTAGAGATGATGAGACTTTGGATGAGGACGAGCGTGCAGACCGTTGTGACGAGGTACGATTGTGGGAAGAGGGTTGGCGTACTCGCTACTACCAATCAAAGTTTGGTGTGGATCCCGCAGATGCACCCGAGTTCTGCATCAAGGTAGCGCATGAATACGTCATCGGGCTGTGCTGGGTTCTCGCCTACTATTATCAGGTGTGCCACCAATCTTCTCAATGTTTCAAATCCGCCTTCATACATTGTTTTTGTGAGGCATAAAGTACCAATCAATGCTTAAGAGCAAATTGTTGCTCACTTTACTTCCAACTAATGAGAGCTGCATATGGATTCAATAACCAAGTTAAGTTATCGTCAGAGGACCTAGAGGCTATTTGAGTATGGAAACCATATGGTGCTAGCTCTTGTGTACGTGGGTCGTGGGCGGGTGGTTAGTCTATGTGGATCGCTCTTATTTGTTTTCGTAATAAAGGACTAGTGGTGTTAAGGTGAAATCAAAAGCGTACTTCGTTGGACATGGAGGAAAGGGAGTGGTTACAGAATTTTTTTTGCTTCTTAGTGATTGGTAAAGGTTGTATTCTTTAGCGCAAGTTTATTACAGTCTGCTTAGTAGCTCTTTCAGTAGCAACGTCGAACAATCATTATCAGGCATAATGCAAGTATGTGAACCCGCCATACTTAGCTTCCATAAGTAGCAACGTCAGTAAAGGTAGGAACTCCATCTCCGGACATGTCATCAACGATGGCCTCTGCTGCGATAGCCTTCACTGTGTTCTTCATTTTCTTATTCACTGAAAGCATTGCGATTTGCAGTGTTGGCGTACCTGATGACCATTTCTTTGGCAACAGTGGAAGCTGAAACTTGAGTACCAGGCTTTTCGATAGCACGATATTTAATGGTAGGGCTTTGAACATTGTTCAAAGTAGTGGGAGAAGTAGTTCTAGCAGTTCATGCCATACCACCTCTATTACGAATGAAATATTCAGTGAAAATTGGGACCTATGCACCTCACAGCTGTCATCTACTTGTTTAAATAGCGGCATTATTCGTATGTACGGAATCTATTATGCTCTTCTACTGTTTAGGGGTGTGCGTCGTGGGATTGGTATTATCCCTATCATTACGCGCCCTTCGCAAGTGACTTTGTGAACGTGGCCTCGGTGGAGATAGGTTTCGCCAAGAAGCGTACCAAGCCCTTCCGTCCCCTTGAGCAATTGATGAGCGTTTTTCCTGCGGCTTCACGCAGCCATGTACCTCCTGCTTGGCGAGATCTTATGACCGATCCTGACTCCCCCATCATCGATTTCTATCCAACCGACTTCAAGGCAAGTTGTTATCTTAGTCTTTCGCCTCAATTTTTTACTGTTAAGAGGGGAGGGAGATCTATATTGTCCGCCATCGCTTTTGACGGATAAGCTCATTAAATTTACCTGAAAACCTGTCGAGATAATGAGGGTTTCCCTTTGAATCGGAATGTCTCAATTTGCGTGTACGCCTTTCCTTTTTTTAATTTAGACGGATTTTTGTCCAGCGATTGTGAATGACAATGGCTGTAGGGCGTAGCCTTTCATATTGGGGCGTTTCAAAATGAATGTAGGAAAAATTTGATCATGTTCATTGCGTTTATCCTTGCAGGTGGATCTGAACGGCAAGCGGTATCTGTGGATGGGTGTGGCGCTATTACCATTCGTGGACGAGGTGCGTTTGCTAAAGGCGTTGGACGAGCGACGCGGCCGGCTCACTGACGAGGAGCGTCACCGCAACCTGCGTCGTCCTGTACTCTATTTTGTACACGCCGACACACCCATTGGTCAGATGATAACCGCCCTATACAGCCCATCATCAGTCGAGTTAGCGGCAGAGAGACTGAAAAATTCAGAGAAAGGGAGTGGCGGCACTGAGTACGATGGTACCGCTCCGCCTGATGCAACGCTGATCAATGCTGCTCTGACGCAAGGTATTGCGGGTCACCTGTGGCCGGACCGCAAACATGTCTGCCTTCCTGGCCACCGGTTGCCCTCTGGGGTGCCTGGTCTCCTGCCTGACATTCCGGCAGCCCAACAGCACGCCGTCTCGGCGTACTTCGAGAATCCACCATACCCCTTTGGGCATGTCTTTCCCGCTCGTCTGCTGGACTCGGTCAGTTCTTGCTCCGTTCACAGTCACTTACCTCGGACCTATTTACACGTCGTTTCCATCAATCCTTGTTCCATTTTGTGGCTAAAGTTCGGAACCTCCAATTTGGGTGAATGGACTGCAAATGAAGGAGAGTACTCTGATGTTCTTTTTATCGGATCGTTTGAATTGGTCGAATTTTCTAACTGACGTCGCTGAAACAATTTATTTCGTCGTCCTCCTCCTCTGTTGTAATAGGTCAAAATGCCACCGAGGTGTCAGCTCTTGCCACCAACGAACCGCGGTCGTGGACGTGGTCGTGGTTTCGATGGTTCTTCCAACAGGAATAACAATGGCTGGAGTGGAGGCACGTCGTGGAGGGCTGATCAGACACCGGCTGAACGCATGATTCGTCGGTCACTGCCGGATTTCAATGAATTCCGAGCAACGAGGCAGCAGTACAGCTCCACACAACGCTTCCATCCCTACGAACAACAACAGCAGCAATACCACAGTGCTCCGACCTATCCTCCCGCCTACCCACCACCAGCGTTGTTGGATCGTTTTGCAAATCCCTACACTGCGTACCCTCACCCCGACGATGAGTTTGACTGGAATCGACGTGGTGGCAGCGGTAGATGCCCATTGTATCGTGGCGGCAGCGGAGGCCGGCGGTCGAGGCGGGGCTATTATCACTGATATAGCAGTGATAGTTGAGCTGCAGCATATTCAAGTTTTCACGCGCGTAACCGCATTGTAATATTGTAAATTTGAATTATGCACAGATTTTGACCTGTCCATAGAGTGCGGCTACTTTGTTTTCCTCCAGAACATCTAGAAGATTGGTTTACTAGACACGTTTCGCTCTAAGGTGCCTGTGTAAATTGACGCTATTGACAAATCGGTTGGTTGAAGCATTCGCATTGTCTAGTCAGGAGGTTTGAGGGCGTAAGCGAAGAATTCTGTAGTCTTGATAATCTTGAGGCAATCCTATGCTTTCATTGGGTGATTGGGCGGAGTCGTGCAGTCCATTGCACGATTCGCCTATAGTGTTGCTTCTTGTGTATGTGTTGATCCGGCATTGCTTCGAGTCGTTTTGTGTCATTTCTAAGCTAGTCGGTCCAATCTAGTGGATGTGATTTGACTTTGTCCCAGGGAATTGCGCTGTACTCGATCTTGTTCCTTTAGTCGAGAAGTGGTAGGAAAACCTACCATCGAGTGTGCCTTGAATGCTTGACTAGCTTTTAACCTCAAAAAATGAAGGAGAAGGGAATACGTCATTCATTGTCCGCAGTTTGGACCTTCTCTTAGCTATTCACCGACTGGAGGATAGAAACGGGATTTAAATGGAAGTTGCTGGAGGCAGACCATTCGATTTCAGAAGAAAAAAAGTGCGACGATCATACTACCAAGCAGGGAGGCTTATCAGGTGCTACTCCTTTGCTTATCAACCCCTCAATCTTAATTTCTCATCACGTATTTTTAATAGCCCAGGTGATAAACAAAGTTCGGATTGGGAAATAGGGAAAGAAGTGATTGCTGATCGCATGAAATGAGTTCAAAAGGCTTATTGGTGATCAGATGGGATGCTTAGGCGGTGAGTCCGGTCCTTGTACTGTGGAAATGGTGCATTGCATCAAAACAAGTGACGAATCGCAACGCCAACACGGTAGGCTTGTGCTTAAACTTGGGTGTGTTTATCATCCACAGCCTGGTTGTGAACGTGGTGTGTGTGCGCGTGTGTGTTTATTAGCTAGGTCTCCCTATCCATAGATGCATAAAATTACCGTTAAAAGACGAATTTGCGTAGATAAATCTCAAATCGGAATGGGTGTCGAGCACCAATTATGTTCATATGAAAGATGGAACATTTGAATGGGGATAGCAGTTGTGCCTCTCTGACTGCCTCCATTATAACTGCCTCCTGTGTTGCATGACTGTTCACAAACTTGGTGACAGTCTAGGTTTGTTTGCTGTTGAGCTATTGATGCTAGTGTTATTCGGAAGCTTTGTTGAGGTGCCACTTTATTATGTTTGCCTTGGTTTCAGTCCTGATGGACTCTAGCGGTAGTGGCGAGTTGGGGAGTCCATCTCCCCGTCTTTCAGTAAGTTGGACAAATGCTTACCTTTTGGATTATTCTTGTCGCCTCTTCGACAATTTCCGGTTGTTCGTGGTGCTGTTTTTGCCTTATTTCGCGATTTTAGTGGCCACGCCAATTTCGACGCCGATGCCTCCTGCTCTTCCTTTCATGCTGCGCGCATGGAATTAAAGTAGATTGAAGCTCTTTAACTCAGTTACCTTTCATATGTGGTGCTTGAACATTCATATTAAATTTCGGTGGCTGTAATACCTCTACCATTATCTATGTGTGGTGGGTTGGTGAACGCAAAAGAAGGGCCAGGGACGGTATTGTTCTACGAACCAAGCCAAGTTTAACCACCCCCTTTTTGAAAGTAAAATCGCAGCTGGAAAGCGCTATGCACAACGACTTGGTTATCTGATTTCGTGGGAAACTTATCGCAGGCAATCAAATACAATCTTAGTTTACAATGTAATACCGACACGACATTTTGAAAGATGAACTTCCAACCTTTGCACTATTGCTAAAATAGAAACTGTATAGCTTGAACCTGCTCAAAGAAACAAAGCTAGAGTGAAAAATAATTCAGGAGGTACAAAAGAAATCAGAGGTACAGGAGGGGACTCTATGAGAACAAAATTTGGTGAACAAAGCGGGTAACATAATGGTGGCTTCGGAAGCACCAAAACAGCATGCTATCTTATATCATTGTTAGCGCCTTTTAAACACTTGTGTCACTGTCATATTTTGTTAAAGCGTACCAATCACGAAGAACGCTATACGGAAAGTGTAATCTTATATCGCTCTGACAGATTATGCCCGCTTCGGAAAACTTTAATAGCCTTTTTATGATGTTTTGCTCTCTTACAAGAGACTTTGCCATAAAGTCAGTAGAATATTTGAAATAAACGATGTCCTGTCCGGCAGCATAGTGGCATGCCCCAAGATGGTACTTTGATTTATTCTATGCTCTGTTAAGTCCAAAAGCGTACTTATCGTGACTGATCTACAAACGTTTCTAGGTTTTTGCGCGGGTGTGTCACTTGAACCCCTTTTTGAACTTGTGGTAATCGCTAGTTCCGCTATGGCGCCTAATACACGTGGTAATGAAAATATGTAGACTTAATCAAATTGCATTTATTAGTCAGACGACTTTTACTTATTTCCGCAGCTTGGATTTTCCGCCATATGGTGTAGGCAAAGACGATCCGCTATATAGTTAACAGCTAGAAGCAAGTGAACAGGTTGGTTTCTACCTTTTGGCCCAAAATGCCATGCATTATTTGGAAAGAAGGATATGTCACTTACTACTGTCAAATCCATTAATTGCAATACATCAGAATTGGAATAACAAGGTGGAATAAAAGAAAACCGCATAAGTGCCTCTCAATACCACGAACTTGGTGGGAGGGAAGTAAATGCGCCTCTTGACCCGAAAAGCAGATGTTGAACAATGATTAGTGCCATTCATCGCCTCGTACCCCGGAGTCTCCAAGTTGGATGTCTTCGGTCACAGCCAGTGCGCTTACCTCAGAATTTGCACAGCTTCAACGAGTAAGCGGAACTTATGTTCTCCCTTGCTGCAACAAACGCAGTCTAATTTGTCCCATTCCATTGGCCTGCTTATTTCAAAGCCAAATAAAAAAGACTGTAACCTTTATTGCTCTTTCTAATAATGAGATGACTTCACGTGTTCTGCCACTGCACTTGTTATTTGATTAAGAGTGGCCCTGAAGTGATGAAGGCGAAAGTTAAATAGTGTAACTTTTCCAACCGATATCTGTCCATAGAACTGCAGGCAGTGAGGGTGGATGTTGATCTCAGCCTTGGTACTTGTATGGCTATAGCTGCCTGAAATTGTTTCGCATACCTCCAAGAAAAACACGGCTAGGGAATGGTGTCTACTAGATGTGAAGCAATTGGACTCCTGTCAGATTGGCAGAAATCCAATCGAATTATCGAAGCGTGCCTCGCTCCCCATACTCTATACCCGTTCCATGAGAATTTACATGGTGCAATGGAAACATGACACCATAGCCAACATAGACTGGATGACATTCATTTGGGGATTTAATCACATCGCTTAAATGAAAAATGCGATAGGTGTCGATACGACTGATAGAAATCCAAAAAATGCCTCTTGACTAACCACGTTTGGAGCGCTCTGCTTTGAAAAGGGACGCCTGGACCCACTAATCGGTACATGCTGACCCACGGCTAGAGCATGAAAACAAACATCCACACTCACCCATCCTCATTCTTGGTCGTACGTTGCTATAATTTCCACCATTTTATATTCGTATAGCGTCAAATACCGGATGTCACTTGCGCTTTTATGAATTATCCAAGCAAAGCATGGCGGATAAAGTGCAGCAACGATACACTCTGCGCAAGAACACTTTTATTGGCTCCTTCACGATAGCACCGAATTATGAACAAATACTGGCTGCGTGGCATTCGGAAGGAAAGGAACCAACAAGTCAAGAACATGAATGAAACACTGCTGCTCAGTGCTACGGATGAGTGTGAGGAATAAGTGCACATGCACACACGACGCATAAGAAGGCCCAAACGAAGCCAAAATTAAAGGGTACAAGGTAAGCTGGCGGGGAAAGGTGATTGCACTTTAATAGGGTCAAGGATCAAATACAGAAGCCTCGTCACGAGGTAAACATTAGACAAAAAAGGAATGCAGTACTTTTAAACCGCAAAATGATCCCATTGGAAGGATTAATCATGGAAATTATGGGTACAAAATGCAACAACTCTGCGGACAGTCACTATTCCAGAGCGGAAAGCAGCATCATTTGCTTCAGCACCTTTGTCTGACTAGTCTCTCTTATTTCACCGGCCAGAAACATTTCGTCAACAACTGTGTACACCTTGTAGAAGTTGAAAACGAGATCAAGTTCACAGACGTTGTGGAATAGTTCATTGAGTACTTCTACGAAGTTGTGGATAGCCTCAAGGTGCGCAAGGCTATTGTCCATTATGTCGATACATATACAAAAGTAGAGGCCGGCATAACGCCTGTAAACAATTTTAAAATTTCTAAATTCCACGAAATTGGTGTGTTTGACATCACGAACTGTAACGAGGGCATGGACCTCCTCTATCAGTTTCTGCTTTTCTGTATCTGCTAGATTCATGTACCATTTGGCAAGACGAGTCTTCCCAGCTCTATTTTGGATAAGAATAAAACGTATCATTATGCTAGCAGCAACTCAGCGTGATAATTGGCCCGCTGTAAGTATTTGCGTCTCCCTCTTCGGGTTCAAGGGCTTTAAACGATTTAGTTTGGTTTAAATCCAAAAATACACATGAAACAAATTTCTTCAACTATAAATTTTACTTAGTAACGAGTTTTACATGCCATTTTAGACCTATTTGAGGCGACACTTTTAAACTTTGATTACAAGAACTAACAATAAAAGCCCAAGACTGCATACTTGACTTCGTAAGCTTTCAGTTCTAATGAACGTTCCGTCTTTTATAAATATGACCAGTATATGCTATTGTTTATTTGCACTCAAATCATTTATTGGAACAGAAGGCGGAGGGAAGTTGGCTGTTGGCATGGCCTGAAGTCTAGCCCACACGGCTAAGTAACTATGGTAATTCAAGTGCAGAAGTCATTCAGCTGTCTGAATGCTCAAGAACTCACAATTCAGCTGAAACAGAATCAAAACAGGAAACATTCGTCGGTTGAATTTGATATGAGCAAGTTGCCGCAAAGTCGCTCATATTCGCTGCCATAATACTTTGCTACAACCTCGTCCACGCCAATTCCAAAGTGGGAAGTTTAGCATTGTAAGACCTTCCAATGCAGAGGATGAATAATTCTCCCCGACCAATAATGGTATTCTTAAAGTCTAAACGCTAAGAGTTGCTTCCAAAAAGAGGGTTTCCTGAGAGCTATCACTAGTCCGCTCCACGGGTGATGAAGGCAGCCTAGATACCTTAGGGCCGGTGAGCAACCATGTAGCCTTTAATTTTTCCAAGCCGGCGGCCGCTGATGTCAGCTATAGCAACAGTGGACTGCTAATCGCCACCACCTTGAGGCTAGTTGTGGTGATGGCAGATTCTTTAAATGAGTTGAAGACTACCATTTTGGAATAATAGCGCACATGGGAATGAGTAAACGGCTATGCCCCAGGCATAAGTAATTCACTCGTATAGTGCTACCGCAGAATTATCTGCGCTGACCTTCGAAATCCACCGCAATCTATCAGCACAGACCCGTGTTGACACCTGCCGACTGTTCCTTGCATTTTCCAAACCGGTGAAACTATTGACTTTTTAGGAGTTAGGAGTGAACGCTAATTTTCGTGACAGTGTTGGTAGAATCCTTCCCACCGGCACGCAATAATAGCAAAAGCCATTTCGACTAAGACCAGAAAAATCAGGACCCAGGATTATGATCCGAGGGCACAGCGCTCCCTCCAGGCGATTTTTGCTTTAGCGCTGCCGCGGAGGCGATCGACTCGTGGAACTGCTGAGCACTGGTAATTGGTTGCACTATCACAGACACCACAAACGTGGCGGGTGGGGGTAATCCCTGGAAGCTGAGCTTTTTGAGTTAATAGCGTGCGTGGACAAGGAAAGTGAGGCGTGAGCACGTACCTGTAGGTTGGATTGCCAGAATTCCAGAGCAACCATCACGCTCATGCGGTTATGGTCGATTTTGACTACGCCATATCAGATGTGCGCCCATCTAACGGCCGACTAGTTAGGTTTAAAAAAGAAAATACCGGGGCATTGGAAACGGGATATTTCATTCGGTAAATATGTGGCCGGCAGGACACCTACAGCACAGTCCTTAAAAGCTATTTCATAATCATTCCTGACTTCGACGAGGACTTACCCTTTGCTCTTCCAAAAATGACAACTTAAAATGACTTCAGTACAGAATCGACGATCAAAAAATATGTATGTACACAAACTGTTTCACGTGCGAGGAGATCGACCAACATCCTTAATTTTTTCCACCGCCAATCTGGCCAATTTATTGGCTGGAACAAGACGATGGCAGGGATCAAAGACACGCTCTTCGGAGGTGCTTCGTTCCACGGCCTTCTGTTCCTCCCGCATCTGTTTCACCTTCTTCTTCGGTCTGGCCATATTACCAGAAGTGCTGGCACCTTCATCTCTCACGTCGCGTCGCCGCTTCTTCTGTTGATGGCACTTTTTCCGGCGACTGGGAAAAGGCGTTTCGGTGGCGGGAATCTCCTGTTCAGCCGTGGGGATAACTGAAGACGCCTCTGGGGTATCGGTTTCAGCCAACTTTTGACGGGAGAGTAGTATTGCCATGGCAGGTTTGTTCTACAGAGCACGAAAAGAGGCCAAATCAGAATTGAGTATTGTTGTTCTGATGCAGGTTCACCGTTGCTTCTCTCCTGATAGATTTAAATCAAAGTTAAAATTTGTGCAACCTGAAGAAGAACTGGGATCGCGGAAGGTGACTCGAGTCGCTTAAATCTCCCAATGCTCAGGACTGTTTCAGTGACGTATGCTCTACTCACATTAGCAGAGCCAGCAATCTGCTTTGGAATACTTCAGGGAGTGAAATTGATGAAGTAGGAATTAAGGTCCGTTCATCATGAGATGGCCTTAAGGGAGACAGTGGTGAATAAAATTGAATTAAAATGAAAATCCCAAACACCCATAATCGGCAAAGAGGGTGACTCATGCTCGCGCAATACAGAAGTAAACCCGAGGTGGGTGGGAAATACAATAACAAAAACTGCAATAACAACCTACCGCCTTGACCAAGTAATTCTCGATTCTCATCTCAGTAAGATGAAAAAAGAGCCGAGTACACTGGTAGAGTGCCGGGGAGCCGGAGGTGGACGCACTTTTACCAAGCCACAAGCTCTTTACTTTTTCTGCGAAAGGGACAACCTTTCTAATGGCCCCCGGCAAGCCCCAACAAAGTATTTGATCACAATCACCGTCTTCAAGCCTCTTTGAAATATACTCAGTGAGATTCTTCATTTTCGTACCGGCTTTAACTTGCATATGAACAGCGTTATCACTGAGAAAACCTCGCATTTGTGACTCATCGAGTAGCGATGAGAGTAGGGCAGGATCCATTGTAGCTCAGGCTAAACAGCAAAAAACGAAGTTGATAGAGTGATTCAAGAACCAGAAAAAGCATAGCGCACTGTATAACAATACCCTACATTGGTTTGAAAACCATCCACAAAGAAGCAAACGTCAGGTAGTCATTGAGGCCAAACAAAGCATGGACAGTCGCAAACAGATTAGGAGTGCGTAAACACAAATTGAACATAGCCGCCGTAAAAATAGCGAAATATGCCTTAAGTGTCGCTACTTGGGTTTTAATTCCAAGTGAATGAAAACACACCATTACTCAACAATACGGAATACTAAACACACGTGCGTCCAGTGAGCATTCGGGTTGAGAAGGCGATTGACCTTAAACTCTTAACTTCGTGATCTATCTGGTCCCTTATAATGTGAAGAAATGCAGGTGCAAAAATTATTTTGTGAATGTAAAGTTTTACTATGTTAGTGTATAACTTCATAGTACGGAGATGTGCAAGTGATAGTAGAAGTGCTGCAGGATTTTTAAAACAAGATAATTATTGTACGCTTAAATAAGTAGGAGGACGTTTATATAAGCTCTATGATAATCTGCGAAATGCTGAAATTCGAGTCTTATCTAAAGCAACAATCAAGTGCGGAGGAATGTTGGAATTACTAAAACTTAGTTTTCGGCGTCCGTGAAGTCACCAAAGTTGATAGTATTGTCCTGTTCTACCAGTTGCATTAAGAAGAATTTATTGTTTTCTTTAAAACCGGTGGAAGAGCTTTGGAATTGTTGCCAAGGCAAGTGTCATATTTTTTGCGCAGAGGCATCGAACAGTATCAAGAATTAACTACCGAGGTTAGAAATTGATTCGACTTGATTTATTACGACAAATTTTAGGTAACAGCAAATAACTTCTTTGCTTTCCAAGGTGATTTTTCCCCAAAATTGGTGGTTTCTTTTCAGCTTTTGGGAACCAAATCCCCCTTACTGCAACGCACCATCTCGCCAGTTGCATTTTTATCTCCTTTGCAATCCTTTGCTTTCTTGTACTGCTGGTCGGGCTTCGGTCGGTAAGGTGACCGTTTTGAACTAGCTGCGTGGGCTGATCTAAGGGCCATGTCGGGAAATACACTCCCTTTGACCACTATTCTCCTTCCCTACCCAATCACTAGCCATGCAATTGAGATCCCACATCGACGCCCCAATTATTTTTGATCGAAGTGTAGACACTCCCATGCCACAACCCAGTTCCTTGTTTTTATTTGCCAACCACTTCGCAAAGTCTTAATTATTGTGCTGCCAGGCACTCCTACAAGCCTCGCTCAAGTCGCCTTCCCTCCTGCCTCACTTATACCTTCCACTCGCAACACTAGCCGTTATCCAACGTAACTACAGGTGTCAAGAATATGTCATCTTAAAACTTATTCACAGAGTATATTTGACATGCAGATATCACAATCTCGCAGAGCAAGGATAAAACCCCAGTCAAACACACATAGACTTCTAGCCACAGTGATGACGATGGCACAACTATTCTCCGTAAAAGAAAACAGAGGAGAAAAATACAAAAGACAGACCAAGCCTAAAGGAGGGCGAGGAGTGGTTGAAATGACTGCATCTACTTCTGTTTACGATGTACATGTTCAACTGAATGGAAATAGCCACGACCAGACAGAGGTGGAGGCTTCTTTTCCATCTTTTGCGCCATCATGCTGAGCAGGCGGGGAGCTGGAAACGGGGAGGATGGAGTCTGTAGGAGCTAGTTCACCTGAAAGGCCAAATCGCGTACAATAAAAGAGATCGCGGCCGATGAAACACACGTACAGATACCAGAGGCATTTGAGTGACAAATTTAGCGGCAAAACGATAACTCTCTCTACTCACCAATGGAGAGATTCAACATTTGACCGTGGATTTGGGTAGAAATGGGCGGTGACCACCAGTTGATGAGTTTTTCCAAGTAAGGCACTTGCCGTAGCACGCCCTGTCAATGAAGCATGCCGTCTTAAACCATTTCCACCCGGGCTTTACATCAGCACGGCGCTACTACTTATTATGACTCTTAGTACTATATGACTAGGAACCTACCTGAATTCAGTCGCATTTTATTGGCTCGAAATAAAAAATTCCACATTTCGATAGCTGTGAATGCGTGCTATCCAAAGGTAAATGTGATTCGGGCCTGTCTACACAGCATTTGAAGGAGAAAGGGCAATGTACCACTACTGCAAGTTTTGGGCAGGAATCACGTGGTAGAGCCCATTTCTAGGGCTCCCAGCTGAGCAGAGACACTTGTTACCTGACCCATAACACCGCTATGACAGCCAAATGCAGTGAATTCGTCTGAAAGAGAGCAACACCTGCCCCAAAGACAACGCGTACTTCTAGAACTACAATTTCCCAACTCAGGCCAATCATATGCCAATGGAGGGGGTGAGGCAAGACATTGTTTCGACTTTGGGAGTGGAACAATTTATGTGACAGTGATTTGTGTCAACGAGAAAAAGACCTCCACCACGAATACACACAAATTTATTGACAGGAAAGCTAACAAAGAGGACAAAGCTGACCTGTTCACGCATTATTTTGGTGCGCTCCTCTTTCATGTTTAGCGTGGCCTCCTCGATGCCGCGTTTGACAACCTCCGAGAGGCTACTCACGTACTGAAAGGTGACAAAAAACACATCTCAACTGTAGTCATGACTATGTCGAATCGGATCCACAAAAAAATGGCGCTTCAATCCTAACCATCGATGAGCATCTAAGGTGGAAATGCCTCTGGCACGAAGAGCGGGGTAAACGGTGCATCAACAAGGAATGAGGTGTACACCACGTACATTGCTGTCCTCTTCAACAATATTTGCCATTCGTAGAACCATTTGCACCATTTCACTGGTATCCGTACCAGGAGTGATGAGACCAAAGCGCAGGCAGTGGAAGTGCATTTGAGAGATGGGAGTGGCTCCATTTTCCCTACTATCTTCACTTCTTCCTTCCCCTCCTCCATTCACCAAGGCTGCACTGGGCGAAGGCTTAGTCGCTGGCCTAGAAGCCAGGCTCTCCAGTGCCTCACAAACACCAGGAACGGTGTTGAAGTTAACTTTAACCGAACTGAACGCATAGTCCTGGCTACGAAGGCGAGAGATGAGCTCGCGGTTAAGTTCGCAGATGTCATGCGCCGCCTTTGCTGGAAGACGAAGGAGACTGGTGGAGAGGCGATTTTGGTAGTCTGAGGGTGAAAGCTCGCCAGCATCGGGTAGGAGACAACGGTAGGTGTGTGGTACGTAGCTACAAAGCATGACAAAAGGTCAGCCAAGGATTATAAGCCGCAATATTTACCGAAGAAGGTGGACTCACAAAGCAGCACCGAGACCAGCCCAATCAGGCAGGTAGTAGTAGTACAGCCCCGGTGTGCAGTTGATGAGTTTGTAAAACGCCGACTTCTCTCGCCACGTCGCCTCCATTATGGTCTATGAAATATGGAGGAAAGAATGCACTTCAACACCTCATCATCCAATCAAGTAATAATGACGGGTGGACTGTCCCAAGGAGGAGAAATGTGCTTTCGCCAATGCCCCCTTCCCCTCCCTCCCTTCCATCGAATGCAGCTAAAACAGCTCCTAAATGGCCGTTAGAGAATAGCACAGCCAAGATGTCGCTACTGGGCATTCCACTTTATTGACCTCCCGATGACTGGCTAAGTGTCAAGGCCATATTATGGCTGCATACCCTGTCAGTAGGGCGATCAAGTAATTGGCCAAGACCGGTGCAAGTAATCCCTGTGCTGGTTAAAATGCCCTGTATCAGTCATCACCTAAAGACATCGACTCCAGCCTCAGATAGCCCTTCCCTCCTCTGCAGTGCAGTCTGTCGACACACGCACACAACACCACAAACTTGGAGAGCACCCGACCGCTTTAAACCACCGCTTTCAACTTACACAGTTGAGGTTGATGGTGTTCACCAAAGCGTCAATATCCCCGTCTGTGATAGCCATAACTGAAAAAGGAAGAAAAAGGCGGACGAGTTGATTGACTACATTTGCTATCTAGGTGCTGCCGATTGTAGGAAAGAAAAAACGCAAAACAATTGAGCAGATAGTGTCGGAGGATGGAGCCACTTTTACGCACAATTTATGTGGGTAAGGGGATGGATTTTAAGGCAAATAAGGCTTAGAGTAAGCAAAGGAAACTCACGATTTAGAGAATCGAGGGGAGAGAAACGAAGAACAAGTGTCCCGTTGGGTAGCAAGTGTGTTTTGATGGAGAGACTTGGATACTCAAATTGTAGAGCACTGGCCAACTAGAAAGGCAAAAAGTGCATCAGCCACCTTGATGCAGTGAAAATTACAACCAACAAAAGCTTCTAGGCAAGGATGAAACACTGGGGCGGTCAGGCTACCCTCGATGAGAAAAGATTTAACTCAGTTGATTTAGCCAAGGAGACAAAGGCGTACCCAGTGGTTGAGACTGTTGAGAAAACGCTGATCCATCGGTTCATCCTGAGCCTCGTCCGCACAAGCCGCTAAGGACTCGGACTCGCAACGTGCTTTCACAGGCGTCTCGTCTACAGCCTTGGAGTTCGACAACAGTGAAGGCCTCCTCTGTACCGCAGGTTCTACACCTGTAATGAAAAAGTGGTTTAGAGGAGCCAGCAAGCACTAAATTTATACCTTCCCATATTAGAGACTTCAACTCTCTTCCGTACACTCATGTACAACAACTGCTTCCTGTCTAGCAATATTTCGAGAATGGAGAAGTCAGTGCCGAGGAGAAGCATTCACGTTGTTCGTGAACAGAGCCATAGCCAAAAGGCTGTCAAAATAACTACCAAACATAAATTCCTGAAGAGGTTTACAGCCCACCATCCTCTACCAATGCAACAAAGTCACGTGTACTACACCTTTGCACACCGTATGCACAGCGCCGGTAGCTGCTTCCCCAAAAGACCTTCCCCACGTGTCACGTGATCGGACGGTGCAAGAAATGATGGCAAGGATCACTGGGCGAAGCACCAGCAGAGGCATGCATGAAGTGGAACGGTGCTGCTCGCCTCCTTCAATGACATCGACAACGTGCCAAACGGTTCGAGGCATTGGGTAGCTCTTTGAGTCCAACCATAGCACGCTGCCCCATGCACCTCTCTAGCATCGAGTGCTCTTAAAATGATCCTTTTACAGCGTCAAGTGGCATCTTGATGTAGTGTAAGCCGGTGGAGACAGTGAAATTAAAAAAATTGCTTTAAAAGGTGGATGCGAAGAGGCTTCAACCAGGTGGCTGGTGAATAGACAAGTGGAAAGAAGAATAAGAAGAAGGCACATGTGTCTTGAGTGGAAGAGTTGAAGGGCCTCATTTTGAAGGCGGCTTTAACCACCCCCATCAGATCAGCGCGCGTGATGCCACCAGTGCGACAATGGCAGCGAGAAGGAAAGCATGCACTGAGCACAAAGATTTGTTCTCGTAAACCGAGAATTACTTCACTCCGCAAAAAATTCGCCTACTCGCCTTGGGGAGAAGCGAAGAGGGGAAAAAAAACAAAACGCAAAAAAATTGGTGTAACGTGGCAAGACAGGTGGGCTAGTGGCTCTTGTGCCACAGGCAACAAAGGGCAGTGAAAAAGGGGACCTACTTTGAGACGACGAGGACAATACATAGCGGAAGAGGATGAGTGGACAATGCACGGGACCGTCACACTAAAGAGATAAGCAAACTGTTTTTGTCTAACCGGTTCGACAAACGTTCAGAGGAGAGAAGGAACGAGAAAGGTGCCATGAGGTTTAACTTACCAACATCTTGATGAAGAGGGCGTCGGGATCACGGTCTCCATTTGAAGCTGCAGTACCAGGGCATCGATGTGATGGCTGGTGAAGGAGAATAAGGCGTTAGTGGGACAAGATTAGGGAAGGCATTAGCCACAAAAATTGAGCAGCACTTACGAAAACCTCTATCAAGGGAAGGGATTGCATCTTGTTCAGTGTGTACGCAGTCTAAAATCAGAGGTGAAAGTACGATAAAGAGGATAAAATAATGTATTGGTAGCGCTTAAACATATTGGTTCATTTTTTTGACGTCTTACCAAGTGATCAGCATGTCGAAGGCGATTGACATGACTACCATCTTGAACGCGGAGGGCAAACCAAGCGAAGAGGGCATCCGAAAGACAGGTGGAAGGCAGTGAACGCGGAAGCAGTGATGTCTCTCCTTCCGTCTCCTCGGAGGCTCTTGCTAGTGGGAAGACATTCAGGTAAAGGAGAATGGACTCAGGCATTCTCGATTGCATTAAGAGCTACAAAAAGAAATGTAATTAAATCAGGATAGTGAATGACCCAATGCTTCCGTCAGAGAAGCTGCGCACTCCTGACATCAACATCAATAAGCCTGACCTTACAAACGTTTTTATGACTTATCATTAAAAGACAAATTATGAAAGCCACGTCGACTCGTGAGCCTGACCTCCGTATACCGGCTAGTAATCCAGCAAAGGTTGAATTCTTGCAACACCGACATGAATGTAGTCGAGATGTGAGGAGGACAGTAGTTCCTCCAATCAGCTTTTGGGCAAATGATTGATGCAGGAGGCTTTACTGCCTCCCAAATTAGTCCCTCCCTTCCCTAGGCAGTTCGTTAAGCGGAAATCGTCACAGTGATGTCATAGAGGAGTGCATGCTGAAGGTTCCTGCAGTTCACTGAGATAACCATAAAAGCCAAAGCATTGAAGTAATCATCGCTAATCTCCTGAGGCAACGCTCATGACTATATCTGCTCCAGTGGCCTATTTAACGATGTAGTTCAGTCTACACGCTGATGACCGAGTGAGATGGATTGAGAAGGCAAGAATTTACTTGCATGAAGGCGCTAAAATGACTTGCTTGCACAATCACATGCACCCTTATTTTCCTTCCAAAAAACCACCACATCCAAAGCAGGTAGAGATTGGATGTGAAAGGTGAAGGATAAGCTTTGTGTGGTGCTATGCGGCACCTTCCATTACTAAAGTGAGAAAGAAAAGCAAGAATGCTTACAATGTTTAGGGGTCGAGGCAGGCCAAAACAGAGTGAAAGTTCCAAGTTAATGCTGCTAATGGCAGTCATCCAACTGGGCTTGACTGGAGGATTCGTGAGCAAGGCCATACGGAGAAAGGAGAGCCTATGGGATGACACAAATGTTAAAAGATTTTGTTTCAAAATAAAGCTGCATGAAGGGAGAGGAAGAGGAAGGGGACAGCACATACCCCTCTACATGAAGCCACATTTTGTGACGGTGACAAATTCGAGCCAGGGTCGGCAGACAATCAGAGCTTCCAGTCATTGTTGAACCTGTTGGAATGGTTGATCATTTATATTGAGAAACATTCCACCATCCCTTGGCCTTAATGCTGGCTATCAATAGGCTTCTTGATGACGAAGTTTCGCATCAAAGAGCGCACAAAAGCACCCGAATTGATCTGTCTCTAGCTATTCGTGTCCACCAACAATAGAGAGCTACTATAAAATGCCAAGTTCAATTAGACCATTCATTTAGGCCATTGCCTTTTCATTGTTGACGTGTTTTAAGAGCACACCATTCCTCTCATCGCGAACCAGTTTGTGCAATCCCTTATGGGGTTGAATTAACGAACAACCATGATGGGGAGTAAATTACTCAAGAAGTATGCGTCAAGTAGCAGTAAGCTTCAACTTATAGGAATGATTATAAAAGTGGTAAGGTTGAAAGCTTGACCTGCATAGGCGACAAGGAGTAGGGGCTGTCGACCAAGATGAAGGTCGTTTTGGATGATTCTCTCGAATTGGGAGACATTCTGAAATAAAACCAAACTCCACGGTAGGGGAACAATATTTGTTTAGCCATACGGTTAACAAATCAGACAATTCGGTCGCTGTGATCAGCACCATTTTGGTGCAACAATGTCTCGTCAACTCCCCCACCTGCACATAGGTAGTAAACCCTTGGGAGCTACTCTCACCGCTACCATACTATCATGGCTATTGAGTAGGCATGAAATCTACTTGGGCCGTATTCACTTCGAAGCAACCAAACACCGCCATGAGAAAAGGAGTCTGTTGTAGATGGCAAAAAAAGGCTCACGGACACCACTAATAGGGCGCTATCATAAATAAATACGTTCCAGACAGGAAAACTTTACCCAACTGAGGTAGAAATGATGCGAATAGGGGTGGTGAGGTCTGCACTCAAATCCAAGCCAGTGTTTGGGTTAATTTGCTTAGAAAAAGCAACTAAGATCATTCACTCGCTACAGCGTATCAATAAACTCTCACAGCATGATGAAGGAATGAGTACTTGCATAAAATTCACTTCTTCCCCTTTTCAGCATGAGAGCCTTCACACAAGCACTCTGCTCCCCGTGATACTCAGATTAAAGACCTCCAAGTTCCTGTCCACGCATGTAAAAATACGATTCACGATGCATGCCTTGCGTTCTACAACGCCTTCACAAGTGGCCCCAGGGATGCACTATAGGCAGTTATGGAGGTGATTTAAAAAGGTACCCAAAATTTACGTTTGCAACAGTTCAAAATTTGCTAGCAAATTGCCATATCACTTTGAGAGGATACAAGAGAGCTTTGAAGACTGGTTTGGGTAGCGTTTCATCGCACAGGAAACGAACAACAGCCCTAGTCGGTGCTATTTCCAAGTCATCGCTACGAGAAGTACGGAGAGGTAGAGAGACAACATCTCGCCCAAGAAAACAAAACATTAGTGCCGAACATGGACTTGCGCCTGTTAAAGGCTTGCTGTTGATTATTTTCATTGGCCATGTAAACATTTCAGATCGCAATCCACTACACGGACACATGAAAGTGGTAAAATTTTACGACAGAGAAGCAATACCTCGGTAGAGAAGTTAAGGGAGCCTAACGAATGCGTGTTGGCTCAACGTCTCGACACACCAGTCGGTCAGGCTGCTGAAAGTGTACAGCACACCATACAGCCCCAGTACGTTAGGTCATTGCATGGTCTTTCACTTCTCCATCCCAGTTGGAGCAGGTGCAAACAACACTTCCATTTTTCATCTTTCGTCTGTTCTTAGTTTGAACACTAGCAGCGGTTCTTTCGCACACATCCTATCATCCCCGTCAACTCAATTTCAATACTACAAACAATATTTCCTATTCGCAAATACAGCAAGACATCTACCTTTCCCGCTGTTTTTGGGTGATTGTTCAACAGAGACAAATTGTACACTTGGCTCCAATCAGTTCTGTCGCATATCACATGCTACACATCTTATCAAAAAATAAACTTCTGTAAATATGCAGGAGAGGTCAACTCGCTTTGTAAAGCTAACCAGCGGCCATCACATTTATCGTGTTTGAGCGACATTTGATGGTGCATGAGTTCAAAATACGGATAAATCAAAAGAAAACGCAATTGTGATTGCACACCATGCCAATAAAGCTCCACGCTTTCTTCCATGCCTTCAAGCATTACTTGCAAACTACAATCTATTGAAGCCACATGTATTGGCTTGCTTGCACACTTTGAGAAAACAAAATTCTAAGCTTGAAATGCACCAGAGAATTGGCCCTCGGAGGCACGGGACACTACTTTCGTTGCCCCAAGACTACACCCAAAGGTGCCAGCTGACTCAACACCAAGGCAGTGTTCAATGAAAGTGGAAAGTGCATAAAACTCACAATTGTTGGCAAAACACTATCCTCTTCAGCAGGTAAGACGGCGATTAGGAGACCGGAGCAACAGAGCTAAGGAAGAAACGCCAAGTTAATGGAAATCAGGTGGCGAGAAATGCATGCAGAAATAAAAGTCAGATTATTCCATGGCTATGTGGCCATTGCAAACGAAACACGGGGAAGGCAGAGGTTTGCATACGTACCAATTTTGATCAGACAACTGTTTAAGAGACATCCGAGCGAATATTTACCCGAAAAGCTTTAAATCCGATGGCATCATTCAATAAAAATACTGTGTGACAATGTGCACTTCAATAAAACCTGCCAATTCGTAATTTTGGCAAATAGAGGATGAATTCGTTATTGATGAACCAAAAGTGTCGGGTTCATCGAGATAGATAGAAAATGAAATCAAAATGAAGTGAAATGGAACAATAAAAAGAAGAAAGTTGAAAAGAAAACTAAACTCGAATGGATGCTTCAAGGATGAAAGGGAAGAGCGACTGGTGAGAGCAGGAGCTGGTGCCAAACATTAAGTTCAAATCTAGACCTTTGCGAGTAAGTAAATTTTGAATGGGTGCACCGATAGCTGGGTAGACAGCTTAAAGGACAAGCGTAACAACATGCCTACATTAAGAGACAGCCAACGACGCAAGTGGGATGGAGCAGCAGGGCTAAGATAGATCACCGAACGGGAAGCTGTACTGCTCTTCGACGAGTCCAGGAGCGAGCTGGTCGAAAAACTGGGAGAGCCGGTATCAGTGTACCAGGACTCCTGAAGAGCAACACGACAAGCTGTAACGACGTTCTCGTTTGAGTCCTCGCCACCACAGCAAACCCTCAAACACGAGGCAGAGTAGCTGAATAAGATCACAGTAAGGATATTACCATCAAGGCGCTTTAAAACACCACCAAATTACAGCAGCTTAGATAAGGAAAAATGTTACAACAATGCAATTATTTGATCAGAATTGAAAAAGAGGCAAACAAGATAAAACAGCGGCATCACTTACTGCCAAACATGCTCCACCCAAATGGAAATATCACCAAGAATGCGTGATATGATCCTCTGACGGTGTTTTTCTTCCAAGCGGTGAAGAAGAAAATCCGCCTGAGAAATTGTGCTTTGCAGACGCACACTAGTTTCAGGAACAACAGAGCGGACCTTTTCTAGCTCGGAATTAACTGACTGACTAACAGTTCGAGTCAAGAGTTCGACCAGCAAACCCCACAAGTCAGATTCCATTAAACTAAAAAGATTGCGAAACCTCATCGAATGGAAACCCTAAAGAGCTTATAAACACAAAATGAGACCAAAGCAGGGCAACCATTACAAGAGTTGGAAATGACAAAAAGCATGTTTAGAATGACTAAACTTCAAGGAAATTTAACCTGGGGCAACAAACGAAGAAGTAGCTAAGGGCACAAAATTTTAATGGACATAAGCCGTGAAAAAATTTAAAAGGAGTAGCAATAGAACCAGTGGACTAAGCTGCAGATAAGTCGTAGGATGCATAAAATGGAGTAGTCACACATTCTAGAAGGAGCATAACAATTTAGCCCCAGAAAGCAATCCGAAAATTTGTTTCGTAAGGTAAAGCAAAAAAAGAGCTTGCAATATGAAGCATAGCCAATAAGAGTCAAACCACCACGCATAGCCCGAGAACTCAAAAACGATGAAACAGGCGCGTAAACAATGCCAAATCAGAATCCCATTTCAGCTCATGTCAACACGATCCATAAGCCTAAGACGAAGGATCACAAGCACTTCATACAAAACTTTCCTTCTACCAGCAGTAAACAAATTTATGGTTTAATATGCTCGATTTAAATTCCTCTCTCTCGTTATCAATTCAACGTTGAGAGCAAGAGAGCGGTGCAAGTAGCCACATTCCACAAAAATTTACGGGCCCGTTAATGGCATTACAAAATAGCTTTTTCGTTAAACTAAAAATCTAATGGCTGCTTGGACAAGGTAATGTTCATTGCGGAAAACTAGGGAGATTGGTGTAACATCAGTACTATTACTTGCCACGAATTCAATGACGGATCGATTCTTACCTTCTGCACCACCCCAAGACATTCTTGAATACGAATAAAGGCAAAGTTTAAAGCAGTATGCATGTGCCATAACTAGAAAGAAAGAATATAATTTCTGGCATGGCCTGGGACCCAGTCCACACAGCTGGATCAGTATTGTTATATCAGCAACCAAGCACAATTAGAAAACCAAACAGGTTGCGTCACACCTCTAGCTTAATAGGAATTTGCTGCGACTAATGCTGAGAATATTTCAGCAATCTGTTTGTCTGGTGCAAGCATCCTGCCCACTGCCTAAGATTCTTTTATCGGCTGAGAATTATAAATCTCGTTTGCTGTTTTTGTAATAAAGTAACTTTAGGCAAGATTTTAGACCTTAGTAAAAGAATTCCATGTGAACCCATTTTTACTTTTCTGTTTATTGTAGGAAATTAATTTTAGTAACTCCCAAACAAAAGTAATTTGGAAGCATGTACAAATTTTCAAAGGTGTATAATGCATTCGGCTGCAATGGAAATCATGCGTTTTGTTTAGTGTAGCGATTAGCTTTATTTATCAAACTCGCCGTTTGCTTCCGCACTTTGCAATTGGCTGGCTTTTTTGCAGCAGCAGGGCTCCCCTTTGTAGATGTCGAAACACAGTTTTGATCCCAATTCGCCAGCTTTGGGGTGCAAGAAGCAAAGGCTTGACAAGAATAATAATAGCACAGAGGAGGAAAGTGTTCCGGCTCCATCCAAGGATATTTCTCACCCTTTGGTCCGGCGTGAAATGTGCCTTTATTGCTTTGACGTGCTTCATAGGCAGCTCTTCAATCAAGATCCTCCACCTCAACCCAAAACTTTTCCAAATCATGCATAGTATATTTTGTTATCTCCACTCATTCTTAGTCCTCTATTTGTTACTTGGACCTACGGCAAAGATCAACGCCTTCGTGGCTGTATTGGAACTTTTAAGGCAATGAATTTATATGCTGGCCTTCGCGAATATGCATTGAATAGGTAATCTGTGTTTATTTTCACGTTTTTCGCAGTGCATTGCGTGACTCGCGCTTCTCTCCCATTACACAAAAAGAATTTCCCCACCTCTATTGTTCCGTCTCCTTGCTTACAGATTTCGAGGATGCCGATGATTATAAAGATTGGCAGGTTATTGCTCTGATTTCATTCATTTTTCATTGTTTTACACGTTCTTGAGGATGCGGGTGCATTTACCATTCCCTCTAAGCAACTTCACCTTTCCCCCCAGATTGGCGTTCATGGAATTCGAATAGAATTTCTTACTGAGCGTGGGTCTCAACGTTCCGCAACATACCTTCCGGAAGTTGCTGTGGAACAAGGTTAGCGCTTCGTCTGTATCAGGGTGTAGTTGTCCCGCACCCTCTTTTCATCCTATTTTTTTGTGAGGTTACTGTTAATCATCTTGTGTCTACCCTTTGACGGTTAACACTTCAAATTTATTTTATTCATCAGTGTGCTCTAATTCTTGTAAGCGGCTTGGAAATTCTTTTCCCTAGCTTTCCGCTGTTCACTTTCGCTTCATTTCCTCACGGGTGTTTCGTATTATGCAATCTGCTCGCTTTTTGCATTTTGATTTCCTTTGTCACACTTTAATTTCGTGTTCATACCCATTAGCAGAATCTCTTGATCTGTAAAAAACCGGCAACTCTAATGTGGGCTATGCTGCGTCTTTTTAGCCTGGTAGCGCGGTGCTTTCATTAAGTTCGCTTGCTATAAAAGTGTAGCAAGTATTTGTTAACATTGTTTCAATCTACTTTCAGCGCTTGATTCCTAGTCGCCGCGTTTACCAAAATACATAACTCAATACTTCTTGCATGGATAAAGGTTGCAACCATTAAAGTATCAACTAAATCTGTTGAGGTAACAGTCTCCGTAAATGTTATCGAGGCCAGGCAGTATTCATGAACCCTGCCATCCAGCTTCTACTCGGCTGGTTCATACGAGGACTGGCTAAACTCACACATTGTGTGTACCTAATCAGTGTCCACTCCCATATCCAGTAGGTGGCTGTTTTAATTTATTGTCAACGCGCCTCCATCTGGTCCTTCCATTTGTTTACTTTGTTCTCGTTTTGTTAACTAGGCTTTGTGATTCTCCATACCTTTGAACAATGGCTCTAGCCAAAAATGCGTCAATCCAGCAGTCTGAGCTATGCAGTTCTGCCTTGTACCTACTCTTGTTCATTGCTTGGTTCCTGACATATGACCCATGTTATGCAGGATGCAACTAATGAGTTCGTTTTATTGCTCTAGCTTTATACTTTTTGCGACCTTTTCATGGTCGTATTTGTTTATCACCTCACATCCTACGGAGTTCTACTGTGTATTTTAATGTCTTTCCTGCACTGCTCCACTATTATAAACTTTTATATTATCAAAAATGCGTCCCGTGTGAACTTGGCTACGACGCACGTTTCACATCTGGGTACGAAAGTACAGGTTTGGAGTTGAGCTAACTACGAGGTGCGTTTTAACCCATCTTTGATATTGGGTGACAAAAGTGCATTCAGGCAACACCGATTTCATCTCTTATTTGGCGCTCTGCTCTAATGAAGTTATCATGCCCTTTAATCCATTCACTCAATCCTCACATCACCCCTTACTTATGCACCAAACCTGCATACATTTCCTCTATATTTAACGGCTTCATCATTCATAGTCAAACTATTCATTTTCTCCGTAGTTTAGCCTGGTTATTTGCATCTTATATCGAGACGCTTCAGGCTTGTCTTGGTGTTTGTTCCTGGTGCACTTTGGCTCCACATCAGTGCTTAATTGTGTCGATTACCTGCCTCAGTTTTATGCCTATTTTCACGACTCCTCACTTCGCTTTTTAGGTTGGAATCACCAGGAAACAATAGACTCTCTGCTTAGAAAGGGCGGCTACAAGGGTTCCATCAATGAGTCGGTGCGCTCTTCGGTGCGTCTGACGCGATATCGCAGTGATGAACTACAGCTACACGCTGGTGACTACTTCGCTGAACAGGCCAATGGTTATCGTGTGTAGATGTGCACAGGATGCGATAGCAGGCGAAAGGGTGGGAAAGTAAGGAAGCGGAAACTAACACTAGCGCATCCGTTCCCCTCTTCCCCTTCCGCTTCAGTCTTTCGCTCACTCTCTCCTTCAGCTAACATTACGAGGTAGGCTGGAAACGCCTTGCTGTGGTGATTTTTGGCCCTCAAAGTCACGTCTGTGAGTGGGAAAGTGAATAGTGTGTAGCGTTGAGTAGAAGGCAATGATCAACGCTGTTGGTCTTATTGAACGCCAAGGTGATCCATTGGCACCAGCTTTTCGCTAGTTTTGATCGCTTGCCTGCCGAGTCTCCCCGCACCCTCCTCCGCTTAACTCAAGCCTTCAAATGTTTGGCTGTCTACGGTCACTGAAAAGTGTCTTCAGGCCGTCAGATGCCATGATTGCTCTCAGAGTTCTTGTTGAATGGCACATAATTTTTTTGTTACCCGAAATTGGTCATTTTACTCCATTCGGTTGTATCAATGCGGGTCTCAAAGGGTGGTTGGTGAGAAAAGCAGCTCTAGAATTTATCACATATCATATTGGTCTCATCAGGGCGGTAAAACACCCGAACTGATGTGTTGGTGTAAGAAGGGGGCAGTTTAATGATCTGTGCCGCCCCTGGTGATGGATCGGTGGTGTTTTAACCCTCACGCAATGCAACCTTAATGGGTCGCTTACGATAGCGGAGGTAGGGCGCATGCTTTTTGCTCACGGGGCATTCAATTTGTTTGCGATCACTGGTTTAAAGCAGTGCGAAGAAAAGGCACTATCGCTCCCTGCTCACCGCTCTTTCTGAAGATCTTGTGTTATCATTTGGGATGCCACATTGGGGTGCCTCTTGTGGAGCTGCCAATCATTACCTCACTCTTCTAACATAAGTGGTGTAATACAGATGGATTGTTTTGTGGGTTTGGAAATTCAGACCTCGCTGCCCTTGATTTTAGCCGATGGAAAGCACCCTTTTCGCTTCCTCCTCGGCGGCGAAAAAGAAGGGCTTCAATTGCCCATTTTCTAGCTAGCCTGGTTATCCTACTAGTATGCACCCACTTTGGCTTTGGAACGTCTTTTTCAGATTTGTTCAACATTAGTTTTACCGCTAAATATTTTCGTTTTTCTTTGTGGGATCATGTGTGGTAACCACTGCATTACATTAGTGACGGCTACTAAATCAGGTAGGATAGGAATCGCCTTGCTCTTCTTGTTGTCTTTCATCATTCACATGTCGAAAAGTGTTGCTATGGGCGAGAGATTGTCATTATCAACGAAAGGCATCATGTTGTGTCATTATTAAAGTAAGCTATTGATTACCCGGTGCGATTCCCATTGGTTCGTCAAGGTTAATCCGCCTACCTCTCCCCCGTGATCACAAAGAAGGTGGAGTAGTCTTTTTTGAGCTGTCATATGATTGCAGAGCGACTGAAGGTGCACCTGCTACTTTAGCGGTTTTTTCCATTGTGAGGTGTGTTGAGGAACAAAGTGAATCGATGCTTGCCTTTGCCTTTTAGTTTCATCACTGAATCCGCACGCCTCTCATTCGGCTCGCAATCCACCTTAGCATCGCTGACATTACTGCTCCTTGTTTTCATCACCGTTTTCACCGTCTCGTTCACTTAGCATGCCACTGGGCTCCATTCACCTCTCTCCTTTTCGATTTAACAGGCAGCGATATACACACCAGGTGCTAGTGCTCTCCAAACCCCCTTTTCTCCTCATTCTTTACCTCTTTCAAAATTGGCCTCTTGGAATAAAGTTGACTAACGAGGATAACGACTGTCCTACTCTGATTTACGTGTCTTTCCTTGCCCTTCCCACTACTTAGTAATCGAATTGACCTCTCTTTTACTCTCTCTCAAAAAACGATTTGCGCAGGTTGAAGGATATTGCTGAAAAGGTGAAGTCGATCTTCAAATACTAGTTTCCTTGCTTCTGTTAGGAGGGTGTAGGGGGTTGGATTGTCGTGAAATTTTTCCAGCATTCGTTAATGGACGGGTGGGGGGCCCGCTCGCCAGCTGTCGTAGATTGCAGATCGGGCCAGTTGTCCTCGAAAAAGGCAGTATTGGGGAAACGATGGTGTGGGCAAACGGACGCGGATGACGACCGCGTGATACCTCAAGGCAATCAGAAGACTCCGAGGCCTTCGCTTGTCGTTAAGGGTATAAAAGTGGCAATTAAGCTTGTGGGTCATCCAGCACAGAAAAATGGTCCGGTGAGTATTACCATGCACAGGAAAGGATTATGAACTGACTTTCCACGAGGGATTGGAGACGTTTGAATCGGGAGAGGCGGGGAAAATGTTTAATTCAGAAATTGACCAAAACGTACCCGCACTGATACAAAATAGGGCGTAACACCCTATAATAAAGAGCACCACTCAAAGTTGAAGGCATCGTCAATTCAATTCGTTCACGAAATAATATATTGGACTTTAGAAAAGGACAGTTACATAGTGGGTGCGTGGGGCGATCACTCGACATTGTCATCATTGTCTTCAGTATCCTTGGGCAGAAATTTGCGTATTGCATCAACAAGCTCCTGTTTCACAGAATCTGGAACGAGACGACGAGCAACAGGAGTGAGTTCAGTAACGAGATCGTTTACAGTAACGCAGGAAACGCCCTTCTTTGCAATTATTTCTAAAAAAGAGAAAAAGCCAGGATATACCACACTCAAAGTATGGCGAAATAACAGCCTTTGTAGAAAACTTTAGTGAAATCATTGGAGCACACTCAAAGCTTTCCAATAGCACACCTTTGCAATAGGACTTAAGCTCATCCCGCCAGCCACATTCCAGTAGTCTTGTTCTGAGTAGATCCTTAAGTCTTTCTCTCTCCCCTGTTAGCATGAGTTGCTCATTAATGTATGTTCTGAGCTTCGTACAGTCGTCTCTAAAAGGAACCTATACTGCTCAACAAATCTTACTGCACAGCGGTCATGCTAAAAGTCCAGCTCTGTCAAACACTAGGATCAAAAGTAGAGCCAGGATTTGATTGGTCGGTAGGGTCCAATATGTAATGTTCAACACAGCCAATTAATTCGTGGCGCGTTGCTCGTATTCGTTGGTCCCAGCAATTAGGTAGTCGCCTGTCTTTATCTCCCAAAATCATTCATTCCTGTTATGATATTATTGGCAATTTATTTTTAATATCTAGGGAGAATCGAAATAGGCAATCTAATATTGAGTAGAATGGCAGAATAATCGTCCCGTGTGCCTGTACATTTTCACAGATAATGGCCGTTACGTTTAACACAATCCCAGGTCATTTGCTTTTCCTGAATTTAGGCGTCACACAATGGCCCTCCCAAGCGTTAGTCTCTTTGACATCCTTGGGGGTCGAAGGCTTTCATCATTCCTCCTTTTTGAGGACTCAGTTCCCCTTCTCTCGCGCTCTTTGGTTTGGCCTACCCTGTGCAAGCGGTTGTGCGAACAATACATGTGCCTAATGGTTCGATCCGAGTTGCCCGGCTCCCTACTTCCTAGTCAACTGCCCTCTGCTATCGAGAAACTTAACTTCTGGGACTTTGATAGTGCATTGGATTGTCTAAAGGAGGTGGACAAACGAGTCTCCACATCACCATCGCATTCTCGACCTTGGGTCATTTTCTTCGAGAATATGGATGCATTTCTATTGGATTGTCCTTCTAACTACGAAATCGGTGACTGGGCTGGCACACTTCTAGCATATATTTTCTCCTTTATCACTAAACAATCAACTGCCTCAGTTACCTGTTCCTTGAACATCTACAAATCTCCTAATGGAGAAATTTCTTGGTCGAGCGAACAAGTCAAGGATGTCTTTGAGTCCTATGCAACAACTTGTGTTCGCTTAACTCCGACCGCCAAAGAAAATATCCTGGATGCCGATTTTTGGCATCGGCGAACTCTTGACTCAATTTGTAAATCTGTGCGCCTAGTCCCTACTCTTCCACCCTCCAATAAACCAGCTGTTTCTGGACTGTGTCAAGTCAAATTCGACCCCAATACCCACATTATTGTCAGCTGTTCCGTTTCTGCTGCGAATGAGAGCGTGAAACAGCCTGAAACTTTACCTACCTCGACTTTTAAACTGACCTCCTCGCAGGCGGAAATTGAGGCTAAAAAGAGGGTTGTATTGCCATATCAGGCTGCTGCAAACGCTGGTGCAGATCTGTCGACACAGTCTCTGCCGGAGAGCACTATTGAATATGAGCCTGATGCGTTCGACGATATTGACGAAGACGATCCCGATGATGATCTGGACATTTAATAGATTGTGAATTTTTTACTTATTATTATTTAAGTAAGCTGTTTTTGCTAAACCATTTACCGGGGGGAAGTCTTCTGTAACTGTCATCTGGTGCCGCTTTACCGCATTCTTGAAGTCTGGGGATTTTTGTACAGACTAACAGTCTCCTTTGCACACTTCCTTTGTTAATATGATGCAAAGCACGTGCTTGTATTAAGCCAAAGTACTGGCAAGATGTCGGCAGAAGTGATTGAAGTGCGTACCCTGTCGGATCCAAATGTACCCTCGCCTCAAACTTTCGGTGCGACGGCAAAGGAAGCACAATCTATGCATAAACAAGTTATCGGACCTTCAGCTTGGTCTGTATTTACCTTCATTAATATTGCATGCTTATCACTGCAATTTTGCAAATCAGGAATGTACCACTTCTGTTTTGTTGCTTTTAACTAAACCGGCCTATTTACGATTCGCAAATCGGTGCGACTGGTTGTCAATAGGTCGGGGAAACGAATCGCTGGAATGGAATCTTAATGACATCCTACGCCGCTTTCACAAGGTAAGCTTCAGTTGGATAGAAGTTGGCAAGGTGAATGGGAGCAACTAGCCATTAATCTCTTTTGGAACATATGGTCTCTTGTCAAAGATCTTTCCCATGCTTGGACTCCACTGTACTAGCATATCATATTTTTCGGTCTTTTCCCACTTCTGTATAAGGCTCATTGGCAATCTTAACTTCTTCAAAGGCGCAAAATTTGCCACTCCAAATTGAGTGTCTCTATCGCCTAAGCAATTTTTTTACCTTATTGGCTACTTGTTTATGGTTTGGAGGCAAAGTGCTTAGACCTGCAAGTAGGATGTGAATCAGCAATGGGAATTTTTTTCTTCTTTAATGAAAAGTAAGCGTAGGGCTGTTAAGATGAAGCACCAGATTTTGGTAGTGCATAAGTCTCGTCTTTTTCTCCCGGGCCACTTTTTTCCAAGGCTTGACGTTAACAAGACTCCGTATCGTTTAGTGTGCACGCAATCTGTGAAGACGCCGAAGTCTAGGACAGCATTGCCATGGGCCTCATTTGAGATCCATCTATGACCCTTCCCAGCCGCAACAATTCTTTTGCATGTCTTGGTGATTGAGTTTGGTGGCTATGGGTGAAAAAGGCTGAATTCTCCTGCTCCAGTCAGGGAACTTGAAGTTAGGGTAGTTGTTAGGTCAAAGTAAAGTGGATGTCAATGTTTCTAGAATTATTACCAGCGAGATTCCGTTGATCCTGTTGTTTACAATTGGAAACGTGGGCCCGGGAGAGGACTTTGACATGCGGATGCATATTGAAGGTAGGATGACGTGGATAGGATTTTATGAACACTTCGACACATCAACTAGGCATTTCTCTTGAAGTGTAGATGAATGGGAGGAGGGAAATCAGGTAAACGGATGGACGGGTGAATGAGGGATGAATGTGAAGGGGATGGAGAGGGTGTCGCCAATGGGCGCATGCGGGATGGACATGGGATGAGCAAGGGATTAGTACGGAATAGGTAAGTCGGTAGAGGAATGAATATATGAGCTGGAAGGGTGTATGTAGGGATGGACGAATGTGTGATGAATATAAGAAGAGAGGATGGCTGGGGGACGGACAAGGAGATGGTTAAAGAAATGATAGGATATCGGACGGATATGGAATGTGTGCGAAGCAGGCAAGGGATGATAGAGTATGAGAACGGGATGGACAGGGGATTAGTACGGGATTTGTGCAGGATGGATATGGGATTGGCAGATCTATGGACGAGGAGAGGATTCATGAGGCAGTAAAAGATGCGTGATGGGCTCAGAATGAATGGATAACATACAGATACGGGATGGTTGCAGGGCAGATAGAATACAGGCATTGGGAAGGCAGAGAAATTAATGTGGATCATACTCCGTTCCCATGCAGAACATGCAGAGCCCTGACTTAAATTTACTAGCATTCTTAAAAAAACTTGAATGCGCCATTAAATGATTGAGGAGAAATTTGTCTTCATCTCTAGCCACTATAAAGCGGACTGTCGCCTTCAAAAACCAAAGATTCACTAGAGCTTAAGAACATCAATAGTGAATGTCTCAATGCACAAGAGATTCTTCAGACAAGTAAAATTTGCAGACAATGCGCAAAATTTGCCTTTGCTTTGGCGAAAAGTTAAGACTATTTGCACATCTGCCGCCACGGCAATGCCAATGGCTCTAAATCCACTGGACATGTGAAATGAATTTTATAACACGCCTGCAGGAGCACTTAGGACTTCTAAATGGCTTGAGGCACTCCAAATCTATGGAACACTCATGTTACCAGATGCTGGTTTACATACATGCATTTATGAACTTAGTGCGGAAAGCCCTCTTAGGGGAAGATGTTACCCTTGAAATTCGCCCATAATGTATGATGGCTCGAAGGTACTTTTAGGCTGAGGCGCTTAGTGGATATGAACATAGTGAAGAGTCAGATTCAATCGGTTCGCAAAGGAGGGGCATTAATGGTAAAAACACTTGCATTGGAGCACTTGCATCCGTTCAGTTTATCTTTTATTTCCAAGAGCATGCAAACTGGGATCTAAGGAAAGAACAAGGTGCATGTAACAAATCCACCGTTCCAACTGAGTAGGGCTGAATTTTGATTGTAGACTACTTTTTGTGTATAAGAGCACATAAGTAAATTTTCCTTCTTACTGGTAGGGCTCAAGCAACTTTAAGGAGGATTCGGTAAGCTAAAACTATTCCCAACCAGGCGTTATTAATGCGCACGGTTTGATTAGCTATAGTTTATTAAACATCAAATCATTTTTGCATCTTTAAAAAGTAAAACCCTGACCCTAAATTGTTTGAATGATTGACCTGACAATTATTGCCTCAAGGCGGCAGTTTAGTTGGTGCAGACTGGGAAATGCCTGGACTCCTTTTGACAATCGGGACAAAGGATTGGGGGCGTAAGATTTGGGTGAATGATTTGTCTGCAGCTCAGATTATCGAGACTAATGAAAGGAACGAATCCACTTTTGGCTCTTAATTACGCTCGTCTGATGAAGAAATTCCCAATTATATTGCCCTAAATAGAGTGAATTATGTGAAAAGCGCAATGAAATATGACAGAATACCTGGTGAATTTGCTAAATTTTGCCGAAAGGTGTACCAGTTCGTGGATAGGCTTTCTCACTGCTGATAAATTATCACAACTTCCCTATTTCTAAACCTTTCTAATCACTATGGCAACTCGATTGTTTACATAGTAGGTCCAAACTCACCTTAGGCTTATTTGAGGTCAACCGTCCGTTTAGTTGAGCCACGAAAATTAGAGTTGAAAGCGTGTTTGGAATGCTACTACGGCCGTAGCACATTCAACGTTAACTGGCACACGCGTTGTGCTGTTGATAGTTTTGACGTTTGTTTTTGGTATGTCATCCGTGGTAGGTTTTATCAAGATAGAGAGTAGGTTGTAATGTGTGCACGGGTCGGTGTGCGGATTAAAATATATTTTCTCACCAGAAATGGTTTCTATCCGAAGGGGGGGGGGAAGTTCCATGGAAGTCACAGCCAATCTCTCGCATTAACAACTATCCTGAGGGGTAGAGGACTTATTCCGACTATGCCGAAGAATTAGAGTGTGGCACTTTTTGTATGAGCAACCGGGGCAGGTTGAATGGCAAAACTTATCTTCACAAAGCTTGAATATCTGATGCGAACGGGTGCATATCTCCAAAGTGAGCTATGCCTTTGGCGTTGGGAATTGTAACATAACTAAAAGTACAAACAAGATGACAAGGAGGACTACTGGGTCACTGCCATTCCTGCTGTTCAAAAAAAACTCTGTAGGACTGCATAAAAGCATCTTCAATGACAGAATGCCATAAAGTATGATTATATTTAAGTTGGACGCGATAGGATCCCCGAAATGGTCATCGATTCCGATATCTACTTCACTCTCTGCCTTCTGTAACACCTTAGTGTTATTTAAAGCAAAAAAAAACCCATTTGCCTGCAACAGAGGAAGTGAGGCGAAAAGGAGGGTAAAAGGTTTGAGAAGTGGCTCATGAAAGAAGTTCCCGCCCTAGTGGCAAACGAAATCGCCTAGCCATTCATCTGTCTGCGTTCAGTGGTTTTTTTTAGATTGCCTTTTTACTAGCTCTACGGCTAACCTACCCGTACAAGTGTGGATTGCAGCTCGGATTGGTATATTTCAATGTGAATTTACTCTCTCCGTCTATGTTGCCATGACCGTTGCCAGTTCAAACTTTCCCTATCTGTCAATCTCCATCAGATGGGGAGAGAGAGGGGGGAGGGCGTGGAAGGGGACAGCCAGGAGTCTTAGCCCCACACTGACCATTGGCATGGCGATAGGACGTAATTAGCAAGTGGTAGCAAACTTTTGCATTGATGTCATCTCCGGTCAGGCCGTACCAATCCGCAAGCCCATTCAATTAACCCGCTGAAAATAAAGCGCTCACAATTAATTCTCCTCATAATTATGCTAATCTTTTAGTTGGTTAAAAATTTTCGATTATTCACTTCGCCTTCCCTCACCCGTCTCACTTCCCCGCCCCCCCCCACCCCACCGCTCGAGTGTCTAGTCGCCTATTTTGACATCGACAAACACACCACATTTGTACAAAGGATGAAAAGTGACTTCACCATCCCTGTAATCACCGCAAATCCTCTTCATACAATTGCAAGTTGAATGCGGCGTTGGTTTTTTGTTTTTAGTTTGAAAAAATCCAAACAAAACCTCCGCATAACCACCCACATTCGCCTCGCTTACCTGTATCCACCAAATGGCCGCTTTACTTGCCCCAAAAAGGCGATGCAAACGTGGGATGGCTCTTGGCACAATTGAAAATCAACCGACTTGAACTCTTCCAAGCCCGTACTCGATGGACTGGGCGGCTGGGTCAACCAGAGGTCACCGATGCACACACACGGGTCGTTTGGCCGTCCACAGTTCGTGCACAACCATCGCCATTGACAAGAGGAGAGGCCGGAGAAAACAATCATTTTGGTGGAATATGAAGCTTGTTTTACAGCCTTCTGTCTAGCTGCGCTAAACGGGGAGGAAGAGAAGATGGTTTCGTGCGATTGGAGTGGATAAGGCAAAAGTAGAAGGCTGTCTCACTCGTCCACCACCACTTTTTTTCCTTTTTAATACTTATTAGTATTACCTTGGGCAAATTACAAATAACTGGATGAAAGCCTTTCTTTTTGATTCTCCTTCTACCATAATGATAGCCTAAGGAAGAAAAGGAACATGCCTTTTAATCCACAGAGCTAAATTCGTCTTACTGATATATTTTATGGTATGCTGATCTCCTAACTTCTGTTTGTTTTGTTATTTATTATAACCTCATAAAACATCAAACGAGGGCAGACAATTTATGCCTTGCGCATGAGAGTAAGAAGGTAAACACCTACGATTAGTCGTACCATTAAGTGCTAAATCAGTCCATTGCTATATCGCCCCTTTTTGGGTTCTTAATTATGTCCGTTCCCTTTTTGGCCTCACGTAAAATGGAGGCTTGGGACGGAGGAGGAGAGGGAGCAGGAGGTGGAGGAGCAGGGGAAGGGGGTGGAGGGGGAGGAAGAGGGTGAGGAGCAGGAGGGGGGAGGAGGGGGTGAGGAGTAGCAGAGGAGGAGAAGGCGCAGGATGATGAGGAAGAGGATGGGAAGTAGCAGAGGGAGGCGGAGAAGGAGCAAGAGGGGGGAGGAGGGGGGTGAGGAGTAGCAGGGGGAGGAGGAGAAGGAGCAGAGGGGGGCAGGAAGAGAGTGAGGAGCAGCAGAGGGAGGAGGGGGGAGAACGAGGAGCAGGAGCAGGATGAAGGGGCGGAAAAGGTGGAGGAAAGGGAGAAGGAGGCGGTAGAGGGGGAGAAGAAGCAGGAGGAGGAGGAGGCAAGAGGTGGATGAGTGGTTTTGTTTCGCCTGAGCAAAAACCTGCATCACAAGCAGCCAAGGATGTAGGGTTGTATCCTCTCTCCCTACTAACAGCCAATTAGAAGAAGCTTTAAGCCAAGCAGCTGACCATAAAAGCTCCCAACTTTAGACACAGACGTCTCCATGAGCTAGTAAAGTCTGATTGGTCCCTCAATCAGAAGTGACATGAGCCATATTTACCCCATGTCCACCTGTAGGGTATTTTTTCTCACCTTAGCTTCCTCCTGTCCCAGTCAGACCTCATCGAAGCAACAGTCACAGCGATGCAACGAGGTGTTTTAATTACATCAAGTAATCACAGTATCAAATATGTCGAGTCAAAGGTGTCAACTGCCTTATCTTCCTCCACTAGAAAAGGTCACTACAAGCGTAATCGGCATTTCAAACTCCTCCACGCCGAAGTAGTTGTTGAATGCCAAGCTAATAAATGTGTATCTCTTCCATCATAGTACAATCGTATGGGTTTTTTTCCCATTTCTTTCCGCGGATTTGGTAACCATAATGAGGCGCAACAACTGGCACTGTTGTCCAAATACTAACCAGAAGCTTTTACTATTTATAACTATTAGGAAACGATACGCATTTATCATTCTCGGTACCACGGGGTGTGGGCGGATGGGCTTCTTGCCAGGATGCACGCGTGATTCACTTTGCCAGTGCTGCATTCCTTGAGCAGCACCCACTGGCGACGATGAGGGATGGAGGCTGGGGAAGGCGAGGTCAGCAACAACATCACATGATCGAACGAGGTCACAGTGGAGGCTCAATTTCGCCTCTTTTGTTGGCAAAAGTGGCTATCCGTAGACCCCGTGTTCCATCAGAGGAAAGGCTTTTAGAGACGATGGAAACGGAATGGGGGGAAAAGATTGCAAGACTCAAAATTGGTAGGTTGTTTTGGCGTTCATTAGCTTAATTAGGTCTCGACACCTGAAGGTGGAACTGGATCTCGCATTATTACACTTGATTGAGCAAATTCCAATTTTTATTGAAAAAACAGGTCATGTCCAAGTGTCCGAGGCGGGTGTGTTCGACTCGAGGAAAGGTTGTGGGAGATCGGTGGTGAGGAGGGAGGGAGGTATCATCTGGTTGACCTCTCCAAAACGGGAGAGACAGACGAAGAAAGTTATCCACCAGCAGCGGCTTAGGCATTAAGGATAAAAGGACGTGCTAAGGCTTCTACTAGTATTTAGGAAATGTTGACGTCCCACCTGGCAGGTGTAAACAGTAGCGAGATATTAACGTATCGTTCCTATTTGGGTGTAGGCGGTGAACAGCACAGTTCCAACCAATGTGACTCTACTCCAGCAACAGCGCATCTTTCAACGAAGATAATAGTGTCGGTAACCTTCTCAAACTGCAGTCCCGGTAGCTGTTTCTGCACATATCAAACCGACTCGCTGAAATGGTGAAGACAGAAGACTCAATATGGTTATCGGGTTTTTACCAGCATTGCTCGGCATACTGACATTTGCAAGATCACATCAACCAGTGCCATGGCAGGGAGAGATAATTTAAGTGCTACCACAAATAACACTTTTAATGACGCCCGGTAGGATGCAGAGATTACTCATTCATTCATTTATCTTATCTTAATAAATAAAAACCACTCCTTTTGTAAACTTCGAACAAAGGAAGCAAATCCATTAATGTATAAGGGCGATGACAATAGGGTGGGATATTAATTTCGTTAAAATTAACCGAACTTAGTCAAAAGGAACATCTGCTTTTATGGCACTCGTGATGAAAAGTTGCATGTCAGCACCGCTCACATCTGCGGACCATAACTCACTTCTAATGACGGGACTGCTAAAAGTACGCACTAATCTAACGTAATGTTTATCTTCATAAAGCTCAGCATCCTGTTCATGTTTGCGGTCTTTTTGATAAATGAGAAGCGATTAAGGCGTAGCCCCTACCCATGAATGCATGAAAATGCAAAAGTGAGTAATGACAGTTTATTTCATATAATCGTTTCAAAGGCCACCTAATAATATCGGCGAAATTTTCACGTGCAAAATTGTGAGCAACTCAAATTTAGCGATCGTTCAATCATTCATTCTTTGATCAAGAGGTCTGCAAACACAAAAAACCCTTGGTGTGCTTGTTTAAATCAATTATTGATGCTTTATTGGATTTACTGGATCGGTATAAATTCACAAGGAAGCGTTCGACTTGGTGGATTTAGCTGCTAGATTCTTGGAAAAATGCTGAAGTTTGAAACCTAATACATGATTTCTTGTTTATTTATAGTTAATTCTAATCGTTGACTTGTCATTGAGATACATTAGTGTTGGCAGCAATTTTGCAATTTCGCTCTTTCCTTACTTGCGTTTGCAACCCTGCTCGACAGTTTACGGTTTATGGGTTCCAAACCTGTAAAAAATTGCGGAATCATGGCGCATGCTTGCATCAAATGCATCGCCTCGCCAGGTGGCGATAAAAATTTGCTAATATAAAAAGCAATGGCATTTTCCATCTTGTATTTCAAATCAGTCGGACGCTATTTTGTGCAGATCTTCGGGGTACATCGTGCGCCTCTTTTTTAACAATTAGTTATTGGCGTTGCAAATATGTGACGTGCATTCTTTATCCATGTGTGGTAACCGAAAGTATTGAATTGCACCTCTCTAAGCGATCTTCTGAAAGCAAATGCAGCGTCTATGTGAGATTTTATGGATTTTTTACAGGTGGCCACTTGTCTTTTATTAGCATGCCACATTAACCGCGACGGTAATGTTTAGCTCAAATCTCAGTGTCTTATGCTGGCCAAAAAGGCAAATCTTCCTACATATGACCGTTTTGTAATGCTTTGACGTTCCTAGCCATTTTATTTATAGGTTGGCTAAAGACATAATTGGCCTTGTTTTCAAGAGCTATTATGAATATCCTCAATCAGACATTCTTTAGCCCTTAATATGATGCAAAGTTACCGACAATTCCGCATCATATTTTGAGAAACAACACTAGAAACTGACTCTTCCCAATCCCCCTTTACATCCCAACCCTCTAACCGTCTTTGCGTGTGGTTGTCTAACACTGGAGCATAGAAGTAATCGGTTGGGTGAGTACTGAACACAAAATGGGGGCAGTGATTGGGGAAAGTGTCTGACCACTCCCACTCGTACAATCTTTTACCGGCTCTTTGTATCGCCTAGAATGGATCAATCCTGGTGATAAAAAACCTCTTCCTTTGTAGTCTATCAAGTAATTGGAGCGTATTGAGTCAATTCTAATCCTCAGTCGACGCGTCTTTTCCAATATTGCATTTGTCAATCAATTGTATTTGCTGGATGGGGTGAAGGGCGAATGAATTAGTCAGCCTGAAACCAAATATTCCACAAGTGCCGATAAAAGTGTCTACAACTGGGGGAGGGGTGAGGGAAGCCCATCCCTCCGCCTAAATCGAGCATTTTACAGCCTCCTACGAGTTACAGGCACTGCAATCTGGCACTTCAGTGGTGCATGCCATCATCATTCGCTAAGACAACTCACACCCAACAGTCCATTCAAAACAGGACAAACTGATTGATGTGTAGGGCCACAAAATGCTTGCGGGGAAGGGGAACTTCTTCATCAAAGGGAGCCTATAAAATGAGGAGCGGTCCTAATTGGACTAATGCTGAAAACACGCAATCGGCAACGCAAACCACTAGAGATAGCATCAAGATTTAATCATATTTATATGTATCACGCATAAAAGTACTCCCTGTGTTTCGGCAGGCTAAAAAGGGTTCTAAAAATCATCGCTATGCCTGCTTCTCGCCTATTCTCCTTACTCCATTCAATTATAAAGGACTTTGGAATGGAGAACCTCAGAAATACGCTTCCCATAGACGTCCATATGAAAGTTTCGTTGTGCTTTGGCTAGAATTGAGAAAATGAGAACCCACACTGTGTAAGGAAAGAGCGCCTCGATAAGTGTAAGTGGGTCTCTGAACATCTAATATTAAATGCGGGTGTAAAAAAGAGTCTCTTGGTAAAGTTAAGTGCTTTACCTCTTTTTTTGCTGCGTACGGGCATAAAACTGGCTGCCTTCACTCTGAAGGAGGTGGAAAAATGCGACCAAAAAGAGAAAGGCATGTATAAAAAGACTTTAAGATGGATCTAATGCACATAGATCGCGTACATCCATTAATTCAGATGATTTCAACCAAGGAAAATTGATTTAAAGTACATCAATTTTCCAAGAATAAATCGTGCAGCCTAACCACCTGGATACTACTTAAAAGGTTTTAAGTAGAGCAAGGAAACATATGTAGAGGAGGACCGCCCTCAGTAATCGCATTACATACACCGGGCAGATATCACTCACCCCAGATTCTTTTAACACTTTTTCTCATAAATTTGTCAAATAAGAAGAGTACCACTGACAATGGGTGGCATTATCCCACAATTTGACGTTTGGCAACATCGCGTTTACATCAACTGGTGGGAGGGGATGATGGAATCAGAGGTGAATATAAAAAAAAATCTTGGAAGAAGGAGGAGGGAGGTTGGGCATGAAAGGAATTATCACAGCAATACGTCTACACTTGTTGGACACTTGTCCTGGAGGGTTGAAGTTGGTTAGAAGTGGGCAAACTCGTGGAAATAAGAGGGTCTCTTTGCTTTCGACACGTCAATAAATTCACCAGCTCCACACGGAAGGGTCGACTGGTAAGGAGGTAGATGACAAAGTTGGCAAAGGAGTCGGCGATAATAAGGAAACGCAGGTAAGTGAATACCCTAATCACCACCGTTGGAGCCATACTATCCACACAGACGACAGCAAAGAAGACCGGCGCCTCACAGGCAATGAAGACGGTGGCAATAAAGAGGATGAAACGCGTGGCACGCATTTGATTAGGCAGTCGTTGTGCTTGTCGTACGGCCTGTAACGACGGCACTACACAGCCACCGCCCTCGTCTCTTGGTGTTGATCGACCACCTCGCCAACACTTCCACTTCCTCCCCTCCTTTTGTAGTCGACTTCGCCTCCACTTTCCTCTGTTGTTCTTTTCGTCTTTCTGACGGTACACGATGCCGCAAGAGCACCACAATCATGAAGAGTGTTGCAATAGTCACCACAGTGATGGGAATGGCTGATTGATATGCAAAGAAGATCTTCTCACTAACAACCTGAAGCATGGAGGTCTGATCGCTGCGAATGTGAAGCACCACATTCTCAAGATTGGTGCAAACAAGGACTTGACGAATGACCAGACGGAAGGTGGAGAGAGCAATACTGCAGACGATAAGAATGCCAATGTAGACGAGTTGACGATGAGGACTGAAGATGTGTGTAGAGACACGAGTAGCCACAGGTCGTGTAATAGCCTCACAACGCGCCAGTGCGATCAGTGTGACAACCCAATTGCGTGAACAGATGGCGCTGTTGAGAGCGGAGAAGAGGATGAAGGAGAAGCAGAACTCGGACAACTTCTCGTGTCGTGTGGTAAAGTACTCCTCCCAAGCCTTGTGCACGAAAATGGTGGTATTGAGCCACATCTCCATTGCAGTGAGTGCCACAAGACTGCGTTGCATGGAGCCAAAACGTGTCGACGCAGGGCGAGCGAGTACAGTTAGTGCTACTGCCTCCAACACAACTGCAATTGCTGCAAACACCAACAGTGCAATGTGTGAATTGTCCGACACAACATTTTGCTGCACATCGTAACTCTCCAAGAGGCGTGGATCACAGGAGTTTGAATAGACAAACAACTTATTAGAATCGATAGGTGGTAAAGTCGGTTCCGCCAGCACTGTTGTCGTCTCATTCGTCATCAGCGTTGACGACGTTGTCATCGTCGTCGTCGTCGCCGTCGTCGCCGCCGTCATCATCATGCTTACCATCAAAGTCATCTTCTAAGCATTGACTATGTTCTGTGCATCCGGTGGCGTGTCTGGGCAGTTTAGCCTTCCTCATTGGTCTTTCTTTCTCCACTCCACCCCACCCTTGCCCTTGATCGTGTATGCAAGTTAACTGAACTGCCCTGTCCAATCAGAACGGACTGTGTCCTTCTGACCAATTACGTCCCAGACTAATTCCGATGTCATCTGCTGTCATCTTAACTCCTTCAACCATCAACACTGTTAAGGTGTCCGTCAAATGTACCGCATTTTAGCAGCAAATCCGACAAAGCGCTCTTTTGTTGCCTACAGTTGATACAATTCTACTAGCCGGCGCAAGGTCACATTAGTTTTGCTTGATTTGTCCGCTTCAGTGTAGATGGAAGGCGCGACTTGTCAGTCCGCACAACTCTCCTGTTGCATGTAACACGGCCGCTGAAGCTGCCTCAGTGCTCTAGGCTTGTAATGGTCTTCAACGACAGCTTTTTTTCATCAATAAATTTGGCGATGGGGAACATCCACACCCCAAAGCCTAGCCTCGGCACATCTACATCTAGTTCGTTTAATTGTAATGGCTTTGTTGGAAAAAGTGACTGGCAATAAACACCGGTGTGTTATTTTTTAATAAATGTTCTTAATTTGTTTTTACTTGGGATGAATCATCCTCACCGGTCTGATGCTCTTTCAGACTTCACCGGCGATGAATCCAGTCACCCCATTTTAAGGAAGGAGACAAATACATTGCAACGCGCGTTTTTTTTTCAAATAAAACAACACATAAATAAAAGCTTATCTTTTATCCAAAACGGAGCAATTTAATGGCTTTTTGCATCGATCATCACTCAAAATTAGCACTTGCTTTAAAACTCCCTCCGCTATCCCCATTGACTTAAACAAAAGACATAAAAACGACTTGTTTGACTTTCTGTTGTAATTTTTGGTCGTCAGTTAGGAATAAAGAGAGTGGAGAGGGTATCTTGTGACCCCATCGTCGTGGGATCAAAAAAAAATAAACAGGCGCTTATCTGACCGAGCGGTGACACGTAGCCCCGGTCAAGGCGCAGACCTGGTCATGTGCTGTCCTCCAACTTGCCTCCTTTCCCCTAACCCGACCGATGAATGCGGTAATGCCCTTTTCCTTCCTCTCCGCAAAGAAAAATCAATCATGCTTGACAGGCTGAGAGGTCGTGACAACTTCGCCCAACTCCATCGGTATCGTTTGGTGCATAATCACGCCAAATCTCAATATTTGTTGGCTGGTTTAGAAAATCATTGGGTGCGGGGTTTATTGCCTATTGTCAGAAGGCAAAGGTGCGGGATTTTAGCCTTTCCTCCCTCTGAAAATGTGCCCCGGCGTGGGATGGAATAGGGGCGGCGATTTGTGTGCTTTTGTAGTCTCTTCAAGGCGATGAAGATTACGTTGTGAATGCCTCGATTTCGCTCAACTTGAGGCAAGGTGAGCTACGATTAAGGAGGTCGCTGGGGGGCGCTTCACCTCGCCCAATTCTTCAGCTCTCCAGCGCATTCTCTCAGTTATGGGATGGTTTGCAAAATAAACGTCTTGAGGAATGCCGACCAGTTGGGTAACAGCCCACCTAATGATGTGTATCTATCATCGAACCTGTTTTTTCAGCTACTTGGCGGTTTTGTAGTAGCAAACGCGCTCACCGAGGGGAGATGTTCCAAGGCAGCAGAGACCTCCTTAGACGCCGCCCTGTGGACTGTTAACTACACCGCTTCCCTTCACCTACAGTGTGATAGCCAACAGTCATTTGTTTTAATGAAGTGAAAGCATTCCAACACGCCTGACTCCCCATAAATATTCCCGTCCCTCCCCTCTTAGTCGTGGTTGCACAACTTCTGAGGTGGGTAGTCAAAAGCAGGCGCATATCCACCGCAGATGTTTGGCAACCAAAGACTGTATTTGTGGCCTACTGGGCTGAATTTCCATACTACATAAATCATAAGTCGGTGGCGAGGAAAAAGGCCTCCTCCTATCGTCCATTTGCATTAACCGCAAAGCTACAAATTCCCATCCGGTGGTAATGCAGCTTTCGTCTCATAAAATTTGATGACATCAGTAAAGCCTAATGTCCAATCAGCCTTTTATTTTGTCTCTTTTTATTTTTGTGCAATTTTTCCCCCCATTATTTTAACGTTGTTGAGGCGCGTTCGATGGATAATGGGGGAAGTAAAATAATAATTTATTTCGAGTAAAATAAAAATCTGGCAAAATTTTGCACTCTTAGAAGAAAATAAGACTAAACGGAATTTATATTTTCTCCTCTTGGATGCTTGCCTTTTGTTTAGCGTTTTTGATTCCAAAAGTCGCTGAGCATTAGTAAGTAGTATATTCAGTCCCATCATTTTGGCCTTAACACAGAGTAGGAAACGTCTTGTAAGAGCCAAATCACAAGAAATTTTACCAAAGAAACTAGTTTGCTAAGCAAACTTGGTAAGTCTTTTTTCAGTGCAAGTGAAGAGTTGCGTTTTCTTCCAAAATTATTCCGGTTAATTTTGCTACAACTGGATTGGTTCTTTGGTATTAAAAAGCCCCCTTTTCCCTTTTACAAGGTTACACAAATGGCCTAACCATAACCGAAGGTGAAAATTTGAACTGGCTCACGTTGCTTGACCTAGAAATGTTATGGGTTTTGACAGGCCATAACCTCGCTTAATCAAATAAAGTTTAAGGTTCCTCGCCTAAAAAAACTAATAAAACAAAATGAAATTTTGCCTTCCTCCACCTCCCTCCCCCCAAAATAATTCGTTGCATAGACCGGCCTATAATTTGGCGTAGAACTTAAGCAGAGGCAATTGGAGCACACCGCTAGGTATATCATCAAGAGCGTTGACTGAATTGCCACAAAATGTATTAATTCTGAATGGAACAGCTTTGTTGTTTTAGAATAATAAAAGTTGGCAATTTATTCTGCTTACTTTTGAAGTAATAATTAGCCAAGACAATCTGTCGGCGAGCTGCCAGGAAACGAAGGATCCACCTTGGCACTAAAGGACTAATTAACAGGTTTTGGTTTAAATTTACAGTTTAAATAATAAATTTGGCTTCCAAAAAAAACAAATGAAGCGTTTTTTCCGATGTTTTGAAAAGTGAAAAATAGCAATAAAATAAGTAGCTAAACTACTGAAATCCGGATTCATAAGTGAGTAGTATATTTGCGGTTATGTTGCTTACGTCCCTGCGGCGTTTAAGGGCAGACGTTTGCCATTTTTAAGCACGAACGCTGTATAAAATTCCAAATACGTCAAAAAGGCATTAGGGTTCTGGTGATTGTGGTTGTAAATGCTGTAGGGAGTTGTCTTTAGCGCAAACTGCCTTCCCTGCTATCCAAGGAAATATTTTTGTGTCGACATTTTTAAAACCTCTTGCAAACTTACGCATAGTTTGCATGGGATTGGAGAGCTTGTGTTTCCACTTCGCTTCGTTTGGTTGGGAAATATCACGTACTGGTTAGATTGTCACGATAAGGTCAAGATGAAGCAAAATGTTGTAGAGCCACAAGAACGCAATCATCACCTCGTGTCTCCAGCATTCAAGTAACAGTTGTGCTTTTACATGCCATTCCTCTAATCGTTTCTCCTCCTATTCTCCTTCCGGTTCACCGCTTTGGATGCCTTCTTTCTATTGTTATTCTGGGTGAGAAAATGGCGGCTGAAATTTTTACCCCAGAACTGATTTGAGTGGACGACGATGAAGCCCTAGCATAGGCTAGGGCAAGGCAGCATGAAAACGTAAGGTTCAAAAATGCACCTCCTCGCATTAAGACATGACGATAAAATCCTCTGCCCACACACAGCTCCTTCACCTGAAAAATATGTGGCGCCTCTCCATAATTAGACCGTTGACCCATTGTTGACAAAAACTGGCCTTTAATACCATGATTGGGGAGAAAAAAATGAGGTTGACGGTGCCTAGACAGCATCCTGTTCAACTCCAAATCATGGGGATGTTAGCTAAGTACCGAATGATTCCCAAAAGGCAATGTTCACTAACTAGAGGCGAAACAATCGCAAACGGTACCTTGAATTGCGCCGACGGGGAAATGAATGGTAGGAAGGTTGGGAGGTGGCGCAGCTACTGCCTCGTCTCGCGTCCCACTCGCTTAAACACCAAGGTCGATTAAGTGACACAGGTAAGAAAACTAGTCTTGATCCGCCGAGGCTACAAATCGGTTTTCTCCTCCACTTTCCATTCTTCCGAGGCGTCTGGAAAGCGCCATCCATTGATAAGTGGCCAATTCCTAACTTAAACACTCCAGCCATCTCACTTGCCCATTCGTCCCGACACACACGGAGGTCAGGGTTAGTGTTTATGCCCGTCTGTTGCACAAGACAGCGAAGGCGAGACCGAGGCTCCAAAAGCTGACTTTATAAATGTGCGGCTTTATCTCCGTAAGCTCTAGCTACGACCGAACATCCTAACCGCGCCATAAATAGAGAATTTACATAACCATTTAATGGCATCCCTTGTGCAAATATTGCTCAAGCTGATTTAAAAAAGGAGAGGAAAAGATTGCATTCAGGAAAGGTGGGAAGTTAATTCACCAAAAAATTTGAAGCCATTTGAGCTAACCAGGCCAGGTAGATAAGATCGTGTCAGAAGCATAAAAGGGAGGTGAGGGACCTTAAGTAGAAGTATCTCGTGGTAAAGCGACGACTTGCTTCACGATATGGCTCCAACAGTAACCGGGTAGCAGGGAAGTTGAGGAGCAAAGTGGCAGGGCAGTTTTGACGACGATGGGAGGATCATGGCGGAGTGAAGGTAGCGGCGCCATAGCAATACCAAATTACTTAACCCAACAGTCACTCTGCTGTCTGTCTTTTTTGTTAAAATCCAGGCCAGTCTTTGTAACGCTGGTGGAAGCGTTGTGTAGCTAAGCCACTGATGGAATAATGATGCGTGGTTAACTGGAAGCTAAGAAGGAGGGACAAAAGGATACAACGACAGTGTTGCAAAAGGGCCGGTGAAAAAAATGGATAAATTGTTTATTTATGATTACAACAATGCGGAGGAGGAATTCGTGTTAGGCAGCTAAGCAAAGGTGACACGATGATGCATTAACAGATATGATGGAAGAAAAACTTGACAGACTATCCAGCTCAACTCAAATTTTGTTTAACCTTCCTCACTATAAACGTGCCATTTTCCGATGTTGAATGGCTAACTGAGTGATGACAAAGGAGCAAACAAACAATCCATAATTCATCAGCCACGTCTAGATCCTGTGCAACAAGGGCTTGGCGTGTGGTAGAGATGATTACTGTGATTCATTTTTTTGTGGCCCAAAATTGTTGCCTCAATAACAGCTTAATCACTTCATTTATTGAAAAGGAAGCAATAACAATAACGTTATGCATGAGCATTTGTGCTGGAATCGGTGAGTTGGAAAAAAGTGGTGCTTTATTGCCAGCCCACGGTTTACTCAATAAATGTCTAAGTTAAAATTAGCATGCTTTGTTGAATTTATAAAGTATTATTATCTCACATGTATCAAAGTTGACAAGTTGAGTGCAAATGTAGGACAGAAAGAAAAACAAAATTTTTTTTCAACACTCTCAGGGCCAAACCATTTAAAGCCAATAAAATTTCCGGATTGTTTGCGAAAAAAAGACTTTGAAGTTACAGTAGTTATAAAATTCTTTTTGCGCTACAAAAAACACATGACTATACTTAGTTACCTTAAGAGTTAACAACCCCACTAGTTTGTTTCTGAAATGCTAATCCGTACGACGTCAATGCGACAGTTGTTAGATTTGGTGTGTTGTTGCCAGCAAACCAATAAAAAAGAAGTTTAAAATGTTAGGCACACAATCTACTTGTTTACTACCATTTCAGTCACTTTAATCGCAAGCAAACATGAGACTACTTTTACCAAATAAATATGCTTTGAAGGTCAAAGCTTCATTTTGCTCTAGTTTGAATGCTACGCTATGCCTCCTTTAAGGCTGACGTTTTTTGATTAAAGCAATTAACTTTCTGTGTCATGATATTCTTAACTTAAATCTGTTTTTACACAGAGTAAAAGCTTTATGTTGGAAAGTTGTTCATTTTGCAGGATGTGCAAATATTTTGACTAAGCTAATTTCATTGCAATTACGCAAGTCGATTGTAGAATTGGAGCATAAATTTTATGTGTAACTCAAAATTATTGCGTGACCAAAAAAAAATTTTCTTTGTTCGGCTTGCTACAGATTTTGTAATGAGTGAGCTGCAAATTCCATTACGAATTCTTGCAAAGTCGCCAGCACATTCAAGTAAAGGGATAGAGATTTATTGTGTTTGCTACTAAAATTCATTCTTGCAAGATTAGTTCTGCTTACTGCATGCGTGTGTGTTCAGCGCACGATCTATCCACCAGACGGACCAAAGGTAATAAAAACCTCATATTCTTCATTAAGTGCATTTAGTGTTGGTTACGCGAGGCAATACGCCTATACAAACTTTGAAATGTCACAAATCTTAGTTAAAAGATAAGAACTACATTTTTTCATTTTAATAATAGTTGACACCTCTGTAGTTTATTTTACTCAAGCTCAGAGGAGAGGCTCTTTTTCTAGGCAGACAATATACTCTCACTCTTTTTTACCAAAAAATTAGCCCGTAGTAGGAAACTGTATGATTTTTCGGCAAAAAGTTGTTTCGGAGGTCAAACATTGCTAATAAAATGTTGCAAAAACAAATCTACGATTACCCAATTTTGCTTAATTGGGCAATAAAATTATAGAAAGTTGTAGGTTCACAAGCTAATAATTAAAAGGTGCATAAAAGTTCTGAAAGACCTAATAAAAATAAATTGATGCGTGAATGGATGCAATATGATAGTTTTGCGGCTTCGGACTCTGCCATGTTTGTTTAGTTGCCTTTGGTGCGACAAAAGCGGGAAATGAGACGAAGTTGAATCATGAGGGGAAGCGAATGTGGCTGCAATGCATTGGTGCTTGTAAGCAAGTGATAAAAAGAGACAAACGAACTTGCTATTCGGAGTGATACGTTGATGCCAAAAATCCAAATGGGAACTCACTCCATGGGACACAGCTTAGATGCTAACGCCATTCTATTGGCTGTTCAAATTTAAATGGCCCTGATTATACACTATTTGTAAAAGCAACGTATTTAAGAGCGTAGATGATCCATTAACAAGTTGCAGTCTGAAGTGACGTGTCAGGGGTGTACAAATGCCAGTGTTTAGCGCTTGAAATCAGAAGTGAGTGACGCCGCGCCGATATTCTTGGGTGCCTTTTAAAAGCATTCTCATTATCTCAGACCTCGGGCCCAAAATGGTAAGCGAATGTGCCACGTCATATTCCACATCAGGTCAAACTTGATTTCAATACGGAGGTCAAACCGTGTGGGCAGCAAATCCCGCCACGCGGGGAAGGTCAAGACAACTTGAGAAGGACAAATGGCGTTAGGTGAAAGCGTATTAGAAAATTTCCGCTTCCAGTGGTGTGGGAAATTGGTCTTTGGAAGGAGCAAACCCCCACCCTTTCTAACCTTTACTGCTGAGGGAAACCATCGTTATATGTCATGCACTAGGCAAAGGCAATCAACTCCCCAGACATTGACAAAGCTCACCTTTCAGAAGCCTACGATGGATTGTTCAATTATCGTAACTGAAACCTTTCATAGCCTTTTAGCTACACTTAAACATGAAATGCATAATTGCTCCTGCTTACATTCAGTAATTCGAAAGTAAAAAGACGACTTAATCAAATTTACGATTGACTTCGTGGCTTTCAGCTGACCACCCACACCCACTTTAATACTTTTTGAAATTAGATTTGACATAAACTTTACCGACAGTCTGTTCAATCGTCTGATATTCCAGGGAATGGAATAAGTCCTACAAGTGTACATAAAATTACTACTGCATTGTTTGTAGTACAAAAAGCGCACTTTTACAGACCCATTAAGGTCAAACCGAAGCAATACCACCCACCAGAATAAGCGCAAAAGTTGTCGTGATTGCTTTTGTCTAATTATTTGGCTCAAAATGTATTGTGTTGAAATTAACGGCCATAAATCAGTCGACCTTCAGCATCGTAGTTGATGCCCTACTGACGCTTTTCAAATAATTCCTCTAAACAAATTTAAAAGTGCAATATCCCACCTAACTATTAGAGTTGTTTCTTTTCTTGGATAAAAATCAGTTTCTTTTAAAATTTTACTTGTTTTAATAAATATGTTTGTTAAATAAAGCGATAAATATTATTATGTCTAGGAAACAATTGGTAGTTAGTAGTTTTCGACTGCTTACATTAAGTGTTATTCTTAGACTTTGCCGTTTTACTTTTGCTCAACTTCTGCATATACCATTAATCCTAATCGGGCCTAGCAGTCTTAGCTCCAACGCATTTATTCCTCAATTACGCAGAGTGCTTTGCAAATATTATCGTTATATTTACCATAAAGCATATCGATATGGAAATTGCGTACCTTGGCTAAATATACTCTGTCTGGAAGTTATTGCATTTGCCGAAGAATTACCTGCCAGACATAATGCTCTCGCAGAATTTGTACTGTCGGCCTGCAAAGGGGACTGATAACTATCATTACGGTCAAGAGTACGGTCAGACCCAAAATTCGGGCTCTGAATTGTCGTTTACGTAATCAAGCATTAAACAATCAAATTAATCTATTCCTTTGTTCCGGATCCTAAATTTAAATTTTTTTACTCTGTGTATTTTAACTATTACAGGACTTCATTATTGACACGGATACTGTGCTTTCCTACAAATGCCTATGAGAATTACTTCGTTGTTATTACCTTTACCTACACACCTGATAATCATATTACAGGAAATATATGTTAACTCTGCATAAATAATCACTTTGCCTCTTCTTGCTTACACATATGTGAGCTCGAATAAACAGGAGATAAAACCTTCAATGTCGTTCCTTCTAACTGTCAACACTCTAAGCAAGATGCAGGAATTTCCAGGCATCTGATTGGTTTTAATAGAGCTATGGAATATTGCTGCCACCTAACAGGTAGAGTAACAATCGCAAAGTGGGAACTGCAAATCTAAAAGGAAAAAAATCTTACTCAGGTGTTGCAATTGTCTACAGCAGTAGGCGCTAGGGGAGAACCTGAGCAGAAACAGGCCATTTTCTAATTCACTGAAAGTTGAAGGCGAAAAGACCTGACTGAAACAGAAGGCAATGTGGAAGGATACAAATGCAGTGAATGTAGATGTACATGTACTCTAGAGGAAAAGGAAGGGGACTGGTGGCATGTCCGGCAGGCTAGCCCACGCAGCTAGCTTCAAGGTGGCCGCCAATAATGTGTCGGACCAACCAACAGTCCAAACAAACAAAACACTACGTAGCCCTCTCTTCATTTTAGCGTTGTCCTTGACGCGTCCCTTCATCCACCTCGTGCGTCAGCCATCACAACACCTGCAGGTTCGCCCGGCTTGCCAACCAACTTCGGAGTATGAGGTTCAAACGACCATCGCCGCATCCTTGCGAGGTTAGTTTACAGGCAGCCATTCCATATGGCCCACGGCTAGGATCGCTTCAGTTGTTAATAGCTTTTCTGTAGGGCACGGAAGTGGGATATTACCGAAGATAAACGCAGTTCTTAGTCCTTCAGCAAAGACACTTTTTCTGCGCCGTTGCAACGTGCCACTTGCAGGACAAATCTAGGTAGGAAATACACAAATTCGGACCCGCTTTCCACTGCCACCACTGAAGCGCCCCAGGCGTCCCTAAAAGAAGGAGAGAAGGCTAAGTGTAGGTCAGAATACGTGTATTCTAGACAGCCGGCAGGCCAGCCCACGCGGGTAGCTTCAATGTGGCCGTCCCTAATATATCCCACCAACCAACAGCTCAAACAAACAATACGCTACAGTGAGTCCGTTCTCAACCATTGGCCAATGCTGATTAAACTGCATTCAGAGAATCGAAAAGAAAAGCTATTTATGCAACTATTCGTAGTAAATATCAACCACTGCGATCAGCGGTTCTAGAGATGCAAAAATAGCGTTTCAAAAGGAGGCTTAGATGAATGTGGACGCGGACGAAAGTTTATTTACTCCCAAGTAGTGATTTGGTGGAGAAGAATACAACCAATATGGGAACAATGGCGCCCAGTTTACATTACTTAGCTCCAAGCCACGATAAGGTTGTCCACCTTATCTGGCACTAAGCCGTCTGCCTTATTCAGCGTATCGTGTGCTCTCTGTGAATTGGGTAAGCGATTGCTTTACCCAGACAACTGCGCATGTGTCTCCTCCTACCAAAGATTGTGTATAGGCTAGAAAAGTTGCGGTACAAAGCACAGGACGCAAAGTAAAGAATGACTAATTAAACTGAGCGACATGAACATCTCATTTCCTTCGTGGGTCGCTGATGGAATTTAAGTAGAATGATGTTGTGTGGCATTACTTTTGTTAACTTTGCTAAAAGAAGGCCTTATGGACTGCCTCATTTCAGCCTCTACACCCACAAGAACATTGAGGTTAGTGCTGTGGTGGATGGGACCGACAGCATTCAACTCTAACTCAGAGACACTCGCGCGACAGCCATCATTAAAAATGTCCGCATGCATTTAAGTTCTCTGCAGTCCCGATTTTGCCTTGACTGCACTGCTAACAAGAATAGGGCAGGAGCTGCACAAGGAAGCTCTGTATTTCCCATTAAATACCAACACGGCCGCGTAGAGACAGCGTAATGCAGCAGATGATCGAGCATGAGTATCATAACTAACAAATTTAATCCAGCCAATTACCTACTAAGACTGACTAATTTGTGATCAGCAAATTCATTCTGTTTGCTAGAAAAAAAAACTGGTTTATTTTTCTAGTTAATCTTGAAGGCTAATAGGTCAGTGTCCATTAGTGTTTGATAATCTGATGAGCTAAACAATTCAGGGAGGCTTAGTCTACACATTTCCATTAAAATCTTTGTACAAATGCTTGAAATTCACTTGAAGATGAGTAAAAAAGTGCTTTATGCTGACTGACATTTTTCTAGTCGCTTTTCATACCTTTTACACTTGACAATCGCAGACAGAAAAGCCATTCTGTAACATGAGCAGTGTCCACTTCTTCTCCCTACATTTAGGAAATGCATTTTTGATGCGTAAATGCTAAGCATTTACCACAGAGTAAAAAAAGCACTTAACGTTTCTTTGAAGAGTTATGCAAAATTTGCCACATTTGGCAACGTTCGGCTGGAAAATGCATTCCTATTTTAAGAGTGCGCCTCTTAAATTAAGCACTCTTCTTTATCACCAAAGTTCCACCTTTGCATAGTCATCCACACAACCAACATAGTTGGAGTGCTCGTAAAGAGGTTATTCATTCTTGCGATAACTACACCAATGTTGCTCTAACTGTGAAACCCAAAAGAACAGCCCAAATCTGAGGTGCACGGAACGAGCTGTTCCAATTGCACTTTAACATATCAAAGCAAAAGTACAACACAAGACCACTAAAGCCTGGTATCCTCCTAAAGCAATTACAAATATTGACCGTGGCTCGAGGATTTGAATCAGAAATGACGGAATTATTTAGGTAATCGTCCAGGAAAAATCCCATAATGATGATAAATGTTTAACAAATTTAATGACAATCAAACAAAAAGAAGCGCGGATATACCAACGCAAAGTTCTAATTTTCAAACTGCATTTGTGACAGTAAACCACTTGTTCGATGCCTATATATTATTTATTGGTAAAATTTAAGAGCAAATGTCCACGCTTCCTTAGCAATGCATATTCACGCATGCACAAAAAGGATAGACATGCAAACTTTTGGTCTAATTTTTTAAGTGCAGGTAAAAGTAAAACCAAAAGCATGATGTTTATGAGATTAATAACTGATCTTAAAAAGTGGGGAAACGCAATGAAAGCACAATTAACAAATATAAACAAGGGCTAGGTTTTGTGGCGGTGTGGGACTGTTCTCTCAAACGAATACTAACATGCATTTTCTTGTTTTCGTCTAAGCAAAGTTCAAATTTATAACCTTAGCATAGAAGCTCAAAAAAAGGGTTTAAATTTCATTCGTCTAGGAAAAATTTCCAGTCCATTTAAAGAATTAGGGATTAAAACCAAGGGTCGTTTTTTAAATGAACTGTACGTTTGTTTTTATTTAACTTTTGTGAATCAATTTGCATTCGCGTTTTTGCAGTTGCGGTGTTTTAATAGCCAGAGTAGAACTTCGCATTAAAATATATTAACGATGAACCTGAGTGCTTTTAAATAGAGTCACTACAATAATTACCGCAAAAGCATTTTATGGCAAAATTCAAGAGCTTGATTATCGTTTAATATGCGCTGGCATCATTACTGAAATATAGATTATCCATATCAATTGTCGAGACTTTCTACCTACTATAGTAATAATATCAACAGATTAGTAAACTTCTTATCAAATGTCAGATTGGCAAACCTCTAGAAGTTAATTAAAAAGTCATATATTGATTCAGATGTGGATTTTTGTGTTCCAATATAAACTTGAAGTCGATGGAAGACAAAATATAGGTCAACAGAAGGCGGGAATGTAGCTGCTGGCACGGCTCAGCAGCCAGCTTACGCATCTAGGTCAATGTGACCACCTTAGTAACCAAAGTCTAACCAGCAGTCAAATCAAACAAACCAGTTTGCCCAAATTCCTTGCTGAAGAGTCATTTCAACACATTTTTACAGCCGCATGAATTGACGAGATGAAACCTGTGAAGCTCTTTAGGTGGATGTATGTCGTGCGCCTTAAGTTTTACAGTTTGTGCCCACTCAACTCAAGCGTCAACCTATTCCGCTTGCTTAACGCCAAAATGAGAAATATTCCTAGCATACCAGCAATGGGCAGACAGCGCCTTTATTATTACCACAAGTCTGTCGCCCCCTTCACAGACGTCACTTTTTGCTCACCCTTTTAATGACTTCCCATTTTCATTGGAAAATAGCAGCAGGAATGTTTTATTGCTGGGTTATGAGATGCGTAAGCGCATGGCATCCGACCTGACCTAGCAGCGGCTATTATAGTTCAATTGACAGATTATAATCCACATTGAAAAAATCTGTTTCTGTCAATGCTCATCCGCATTTGTCGGTGGAAAAAAGGCCTAAAATGACGTTTTCTCGGCGTATGAATTTGGTAGTCAATCCAAACTGAGTAGCCAATCAAAAACCAGCAAACATTCTTTCCCAGTTTAAACAATAGTTTTGACATTTTTTCGCCTACACACACAATACACCTCTAGTTTTGTTTATTTAACGATAATGTATGCTAAATTTTCGCCTCATTCGTGAATGGGCTTCCGATTACTGGGAAAGGCGCTCAAAAGAATGATCGCATTTGTATTGGAAGATAGGGTGTAATTTGCGCTCTTTTGTCATACATTCTCAATTGAGGGGCTGATGAATGTAAGTAAGTAGTTTTGTTTAAACATTGGCGTACAGGTTTTGATTGGATCCGCGGACCTCCACCGAAGATGCGCAACACACTTTGAGTCCTTCCATTGGCTGGCAAGATTGCATGCTCCTCCTCTGAATTCTGATAAGCTGCGATGACTTCGTGTCAATGCAGGAATAGGGAGAAATGGGGAGGGAAATGGAGGAGGAGAGAAGTCTCGGATCTCCGAATGAAAGAACTCGCAAAACGGAAGATCATTCCACAAAAATTGAGGCATTGCCCCATTCCTTCATCCGTTCAATGGGATGTTTGCCATAAGAAGAAGGGGAAGACGCTTTTTATTTTCGTTAAAAGGCGATTTGGAAGAGTTTTGAACCACCGTAGTTAAAGCCTACAGGCGTGCTTGTAAGAAGGCAAAGCATTCTGTGGTTTGAAAAACTTGTGCCCCAACCAGGCGTTCTGATTGGCTCATTTCTAGACAGGAAGACACTGCAGTCGGACACAGGCTAATGGTGTTGGGGGGAGGGGGTGTCTGCCGTCAATCGAGCATTTGGGTGCTCATGTGTAGACGTCACAGCTACAAACTCAATGCCATCCCGTCTGTTGAGGACAAAGAAGAAGACCGTGGAGACGACCTCTCATTAGAATGATTTTGCACCATCTGAGTAGATATAAGGCTAAGAAAGGGGAAAATCAAGATGCCAACATGAGGTATGTTGATATAAGGTCGACATATCGGATTAGTAGAAGCCAATGAAAACTTCACAAATTAACACTCCTCGCTGTGGAAGTCTCGATTCCACCGACGATTGGCTGAGGCATCGATGACGGTACAACCAGCCCACTGTTGCCCGCAAGCGAAGTGTGACTTTGAGAAATGAGGAAGCCAACAGGTAACTACTGCCTTTTAATCGTTTCTTTTCCTTTTTATAAAATTCTTTCCCCAACTATTCAACAGGCAACATTGCATTGTAAATTGGCACGTAGTTGCTTATTCTGCTGCGTTTACTAGAACAAAGCAGCTAGTCAATTACAGGAATGCATTAACTTGTACAGCCTAACGGTCGCCTTGAAGGTGGTTAAATTGACATGCAGAGCTAGGAAATTCGACTTGCTGGAGACAATGCTTTGACCAGAACCGGAGTGTCGTATTCAAACAAAGTGGCTAGCCTTATTTCGCAAATCTAAATATACTTTTAGAACCTTTCTCTCTGCAATTATGGAGAGGAGGAAGGGGTGAGTGGGACATGCTACATGTCACACCACCGCCTTGTAATCAAGACCACCTCCAGGATGGAAATTTTTTCTCTCTCTCCATCTCTGTCTGTCATTCTACCTAGATTTGTGTCTTCCTCAGGTATAATTGCGATAAATGCAATGTATTCAGAGAATAAAGCTTGATTCTGCCTCTTAAAACCTTTTAAAAGATGACATTTTGAATCAACCAATCAGGAGCCGACTCATCAGGATTTGCTTTTCAAACAATTCCTAAAAACTGATATTAGCAGAGAAATGGTGCCTCATATTTAAATAAATTTCTTGCCTCCGGTGAAGCATTGGTGACATAACCTGGCTCCATTTCCAGCTTCCTCCTAAATGGAGTGACACTATAACCGATAGCGGGAAGGTGGGACTTTGATGCGTCTCAAGACGGGGAATAAACGCATCACCCAGCCGCATCTGGTGATGATGTCTGGCTGTCTCAGGAGGGGTCTTAGAAGGTTGAGTCTGTAACTGCAGCTGCGATGAGGTGATGTCATAAACGTGTGTGGGAGGTGGTGAGTTAGCGGTTTGAAGACAGCCGTACCAATTAGCGGATTGCGTCAGAGAGCTCGCCATTCCTCTACCAGGCACTGTGTAATGCAAAAGACGTCTTTATCAAGCGGAGGCGAAATGTCGTACAGTTTGATGGTGTCTATGATTGCTTGGCCAACCCCACCGCCTCCACCTGACCCAAAAGACGTTCGATGAAAGTTTGGGCCTCAGTTGTGCTTGCAGCTTAGGTGGTGGAATCAGCATTAGGACTACAGCGAAACTAGACGACAAGATGGAGGACCTCACTGATGGGCTGAGCCTTTGCCTTGCACTCGGGCGTTGTCAAAGACAACGAGTCGCACGAGAGGCTCCGAATTCGAGGAGGTTGTTGCGGTCGGCTCTGTAGAGCAAGCACTATCATCTTTGTCCTCGTTGATTTAGAAGCTAAATTAAAGAATTTTCGCAGAGACTTCTTCCAGCGAAGATAGGAATTCGATCACTTTGATCAAAGAAATGGGTGGAGCCGTCTACATGGAGCTAATCATCGACTCTCGTGAGTGAGGTAGGAAGAAAAATGTAGATAAAGGAGAAAATTTTACCTTTAGGAAGCAAAGTGTTATTGTTTTTAACCAGATCTTATTTTCTTTGCGAAAAATACAAGATACGCATCAGGTGGCGTTTCCATTCAGTTAACATGTCTACGGCTATTCCGAAAAAATCAAATACGTAGTAACGGGTAAAATAAAAAATTTTAGAGGAGCTTTGCAAGCCGGTGGTAAAATGACAGCTATGCTCTGATTGTAAGCGTTGGGTTTGATGTCCAAAACCCGGGTGGAGAAGTCTTAGTCGCCGGGAACCACTCATCCAATTTCATGTTTCCCGTCAAATAACGACGTATAAAGGCAAAAAACTCAAAATTTAAAGGTGGTTACATAGGAATACACCGCAACGCTTTGTTTGTGGAAACTTCCGGTTAACATCCTTGGACTTAATTAGCCGCTCTGGCCTATCAGCTTGGGCTGGTCCCGATGCCGTGCCAGCAATTCTTTCCCACGCCTCTATTGAGTGGATATATATATTCTCAGCCCTGTAAATAGCCTTTCTTCGTTTTCAGAGCTATTAGAGACACCACAAATGCCTGATTAGAAAACATTTAAAGCCCAGTACATATTCAAATCAAAATTTAAGCGGATTATATCGAATTGCCAAGTACCTTCTTCATTTAGAAGAAAATATCCTTTTAATTTCTATTATACTTTTTAATAAAATTTATTTTTAAAATTTATTAAACCTTGTCTTGTTTTATGTGTACTTTGTATCTTATGTCAAAATATAATACATCTGTTTTATTCATTTGCCAGACAGCTCTGTATGTAACCTTGGCTGTGATGTCCAGCTAATTGTATCATCGTGCTGGTGGGTTTGTGATGCTTTCTGTCCATGAGCCGTTTTGCATAATTTTTTCTACATTGGGTTTTTAACCTTCACATTTGTGCACTTTGTTAGATGTTTTACATTACTCTGGAAGCTATGTAATTATATGTACATCTGTGTCTTTTTTAGACTTGTGATTGTTATGGCACGCGACATTGAAACTAATGACTCCGTAGAGGAGGGCCCTGATGTTTCTACAGTAACCGGGTCCAAGTGTGATCGCGTGGCAGAGATATCGTTTTCCTGGTGGATAGCAGCTCTTTTGATCTTTTTCGGCTTCAGATCTTGGATCGCCATAAATGGCCTCTGGATGGAACTGCCCCTTTTGGTTAACGTCCTGCCAGAAGGCTGGAATCTTCCAGCTTATCTTTCCATTATCATTCAGGCAAGCTTTTTTGCTGTCATTTTTTTATCGGATTCACAATCTTTGCTTTAACTTGATGCACGCTCTGAACGTTTTACAAATATCCATGAAAAGCCTTTTTCTAAACTATTCCAGAATGATTCTGTCACTAGGATTCATGCAAACGGAACTCATGCTATGTTGCTGGTTTTTTATTTTGCACTGTAAACGTATTTCTGACCTACACTTAGTCTGGGTAATGCCCTTGATACGGGCTTTTTAATTGAGCAGCATTTAAATTGTTTTTTGGTGCGCCTATTATTCTGGCTATTTTGTCTTTTGGGCATTTTGCTCAATCATGTACTAATAGCACATTAGCACCACGCCGTATCGTCCGTCATGATGCTGACAATCTATATTAATGGACTGTTGCAAAACCGCTACATCTTTTTGGCTTCATTTTTAATCAATTTTGTAACTTTTAACTTTTCACTTCCAATCTTTTCCATTCTACAGCTGGCCAACATCGGTCCTATGTTGTATGTTCTACTGACCCGAGTCTGTAACACCTTTGGGCAAAACCAGAATAACAACTGGTGCGTGCGTCTCGTTCAACCACCGGAGCGTCTGGCCAACTACACAATTCTACTTGTTGGATTGGTTGCCTCAATTTTGCTTATGTACTTCTGGAATGTGAGTATACAATAACTTGTGGAGCAATTAAGTATGGCGTAGTTGTGTGTACGTACTTAGAATTTTACGGATGTGTGTGTACAAAATGTTAAACGGCGTGCGTACTTGTGCGATCCGCTACGTGTACACATGGGGATGATTACATGGAAGGAAGGGAGGACCATTTTTTCGCGTTTTTTGTGCAAGAGCAACAGCTGCAGTGATTGTGAAGCAAAGCATTATCAGATGAATAAGTTCATAGCTATGCAGCATTCCCTTGCAGGCAGTGGTGGTGATGCCAGGCCTTCCAGCCAATGCAGCGTATGGAGGACCAGTAACACCAGAGGCGTTGTATGGGCACAGCCTAGGCCTCCTTGTGTTGACTTTCGTGCTGGGTATGACCGACTGTCTGTCATCGGTCACCTTCCTCGCCTACCTCGCCAACATGCCGGAAGTGTACGCAGGAGCTCTGCTCTTTGGCGCAACCGCCTCCGGTCTTCTTCCCAGCCTCTATGCCCTTGGTCAAGGGGCTACCACCGAACCCATTTGCATTAGCAACATTAGTCGTACGTTCTTTGATTCCACCCCTTCCTATATCCTTGATCAGCTTCATGACTTCTATCTAACACCCATATTTTCTCTAAGCGTTAGTGCGGAACTGCCATGCTTGATTTCGTAGGTAGTGTTTATATCTCCGCTTTCATGTACTTAAGTGGAGGTTTGCAGAGCAATTTTATAAGATCGGCAAACTGTTCACATTTCTAAGCAATATGGATAAATAGTATAGTTTTTGCACGGTTTCAGAGGACGGAACAATTAAGTACCATCCAGTTTATTCGCCGCCAAAATTTGGGGTATCCACCTTTATGGGTCTGGTGGCGTGTACCACAGGAGCGAGTCTGCTGGCATTTATGCTGCTCGACTGTCTCCCCACAGCTCTCGGCCGCTCAGTCACACTGGCCTATCAGCGTCACCACGCCCTCCCAAGTACTCCCAAAACCGACTTCACGGATCCTTCCAATGAGCCCACCAGGCCCATCGGTGCGTTTGCCTCCCTTTATCCTCGAACCCGTTGCACTCGTCTGCTTAAATACTTCCTGCTTTCATGATAGACTCAGGGGTGGAGTCACGTGTTGTCGGTGCAAATAGCCTTTTCTGGATCTGTTTCATCCTGATGGGTTACACGAGCTGTCTGAATAATGGACTGTTACCGTCACTGCAGTCCTTCTCCACGGCTGCCTACAGTACGCGCACCTTCCACCTGGCTGTCACACTGTCTGGTCTCACCGCTCCCCTCGTGACTCTTGGCGTCACTGCCGTCTACGGCTATGATCAGTTGGGTCTCTGGGTACGTTCAATTCTCTGCTGCCTGTGCTGTAGAAAAAACAAATCTCCCACGGTGAGTCAGTCCACGAAGTCACTTCCTTTCCCTCCATTTATTGCATACATAATTGATAGAATTGTAGAACGATCGTGATAGATCGGAGAAGGTCAACAAGCAGTCAATGATGGCCTCCATTGTGGGCGGTCAGCTGGCGATGGTTTTGACCCTTATCGGTGTAATTGGCACCGTATTTTCCGGCTACATTGCCTTCTTGGCCATGGCTTCGCCTTCACCACCCATTCTTGGTGGTGCTGGCCCCGCTTTTTCGGTGAGTCTCCTAATCCCATAATCCCACAACTAGGCAAAACGCTGATAAATGCAAAGAAAGGATGTAAAGCGCTGCTTATTAGTTCGTACAACTCTCTGTAATGCAACACTGCCTGAATAGTTGCTTAGGCATTGGCAAATCTATCACTAGCGCTTCCACTATTTCAATCATCCTTCTCGCCTCGAGGTAGCATGATGCAGCCTATGAATTGTGCCACGTAACATGATGCGATTGGTAACATGCAAATTGGGCTTTTTAGCGATAAACGCTTCTTCCAATTCAAAAATAAACGCACCTTGTCACGCCCTAACATTATAACAGACAGGAAATGGGGTCTTTATGAAGGGCTGCGTCGCAAATGGCCTTTAGTCTAGTGAATTTCTTTACCGAGCGTTAATAGCAGCCGTGTACTGTGGCCATGGATTGGTTTTATGTGTGCGGTGACTTTGTTTATCATTTTGGTCAAATGTGTGACGATTGGAGCTAACAGGACTGCCCAAATTGGATTTGTACATTGGCAGCAGGGGTAGCACTAGGGACGCACTGGTAGATGTAAAAACACCCCGGTGGTTTGCCTTAACATGCGGTAGTTTTGGTGTCAGATCAGTTTATTCGGTAGGATTGCCTCTGATTTGTGGAAGACTAACACCCGTACTGTTTCCTATCCTAGGTTTTGACTTGGATCCTGATGACAGCGGCTTTCAACATCCAGAAGACGTGGATCACTCTGCATTTAGTGAAACATGGCAGTCAACGCAATCTACGAACCCTTGGTGTAGCCAATCAAATCGGTTCAGCGGTGGGTGCTCTTATCAGCTTTCTCCTCACCGCTACGTTCAATGTTTTTGTCTCTAAGCCTCCTTGCTCGTGAAAATTCCTCCACCCAATTTTTCCTCTTCTCAGGCAGCTATTTCTTACATGGTGAACTGGTGGATTTGTAGGTTAAGTGGTACTATTATCTTCTTGCCTTGCCGTCTCGCATGAACCATGGAGCTCGCATGATTCAAAAATCACATCACTTTGTAACCTTCATGTTCAGTCGACTTGATGAAGCGTTTCCCCCTCGCACCATGTGACATTATGACATGGTGTATCATTTTACCTTTTAATGAAGGGTAACAGTCGAGTAAGTCGAAGTATTTGAATGGCATTGCTTCGAGAATGTTCTGCGGGTGTTTAGCAAAGCAGGAGGGTTGTGGAGGCCTTCTTCTTTCTTAGCAGATAGTCCATTCCGTCCATGGTTTTAGAATGCGGCTATGACTGTGACGATTTGAGATCACTTTCCGCTTTCAAAATCAAGCTAAATGCAATGCGTGAAACATTACGTTCGGAGGTGCGACTGTGACGTCTACCCTTTAATGATGCCGTATCAGGGGTCGCGGCACAGATAACACGCGCGCACTACCCACAGATGACATTGAAATGGCAATTAGTGCCAGTTTTACCGAGGAATTATCACTAATTCGTCATTAACGCCTATTCGTATAGCATGTCGAAGCGTGGAGTTCTCACACCTTGCATAATCAGGCCAAAGAGAGGACACGGCATGACTTATGTAGTCTCCTGGGTTTTTATCCTTCTAGCGGCAATCATCGGCCGAAATCCAACCGCCTAGTGAACCTCGAAGGTGGCTGACTACAAAATAGCTCTAAGGCGTAGGGAGAGCTAGCCAGTTATGTGGAAGTCCGAGACTCCTCCACATGCAAATAAAGCAACATCTCATGTCACATCCCACGAAAACTACGGAACGCTTGGACACGCCTAGCTTCTCATCCTATCCTGGTATTGCCCTAGTTTCAATTATGACGCGCTTTTTGTGGCAGTGGGTAATCAAGCAACCCAGAGCGAGAAGAGCAGGTAATCCATGGGACGGAAAGGGATTGGGGTTTTTCTAGCCTCAATGTGAGGGGCATGACTCTTCCGCGTTGGCTATGACAACAGACCCAACGGCTTAAATTTGGGGCGAAAACGCGCAGGCCTCTCCTTTAAACTGCCTGCCGACTCCAAGTTTACGGTTTATTGAGGTTTTAAGATAAACGTTCTAAAGATGCGCTCTAAATGTTGAATCTAGGCGAACCACAATTAACGACATGGGAAGCCCATCACAAATGCCACTCAGCTACTTTCTGTCACGTTATTTGTCCGAAAAATCGCCCTAGACATCCTTGTTGCTACAGCTACAAGTTATGGCTTCTCCGAAGAACTTCGTAACCACTGGTATGAGGTTGAGTGATTACCTTGCAGGGATTCGATTGATTAAAACAAATTTATGAAATAAGCAGCTTTCTACTTTTAAAAGGAATAAAGTATTTTAAGTAAAAGTATAAATGTGGTTTTTAATCCAACGAAAATGCAGACGAGTCTTAGAAATGAGCTAACTCTTATTCATTGAGGATATAAAAGAGCAGAATATTAAGTGGATGCTACCGAGAGAGCATTGGCCGATAAAAGCTAAATTTAGAAAGACTCACAACATGGAGACTGTCTCAGGAGGATAACTATTTAGCTATGGCCAACAAGACGAGGAATTATTTGAACGAAGCGCCATTTTTTGTGGCCGTCCTCTGCATTCGCGTTATAAGTTTTGTGGGTCAATGACGCACTATGGATAGCCGAGTACAGAACAAAAGAGAGGGAGTGATATCTACCAAGTACAATCCGACTAGAGACAAAATTTAGTGAATGTGTTTGCGTTTGACCACCTTACATCATTCAGAAATTGGTTAGTGGAATGCAACACGTTAAGAGCATTTTTACCATGATAGAGCTACTACTCAAAAAGAAGTAGCGAAACCACACAACTGCCCAAATAGGACGCAATTCCTTCAATTCGTTCCCTAGACATCAACAATACATGTGAGCTATCGTGCCGAAAAATTCAACGTGTCAAATGTTTCATCCCTCGATTCCCATGAATCCACAGACTTTTTAATCACTTCGATATAGACTAGGCTATCGAACAAAAAGCACAAACCGATGTTTCCATCGGCTGCCTCAATTGAGCCAACAGCAGGACTTGGATCTGATGAAGCCTAAGCTCACAGGCAACAAAACTGTTGGTGTGTCATAAACACAGGATCGTGACTCTTGGATGAGGCCAAAGCACAAAAAAATGTCATAATGCACAACCCTGACACCCTATGAAGAGAACCTGCTGCTGCTGTTAAGAGGATATGGAAAGTGCCTTGTGGCGCAAGCTCTTCTCTTCCCTCGATTTGCAGACGACTTGATGCTGTGATGTTTAGAGAACTCCCCATGTACTATTTGCAAGTTCAATAAGGATCCTAGAAGAATAGCGATTGCACGGAGTAGTGGCGATGCAACAAAGGTCACCAATCACGTGATACAAGTAAACAATCCATCAGAATTTACGCCATTAAATAGAAAGACATTTGAACCCTTAAATCTTTACAGCTTATGCTTCTGCCAGGGTTGTCCTACAGCTCAAACTTCCTATGATCTCGGGAGAGGCTTTGCGCGCTACATTCCCACTGCGACCTTTAAGATATTGCGGCTTGCTAGCGTCACGTATGTGTGACACGCATTCCTCAGTTAATGATGACTCATTACACCAAACAGTTCTTTCTTCATTTGATTATTGAGAAGAATATGACTAACGGTTGTTAGACCACTGCAGGCCTAGGAAGAAGGCCATACAACACTTCTCCTTAGGCCGTAGTGACGACACCATCCTCTGCTACCACTTAATCCAAAAGTCAGTTCATGCCAAAGCCAATTCAGCATAACTGCACACATCTACACTCGCTCAAATGCCAGTGTAAGGCCTAGATTACGCCAATTTGAAGCAACAACACCATCACGTAACATAACAGGGGCAACACCGGGAAGAGGCGTCCCACCTTGCAGGGTGGGCAATCATCGCCACGACTTTAATAGCAGCCACACCTACTACCAACTTAGAGAGGGCAGAAATGCCCACTACGATGAATGAAGATATTCAAAAAGGGATAGAAAATTTAATAATAAAAAAGAAAGTCAAAGTAATGGCTCTGAGACTACGTGCAAGGTGCTTTGGGCACAAAAATGTTGAATTTGGCAGTGAGGAGGAAGCTTATCAAAGCGCCTGCTGTTGATCCAATCTGATTGGCAATTCCCAACGTTCGCAGATTTCGTTGACTGCCATGCTTCACCAGATACAATGTAATCCACGTCTTCTGAATGCTCAACGCGGCTGTCATCAAAATCCACGACAGAACCTGAGCACAGTCAATGTAGCAAAGAAAAGTGCAGTTGATCGCACCATCTCAATTGCATTTGTCGCAAGGCTACACGCGTCAAAAAGTTGCTCTCTTCCTATTACCTCGCCTACTAATCAGTCCACAGACCAAAAAAAGTGGATGCTTCATCCTGGTTTGATGCAGTGTGGTCCAGTCCAGAGCACACACACCACTGATTGCTAAGTCGAAGTAAATCAACGCTTCAGAGACAATTGTACGTCTGACCGTTGATAAACGATAATCCCGTTACTAGTGGTTCCCCACAATCGGCGCGCGGAGCAACTACCTCATCTGCCCGTGGGGTTGGTAACTGACCTATGGCACGACAAGATGTGTTTCTATGACGGCCAGTGGTATAAGACACAGTTTTGAAAGAGTTCCTCCCAGCCAGCAATCCTCCCTTGACTAAGTTGCCTTCAAGGTGTTGATAGCACCTGTCGCCTTTATGAATTCCAAAACTCCAAATCAAATTGAATCCCCTTTGAGGTGACGCCCACAGTGGGAAGTCGTTAATGTGAAAAAAGTGGGGAAATGGGATGAACAAAGGCCAAACGCATGTTCCTACCGAGAATGCCGAACCAGCACCACCAAAGTGAGGTGGAGAAGGAGATACGGCAGCCAGGAAGATAATGTAGCCAGCAAGGAAGGAGCCAATCACACCAAGCAGTGCTAGAATTACCGCCAACCGACCGCCCTCGATGGAGGCCAATGCTGTTGGATGTCGGAGTGTTTGTTGATGGTTGACATCGGATGAACTCCAATCCTCCTGCAATGTCACAACAAGTAAATTCATAACCAGCCAATCTAGACTTGACTGGGAAGGCGAGGAAAAGATTCTCACCATGAGAGGTCGGCCGTGATTACAGAGGCAGAAGCGACGAATAACAGAGCGTATCCAGAGACCAAGTTGGTCGTGGCCGTAGGAGGCAGTGACGACAACAGCCACGATGGGTCCTGTGATACCGGACAGAGTCACAGCCAGGTGAAATGTACGCGTGCTGTAGGCGGCAGTGGAGAAGGACTGCAATGAGGGCAACAACCCGTTGGTCAAGCAGCTGGCGTAGCCCGTTAAAAGGAAGCAGACCCAAAAGAGACCATTCACAGTCATGCCATGAGTTTCCACGGACATTTCCACCACCGATTCCGGAGCTGGTTTAAAAGCAAGGATAAGTCGTGTCTACTAGTCAGACAAGTGAGGATGGCAAGGGAGCGAGGGACGAACTGGTGGTCGGACGCACTTGTAGACTTGGTGGGATCTTCACAGCCGCTGGAAACGTTCTCAATGGTGGAGGCTGGTGGAAGGGAATGGAGGCGCTGATAGGCCAGTGTGATCGAGCGGCCCAGGGCGGTGGGTAGACAATCGAGCAGCCCAAATGCCAATAGACTCAGACCCGTGGTACATGCAATCAAAGCCATGAAGATAGATACACCAAAGTTCGGTGGCGAATACACTGGATGGAACTCTGTTGTTCCATTCTCTGCAAGCACACAAATATGGAATCCTCGTTCTCTTTGACCACCGCTATTAGTAATTATGGTTTTCGAGTGCAAAGAAGCAAAGCAAGAAAGATTTAGGAAAACCCAATGAAATGTCCTTCACTTCAACACGGTGATTGCATAACGCGCCTGCTGCATTAGTGGTGGTGACACGTTTTGAATGATAATGATGTGAGAATATGCTTCACCACAAAGGGCTATCAACTTACGGGATAAGCAAACACTAAACGATTCTTTAAGGCACAAAATATTCACCAACGGAGCAATTAAAAGTACTTGTCAATCTTGACAATCGAGGTGTGAGTACACGGAGTGTTGTTACATCGGTTTCAAGAGAGGGAAGAACACAAGGCATAACACAATGCATTACCTATTGATAAGACCTTCACTCTATCATTAAGAGGTTGTTTCTTAAGCATTTAGTGCATTGATAGCTCCTCTCGGACTACTCAACGCCGATTTTGAGCAGTGCTAACTTGCATATCAGTCAAATGAGAATCAACCAATAATGCTATGGCCGACTACTACCTTACAGATCACTACATAAGAGCTGTAAGCAAAGGATTAGTGACAAGACTTGGCTACTGGCATGGGTGTGGGTTAAATACCGTTGATTGATGGCACGCAGACAGCCTCTGTGGTGACGCCCTGGCCAAGAGCATAGAGGCTGGGCAGAAGACCGGAGGTAGTCTCGCCGAAGAGCAGCGCTCCCGCGTACACTGCCGGCATGTTGGCAAGGTAGGCGAGGAAGGTGACCGAGGACATACAGTCAATCATGCCCAACGCGAAGGTCAGCACGAAGAGGCCTAGGCTGTGCCCATACAAAGCCTCTGGTGCTACTGGCCCTCCGCCGTGCACCACGTTCGTGGGCAGACCTGGCATTAACACCACCGCCTACACGCAAGCAAAACAATTACCCACGCAGGCGCGTTCGTCCATATGATAGCATGAAATTGACTAATGACTACAAGGTCCACTCAATCGCTCAAAATGGCAGAGAGTTGAGCGGTATTTATGACCTTTTCCACAAGCCTTCTCAAGGAGGTAATATAAACCACATAAATATCACTTCCAACCGCCTCGGAAGGGGGTGCCTGGGCTTACATTCCAGAATTGAGTGAGCAGAACTGAGGCTATTAGTCCGACAATGAGAATGGTGTAGTTAGCCAGACGCTCTGGCGGTTGGATGAGACGCATACACCAGTTGCTGCTCTGACCTCGACCAAAGACGCGGCAGATTCGGGTAAGCAGAACATACACCAGAGGGCCGATGTTGGCCAACTATAAATTGGAAACGTAAAAACGTAGTTAAAACAACTGAAATTGAGGTAAAAGATGTTTCAGATTCATCAGAATCAACCCTATGCGGGGTTCTAGCAGCGTCTTAAAGTCTCGATTAAAAACAAAACACAATGGGTAAGGCATTCACGTTCCAAGTCATGATGAAGTACGTAGTGCTACGATTCAAACATTACCGATAGTCAAATTCACTTCCATAATTAAGAATAAACACAAAGCAAATATTCGTGAGAATAAAGTTAGAACCCAATGTGAGCCATTTGCTTAGAATGTATTATTTCAAAAAGGTTTGAATCTGACTCATGTTTCAAAGCCAAATTGTCCTTGACTATGCACCAATAGAGATGCGAAAGTTGGCGTTTGGTACTGAAGCACGATGACAAAGGACAGTGAGCTCACACCAACGCAAGAAAGAGGACATTCCTGTTATAAGCTCCAGTGTAGCAACTTGGGAATGTGCTTCTGCCACCAACGCTACCAAGCCACTAATAAACCTCATCCCCAAACCCGTGCGCTGGCAACATGAATCAAAAGTAGCTTTGAAGACATAGCGAGTCTGCCTAAAACTTGGAAGAAATCCGGCTTGCCTGGATAATGATAGAGAGGTAGGCAGGGAGATTCCAGCCTTCTGGAAGGACGTTCACCAAGAGGGGAAGCTCCATCCAGAGACCGTTGATGGCTACCCATGAACTTATACCGAAAAAAATTAAAAGGACCGCGTTCAACCACGAAAAGGACACTTGTGCCACGTGATCATCATCGGGTTCAAGAATCGTACGACTATTGCACACCTCGATATCACCCACTTCGTCTTGACCAAAGCCGGAAATCATCCTAGCCTAGAAGCAAAGAACTTATTTTAATGAATATTGAAACAGTTAAACCTCGACTATTAATATCTTCCGCTTCTTTTATAAACTACTTCTGTGCAATTTCATGATGAAAGTGGAATAATTTAATGCCACATCACCTAATGCTCACAGACTCAACAGCCAGGGTAACCCAAGGCAGCATTAATTACAATTCCTTCCTAACATCGTAGTGGCACGATTAAACTAAAAATCTTGTCACTCAAAAAAAAGGAACAATCAACTTGAAAAAAAATGTGGACAATCATCAAAGCAGCAGTTTAATAACTCTCAAAATGGCACCCAAAACTTGAGTAGTGAAGGAAATGAAGCACAGCATCAACCCAACCTCTAGTAACATCTATCAACGACTGCGAATTGTGTTTTGCCTTAAGCTATTATATATGGCTAGAATGGGAGTACAAAAAGGCCCCGAGTTGATTTTCAAGGTCATTAGTAGAAATCCTACCCAATCAACTATTCGGCATGGGCAAAATTAAATATTCAATGGATTAACTCAAATAACTTAATTTTTACCAATTATTATGCTAAACCATTCTTTACAAGCATTATTAGACTTTTGTGACTTCTATAGTAAGAAAGAACTTGCTATACGTAGTAATTTTAAATAACAAAAGATGATAACATGTTAGCAATATTTGTTTCAATTGTTAGAGCATAGAGCATTTTTACTTTTTTGAAAAAAATTGCTTTTTTACCTATTATTAATAATAATTTTCTGAATTAAAAATTTAGTTGCTTTATTATTAAACGCCTAAAACTGTCATTTTAACGAGTTTAATAGAAGGGTTCTTATAATTTTTTGTTTTGGCAGCGGGTATTATGGAATCGCCTAGCCGGTTCGATGAAGTAGGGTTTCCTGTCTAAACGTCCGTTTGTGCCCTTATCTCTTTTCAATGTGAAACTGTTACGTTATTTCAACCTATGATGCTTTTAATTTTAGACAGTGTTTGTTGTTCGTATTAGCATGCTGCGAACTTAAGCATGCACTTACCAAATTTTATTTGTTTGTGGTGAGTGGAATGTTGTGTGGATAAATCTAGAATGGCCTGGTTCACTTTTGTCGGAGAAGATTCAAATTTTTTTGTTTTGATGCTGAATAGATTGAACAGTGGGCTTGCATTCCCTTGATTATTACGAGTTTGTTTGGCTTATTCCAGACCCCTCTGTTACTGATGAAATCACCCCCGTGGATATTATGCCTGAGCCTTCTAAGCTTATTACCCTCATGCACTAAACTTTTTAGTATGAATAAGCAACTTACCAGGGGGAAAAACCGTCAAATCCCAAGTGCCGAGTCGGGTTCTTCTTGTGTGGATTCTGAAGAATTTCGGTTATTCCTTCGAGACTCCACATCGCCGTATCCCCCTGGCTTGACGAACTTGGGCAACACTTGTTACATCAATGCCACTCTTCAAAGTCTGCTCACTATTCAACCCTTAGTGGATTGGCTTATTAGTCGACCAAAAATGTGCTGTCATCGAAATCCAAAAATTGAAGGGCCCTTGCTTACACCGATTCTCTCCAAATTGGTTGTGGCAATCTTTAAAGGGGATTACAGCTTGGAATTGGAGGAATTTCGACGGGTTATCGGTGAAATCGTTAAGGTTTGTTTTAGCTCGTGATCTCCACTTTTCTATAATCCAATGCGGCATTGATTGAAACGTATCCTATCCTGCCCTGCAGGACTTTAAAGAACCACGAGAACAGGACGCACAAGAATTTTTGCTCTTTTTGCTCAACCGATTGCATGATGAGACGGTGGAAGTCCCTACTGGCCGTGGTCCGGCAACTTCTGAAATTCGACGGATTTTTGAAGGCACTCTGCAAACACAACTCCTCTACTCACATCGCAGCAAAAAGTTGGCCAAGTTTCCTCTGTCGCTGTTTTCTAATGAGCCAAAGGGCAATTCTGAAGTTTTTCTTTCTCTGTCTGTACCCATACCCGTGTCTGGAAACCAATTAAAAGCGGCCACTGACTTGGTGGAGAACAACGTTTGTGATTTGAACATTATGTTTAACGAAATTCGTGAGGAAGACTCAGTTAGTTGACTGAATAACGCCTCCTTTTCCCCACTTGAGCGTTAATTTTTTTGGCATTTCCATCATTGTAGTCTATTTGCACCCGTCATCTGCTAAAGGTGCATCCAAGCACGGATATCCAGAGCGTTTACAACCAGGTTCTCTCCTTTCTTCCCATCGGTAGCAGTGTTGTTCCTTCACCTACCTCATTCACCCTCAAATCTTCACACACGTCGGGGAGCGGAAGTCATAATGGCTCGAAAGAATCCACTCACGAAGAGTCCTGCTCACCGTCTTCCTCCGCTCCCGATCCATTCATCCTTGTGCAGGCTAAATCCACTGGCTTTGGTGAATGGTTTTTGGCAAGTATAATTTTATCCGGAGCCAAAATTTTGATACGTCTTCACGTACTTTGTAGTCTGCTTACATTCTGGTCTTGCACATAAGTACACACATGTAAGCATGTGCAGGTGTTTGAACTTTTTGGAGTGAAAACAGTAACTTAGTGTTTGAAGCGCCTTCACCTTCTTCAAATGTCCCCTGAGTTATTTCTTGGGAGTTATGCGATAGTCCTACCGTGTGTTCGTTTTACCAGAGAAGAGGCCTAATATGTGTATCAAAGTTCCATGTTACCGGTATCTGTCGCTGTGTGTTTTCTGACGGCTTCGTTGCGTTAACTGCTGCTCACGACTGAATGCTGCTCCACGAACAACATATTTCATGTCAGGTGGCTTGTTTTTTGTCTCAGTTTCTAGCGCTAATGAAAAGGAGCTCAGTCGTTCCTTCATCGATGATAATTTGCTATTTTTTAATTTCCAATCCTTAAAACAGCTTATTGGAGATTATTTTAATTCATTCAAGTGTAGTCAGTGTTTTACTGTCGCCTAATGTACTCAACCCGTCGTACTTTTGGCATCCCTTCCTCCCTGATGTGTCGGCATAGCATCCAACTCTCGTAGAAGAATTTTGGTTTTTTGTTTGGTTTCGTTTTGATGAGGGTATGAAAGTCTATTTAAGAATAGTACGATACTTGGTCTGGTAATCGGAAGATTGGATAGATATGCGTTGTCAGTGCTTATTTTTCACTTTCATAGGAAAGTTCCGGCTGCGCTGTCGACTTGACGGATGGTCTGAATATGGAGGACGATTTCTCCACAGACTCGCAATCCGTGGCCGAAACAGTAAAACGAAATCTCCTCAGTGGTGATGCCCTATTCATCGTTCGTCTCAGTAGTAAACGGTCGGCTGAAGAGCCACATATCACTTCTTTCTCCATCCCCTTGGATAGAACCGTAATCTCGGATGTTGAGGCAGGGCAACAGCTGTTGGGCTCCCCTTCCTCCAGTGTGAGTCAACTTTTTGTAGTGCTCTGACTGGTCTGGAGTTTAGCTGATCTAAAATGTTTTTCAGCCAAAATTAGAAGGAGCAATACCTCAGTTTTGCCTCAAACGGCGGGGTGAAATCATGCCTTCAGTGTGCGGCCCTAAATTACTGCGGCAAGACTAACACTTGTATCTGTTACAATTCGTGTCAAGTATGCGCAATGCTTATGCAAATGCATTAATCTCCCAACGTCCACCCCCTTGTGTTTTGACATGCCTGTACGTGTTTACCTGTTTATATGCGGCCTAATCATCCGTTATGCACTTACTCTTGGACGACATTAGTCCTCTCTTTTGATTTCCCTGTTCAAAAGCAAGGCAATTTCGAAATGTATGCGCACATCCATCAGTTGCCCCATTGGCGAGCTCGATCGTGCCTTGTTACCAAACGTCGTGGCAGCCCGAGAGGTGGTGGTAGTGGTGGTGATGGGGAGGGCTTATTTAACCTTTAAGCCTGTACATTGCCACCTATTACTTAATGCTGGACGTTCCTCCCCACTCGCTAATGCATCCCTCGTGTATCGTTAAGGGCTTAAATACCATCCCGTTGTACGACTTACTCTGCTTTATTGTTTACAGGCGATTGAGAGCCGAATGCAGCTGCTTTTGGTGCACGTGGAGGATCGCGAGAATCGCAAACACTTTCATCCCTCTTCCGATGACAGTAATGCGACCCGAGTGGCAAACTTTCGAAGGTTCTCACCTCCTCTGAGCATAAATGTAAGTTCGCACCTTCCCACTCCTCCCGCCTATAGTGTTAACCACCAAGCCTCAAATGGTTTGTGGATCACCACAGCCGGCCGTGGTCAGTCACTAGGGTGCGAATGGGGAGTAAGCCGTCTTCCTTCCATTCCGAGAGTGGGACTGTTAAATTATTTTTTTTTTGCTTCCCAGTTCAGTAATTGCCCTTTTTAAAGAATCGCCATGCTGAGCAGTCATCTTGATGTGACCTTTAAGGTCATTTGTGGGGCCTACATTGGTGAAGTTTTTCACACATCTGGGCGAATCCTACCAGCAATGCGCTCAAATCCCTCCGACACAATTTAAATAAGTCAACTTTAAATAGTACCACTTGTAATTATGCGTTTATGGTTGTCGAGTCAACTTCTCCATGCAGGGCGGAATTCGCAGTCCCACTCATCATTGTCGACAAACAGTGAAATGATGACTAACCGACAGCATGTAGTTTTGAGTCAACGAACACAAGTGTGGCACCACTACTAGGTGAGACCGAGGTCATCATTATAACATTACAGGTTGACCCGCTATTTTTGGTGACTGGACTCACCCCTAATAACAGGTTGGAGTCACATGTCTCATGCTTTTTTCATTCTTTTTCTCGGGGGGCAGTCGTTAAAAGGTTGGAATGATTATTCATTTACCTTTCCCCTCCCCCACTTATTTTCCGATTTTGTGGCCTTGCTCCCTTTGGAAGCTATCTTTTGACATCCACCCCCAAGGAGATTGTGTGACTGTACACTGTAGGTAATCAAGGCATCTCCGAAGGCGCTGGAGGCGGATATGTCATACTTTGGCCTGTTATAGAACCCCGTGTGACTTCATTTTAGCACGCAGCCACAATCGGCCTTCCTCACTGCCCTGAGAGTTATTGTCCATTCATTCATTCATTCATTCATTCATTCATTCATTCATTCATTCATTCATTCATTCATTCATTCATTCATTCATTCATTCATTCATTCATTCGCCTCCTCTCCGTCTAGGTTCCCAACGACATCCATTTCAATAATCTGCGTCTCCTGGCACTGCAATCGTTGTTAGTGTGTTGTGACAACCACCTCCCAACCGAGTCAATGTTGATAGATGAAGCCTATTGCAATGTCTCCTTCTGGATTGTCGACGCTGCGCCTGGGGTGAGTTATCCCGATCCCAGGGGGTCGATTGCACAAAATGAGCCACAGCATTTTACCATTCTGAGCCTTCAAAAGTAGCGGCCGACTGAAGTTAAGGACTTAACTTTAGCCTAGCCCTATGTACCCCAGGACTGCAACATCCTACCTTTGTCATTTATGCATTCATTGGGTTAATTTGACAACAGCAGTAGAGTGGACGCCCATTGTCTCGCTTTTGTCTGGTGCATCCGTAGTAAAATTGTTAAGCATAATACTGGACCTTGTAGTCGAAGAAAAACAAGCACTGCGTAGATTGAGGAGTCTCGACAACTCCTTTAACTTATTTGCTAGTCGTGGTTGAGCCCTATGGAACTGCATGATTCCATTCCCCCATTCCACTCGGCAATGGCTAGAGGTGAATGATGATAAGACACTTTGTTTGCACCTGCATCACCTGTCAGAGTGGACCGGATAACAGCTTGACGAATGGGAAGACTGTCAATTTTAGTCACTTTGTCATTCTACTTTATTCCTCCTTCAACTGTCCCCTTATTGGCTGACTTGTGATGCAAGTCGACTTTCGCTTGTCAAGGTCTAACTAGCGAACGTACTATTGGTTGCTCTCAAACAATTCACTCACAGTTCCACCCTTTAAGGATGTGCACCGCTTCATCTATGCAAGGCTATCCTTTCTTTCTGTGTGTGCGTGTGTGATTGTGCTTTGAAGAGGCAATCCTGTTTCAGTTCTGTAGAAACAACCGGGCTGGTGAAGTTGACAAAATGAAAGTTCGCGCTACTCCTAAATTTACCCACGAGAATTGGGCGGGAGGTACTACCTTCTCCCCTCCTCACGCCCTTCCTTTCACCTCCTCTATATCCCTCTTCACAGTCGAATGCCAACTCCATATTTGGAAAGCCTAAGTGACTAAGACTGTTACTTACATCTTTTAGGCAAAGTAGTCGGCACGTGCCGTTGAGACAAAGTGCAATGGATGGTCATGATGGCTGTCCCTTTGTCAGTAGCAATTTCAGTAGTGCGTTCCGCGACACCCTTTAACCGTCGGAGCAAAAAATCGAGTGCGGTCTTATATGCGGATGACACACTTTAACGTGTCTGAAGAACTTTCCACTTCTCTTCTACGTGGTAGTAGGCAGAAAAACAAAATGAACTCCTTTTTTTCAGTTTTCTGTGATTGGTTAATTTTTTTGATTGAACCGATTGAATTAAAACCTTGCGTGTTAGCAAGTCAACATAGGCTGGGTCACTTCCTCCCAAATTTGTTCCATTTTGGAGAAGAAGGAAGCCGTAATTAGCCGCCCAAAATAGCTGTCTCATTCACTTATTTTGACATTCCTTTCCCTTTTTTTTGTCCGCACCACGCCACCACCTTCATTGATTCGATGGAAATATAACATTTTCCGCCGCATGCAGAGGTGAGCCGCGAAGGAAAAATAGAATTAGACGTTGCTCACTCCTATTTTTAGACCTTCACTTTATTGGTGCATAATGCTTCAATTGGTTGAAGTTATTGTCTGTTTTTTTGTGTCTTCAAAAATACAACAACAAAGGAGCCATGTGAGATAGACTCGAGGCAGGAGTTTCCGCTTCTCCACTCCACCATTGAGGTATCTTCCATCCCCCTGCCAAAGTGGCTTTCCACGGAGAATGGCGATAGTCCTCGCCTCCTTCGTCTCCTAGTTGTTTGGCCCTCTCCGCCTGTTAACCCGCTGCTAACACTCAAGGTGGTCACGGACTTACGGCTTGGGAAGTTTTCGACCGACCCCAATACCGCCTCAGATCGCAACTCGCGCTCCGCCAGGGCAAATAGCCTCGAGGAGTCAGAACTAACCATCAGAAAATGCCTCGAGGTTGGTCATTTGCTATTGCTGCTGGGTTAGATTAAGCTTAGGTCTACCGAAGCGGGTAGGCGTATTTTGATGGCGCTCAACCATCCTAAATTATCCCTCTTCTCCCTCCGTGCACCTCATCAACTCCCGCACCGATTGTGCCCCAGTCAGACAGGCGCTTCACATGCTGTCTGGAGTGGGCGTTGGAACAGTGGTTTGCAATCGTCACTGGTGTGTTCACTTGCACGGGCGTCTTTAGAATGCTCGCCCAGGTTGAATCTCCTTCAGGAATGTCAAAATGCCACCACTTTACTGCACTTGAAGTTGTCTCCATTGGTTTAACTGACCAACTAAAAGCGTGCACGGACCAATTAGTACTTTGTGTAGTACCACTGGACGTGACCTGAACGCCCTCTCCTAAGTGTCCTCATTTTTTATCTACTTCTTGCTCCTCGTGATCCTCGTAGTTCCCACCGCTCGCTAGACAGAAATGGAGGTCATCGGTAATTAAAAAGGGGTAACGTTTCCTGTTACCGCTTCATCATCGTCTTGGTGTATAGCAAGATCCACAACCTCCACGAAGGGACGAAAAACCAACTTATCGTCTGCTTATCTGGTTCTTCTTTTCCTCTCCCTGCCTCCTACAGGAGTTCATCAAGAAAGCCAATATCACTCAAACCCAACCCTGTGGCAATTACGAGAAGAATCAAACCATAGGCGTTCTAAGTACTTGGCTTGAAAAAGCGCCGAAATATCTCATTCTCCATCTCAATCGATTCGTCCATGTGCCCGTGTCCAGTGGTAAGACCCCTTAAAAACCCTCCATCAGCTCTCCCTATAGCACAACACTTCGGCTTTACTGTCAACCTTTGCTCCACTCCATCATTTCAGGTGGCAACGGATTGATGAAAATCAACTCCTTAGTAAAGTATCCAACAGCTGATTTGGATCTCTCATTCATGTTTAGCCAATCCAATTCAAATAGTAGTAAGTCCCTCACATCGTACTTCAAATGTTCCTTTTTCCTTCTTTTCCCCTTCATCCATGCTGTCACATTTACTGCCGACAGTCGAAGGGTGTGGTGGCAGGAAAGGCGCCAACTTAACTTTGCTTTTGTGTTAAGTGTAGTCCTTCACTTAACACTTTCAGTGTCAAATACAAAATTGCCACTATTGGTGAATTGCCTCGACGAGACGATTCCTACTGCCCTGCACTTACTGCTTCTAGTTGATAATTGAATTTGACATTCTAATAGATTTGATTTTAGCATTTCGTGTGAGCCATATGTAAGGCAATTAGATTGGATCACAGTTGAATGGCTCCCTACCCCTTCCCCCTTTTTTTTAACAGTCAGGAGGAGTAAAACCTTTAATAATAGTGATTCGAGCAAGCCAGTGTACGATCTCGTAGCTGTCTGCAATCATAAGGGATCAATAGAGACTGGACATATTACCGCCTATTGCAAAAGTCTCGTTTCTGGACAATGGTGGCATTACAACGACCTCAAAGTTCAGAAAGTCACTCCTGATCAGGTAGGCATGTCAAGCAAAAGCAGTCACTGTAGAATTTTTACTTATTTTAAATTAGTAGAAAAGTAATTCTGAACTACAATTTGTTAGGTCGTTCAACCTGGCGCCTACATTCTCTTCTACAAGAAACGCAATGTCGATGTGGGTGGCATTCGCGAGACTGTGGAAAAGTTATTTAAAATCTCCAAAAAGGGGCAAGATTGTGATGATGCAAGCAGGTCTCCATCTTCTTCCGCTTCACACACCACTAAGCGTACGTCCTCCACTCGTCCTTGTACCTTAATCAACTGGCTGTCAAAGCGACCACGACGGTAGATCTGTTTACCCCTCCTCTGGCCCCCTCTTTCTCTGCTCCAATCCTAATCTTTTAGCATAAAATGGCCTTTCTCAACTCTCACCCCTTGGGAGGGATTTCGAAGTGGGTAAGATAGGAAGGCCTTAGGCCTTAATGCGTAACCGAAGTGTCTTTCCCCTTAGTTCATTACTTATGCCCGTCACTAACACATGGCATTTCCACGCCCCTTCGAGCTGATGTGCTGGTTGGATCCAACCATTGTTTAGTCATTCGCGCCCTTCACTGTGCTTGGTCAGCCACCTTGCCTTGATATAACGTTTACTATCCCAATAGAAAAGTGAAACCAACCCTGTGGTGATGAATTTGCCTAGATTTGCATGTTGCCTGATTGGTTCATTTTTTAAACGCTAGTGTGGGTTTCTGGGTCTTTGGATGAGTTGTGCATCTTAAAGAGCAATGCCGTAGTAACTATATCGGGAAGGTAGCCGTATGCTTGACGCGGTAATTCAAAGTTTTCTGCTTAGCTAAAATTTGACGCGGGTGGAAACGGCGGATGGCCGAAGTTTCTTTTCTCAAGCTAACCATTATTCATCCTGATGATGAGTTGGCACAAGTCTGCCCACTTTAATCCAGATTGGGATCAGATCTTGCACTCGATTTGACAAAACAATGAGCTGAAAGGCACCGTATATCAGGTCGTGGTATTAACCCTACCATTTTTGCAAATTTTTTCGTGAACCCTGGAATTGGTGAATGTATGATTAGATGAGGATTTTTTCTGCCTTTAGTAACAATTTTCGTCTTTTTAACTGTTGCATTGAAAAGGTCAGCTGAGGTGGCCCATCTTAGGTAAAATGAACTTAACTTTGTTTAAGAAGACTACTCTCGGCACAGTCCTTAGCTGCCTGTAAGCTAGAGAATGTTCCGTTCATACTAATTCAATGGTCCTTCATTGTGATAACTTGTCTCGAACAGGTTTTTAATTCAAATGGGTATACCATTTATTTGTTGCATTTTTGGATGGGCGAAGCAACATGGGAACCATAACTGGAGGGTGTAAGTTATTCCTCATTCCAAAGGGGAAGCTAGTAGTCGTCAAAGCAGCAGTTATGCCTCTGGGGTAGTCTTGAAGTCATTTTAAGGCTTTCATGTCTGCGCTGCCTGACCTCCGTTCTGCTGTTGCGACCTCAGGCCTGTACGACATTCATTCCGTGCATATCGTTGTTGACCAACTGCAAGTGGACACATGATTGTTTGCTTTTCGGGGCATACTTTGGGGGGGAGGGACATTGTCATTTCATTCCCCCTGAGGTGTTCGCTTGGGGCACCCTGCGTCGCAAAGGTGTGTCATGTTGTAAACACTTTGATTTAAAGTTTGAGGGTGAATTTCAAACGAAGGCTTTGTCGGTGAGGTTTGTGTCACCTTCGGGAGGTTGGAAATTACGGATTGGGCAGCTGTTAGAGCTTTTTACAATTCTACACAGCATTTGTAAACACACAAGTGGCTATTCGTCCACTTATTACCTTGTAGCTCCTGTAGCCCCTAAACCACGTCCTTCCCAAACGTTCTTCACGGCTACGCCATCGAAGGCCTCGACATAGAGGAAGCCTTTAGAAATGGATCCCCTCTACGACGGTTGTTCGTCTTTTGGATCCTACCTCGCCCTTGCTCCTCATTTATCCCTCCAAAATGCTGTGATCTATTGTCAGGCCTCTCTTATCATCCCATTCTACTATACTTAGCCTTCCCTTTATCTGACCTCCTCATTTTAACCTTGACCGTGTGGTCATCTCTCACTACTGTGTCTATTTTTTGCAATCCCCTCCTCCCACCTCCAACGACGATAGTGTTCTCCTTCCTCCCTCACTTACACTCTCTATTTTACTTCTCTCTCTAACTTCATTATTACTATTAGCCTGTCAAATGCAGTTGCAAAATGTGGCCACTTCTTCCTCTTCTAAGCGGTGGAGCAAAGTGACTTTAAGTGTACTTATACATAGAGGTTGTGCTTCACGATTTGCGTAGTAGACACAATGCCTATTTCGTTTGAAGCGCTATATTTGTCGGCTGTCGCGACTTTCTTTAATAGGCTTTGAGGTCATTCGTTATGAAGCAAACTGTTGATGATTGCAGTGCTAAAGTTACCTAGGAGCTTAAAATGAAGGAAGAAGGATCGGGCAGGCCAAACAGAAAGGTAGGGCAAGGTGGGCAGACGGAGTAAAGGCGGCTGAGGTTAATGCTTCAAATTAGCGCTTTTAACTGTGAGTTTGGCCATAGGCAGGTCGATAGAGGTATGCGAAACGGGCAGAAGCATCAGGCGATGTGGCTTAGAGGCGGCTCGAAGTACGGCAGAGCAACTGAGCTGCTTGTGTTTGGTAGTGAAAAGGGCTAATGTCGAAAGGGAGGGCAAATGGATAAGACCTGTGGTAGTGTGAAAAAATGCAGATGGTGAAGGAGGATGCAGGCCAAGAAGAACCCCATACCACTGGAATAAGAAAAAGACTGGAAGTTGGAATTGATGTGTCTGAGGAACAGGGGGGCGGATGAATAGATCATTAAAAATGGCATCAAGTAGTTCCTTCTATTTAAATAGTAACGCCCATCGCTTGGATAATGGAGATGTCCCGCCGGGTAAAAAACCTGGTGCGACATAAATTGTTTGAACATTCGAGGAGAAGTGAGGAGGGTGCCGCCAAATTTGCACACTAATAGTTCGATTTGAAATTGCTCCTATTTATAGTTGTTCTGTTCTAATGATTTAAACTACAAAAGGTCGTGTCTCCAAAACATTTTTCTTTTGTCAAAAGCGAATTGCATGTAGATTTTTTTCCGTTGCTAACATGTCTTGATTAGAAAATCTTTGTTTCGGATGTTTTAGGGTTACTTCAGAATCAGCAAGGCGACGCAATTAGTAATTGTACTTCTCCTTTCCGATGCTTTTAAGCCTTCCTAGTTTGATTTCTTTGCTTTTAAGAAATGTATTAGTGCTTAAAGCGGAACATTGTTAAACTTTAATATTGACTGATTGTATCCTCTCGAGATTTCCCAGATGACATATGGCATTATGGTAGCGATTCGAGGCTTCCTTGAAGGCAATAGAACGCACACTACTGGGGTAGAATGTGCAGGACGTTCGTCCTTTTTATCACTTCTCAACTGACCGCCTTTAGCATAAAAAGGCTCAGGCTGCCTCGACATTTTTAATTGAAGTAATTAATGCAGGTAGTGGCTAGGGAGTTAGTCTGTATAAGCAGGATCAGTGCCACGCTCCTCGGTATCACCGCGCTCTCCTACCATCGTTTTTTGAAGTTCTTTTTCGCTATTCACCTACAAAGTACATTTTAGAGGGCATACATATTACAAAATGTACATTTAACAAAGAGGATGGAGATGCTGGCATGGCTTGGAGGCTAGCCGACGTAACTAGGGCAGTGTGGCCACTCACGTGGCTGAAACCGTGACCGGCACTCGGAACAAGCAAAATTTTCCATAATGCACATTAAATTCACACATTATTTTAAATTATTTGGGGCTGATATAATGGCTTGAAGATTAGCTTACCTCGATGAGGCCATGTGTCCTCCCATGTGACCGTAAACACAACAGAGATTCAAACAATCAAAACATTACCTAAATCTTAGAACAGCACACACCAAATTAGAAATCTAAACTCCTGACTATTATTCTCTCCAAGTGGATGGCCACACCTGAGAAAGGGGATGTTGTGTCTTCAGGACCTAGAAATGGTCAGTGGTGTCGGGTAGTCAAGGTGACCCTTTGAGAATCACAGGCGTTCCTCTGAGCTAATTATGCATAGCATACAAAGAACTCATTTACCACTGAGTAAAGAGACCTACCAGACATCATCATCGTCCAAACCCGAGGACCTCACTCCAATCTCTCCCTGTAGCACAACACATCGGCTTTACTATCAACTCCATCATTTCAGGTGGCAACGGATTGATGAAAATCAACTCCTTAGTAAAGTATCCAACAGCTGATTTGGATCTCTCATTCATGTTTAGCCAATCCAATTCAAACAGTAGTAAGTCCCTCACATCGTACTTCAAATGTTTCCTTTTCCTTCTTTTCCCCTTCATCCATGCTGTCACATTTACTGCCGACAGTCGAAGGGTGTGGTGGCATGAAAGGCGCCAACTTTGAATCTTTAATGAATCTTTAATGTGAGACGGGTTTTTGAACTTGTACCGGGAGCAGAGAGACAATTCCCCTTAATGTTAGTGGCAGACTACCCACCAAACTTTCAGCCACCTGAGAGCCTCAAACCCTCGCTAGTAAAGATAAGAAACTCCTTCAATTAACGCAGTGGCATCAAAGAGGAGACCGAGCCCCTACGTTCTACACCGTCGCTAAAGGCGTAATTACTTGTGGTGTTCCTATTAAGTAAGCGCAGATTAATAAACCAACTTACCTTTTTTGCATGAAAAACTTTTGGCAACATTTGAAAGAGAAAGCACTCTTATCGAAAGTTGTGATTGGCCGATTAGTGGACATTGCTAAGGTCACATCACCAGTTCGCGATGGCTTCACTTCACCTCATGAGGAGTACAAAACACTACACAATTCCATGGACGTCTTCTCTGTGCTCTTTGCTCTTCTCCTTTCCACACATATTTCAAAGGGTGCCGTTGTAGGGCACGTTGGGTTCCAGGTAACGACAGAAATTATTTCTCCAACACGAGTTCGACTCTCCTGGGCTAGTGGAAGTGAGGTTGAGGGCACTAAAGCTTCCCGATTTCGGGTTCTCTGCTCCTCGCCGAACAGCCCTCCTGTTGAGGCCATTGCTACGACCACGATGGTGGAGATGGACACTTTTATGCCTGGAGTGGAATACACGTGTGAGGTGCATCCAGTGTGGGATAATTTGTTTGAAGGAATCGAGGTGATTTCGGCTAATCCGGGCATCTCACAGCCATTTGTAATGGACTTCAAAGAGCAGCCGACTTCTGGTATGTTGCTTTTTTATATGCCCGCATTAAATTATCTTCACTTTGAATCCACAAAATGTGCGACTTTGCCCACACTGAGGGAAGGAAAATTCAGAGCTTCCTCCAGATGGATTTTAACCTCCTTGTTGAACTAGTCTAAATGTCTCAATGCTGCGAAGGCTAAATATTACACCCAAGCTCCTACCATTACCACTTGCCGGAGCGAATCTGGAAGTGGTGCTTTTTGTCAAAGGCCGACGTCATTTTAGCCTTCCATCAGCACGTGGAGTTGGTAATTAGGCTCCTCCCCTGAGAAGTTGTGGCAAACCAGGCCAACAGGAGGTCATATGCCCACCACAGGGAGATCAGGCGCGTGGGGAGAGGCAAAAATCGCAAAAAGGGCATAGCAAGTCAGGTGTTGGATTATTGCCTATGCACACATCTTGAAAGATTGGCACTGAGTGATGGTTTGTTGATGTATAAACGCTGTGACACGCGTGCACGCACAGCGCGAGGGAAGGGTCAGGTTAGTTTGGTGCATTTTTGACATGGCACAGCCTACACAAGGTCAGTAATGGTGGGAGGGGCAACGATCTTTCCCGAAAGTTTTCTCCCCTCCATGTGTGCGCGGCCTTGCGAGCTTGAACTTATAAGTTTTCATAAAATTTTACCACCTATGTTTGGCATTCTGTTGGTGGAAGGGGGGGAGACGATGTGGTTCATTTGAAGGGCTCAGACATCGTCAGTGGGGCAAATTTGTTGACAATTTTGACTCTTTAAAAATACTTTGGATGTGCTCGCTTTCACACCTTTAATGCAAATGTCCTCAGCTTCACCTTGTCCCTAAAATGTTCTCGCCTACTGTCATAACAATGATGACCAAGATTTTATGAGGTGGCAAATGTGTGAAAAACGAAAGAAGCATTCGCATTCTATAGTTAACCGCAAGTTTTATTTGTTTTTTCATGCTTGTTTGTTTCCTCTTAACTACCTAAATAAGCAGGAAACGAAGAAGACGAAAAGGAGGAGCATCGTGGCATTAACAACGGAAGTGAATCTGAAGCAAAGGAATTGGAGTTGAACAAACTCCATTCGACAGCAAAGGGATCGGGAAACTCCACCACTGTAGAGCTAGAAGTTCATATCCCCGAGGTGACTGCAGCTCCACAAGTTCATGCAGAGGCCACTAGTGAACAGGTTGCAAGGGTGATGTGGGAACCAGTGGAGGATAATGGAATGAACGCCTCGAGATATAGAGTTATTTGTCAGCCCGAAAATCCGCTCCTACGGCCAGTTAAAATTGCATCCACTAAGCTGACCGAGGTGGAGATTAGGACATTTGAACCAGGTGTGGAGTACAGCTGTTCAGTCTATGCCATCTGGGATAACATGGTGCCTGGAGTAGAGGTGGTATCACTATCTCCTGGAGTTTCAAATGCCTTCACAATGCCTAATGGAGGTGAGTGAGATACTTTCCTACAGTAAAGACCGGTAGAACCCATGTAATGCAAGGCTACCTATAAGTCTGCCATTTCAGAAACACCTGCAATCTTCCCTCATACTTGTGATCACAGATCTACTTTAGCGTCGGATTGATGGCAAGATCAGTGGACTTTTAAAATAGAAAATATAACATTGTACATGTTCTTAAAACTTTATGACTATTTTAAGCCTAACTGAAAAATTATGTCGCACAAATCACTTCAGCATCTGAGAGGTCGATGTGATTTAAAAAGATTGTTAGTAAGGACTGCTGTTAAAGTGACAATAAGAGAATGAATTCCTTGAGAACAAAATTTGTTTTCACCTTTTAGCCGGGCATCTCTTTGGGCGAGCATTCACTTTCCTCTGCCCATTCTCTCTTACGCTTTGCATACAAATCTAATCCTTACTCCATTCAAACTAATAATCTTTAATTAGTAGAATGGCACTGTTAATAATTTTGTTGTGTACTGCTTTTCGAAAATAAAACAGCGGTTATAAAACACTTTGTTTAATTCCAACTCAGCGTTTTATTGTCTCAATATGGTTATTATAGGGAGTCTCTAGGCAACAAAGTTCTTTGCTTTTATTTAAGCCATTATTATCGACACTGATAGCAAATAGTGCAAGCGTGCTATGGAAAGGCGGACCGGAATCTTGCGCGCTGCTCATCAATTCGTTGACATATGATAGCTAGCTTTTGTACAAAATTGTGTGGACTGCATCTATGTATGACAGCTTCACCTGTTTGCGAGGGGGCAACAAGTGTTTCCGTTAAGTGCTAGTTACTCCTTATTTTCCTTAATACTGGCTTTAAGTTGACTTGGACTTAATGAGGCACGAATTTCTATCTGCATGCCAGTTTGTGATCAGCGATTAAATGCCACTTGCCGCCTTGTAGCAGGCAAGACCATTCGAATCCAAGCAGAAAATGCGCCCCAAGCTTCAAACACCCGAGGCGACCAGCCCCTCGACAGAATCTACGCTAGGCAGGTCCGTATGAATGCACCAACACAAGTTAAAATGCAAAAGGCAACTCAGGAAACGCATGTACCCGCTTGATTTGACCTCCATTTATTCCACACGTAAACTTGAATCCACATTTCCCAAGGTTACGTCAGTCAGCATTCCTCACGCATTTATTTGAAAAACGCCGAAGTCAGCACAAAACACGCATTCTGCAAAGGCATCAAGTCATCCATTCACTCGGCATCGATGTTAGGCAACCAGAAGGACGTTTGTACAGATCCCGTAGCAAGCATTGCAAAACGGGGATTAAAGGCTACACAGTTGAGCATTCCACTAGGTCCGGTCATTTGACTGGCGGCCTCGAAGCTCGGTAATGCGGCCACACGTGCACCGGTATCCACCGACCAGACCTGGAGATAGGCGTCCGGTGCAGTGCTGATCACAAACTGGCTGGTGGGCGTAAAACAAGCGTCCAACGTCTGTCGATCCGTGTTATTGGCCACCTTTAAAGAAAGAAAAACAGCGACCGGTGTTTCGTGCGCTCTTACATAATCGAAAACGCACGGAACAAATCCGCCACCACAAAGCAATCGCTGTTTTCCTACGCCACGGATTGGATTTAATTTGGTGTCAGAGCTCAAAGAACAAACCGTAAATATTTGTACTCTAGCAATACATCAATAAGGAATGAGAACAACGAAGAACAGGTGCGGCGACTTGCCTTAGTTGTAAAAAAAGTTAACACCCTTGGCTAAAAGTTAAGAAGCTTCAAAAGTTTTGAGATTCTGTGAGATGTTTCAAGGTGTCTATCCCACAGCACCAGATCAGAAGGTCATCGTAGTCAAGAAGTGGTAGTAAAACGACCTAACTGGGGAAGAATAGTGTTAAATTGAGGCACCCTTTCAACCGTACAAGTTACTTCCAGTTTAGTATCCTATCCGACTTCTAATACACCCGTATATTTGAAGCGAACTCAAAAACTGCTCAGCCTCAAATTCACTACCAAACCGTGGGAGAAAACCGAACGACAACACGGCAGAGGCGACGATAAGAAATGCGATCGCACTCAGGTCAAGAACGTATTGCACACATTTTAATCTAATATATAAGCAATGCAAATATTTACCACGGGATGACAAATTAAGCCCAGAAACAACTTGTGGCTTTAACGTTGGGCAAGAATTTCGGAGCATCAAATGCGTGCAGCACAGACAGCTGCAGAAATTTCGCAACTGCTAACTTGAGCCTAACGTTCTAGTTTGATGGCAAACACCGGCAGCCTAGGTGAACTTGCCTTTAAATTCACATAAAATTCGAAGGATAAATGTCAGAAATCAAATTGTACTGAGGGTGTGTCGCCTCTGTCATGATAAAAGGGGGGCCATATAGACGGAAAAATTTTTGCAAAAGATGGTTCAAGCTAAAAGCGGTAAATCCGAGGTTCCCGGTGTAACATAGTAAACGAACTTACCGTGAGGGTGTGAAGATGAACTCCGGTAAATGCATCAACCAGACGGAGAGAATTGCCATTTGTGCAGATAAGAATGGTTTTCCCGTCTGGAGAAAATTTTAGACTAGTCCACTCAATCCCCTGAGCCTCCACTGTGGTTAATTTAAATGTGGCAAAAGGACCCTTATCGAAAGACCGCAAGTCATAGAGTTTAAGACACTCGGAGTTGATTCCCGCGGCAAAAATTAGACCGTCAGGATCAAAAGCTGCCGTTGGACGACCGGGTACGTGCATAACGCCCTGGTAGGGGAAAAATGTATTAATGGAACAATATTGCAGTTGATTATTGAATAATTGCGGTCAACGAGAAACAGAGCCACAAGCTTTATCAAATTTGCAGAACCCGATCCTCATTTAGCAATAGCAGTTGTTGCGCTATTTTTAAAACATACTAGACGTTTTCAGAAGATATGGGAACCTTACCTTATGCCAAAAGCAAAGAAACAAATATAAAGCGGTGCAAACAATGAAGGAAACTAACGTGGCAATTCTGAGAACGTAAGTCCCATAGCCTCACAGTACCATCCAATGCGCCGGATAGGAACGTGTCATCAATGGGAGACATGCATAAAGATACGACTCTAACAAAAACAGATTAAAGCAATACTAATATATTACCGTCTTACGTGGCTTTGAAAGTACCGAATATATTTGTTATCATGCAGAGACAAGTATCTAATTGTGTCTACACAAAGAAATATATAGCATTAGTGAATTCACAGTTACCATCAATCTTCGTTGAGGCATGGATTGCCGTCGTCGCGCTGTGAGTAAACTGGATAAGGTTAACACCATATTTCTTGCTATTGATTGTCCTCTTAGGGCTAAAAACAGCATTCTCGATAAATTGTGCAATTTAAATCAAAATGAAAGGGCCAATTTAATACAGAATGCGATGCACCAAAGGAACAACCAAAAACATTTCATAAACACATACATATACATGTTACTAGGTTTGCTACTCATTAAATAATGTCACAGAAACTACTCGCAAAAGACAATAAATTCGTAAAGATGTTTAGAAGCAATCAGAGAACTTACGTTCCAGAGTTGCAGTCATACATTATCATCTGATCATCATCGCTACTGGATATGATAGCTTCTCCATTGTCAGTGTAACTAAGTGAATTGATTTTGTCACAGTTTTCCTTGAAATATTTTACTGGGCGAAATGTTTTCACCTCCGAGATTGTTAGCTTCATTTCTATCCCAATCGCTTCAGAATGAGCATATAGCGATCGATAAATTAAAACAATCAGCAGTGGAATTTGTTGCACTGTTCTAATTTCTTTATGCAAACACACTAAAATTGTAGCAAGAAATATTTTAATAATGTCTTACTAAGTCAGCTCTATAAACTATGAAATTAAGATAATGCTAAGAACCTTGTAATTGTAATTATGGTACCGCAGGCATGGTCTTTAAAGGTGTTTCCATGCAATACAGTTTTTGTATGTTTCTAAGCAACGTCAATGCAATGCAATCGTTAATTTATAGTTTTAACCGCTAATGCCTCGGTTTCATACGTCTTCTTTAGTTGTTTTTGTGCTTCTAATTTTAAAGCTAATTATTATGTGGCATGTTTTTGCCAAACTTATGCGCATATTTCCTTTATTTATTAATCGTCTCCTTTCTTTTGATATTGTCCTTCATAACTTTATATTAATGCTGCAGCTTTCTGTGTGTATATAACAATTTTTTGCAAAAATAATTAAAGTGACCTAATTTTGTTTATTGTTTTCATGTACGCCTCACTTTAATCAGGCTGATGACCCTAACGATAGCTTCACGAAGGTGTTTTCGTTGCACAAGGCGCTCGTAGCAATCACATGGCTCCCACCTTGTCTGCGGTTATTGAGGGTGACTGCCTTAATTTTGTTCCAGTTCGGTTATATGACACTTTTGTTGTCATAGACACACATGCTCTGTATAGAGAGCTAAAACGGAGACAAAAGTCCAGTATGGGTTACGGTATTGCACCCTTTCACATGGCAGCGCTATTTAAACATGTAATCACCGTGTTCTACAAGTGTAATATTACACCTATATTTCTGTTTCAAGGACTGTATACACGCATAGTAAGTTTCTTTTGGTTTTCGCTACATTCTTAGTCAACAGGATGGCTTTCGAAGATGGATCGCTTAAAGAAATCCATGAAAAACCCTTCTATTCCCAGTCCAGGTATACCACCTGACCAGTATTCCTGCAAAATGGGGAATTGTAATTGCGACTTAAGTACTTTGTCCGTTGTCTTGGAGGAGCTTAACGTTAAATATGCCTTCACCACTGGATACAATGCTGGCGTTGGCGCTGCGATTGCATGCCTACTCGACTGTCCTCTGTTAGCAAGTGATTCATTGTACTATGTTATGTCATGCAATTCTACTTGTGGAAACAATGACCTTCTAGGCAGACTTAGGTTTTACCCCATTTCTGGTCTCTCCCTCTCCCCCATTCAACTGGATTCTTCGGAAAATGATAGCTCATCCGAGGTGACACATTTTTTGGAGAGTCATCTGTATAATCCGGTTGAATCCTTCCTGTCACATTTGTCGCCAATTGCTTGCCGCATTTTTGGTATACTTTGGGGTGATATTTCAATCCCTCGACTGAATCTTCCACCTGAAGCTGTTGAATTTGATCTCCGAAATAAAAGCAGTGCTACTCGCAAGCAGATCATTCAGAATGCCACCAAACTTTCTCAGTGGATTGGTGAGGTTGGTCCTTCTAAGGCACTGCAGAATGTGATCGAACTTATTGCAGACTCGGAATTTAGGAATGTCGTATCTCAATGCATACCACAATCTATTAGTCGGACCCAAGTTGATCTCAAGGAGGCCTTCGACATTCTCCGAGAACTGGATTTCTGTCTTCCCAACCCTGATATAGGTGCTTGTGAGCACCCTTCTGTAATGCTTCATGGCGCAGGTGATTGTCAAGGTCTCACTTTACCTATGCGGGTCCGCGAACCCATCCTTGATCACTGGCCAGTGCGTATGTTGAAGGCATATCGACGTGGATTGGTCTGCCCATTTGTATTATCCTCTCTGTATTCTGAAGATGCAAAAGTTTTTAGAAGTGAATTAGATTATGTTGCTGGGCTACCTTCAAGTTATGTGAAGGCATTGATTGTTAGATACATTACTTATTGCTTGATGTATACTTACGAGATGTCAGTTGGTGGATGCTCGCATCTCAATGGCACTAACCCCAGACTAGTTGAGATTCATCCGATCAACTCGGAAAGTGTCAAATTGTTCTTTCTTACTCTTGACCAGATTCATCTACCCGACTATGAGATGGACATAAATTTTATTTACAATTCCTTTTCCTATACCCCGAGTGTTAATTTGCCTCAATGGCTCAACCTTTTGTCCCTTTGCCTATTGATTTGGTATAAGCAGAAGTCATGCGAATTCTCTGATCTGCAGAATTTCTCTTTAAGTGATTGTCCAATCATTCTAGCTACTTGTGTTTGTGCTCTGGCACAGTCCTTTAATTATGAAGAATCTTGGGAGGCTGTCCTTGAGAGGTATGAGGAAGTGAGCGAGGAAGCAGCCCAAACTGCAGCAACCTCTGACAATTTTAATTCTACCACTGATGAGTCAGAACTGCCAGAAATTCAACAAAGCCAATGGATTATGCACAGTCTGATGGAGATACAGAATATTTACACCGAGCTTATTGCACTGCTAAGGTTTATAAAAGCCTTGTCTTTCTACAACTCTACTGTTGACTCTATCTCAGATTGCTATGACAACTGTCGTCCCCTTCATGAGGTATTCACTTCGAACAAACTCTTCTATTGGATTGCAAAGCGGCTTTATTCGGTTCCCGTCAAGGATCGTAGCAACTTAGCCATTCGTGGATGGCTTCCACGTCTTCTCACTCAATGTCCAGATGGCAATGTTCCAGACCGGTACATAAATGTGATAACTGACATGGTTAACCTACTGCGCCATTTGGGAAGTGTTAGAATTCAACTGATTTGCATCAGACAGGCCGAATGTGAAGCTCCAATCACAAAAATCATCGGCATGTCAAAGAATTGTATCGACGTGCACCGCGTACTTGAAAGTTTTTTACAAGAGGAAGATGTAGAGATGGAAATAAAGTCAAATCCAAGATCACCAATCCCAGTGCAGCAACAAGCATCGTCGTGTAAAGATGAGGGCAGTAAATCCTACTCAACATTCAACCAATCCGTACCACATATTCCATTTGACCGGAGAATCGAAGAAACAGTGAGGCGAGTAAAGCAATCGGACTGGGTTAGGAGGAGGCCAATTGTAAATCTAATGGACGTTCAGTTGGGTCGAGTGTCCCATTATGAAACGATGGGCAGAGATTCAACTCCTACCTCAAAGTACCGACGGATGGGTAGGGGATATGCAGCAAAATTGAAGGAACGCTTTGGTATTGAATGATTTGACCTAGGGCGTGCCAACCAAAGCAACGTTTCGTTGTTCGAAAATGGATTGTTGTGATTAGTGACCTCCGGCTTTGTTGCACAAGCTGTAATGTCTTTTTGTAAATATAGCCTTGTTTTCGGCAAATGCTACAAGGTTCCTTTTATGGCATTGCACTGCTTTCGGTAGTATGATCTGTGTTTGTTAAAAGTTTTTGACAAGGTCCGGAAAGATGTTAACGCGGGGTCGCCTAGTCGCATGTGCAGCCAGTTAAGGCATTGCATTCTGGGAATCCGCAAAATCTGGAGAAATGTGCCTGGTGGCACTCGCCTCCATACAGGGTGGCCAAGTGGATGGTGTCCAGTTCAGACACATAGCCTGGCCAAAAGCTGAGGTGGAGATAGGCACGTGTAAGCACCCACCTAATCGAAGTGCGAGAGGCGCAGGCGTGAACGGTGTGCTCGTACAAATGAAGAATGAGGGGAACACATCATTGTTCACGTGCGTATCAGATTCAACAAAAAAAGAGACAGTGAGGCGCAAAGAATAGGTGGCTAATCAATACGTCTATTAGGCTCATAGTCCTGAGGTGTCTGATAAAGGGGATGTGCGTATTTAAGAGGAGCTGCAAAGCGCAAACATGGTCAATACCAGTATGAAGAGCTCAGCAATCTAATTTTATTGTTCGGTTGATCATTGACATTGGTGCAGCTCCTCATATAGTGTTCTGTATGTTTGAACTGTTGGTTGGTCCGACACATTAGTGGCGACCACTTTGAGCTTATCTGCGTGGGCTGGCCTGCCGGCCATACCAGCAGTTCCCTCCCTTTCCGTCTAGAATACGAGTATTGTGACCTACACCCAGCCTTCTCTCCATCTTTTGGGGATGTTCGGGGTGCTAAACCTCACTCCACACAGTCACAGAGTAGCTACCACCCTAGAAGGTGCCTGATCATAGGTCACAGCAAAGTTAAGTCTTCAGACAGCTAAAATTTATGCTGCAATATGTTACTTGAAATGTAGTCCATGAAGTTGGGAACCATGTTCGACTCCATTATCGTCTAAGCAACGTAAATGTTTTGCTAGAAGAAGTCAATCTTTGTTCCTAGTTTTACTGGATTATACGACTCCGCGGTAGTTTTACTTTGATTAGAGCTGGCAATCTTGGGAAGAAAATTCGAGTTTATGAGGAGCATCGAGCATTGTTCGCAAATAAAGATAGAACACTTTCAGTGGGATGAGAGAGAGGAGAGAAACTTGATTTCTACTCCAAAACTTATCCTCCAGTGTAGCAACGATAGAAGTGGACAGACTGCCAGCTTTTTTTTTTTGATCCAGGCGGTAGAGCTGGTGCTCCTTGTTTGGATGGCACGAATATGGCGGCAATTAAAGAGAACGTTGGGTTGAAAAAGACGCATTGCATTTGGTGTTCATCGACGCTGGAGAGGATGGTGGCTCAGTACCGGACGAGGGCCCCTGTGCCGAAAACGTAGCCTTCTCACATAAATGAGAGGGAACCGTGTTGGGGTCGGCAAGTCAAGGAATAGTATGGCTCACCTGCTCTAGATGAGGGACGCGATGGAATCCACCGCGACCGTGAAAGAATCGGATGGCAACCGATTGCCTAAGGCGGAAATGTCAAGAGGAGTTCCTGACGCCTGCTGGTCGCTGTCTCAACCAACTGACTAAGATCGCTGGTCTTCTCCTCGGTATCTGGTATCCCGAGGTTGGATTTGGTCGAGAGTTGGAGAAATCGGCAAGTCGGAGTGGAAGTGGCACCAACGTAGCTGTCGGATCATATTTTGAACCAGAGTAAACTTTGACTTTCGTAGGACAAATTGACCGAAAGACTGCTATGACTTAATTTAGGCGCATGTAATGGAGCATAATGCCGAATAAGTCAGCTTTAGTGCCTACCGGCTTCATTGACTCATCAGGTGTCAATCGGCTCATTTCAGGGGATCCTAGAAATCAACTCACATCAAACTCCAAAGCACACGACTAATTCCAATCACAGTTTGATCGGCTGATATCTTTGGTGACTTTAAGACCGATTAACATCCACCTGGAGTTCGGGTGACACCGTTGTAGGCAAACAGATGGCCTCAGCAACCTCATTGTTGAATAGTTTCTACCTAGGGGTCAAATCAAACTCGACCGAGAGGTCGCGCCGCCTCCACTCGATCGATCCATCATCACCACGAAGGTAAAACAAAGTGTACAAAACAAATACCCTTTGTAGTTATTTGGCAGAAGCGTGGGATTGACTCAAAGGGGTAAAGTCAAGAGGTTAAGAGATAGGTAAGGTTAGTGACAATGAGGTGGAAGCAATACATTTAAGGCGCCAGTGCAGCCGTCTTCTCTGCAATCGCATCCAACAGCGGTTGGCGCTTATGACGATAGCGGATAGCCAGATTCCGCAGCTCAGTCTCCAAGTCTCGCCCCAAATTTACCAACAATTGCTCCAACTCCGAGTATGACAACTTTGAAAGTCCTCCGGGCTCATTAGCCAGAGCGAGAGCATTTGCATGGCTGGGCGAAGGTGCTCCACTCGCTCCGTCAACGGACGATAAGCCCTGTTGCTGTTGGTGGAGAAGGGCGCCGCTCTCATGGAAAGCGCGAGAGAACGGGGCAAAAGGACGTTGGCCGCTGGCGTGTGGAATGAGGGGATGATGGTGATGGGAAGGCGAGGAGGAGCCAGATGCGAAAGTGGGCGAATCGGATGATGGAATTGCACCACAGTCTCGCTGTGCTGCTGCCACTGCCGCGGCCACATTTTCACTGCGTGATGAAGAGGTAGCATAAACGAAAAGAGTGCCTCACTAAGACTTACACGATCGCAGCCGCTGCATGACCAGATACCAGCTTCAACACTACCACAGTAGATTATACAGGATTACATTTGTGCAGTCTATGTAAACAGAAACCACTAAATGCATGGAGAAATGAGCACACGCAGCTCACCTCTCTTTGGACCGGTCACAAACAGCCAATTGACGGGCAAAATTGCGAGTCAGTGTGCCCGCGTTTTCGGCTCCAGGATCCTTCTCCATCAAATCACCGTCGTCATCAACGTCATCGTGGATGACCACTGAGCATTCTGTTTCGTCTTCCGTACTGACGTCCTCGTTTATTACCATCGTGGTTGTGCCATCTGGACCGGAAGTCCCACCTCCATCGCTTTGGTTAAGGGAGATTAGGGTTCCACACGCATCCCCCGTTATCCTACGCATTTAACAGATGAAAATAAAAACGTCTGATTCCGGTAAGTATGCTTCAAAAATTAATTGTGGTGATGGTAATGAAGGCGAGAGAGCTCACTCTGCTCCTTCATCCTTAATAATCATGCTGGAAGAGCCAGAGCGCTGAATCATAGTGCCAGAGTTGCTCATCTCCTCCTCTACAATGTCGATCACCTCTTGCGGTCTAGTTCTGGCCTTAGGGGAGGCTTTTGCAAACGGTGCTTGGGAAGACGTAGTCGACGCTGCTGCTTTGGAATCGTTGAGGCGCTTTTCACGCAAACGGTTGGACTCCTCGATTAGCGGCCTGGTGGGACAGAGACATTGGACGTGAATGACTCGATTACGAAAGTAGGAATGGGATCTTGTTCGGCCTGCCATTAAAGGTCTTTTGCTAGAGGACACCAAGGGAACACTGGATTGCCATTAAAAAAGGCATTTCTAGCATGGTAGCAGTAGTACTATGTAGTACAGGATGATTAGAGCGAGGAAGTCAGGCAATCAAAAGCCTTCGCACACCCATCAGCACCCCTACTGCAGGGAAAGAGACGTACAGAAGAATTGAACAAGATTTCGCACCACGGATAAAATCCGTTTGCAAGAGGGCAGCCGCTGACGGCCGCGCTTCAGGTGCACGAGCCAGACAGGAGTTGACGAAAGCCACAAAATTCTCAGACCACGCCGATTCGTCTCGCAGCCGTGGTGAGGGTTGACTGGGGATCATGAAGAGCGCTCGCATAGGGTGCTCATCACCTAGAGGTGGTTTTCCATCTCCCATCTCTATCGCCGTTATGCCTAACGACCAAATGTCTGCAGAGCAGTTGTAGCCCACCTCTTGGATGACCTATGTAGAGAATGGCTAATCAGTACTAATTTATCTGACGACTCATTCTTCATGATCAGGCTACATCCAAGTTCATATTGTTGCTGGTGCGGACAGATGCAGATAAATCATTCTAAATAAGCATAAATATCTCCTTCACCGGTCTAGCACGACTCAGAGGGAGGAGGATTACTGTGGATAAGACAGGGAATGTGCACAGTTGCCAGCGTTACATTAGTGATATTCCTGCGCCTTCCCAGTTGTGGATGATCGCTACATTTGTAAACACTGTAAACACATATAATACCATCGAAGGCAATAGGTAGTTATGAAATCACCTCAGGAGCCATCCAAAAGGGCGTTCCAATGACCGTGTTGCGCTTGGCTAAAGTGTCCACCAGTTGTCCGGCCACCCCAAAATCAGCCAATTTGGCCATTCCCGAGTTGGTGAGCAATATGTTGCCCGCCTTTATGTCTCGATGGATTTTACGCATCTGCACAAAAAGACATACAAAATAAAGGCACTATCAACTCTCTCCGCCTCTCTATACCCATATCCCTTAAACTGTATTCATCGCGTTGTTCGATGATGCTGAGTTAAAACTCTCTCAACTCTCCCCAAAATGCCAGCAAGGCTGACCCATTTGTTAAAGTTACCCTGTACACAATCCGTGTTCGGGTAGCAGAAACATTAGATAACAATTAATTTCATTCGGTGAGAGCAAACATCCCTCACGCCATCCGCACCATCTACTGTTAAGCACAACATTTTTTGGAATGGAGGAATTTGTCGCCTCTCCAATTTCGACTGAATTTACAAGTGAACTGTCCCACCTACATCGGCCATTGACGCACTAGGACATTGAAATAACCGAACAAACTGGTGTACGGAGGAAAGCTCCCATTGGTCAAATTAGGAGGGGGACAAAAACCCGACTTGGGGCTCTAAGAGGAAACGCAAGCGCACCTGGTGAAGGTAATCTAATCCAAGGAGGCTGTATTTCAAAATCGTTCCAATTTCCTCCTCGGTAAGGGTTTGATTGCGCAGACGCATAATGTCAGCAACAGAACCGGCACCACAATACTCCATGCAGATCCACAAATCCTGATTATCGAAAAGGCTGCCGAAGCATTTTACGATGTAGGGACTGTCACACTGTTGCATAATGGATATTTCTTTCACGATTTCAGAAAGATCGCTATCCACTGGAACCTAAGGGAAAATAATTACAAGATTCATGTAGATTCGTGTGAATTTGTTCAGGCCAAAGATTTTTGGCCCAACTTTATAAGTAGTTTGAAACAAAATAGGCTTTAGGAAGAAGGTACAGACAAATACCACAGTTGACAGCAGGATATTAGGCATTATGAGTGTCCTTCTGAAGGTTTGACATTATTGCTTGTGTTCTGACATTTAAAGAATCTATTTTGGGTTCTTTGGTGCAAAATAAATGTCACAGAAAAAAACAATTATAAACTCTACCATGAGATGATTTAAAAAAGTTAAACTAATACATTCCTCGATTCTCCTTAAATTTGGGGACTCCAAGTTGTTTCTTTTTACGAAGTGCCAGAGTATCGAAAAAGAGTCAAACTTAGAAACCTCAATTTTAACCAACTCAAACTGAAACCACATTCACCAACAAGCCTCATGGAATTCTAAAATGAAAAACATAATGTAGTTTTTTAATAAAGTTGTCGGAATCAAAGAGATCATTTCATTTTGATGAAAACACTATGAACAATGAACATTATTAAGGCATGTTGCACAATTAAAAATATGCGGTTTGCCCGTTCGTTAACTACAAGAGTCAAATGTCTACGCAATTTGCCGAAAAATCTTACGCAATGCAAAATGCAAGTGTTCGTTTACCTTTTTCACAGCAACGACGGTTCCCGAAACCTTGTGTTTGGCCTTGAAGACACTGCCATAGGAACCCTTTCCAAGCTTGCAGATAACTTCCAAGACCTTGGATGGTGGCTTTGACAGTTCTGACTCATCAAGCCTCTTCATTTTTCCTAGAAAGTTAGCATTCAGAGAGGCGATAAAGTGGCTTATTCTGTATTAAAACGAGCAATGACAGTGTTGACCGAATTCGTCGTGGATGCAGCTTTAAGTATCAATGGAAAGATGAGGGGCGGCTCCGAGAGATCAAAGAATACAGCGTCAAGAAGAAGACGCGGCAAAATATCAAGGTCAGTATCATATAAAACCTAAAAAAAGACATCCTAGTGATGCAGTTCTATGACTGCAAAAATGGATGATCTTAGCACAAGCATGAAGGTGCCAAATAAACAGTATCACTGCAGCAACTAAGAGGCGTGATCTACAAGAAACACTAACCACACCACAGTAATTTTGAAGCAGGCAATAGCGATGATGAAGACTGAAACAAATCGATAATGAAGTTAGCTTCTTTTACTCTCATTTGACAAAGATTCCTTGTTTTAATAAAAAAGTCAATATCTAAAATATTTTGATTATTGCCGTTAATCCTTGTGCTTTTCGAAGGCAATGAAAGAAATTCGCCTCTATGTTCATTAGCAAAGTCGTGTAGTAGCCTTGAGGTAGGCTTTAGCTCAAAAAGTATCAGTCATTTACAAAAAAAAACCCAAAACATAAAAAAATGAATGTAACTTGTGGCATTGCTAAAGCCAATCGGCCGCAAATCTGGCCTAAGTTCAACCAGCAACCTAAACAATGCATCAAGTCGGCTGTGGTGCTTTGTTTGTTTAGACGGTTAGTTAGTGTAGCACACTTGTTGCGAGTGTCTTAAACTTAGCTGCGTGACTGGGCTCCCGGTCATACAGACAGTCCCTTTCTTCCCTATGCTTGGCCTTATTTTTTCTTCTAGGTATGCTCGAAACACCAAAATAACGCTCAAAATAGGATCCATTGCTGCTTCGTAGCAAGTGTGAGGCTTAGTATGTAATCTGGTAAATTAAATACTTTGCTAATTTAGTGGATTAATTACAGCCAATAGATCGAATTCTTTATTATAACAATCGCCAGCTATACATTCCTGCGCTAAGCCTATTTGTTTTTAGGGCGTTAATTTAATGGCATGCAATAGTTTTGACATCTGCATTCAAGTGCTAATTCAGCCTTAGAAAATAAAGAAAACTAAGCCCAGAGCTGAATAGACATACTCAGTCAAACAACCTACTTGAGTAGTAAAGAGATCATTTCACTCACCTTAAATAAAAACAACCACCCACCTTCATAAGTGCCTGCAGGCAATCAAAAAAATGAAGCATGGGTGCAGCGCATTGTTTGTTTGGGCTGTTGGTTGGTCGGTCATGTAGCGTATTGATGTTTGGGCTGTTGGTCGGTCGGATATATTAGTGGCGGCCAACTTGAAGCTAGCTGCGTGGGCTGGCCTGCCGACCATGCTAGCAGTTTCCATACTTTCCGCCTAGAATACACGTATTCTGACCTAAACATGGCCTTCTCTTCTTCTTTTAGGTATACTCAAGGCGGTGCAATGGGAGCATTGGAAGGCAAATTGGCAAACCTCTATCCTTTGCTCTGACTAAAGATCCTTAGATCAGCTGACGCTTTACTTTCCCATAATGCAAAAATTTTAACAATTTCCTTTCACCAAGTGTAGCGTATTGTTTGCGCTGTCGGTTGGTGGGATATATTAGGGGCGGCCACCTTGAAGCTAGCTGTGTGGGCTGGCCTGCCAGCCATGCCATCAGTTCCCCTCCTTTCCGTCTATAATACGCGCATTCTGACCTACGTCTAGCTTTCTCTCCGTCTTCTAGGGATGCTCGGGGCGCCACACAAAGTATTATTATTCAGTGCCTTATGCGGTGAAACGATGACGAGGAAGAAAATAGCAAACTGTTTAATTCCTGTGGAACATTTTATTTTAAAAATACAATTAAAAACTTCTAAGATCCTATATTTTAGTCATGCAATTGGATATCCTCGTTCTTCTCTTAAAATCCTCTTGCGTATGCTTTGCTGCGCTTACGCCTAAACTCAAATTATAAATTTTATTGCTATTAATCTGATAATATATTAGACCTTATTGCTTCTTTTTGTCTAGTTTTCAATATTGCTCCATTTTGTTATTTCTTACCATCAACTAAAAGGACAAGAAAAAACGCGCACTTGTGACTTTCTGTTCAGGCCAATCGAGAGTCGGCTGGTTTCTAGCGGAAATACGAATATGTACATACTTAGCTAAACTGTACAGACATGCAACCCTCGAGAAACAGTCTTGTTGACATTAAAGAACGACTAATTTCTTTGGAGAATACTCTTGCTGATCCATTTTCAGACCTAAATATTGAAAGGATCCTGGACGTTTTCATATCTGCTGTATTAGATAGTCAACGGATCCCCAAGGATAAGGAGGACACCCAGATACTAACGTTTTCTGAAAGGTATATCTGTACTTCCGATGTGCTCTAGAACTCATTAATGCATCGTTGGTTTTCCCATAGTTTTTTTGTTTTCGCTGCTTAGACGGATTATGTATTTAGGTATTTGTTCAGTTAATTTGCATTCGTTTTGTTTAGTTAGGCCGTATTCGAGGGTTTGTACAGAAATTTGCAGAAACTTGATTATTTGGCTTAGATTTACTGAGTCAGTGAAGCAGCTGCTAGACCTGCGGCGACAACGGCATGACTTCACCTTCCTTTCTACCCTTGGCCGTGGTGCATATGGTCGTGTTGACCTTGTTCGAGAGAACGCAACCGGGCGCGTGTGTGCAATGAAGACGCTTGACAAATCCAAAATGCTTAGTCAACAGGCTGACTTTTGGGCCGAACGGGAAATAATGGCACAGAGTGTGTCCCCCTGGATTGTCCGTCTCTTTTACTCCTTTCAAGTAATTTCCCGCTTTAATAGTTATTTTGTCCATACATTTTGAAGCAGCTTTTATACGTTTCGTCTCTTTCACATGAATCAAAGCTCATTATTTCATCTCAATGCATTATTTGACACTGCTTCTTTGGGTTTATGGTCAAAGTCATAAACTTAGAGCTTGATCCACCAATTTGGTTAATGCACTTTTCACTGTGGTGGTATTTTAAAGCTCTCAATTATTGCGTTGTCACAAAAATAATCCACTGATGTCACTATCCCGCCGACAAGCCGCTTGCAATATTCAATCGGGTTTTTGGCAACCACATAAACTATTAACACAAAAGTACTTTTGAACCCTATTTCAATGGGTGGTATGTGGCATCTTGCAATTGAATTTAATTGAAAGCCATTTCTCCGCCACGTCAAGAGCTGTGTTGCGAGTTTCAGTTACGCTGGAATTTTCTCGATGCTTATTCTCGCGCTACAAAACCACACCTGCTAGTTATTGATACCTACCCTTATTTTGATAGCTCATTTCTTAACCTCACAATTCCAGCTTCTAATTATTATGAGTCATCCTTTTCCTAAATGATTGCCGCCCTGTCTCAACTTTTTACATTTGCATACCTCAAGGATGTTTATCTGTGTTTATCACCCCATCCACGGAATTACAACTATGAAGTCCACTGTTTTCACGGGGCATAAGAAACCCGTGTCTACGTTTGTCTTCATCTTTGATTGTGCATATGTAGGCTGCTAAATAACTATTTGCCATTAATTCAGTTGGCTCCTCTCTGTGTTCAAATGTATGAAACGAGTGCATCTTATGCACGCTATTTGTGTTGTGGTAATCTTTCGTAGACTTTTTGATAATCAAGTCAGTCTCCCTTGGCTTCATGACTTGCAACCCTGAAAAGTTTATTTGGTCCTGCTCCCGTTTTCTTTCCAAGTAATCATCGCATACCACCTCACGTCTAACTTTTCCATTCCTCATACATCTACCTGTTTGGCCACAGGAAATGTCCCGCGTGCCTATTATCTCAATTTCAATCCGCAAAATATAGAAAATTCCCCCTCCCCTTAGATTATTGCTGTCACATCACCTACTACCTCAAACACCGGCTTGTAGAAGCCCTTCATGCGGATCACATCCTCTCATAGCCTTTAATCACATGAAACTGCCAAATTTTCTCATGTCAAGCAAGTATTCTCTCCACCCAGTCTCATCAAATAGTCCCACACCGCTTTAATACTGTCGAAGCATTTATGTCTACTGATTGCCACCCCACCCTTGGTGCGTTCATATGTGTAACTTTTGATCTCTGTATAGTAACAGATTTTTCCACAATTGTTGGCCTCCTTACCACCATTCATGCTCGCTGTAAACCATCCACGAATCAGTTTGTGCCTTTTTTGTGTCTATTATTCATAGCCATTCTGTTATTTGAATGTCTTTAAATTTTCGTTACCAGGACGTACGTTCCCTCTACATGGTGATGGAGTACGTGCCCGGTGGAACTTTGGTCTGTTGGATGGACGAGGCGGAGTTAATCTCCGAGACGGTGTGTCGCTTCTACGCCGCGGAGATAACTCAAGCACTCAGCGATCTGCACGCTATGGGTTTCATTCATCGTGACATCAAACCGGACAACATGCTGCTTGACATGAGTGGCCACATCAAGCTGGCCGACTTTGGCACCTGTGTTCGGGTCGATCCCCATACGCATCGAGTTCGGTGTGAAAGTGCAGTCGGAACACCGGATTACATTAGCCCCGAAGTGCTCTACTCTCAGGTAATAACAACGGGGCTTTTTTTCCGAAAATTTAAGCGGGTGGTAGAAAGGGCATTCATGTGCTTGGTGGTTCTCACGGCCCTCTCCTCCCAATTATTTCATCACTCGCACTGAGCCTTATTGAAGGCGGTTTTTCTCATGATAATGTCTAATTAAAGTGTCAATGGCGGCGCATAACTCCTAAATGCGCTACGTCTTTCGCCGAAGTACTATTAACACAAAGACTATGCTTCAGAATCCACGAATATCGAAGTGCCTACATACTTTTAAACCATCTTATTGTCCGAATTTGGTTAGTCTGTGTGTAATTAAACAATAACAGTCAAATGTTTCGATGTGTTTATTGCAAACCCTTAAATTGCATTCACTCTCCATCCTACTCCGGCTTTAATAGAGCTCAGGAGGCGGTGAATACGGTTTCGCTGTGGATTGGTGGGCTCTGGGTGTTCTGGTGTACGAGATGATTTGTGGTGAAACGCCTTTCTACTCCGACGATCTGGTAACAACCTACTCCAAAATCATGAGTCATACAACCAGTCTCCACCTGCCTAAGGACATCGCCATCACCCCGTCCTGTCTGGACTTTATCAAACGTACGTGTCTACTAGGTGGAGCCATCTCTACCACTACAACACATATTTCGGCTTGCATGCCTTTTTTATCCTCCCGAAAACGGGATAGAAAAGATGTATGTCTTTTATAATTACCTCTGCCTCGTCACGCGGGTTGTCACAATTACCTAGTGAATTGTGACCATTGTGTGTGTGTGTTTGACATTCTGTCAAACTGGCAAATGTCGCGTTGCGTGTCCGAGAGTAAAACTGTTGTTACTATTGCCCTCTTTATCTTCCTTTTTCCCAAAGAACAAAGCACAATAGCAGCTTTGGTAGACACCTCTGTGCTCTCACTACACAAGCTGAGTGGCATGATCATTGCAATAATCAAAACTCTCTAATGCCAGCATCACCGTTTGTCCATAGTTGTGGTCATATTTAGATGGTTCAGGTCTTTTTTGCGCGATATTTTTCCTCCACAAGACACAAAAATTTACAAAATCTTTTCTTAAAGGGGGAGGGTGTGAAGTGGGGATGAGGCCCTGGCCACACGCACTCACGCCTTTTGGTGCCCCTTCACCTCTGAATCATCTCTACCGCTCATGACAAGTTGGCAATGCTATTTGGGGGCTGTTGGTGATGGTAATGGGTGGGCGGACCGATCTAGGGTCATTGTTGTGTTGTAAGAATGGAGCTTTTTGTTTCAACTGCTTGGCTACTTCTGCTTTTGCGGGAGTTTAGCTTTTCCAGCGGGTATGGCAGTAGCATGCTGGGAGGTGCGGCACAGTTGCCTGAGCCATGGTAAATGCAACAAGCTGTAACGAGTGTCACGGCAGCTTTGTTGGCTTCTTAAGGCATCCTCCTCTCCTTGCCTTCGTTATATGATGTCGTTTTACATCAAAGTCATGCATCCCTTAGGGTAGACTCCATGATCCCCACAGAAGGCGGTACGCAAGTGCATACTTCTCTCAAAGGTCGTGCCAGCTTAACGGAAACGTCTACACGATGTTGCCCATTGAAGCCTTTTGTCGGGTTAATATTTTTCGCACATTTCACTTTTGTCTTCTTGAAGATATGCTCCATCGACGCTTTGCCTTGTACTCAATCGATCAATCAGCCAATCAACATGGTTGCTGTCAAAACACCAGTAACTGACGTTTGATAAGTAATGTCACGCAAAACGGGCTCAGGCTTTCGCACTAATTGGTTTAATGGGGTTCTTTTTTTCTGTTAGGCTAATCTGTTTTAAAGTAGGCATCTTGAGCAACGTGGGAAGGGCAATTGAGGTGTTAAAATGTTTCGGAGTAGTTTAATTTTTTTGCGGCTTCCTCGGGGAGCACAGAGTGGAACCAATAGGCCAATTCCCTCTTAACAGTCTTTTTGTTGCTCTACTTTGTCCCGCTTAGCAAACTAGTATAACATTTCTCAGAAATTTCTGGCACCGCTGAATAACAGTTTAAACAGGTGCGGAGCTACTTTGGATGTTCATTTAAGTAGGTACTCCTTGCAGTTGCGCTTTTTTGAAGGTTTTTCCCTGATGTTTAACGAACCTACCTTGGCTTTGGTTGTCGAGGTATCGCAATACTTGCTGTTTGCAGCTGCACATTTCTCTGATCAGTTTTCATCGTCATCTCTTCAGTTTCCCAGTGTGGTTTTAAAATTAGGGGATGATGGATGCAACATTTCCAGCAATTTGGATCAAGGCGAACGAGATTTACTGGTTATAAGGGGTTGGACAATGTCGGAAGGCAAAATCAAGCGCTTCTTTCTTGGACTTCGCTTTAGCTCGTACTACTTGCTTTAATTCAGTGTCGGTCGACCAAATAGATGAAGCATAACTTCTCTTGCTCGCCCAGAGTAGCTTTCGTTTGGATTAAACTCTCGTCCTGTGAACAAACCGTTCCATCTCATCATCAACACAGAATCCATGTGTTTTAGGCTGAAAAAAGTGTACTTGAATCAAGTTTTCACTGAATGTAATGCTACGAACCACCGAACCACGGTCTGTATGAGTCCTTGTGTCCCGTTCTATTTTGGGAATGACTCTGTTCCAAATCGTCACCGGCAAATATACGACCCTCTTGAGAGCGTTTGCGTTCAAATCACCCATTTGCCTTATTGCCGAAGAGCTGCACGTTCTGTGGTGTGTTCGGCACCTTTTGTAGAGCTGGCGTAGGCTTAACTCTCACCCCTCAATCGCCTGTGTAACGTTGCCAGTGAGGCAAAGTTATCACTTGTTATTGTGTATGGGACTGTTTTGTCAGCAGCCATTTTTGCAACTTCAAAATCTAAACTGGTATTAATCCTCTTCATATAGGCCTTCTTTCACCGGAAGACGTCCGTCTAGGCAGTGGACCAGGTGGAGCAGAGGAGGTACGCAACCACGCATGGTTCGCACCCACCTGGCCAACTGCTGAATGCCTTCCCGCTCGTGTTAATGAACACGGAGACGAGGCGTTCTTTGATTGGACTTGGAAGACTCTGCGCTCGCTCTCTCCGGGTCCCTTCCACCCAAATCTGGCTTCAGAGACGGATACTAGCTACTTTCGAGAGGATGTGCTTCAATCTGATCACGGGGAGTTAGAGGAGGCGATGCCAGTAACGACAGATGACGTAGAAGCCGGACAAAATGGTGGCAGTAACTGTGACACCTTCAATGGCAGTCAGTTGAGCTTTGCTGGGTTCACATTCTCTTCACCGAAGCTGGCCCCTTTGTCTGGCATCTATCTAGCACCACCTCAGTCTCTGACTCATGAAGTTTCTTCGTATGAAGAGGCACAGAGGATGGACGAAGAAGCAAAGAATGAACGGGAGTCGAGCCTGCAGGCCCAGCGGATCCATGAATTGGGTTAGACCTTTAATGTGCGATATTAAAAGCATACCTGTCATCATATCACACGAGCCCGGCGTCAAAAATCTGTGACATGATTTCCTCATTGGATTGGTTAAGTCGGTGCCTTAGACACTATTTAATAATTTCTCACAGTGACACTTATCGGCTTGATAGTGGAAGCGTTAGTGGTCATAATTTTTCTCATAAGGACTCTCCTTTACTCGACGTGTTTATTCTTATCATGGAATCGTTGCATCACTTTGAAGAGTCCATTCGCGAGAGCAGTCTGAGAGAAGACCAATCCTGCATTCCTAAGTGAAAGCAGCAATCCCAAGCGGTTGCCAGTAGAATTTTGTCGTATTCTCAATTGATTTTTATGTTGGCTTGGGGAGGGACTAATTTTCTCGAAGTAGTGCTTACGCGTGGACCGGAGGATGCGCCATTGGCATCGGGGATCGGCATTCCTATGTACGTCTACAAGAAATGGGCAGACTTATTACTGTTGAGTCACCGTAAGGAGGTGCCGAATCGGTTGGCCATTGGAAACCCCTCACGGACAAAGTCAGACTGACCTGCGTTTTTTGAAATGTCGGTAACTCTAGTGGTTCATTGGCTGTGGGGTGCATGCGTTGGTTCGTTCAATCCCAAATGGCCTCGATGTAGGCATCGTAGTAATTCCAGATGTCTAACAATGAACGCCTTTTTATAATGATGACATTATTCGCAGGCAATAAAAGATATCACCTCAAATCCCACTGTGCTGGCGTCAGCGCCGTGCCTGAGTAACTTGGAGTATAATTTCCGTGAAAACTCTGCTACGGAAGCATAACTTGGAAAAATTATTGCCCTGATACTTGGCACTACCAGGAAGCATTGGCAAGGAAGTGGTTAAAAGCAGGAAATTATTAATTTAGTAGCTTTCCTCATTTTTTTTAGAGGAGGCACTAACCCAAGCGGAGTTGCAATTAGCCAGTGCGGAGGCACGGTTCGGTGAAAGTCTCAGTGACGCTGAGCGGCGGATTGAGGTGCTCAAATTGGAGCACGCCTCTGCTATGCATCAAATGGAGACCGAGGCTTCAAAGCTCAAAGTGCGTGTCCCTTTTTATTCTTCTTGACTCATCACAAAAGTGCTTGATTTACTAGCAACAATGGCGTGTAGTATTGCGATGCTCTAGAGAGAGACAAGCCTTTCATGGAGACCGGTATCATGCAACTTGACCTCTACAGCTGCTTTTCCGCCATTCTTTCATCTCTATTGATCTCTTCTTGTCTTTTGAAACTCTAGTTAAGGCCCGGATTTTGCTAACGCATTTCCGGTACCACCAACTTTTCTGCCACAGAAAGGACGCTACTGACCTTCTGTTCACGACTTTCCCTCGCAATTCAGTTGTCAGGCCTTTCTACGCCACTGTGATTGACCTTTATTCCATCCTGTCAACCGAACGTCACATCTTTTCCCTCATCATTGACGTGTGTACATGATGACAATGCTCCTGTCTCACTATCTACCATTATTTTACGGCAATGTGATTGTGTATGTAGGTACTCGTCTCTGTCTGCATGCGTAATTAGTTAGTTGTTTTGACCTCTGTATCGCAGCACCTGAAAATATGCCCTACACTAGAGATGGCATTCCATGTGTGGACACGAGTGACCAGGAGAAGTTTGTGATGGAACCATTGCGCGCAGAGATCCTCAAAAATGGCTCTCTCCTCCTCCTCCTCCTCTGCATTTTTGGCTATTCACTGTAATTGCATTAGTCTGCGGTGGGTGAGCTCTCGTGGAAGGTGGTTTTCCGCTCTCCATTCGCCTATTTTTTCTCTTCTCTCATAGTACTGCTTAATTGACTTATTTTTGGCTCTCTTTTGAGTCAACCTTGGCACGGAGTTCGGAGTATGGAAACTCAGCCAAAAGTTTTGCGCTGTGTTGTTGTTTTTTTGCGTGAGGACTCATCCATGCGAACACAGGCAACAGCTTCGATGACTAACCGCCTTGTTGTCCACAGCTCGGAACCGTCGAGTGTTTTGGTGCAAGTAGCGAATTCGTGATGCCTACAGGCTTCCCCCCACTCCATCCCATGGTGTTTTGTTGTTTTCCTCTTGTCAGTAGCTAGTACTGGCAGTCTACCGGATAGCATACCCAATTGTGAAGACTGAATCCAGAAAATCCGACTTTCATCACCAGAACGTGGGGAAAAAAAACATCCCATTTCTTGGTACTTTCGTATCTATCATCGTGCTTTTTCTCTCGATCGTCTGATCTCTCGCACATGTGATCAAACATTTCCTCAAGAAAGGTGATAGTTATTACTTGGTAAAGCGTCGGTGGGGGGAAAATGTGGCGAATGATGAGACTGAAGTACGATTATTGTTGTGCTTTCCCATCCCAATTATATTGTAGAGTCTCGTGAAATGTAAGCTCCAAATCTTGTTCATTAGTCTGCTTGCAAAGGCATCCATTCTCACATTTCATGTATGGATCACTCCTTTCATGGTAGTGCTGCAAGACCCTCCTTCACGGTCGATTTCCTTCTATTCACTTCTCTCATTCCTCCTTTTAGACTCGGGATTGGTGTGTGCTTGTCAAAATCTCGGCCACAGTGTAATGAAAGTAGTTAGGATACTAAATTTGCCAGTTAATAATTGACTCTTTAAATCCACTAAGCAAATCCAACTTTGACTGAATGACTCTCGAACCGCCCCATCCACCCAGGCTATAGCTGAATCGGAACGCAAAGCAAGGCAAAGCGCCGAGGCGCAAAAAGCCAAAGCAGTCGATTTGCTAGCGAAGCGTGCTACTGACATGGCGGATCGCCTGACCGCTAGTGTCGGTCAGTCAGCTAGCACCCCGCCCCAACGACGTCAGGCTTCTCTGCCCGTTGAAATGCCTTCCACCACCAACCGGAGCAGTGGAGAGGGCGATGTTGCCGCCGCTTCTGCTACTGCTTCACCCGCACCGTCTGCTCTCGCCGCCGTCGACTCAACCGACGAAGGCGCTACTCTGTCTGATTCGGATGTTACTTCGGCAAGCGGTTGCGGTGCTGATACTACCACCTCTGCGGCCACAGAACTGCTGCTAAAGCGAATCCAGGAATTGGTAGATCGGGCTCAACAGGCTGATGAGCAGTTGCAGATTGAGCGGAGATTTGCACAACTATACAAAAAGGCTTGTGAAGAGAAGGAAGATCAATTAGCCGAGAGGGTGAGTCGTATTTGTAGTGGTTATAATTTAATTTCTTCCAAGTTCACCTTCTTTCCGGCGTTTTTGTTCCGGTTGACCTGCATAGCCGCTTTGGTTTCTCTAGGCTCCATCCTCAACAGCCTATTTCGAATGCAGCTTTGTAATCATCATCACGTGACGGAATGCCATTTCGACTAGAGTGGGGTTAAGAATGAGATAGTATCGCCTTCCTCCTGGTTAACTAGCCTCGTTTGTCTCCGCCTGGCTCATTTTGCCTTCAGGAGGTGAACGATTCCACCTATAACCCATCAAATACAACGCAAACAGACAGCTTTCTGTGAATACGAGTGTTTTATTCACTTGATCTTTGACGTTGCAAGAAGGGCAAGGCGACGTGTCTCTCATCGCAAGTCAATCAGTAAATATCTTCAAAACGATCTGTCTTTATAATTTGATGCTTGTTATCATCTGTCAATCGGTGTGGGTTTCATTTTCCTGGCGGATTCCAAAACGCCCTTCTCAAATGAACAACTTATTTGCGCCATCACATCACTATCTGTTTATTTGTATGTGAGTTATTTGACACTGAATTGAATCAGAAATTATCCTTAGTGGGATGTTTCGCAGTCGTACACTTCGCCTTCTCCACGTGTACTCAACTCTCTAGGTCTTCAATCGAGTTTGGCTTGAATGGTAAAGTGGATGGATTTGGTTTTGGGTCGAATTTGATGCGCAATTGAAGTAGGCTAAAGATTCACCATGGGATGACGCGTAAATCGAACCCCATCTAATTTCAGCGACGAATCCTCATCTAACTGCGTCTTGTTTTCGCCCTCTGTTGTCACCGATTGGCATCTTCCCTTCTTATCATTGCAATCTTTACCCCTTCTGTTAATTCCTTTGCACACAGACGCCTTTTTTGGCTAGCCTCTCACTTTCTACTAACGTGCATCATGGAATTACCACGAATTGGGCCTCACTCCAGCGGTTGTATTTCTTTACGCCTTCTTGGGTGTTGGCCTTTTGTTGTTTCATCCTCCTGGGGTTTGCGATTCTCTCATTCCACGGCAATCTAATTCTTTGAAAGCGTTAAATTTCCCTTTTCTTACCACAAGCGTATGGAGGAGGGCTTGGAAGAAAGTGTCCAGCTCCTTCCCACTTTGCAAAAGTAAAGAAGAACATCTTCACGCACTGCTTGTACCAATCTAATTGGTCATAATGACTTATACATTCATTCACCGTGGGTACACACGAATACGTCTAGGCCTTGTCAGGCTGATTACTGAATGACTAGACGCGCCAATCGTGTCAGGTAGCAACTGCCATTAATTGTCACACTAATCATGTCTGGTACTTCGCTAACCCATTTTTTTTGCATCCACAGGATCAACGCATAGCAAGTTTGGTGGAGTCTTTGGAAGCCGTAAAACAGTCGAAGGAGCAGGCTCAACTGGCAATTCGTCATGCCCTAATGGAGGAACAGGAGCGTTCTGCCCAATACCTGGAGTGTTTGAAGGCAAGTTCTGCTGCAATTGGTAATGTGCTACCATTTTCATTGCAAGGACTAACAAATTTTACTTTGCTTCTTGTAATTACCCCCTCGTCGTTCGTAATCACAGTAGTAATTAAACGAATTAAGGTCACGCAATGGTCAAGGTCAAATTTTCAACTGTGATTTTTGCATTTAATGGGAAAGTGATGTGAATTATTTTTCCCCTACCTTCCATTGCCTTGGAATGATCTCACATATGAATCTAATGCTTAACTTAAATATTAGCCCTCCTGGCATCATTTTGGCTGTGCTTGGGTCGCTTCTAAGGCATGTCTGTAGCAGTAGTTTTGTATTAGATGTACAAAAGGTCACTAGCATGAAGTTGGTGCACTAGCACACAATTTGAACTGTGTGGTAGGCCAAAAGAACCCGCATCATGCTCTTCGAAGAGACTTCTAAACTTTCATATTGCTTTCGGTATTTTTAGCTCCTTCTTTGTGTGTGTTGCGTGTTTGTGTGATCACTCTTCCACAAAGGTTCTGGAAATTTCGATTTTGAGTAAGCTCTTGGTATGATTCTGCTCCATCAATTGAGATTGGAGTAGTTGTGGCGCCTCAATTGCTCACAGTGACACTGGTTGAAAGTGACTGTATTTCTCTCAAAGGCCTACAAGATGCTGAAAATAATTCCAGCCATTCACGAACGATTTGAACTTATTAGACGTTGGTCTCTCTCCTGCTGTGGCTCAACAAATTCAGTCTTTTGTGCACAAGTTCTTTGCCTTCCTTGTTGTGGAAAGACTAGTAGCATACTATGTCAAAGTATACTACTTGTTCGGAAACAAGTAGCATAATGGCGATTCAATTTCTCCCTCCTTCAGGCGGCCGAGAAGTCATCTGAAGTGGCTAATCGTCGAGCTCAAATTGCTGCCAACGAGGTGGTTGCTTTGCGCAACGATATGAACTCACTCCGAGAGGATCTCTCCAAAGCACATGAAGACTTGGCCACGGAGAAACTCAAGTGCAGCGCGGCTGTCAACAAAATCCAGCAGGTTGGTTGGTTGGATGGTCGGAGGGATAGTTGACCTCGTGATTGTGAATGTTGTGTATGTGGAGGGCTTAGTCACACACAGAACGGCGTACAATGCCCATGACATGACTCATTCCTCACCGATTAAGGGTTTATTTGCATAAGGGAAGAGGAATTTCCAAATCCTGTGTCAATCTGAATGACGGAGAGAATCGAATTGCATGGTTCTCCCATCCTCAACTCTACCATGGTACCAGTCTAATCTGTGCCATGGTGGTCTTGTTTTGAGCCTGAAAATACAGGTGCTAGAAGCCACTCATGAAACGAAGTGCCACTGTCTTGTCACGCCAGTTTGGTGTTTCGATTTCGTCATATTTACGCAGCACATCCTCCCCATATCGAACTTGAAGAGCATAGGCAACTGTGTTGTGTTAAGTCACCTTTTGTGGTGCTACTTTTTTGAAAGGAACGCCTTTTAAGTTCGCTGAGAAGGTGGGGCTTTGGGGGAAGGGGGGCGGGATCCAATATGATGAGTTTCGCAAAACTTCTGCATTTCAAGCAAGGCACGTGGGTGTAAGAAAATTCGGATTGCTTAGCAAGGATTAGCGAAATTGACTGACTTTTCCGAAATTCGGGAAATGGAATCACATATGATAGGATTGCTTCAGATCAGTCCGCTCTGCATTACAAGCTAGGATGGTGTAACTTTTAAGCACACATGGAAGACTGCGTCATCGAATGGGGTCTTGTGATGCGGGAAGTCTTACCTCTCTTTAGTAGGTAGATTCGTCAAGCATAAATTTCACTGCCTGGAGTCATGGCGTACCCAAAAGGCGGGCTTCCATGCGACGCCCGTTATTATTCTTCCTGAACCGTAGCTTCTGAAGACAACCTAAAGTCTTGTCAATGCCGGTGATAGCATTAAAGGAGGTGGGGAGTTTGTCCCTTGAAAAATATGCTTCTCATCTCAATAAGGGAGTAGGGCACACCATCGGTAGAGCAAACATTGTGTTGAACTGACTCTAGGATGAATTTACTTCCATGAAACCAAAAATTGAGACCACAATTATCAAGTAATGTCATAAGATAGTATTACACGCCGGAATCGTTTGGTGGGCTCGGATGGCTAATGCTAAGAAAAGGGGGACAGAAAGATCCTCGGGGTCTCCCCTGAATCCGCGATGAATACAACTGCTATGCCATCCAGTTAGGAAACCGTAGTCAAGTGTATCGTTCTTTGTTATGCTACCACAGTGGAATTTCTTCGTGTGAGAATAATTTTATTGTGTGTATGCATGCGCGCCTGCGAGACGTTGTCTGTTTTTTTTGCCACTTTCTACAGTGTACTACTCAGTAAGTAGAGAATCGTGATCGCATACGCTTAAAATCACAGATGTAGTCTCTTTTGTCTCTACCGCCTAAACCTACTTGTGAGAGTTTGATTATGAGAAGGAAAGTTTTTTTTTTTTTGATAAAAACATGTATTTATTGCAACACGGTTTATTCTCCCTCCACCTCTCCCTTCTCCATCTCCTACATTCTTCCCTCTTCCTCCCTCCCCTTATAGTTTATTTGATTCCCTCAAGGTGGGCAAATATAGCTAAACTCCTGAGTATGCAAAAATTTGTGTGTTCCTCCCTCCCTCCCTCTCTCTCACTCCCATCCACCCCGCCCTCCTCCCGGCTTTTCCCTTTTCCCGTTTTTTTCGCCATTCAAGTTTTAAGATGACCTCGCATATCAACTTGGTTTCGGCTAAACCATTTGCTTATTTGCCATCTTATTTGGTGCATCATGACACTCCTTGACAAGCCTACTTGGCATTGAGCTTTTGATTAGGCCTAATGCTGCTAACAACACCCTTCAGTCGTCTCACTTGCCGTTGTAGACCCTCCGAAGCCGTATGTTTCTCCTCCCTTAATTTCGTTACCCTGTTTTTTTCTTCCTCTTCCCTACGTTCAACCTATCAGAGTTTTAACAACGCTTGTTTCTTCTTTTTTTTATTCTTTTTTCTTCAACGCAACTAATTAATGCTGACACTTCTGATAACTTCTCTACCAATATGACTGCCTCTGCTCCCCCCCCCCTAGATTCTATCCGGTGAGAATGCGGACGCCCTTGAACTGATGATGCTGTCGGAGATGGAGTCAATGCGAAGAGGTGCCGAGATAGGGGGAACTGGCGGGGTCAGTACACCCTCCGACGGTCATCCCACTGCTATTGCCTTGAAATCTAAAGGTGCCAAAAAGTTCACCAGTCAGCAGCACCTCTTTCGTCATTTGGATAGGAAGTACAAACGGTTGGTGAGCGAGTACGAACAGATGCAAACGAAACATCGGCTTGAGATGAAGGAGGTATGTTTTTGCAATATCATTCCAACAAACTCTTTATCCCATCAGGCGCAGGCTCCTAAAGCCTTTATTTACACCAAACCGATCGGAGCCTCTTCGTAACCCTCTTTCACGTCTCCATGTTAGCGGAAACAGCGTTCGATCCTCTTTGCCATTGACATTAATCTATTCAAAGTGCAATTCCTATGTTAACAGAGAAGACACGTACCTACATTATTGGGATGTAGTCGTATTAATGTGTTTGTACATTGGTGAAGCATGAAATTCCACCACCCTGTCCTGCTTCCAAGGCGGGTGGTGATGCTGCTACAGTGCCCCGGTATTTCGATACCTTTTTCCTCTTGGCGGTAGGTAGCATCGGTCAAATTTGCATCTCCATGTTGTGTGTGTGTGTATGCGAGTGTGCGGTTCCTGATTTGGTTTTTTTTTGTCTCTTTTTACACCAAATCATTTTTGTTTGCCTCATGTGTGCCTCTTTTCTGGTCTTGAAAACTATCGTCAAAATAGGAAGTGTATAGCAATGGTGCAGGGCAATTTTCTCCTCCCCCATCACACGGCTCATTGACCTCGTCTCTTACTCCATCAACTCACTCGATTCCGATGTTTTTTTTTTCTCTAAATTTAGCCACTGCTGTCAATTCTTTTCTTCTCTTGCCTGACAGTTGTATCTTACCATTGGTTACCTCCTATAAATAGCGCTTTCTTGACGTCGTGAATCACCCACCTGGCGATTTGACTTGCGTCGTTTTCTGACACACGCTAGCCTGCTGTTTAGCCACGTGAACAGAATCACCGTGCTGTCGTGTGGTATTAATTGATCCCTTCCCTCCCCACTGCACATCACAGTTATCGCGGTTACTTTGGTGGTACCCACTACATGGGCTCCAAGGGCCCCATTTTAGTGTTGTTGTGTGCCTGTGTGTGTGTGTACGTGTATGTGAGGGTGTGAGAAAATAAACAGAGATACACACGCACACACACATGCATTGCAGTCGTCCAAAGTGTGTTGAAGGCGAAAAGCACGTCCCATACAACGGTGCCGCATAGCTGCACGACGCCCACTTCTGTGCAGGCATTGATTTTGCCTCACGCACCTTCGCCCAAGTACGCACACATGCATGCATGTATGCCATTCGCAAGGTCACAGTGGGATGTGTGCGTGTCCGTGTTTGTGTGTGTGTGTGTGTGGGGGGGGGGTGGAGAGGTCTGTGCCTCCCCTTTCGTCTAGCCTGTGGAGTTTGTGTGAATGGGCAAGTGTGGGATGTGCCGTTGAAAGCCACTTGTTGGCTCGATTTTTGAGTCCAAGGCCGGCCGATGTTCCCACTCCATGAGCGTATCCCTTCGACTGATCCCCTATATCCGTGAAAATATTAGCAAATTTCTTATTCCATTCTTGTCTGCAACTTTTGGCGTATCACTCTTCCTCCTAGTTATACTCTTAGCCTTCCACATGTCCCAAGTATCGTCATTTATCACTGAAAAAGAGGTGGAATTGAGTTGGCAAGCGCTGGCATGTGCACACACCTTAAATTATTCACTCAGAATGACATTTAAAAGCAATTGTAGGTGATTACCGAAGGGACTATTAACTCGTCTACTTTGTGCTAATGGTGAAATAACATTCACAACGAATTCCTACGGCACTGCACTTTCTGGCATGCCGTGAACCGAGGAGGTGAAGGCGTGTCAACTGCAAATCTGTCATAATATGCATAAGTGACTTTAAATAATCCTAATATTGGTTAATTGAATTACTACAGTTCACCCTTGCACCGGTGTATGCCTTGGCAGCCACAATGGGAACACATGACCTGTTACTACCCTCATGGCATTCACCTTGACAGTTTTAAAAGCAAGCTGGATGCGAGTGGCATTCATGCCTGCCAGGCGTCTTTGCAACAACTTGGACACAGCTTCTTTTCTTTCTTGATTCCTCCTAGGCAAGTGACTTTTTCAATCCATTCACTCAACCGGTGTCTTCGGTGTTCCTTGCGTTGATTATCACACTAGCAAACAAATGAGCTGCAATTGCTTGTGAGACCATGACATTCGTTGGACTGTCTATCATTCATTTTAATAATCGGTTTATCATCATCGTTACTTGTGTGTAAAGTCATGCTTCTCTTACCTAACACTGGCGTCACAGACGTGTGACACTAGTCTTTTGTCAACTGACAACAGCCAGTTACTCACTTGTGCGTCACGAACGGGAGGGTTGAATTTTAGGCCATCCCAAGTCTGAAGGTGGAAAGTTCGGTGGAGCAAGTACTGGTAACTCTTCTCCACCTCAAGAGAGTCCTGCAGCAGTTCTTAACTGCACAATATAAATTGGCTTCGTGGGGTTCTTGATTCCCCTTTTTTATTTCCTTCTTTCTCTCCATTGGTACCTCGGTACTATCCACTTCATTCCCGGTTTTGCTTGTCCTTCGCCGCACAATCGCGCAGTGGAATTTCGGATGACAGCACTGTCAAAAAGTGCTTGCTTTTTTGGCTTATGCATCCCCATCCCCGTGGGTTCCTATCAAGGGCACTCCATTGGTTTGGAGAACTTTTGATCCTTAATTCGTAATTTGTTGACAAGGCCAGAAGTGATTGCTGGAATTTGGCACGAGTGCTTCACTTTTTACGATTCGGTAGACATCAAAAGCAGGTGACATTTCTAAATAGAGGAGGAAAAAGCGAAAGAGAATTAGTGGCCGTGTCTACGATTCCATTATTTGGATCAAACTTGGGTAGGAATGGAAGGGGAGAAAACTCGCATTTTTCATGCCTAATCAGTGGAGTGTTTGGTCTAGGCTACTTGTTTAGCACTGCTCGGTTCGTCTCACATTCAATTTGCATTATCAGCACTCTAATCTACAATATCAAATTGCTCAAAACTGCCTCACTTTCTACCCTCCTCCTCTCGTACAGGCGCGCACCATGTTCCACGCCAGTCAGGAATCGGCTCAAATTGCACGGAATCAAGTGACTCACCTCTCCGAGGAGGTGGCTGCACTCCAGATTCAACTGAACGCTGTCAATACCGCATTAAAAGCAGCTGTGGCAGATGCCGCTACCTCCACCGCTACCACCCTTCATCGCATTCCCGCTCCCCTCGGCTCTGTCGGTGGAACTAGAACCCTTAGAAGTCGACTCGCTCGAAAAGCTACCACCAGGTGAAACGGAGCATCAGCTAACTACCGAGGTATTTTATTATTCGCACATTCTCATTTTGAAGAGGCTTTAGGCCGTATTCGATATGTTAAATGCTAAAATTCCTTCTCTAGCTAGTCGTTGATTCACTGCGGTACGCGGAACGCAGTAATTACCCCTATTGACATTGGTAGAAGAGTTAGGGGATTAGTAGGGTGTAGGGGATGAAAGTATGAAGTGAGACAGGGTGAGCTACGTAATTAAAACCTCTGCGCAATTGCAGCCGTGTTTGCGCTATCTACCTAGACTTCGTCCGAGAACGCTGCGTACTTACACGAATGTTAGCTGACTCACTTGGTCTCTTTCTCTCTCTCTCTCGCTTTCTGCGTGTGGCTAAACTTCACATGGAAACCAAAACATAATTTGAAACTTTTTCACATGTCTAGACCGAGAGCAATCACTCTTATTTATTGCATTACTCATCTATCGACTCTTATATCTACTCCGAACCCCCCAAAAATCCTCTTTTCCATTTCAAGTCAATGGCAACCGAAGGCGAATCCGAAGTGGACCGTCTACCGCCATTGGAGACCGCGCGTTCTCCCACACGTTTGCATCGAGTCTCCAGTCTCTCCTCGCCCCGTCGACCCCTCCTCATTCCCTCTGCCTCTATTGGTGGTCTTGCTCTGTTTCCCTCACCTTTGCCAATCAATTTCTGCTTCTCGGGCCCTTTGGATGTGCCCGGAAAGCCGGGTCGACGAAAGAAATTGGTGTGGGACCAAAGGTTTGCCAAGGTGAGTTGAAAGTGGTGGCAACGGATGACTTGAGCACCAACGATGCGGAGTTCGTCTTATTTTGCCCTCCCGCCTCGATTGTCAAAAACAAACACGTGAGGTAAAATGAACTATGCGACAAGCGGAACCATCGTTTGTTGTTATTACAACCCAAATAATCACCTACAGTTTTCCTTTTACATCGTAAGATATTCTTGCGATCAGCATTCAAGGACAAACTGACGCTTTGTCTTGACGCCGTTCGAGAATACCTACTTCGCAGTCTCACAACTCTGGACAAGAGGAGGTGCTTCAAACAAACTTTATCTTTGGTGATGGATTGCGTAGAGCAGCACCTCACCCTCAATAATGTTTGGTCTAAGGAATTTGCGAAATCATTGCTTCACACATCTGTGTAAATGATGGCGGAAAAGTTAAGAGGAAAGGTTATACAAATGGCATCCACCCACGCTGTCTCACCCCTTTCCCTCGGGTCATGCAAACAAGTTGTGTATTTTAGATAGCTTGTTGATTAGTCAACTGGTGGGTGTTAGGAATTGGTCTTTCCACTTCAAAGTCAAAGGCCGAGCAATGGAACAATCCACTCTCGGGGATGGGGGTGGGGTGGAGGTCACTCCACGCCTCTGTGACCCAACTTCATCCTTCTACCCGCTATGGAGTGAAAACTCCATTATCTTTCTTTCACAAAAAGGCAATATTTCATAGACAGTTGGAAAATAGCCTTCCAAAATAGTAGCCAAGGGGAGTCCTCCTTTTTTCCCCCTCCTTCAAGAAACAAATCACGTAGGTGGAGGCATTTGCAGCTAGGATGTGTGTGTGTGTCGCTTGGAAAGAAGTTTGCCTTTTGCAGAGTTTATCACTTTGACAAGTAGATTAAATTGCGAGAAGTTTCTTTTTTTCTAATTTTCTCAGAACTTGTACAAAGGCGTTTAAATTTATTGTCTCTTTTTTTTTCCTCGTTTCAGTTCCATGCCTATTTCTGCGTACAGTATGGGTGAGCCCCTAGAACAAGTATCCAGTAATTATTAATTACCCACGCCCTTCCTCTTTCCTCTCCCTCTCCCCTCCCCTCTCTCTTTCCCTCTCATTTCCTAATTTTCAATGCGCGCTTTTGCATCGCACCCTAACCACCACTTCCATCTGTTCGTTCCCCAAACCATAATGATAATTATCAAGTAGGACTGAGTGGGATGGGATGGGAACAACTAAATAATTCATCCGCTTTTATGCTCATCCACTCTTTTTCTTTCCTTTTTCAGCTAACCTTCAGTCGGTTCCTGGTGTGGGACACTATAAAGGCCTCCGATAGTGCTCAATCATCCACCCCACTTGATAATTTTGTCTCACCGTTGGAGGCTACCACCTCAAGTTCCACTGGTTCTGCTACACCTGGTCGTAAAGTCTCACGCCCTGGGCCAAACCTTCTGATAGACCTTCCATTGAATGCTATCCTCCATGTGCGCAGTGTCACCTCGTGTGATGTACTTCACGCACCGGCTGAGGATTTGCCGAGGATATTCCAAATCATCTTCGATCAATGCGAGGCGGGTGGTGGGGGGATGAGACAGGCGCTGGAGGCTCGTGTCTCAAGCCCCGACTCCAGTCCACATTGCCCTACGTCGACTCCCAAGTCTTCTCAGTCTGCCGGACTGCTTGGTTAGTAGATTTTTTTTCCACTCTGCTGACAATGCCTTCAGCAGTTTTGCTGTACGATCTTTTGGACCTTTTTGCATAACAGTTACGGACGATCTGTCACTGGCATCGTCTAGGTAGGTGGACACGGCAGTCTAACTTCCAACCCCATTAAAAATGGACCGATTGAGCATTAAAGAGTGCTCTTTCATTCTTGATTAGCATAGGAGAGTTGTGTCTCACCGTTAGTACGATACGCCTTGAGATTAATGTGCGAATAACAACGTTTGTTTACACTTCTATAGTCTGAGAAAATCGTGAAGATTACCAACCAAATAGGTGTCTCACACATGCATTGACAGCAGACAAAAGGCACTAACCTTGGAAGCCCATCAAGTAGGCCCTCACCTCTTTTACGTGAGTTACAAAAGGGCTGTCGTTAGCTCTTTTCTTAGCGTGCTGCTGTGTTTGTGAATGCGAATTCAACGTCTCCTCTCCAGCAGCCCCAGCGCGAGATCTATCCGCCCTATCTCATGCCGCAAAACTGATCCTATAGAAGGTTTGGCATTTAAAAAGTGAGGAGAGAGAGAAGTTTCTTTGACACTGTTCCTCCAAATGATGTTTATCACCTTGTCTTGGGTGCTAGCCAACCATCGGGCCACATACGAACTGTCTAGTTGGGAAGTAGATGGAATGCGATAAGAATTGGAGGTAGCTGGGACACCTACACACATTTTGGTGTGGTACACTGCTTTGGAGATGAGTGTTGCTGGGCCAGAAAAAGCACTCCATATTTTTATCCTCTTCCTCCTTTAGATTCGCCATTCCAAACCATGACGGATGTACTTCTCTCCACCCAACTGTCTACATGATCGTAGCAATAGAAAAAAATCGTTGTTGCCAATTTAGGCTTCCTGTTTTCCAAGACAAACAAAACCGGACGGTTAAGCTTAGTCAATCTAAAGTTGATGAAAACTAAGTGACGATTACTTTTACTTTTGGAATGTCATTCTAGGCATTTCAAAAACTCTCCCTCGAAAGCTAAGTTTCTCCTCCTCCGGTACCTTCTCCACGGGTGCTGCCAAAGCTTTCCAATTGAGTCCTGCGGTAGCGCTGAAATCGCGAACCAATTCCTCCGGTCAGTTGTTGAGTCATGCAGTCTCCAGTGATCCTCTCCTCACCTCCATCCCATCGCCTGGTACAGCGGCAAATCCAATTGCTTTACAGGGTCACATGCTACAGCGTATTCACTTTCGTGTACCGGCTCTGTGTGAGCTGTGTAAGCGGGCCTGTTGGCATGTGATATCGCCACCTCCGGCTCTGCAATGCCTCAATTGTCAGGTGAGTTGAGTGGTCATTATCAACTGACTTACTGGAGAAAGCTCAAAGGAGGCGGGTAGCTTGGCCGGTGTGGACGAGAGTCCATGGCACTGGCGTAAGGTTCATGTTGGAGGGAATTGAAAGGCTTAGGACATCATTTAATCGAGACGTTAAAGTAAGGAGCAATGGTCGCGTGTCCATCCTGTGAAACTGGAATGGCAGCGACCAAATTACTTCTTACTAACTTAGGGAGTTTGCAGCAGTTCGGACACATTGGGAAAATGGGTGGAAGTAGGTCGGACTTTTGACTTTTTCATACCCTGCATCCAGCCATTCCGAGTGAACTAAATTTAAAAGGTCTTTTAGGCCTAAGAACACAATTTTCGTTTCATGTTGAATGATTTGACATTGGAACAACACTTTTTGTACCAAATATTTTAAATACTCTCTCTCAAAAAAAGGTAGTTTCAAAAGAGGTGTTTACCACATTGTTGTGTCACCGAACTTGGACATATCATTCGTAACAGGAGGCTAGCCAATCAGCAAATTATTTCTAGCACTTTCAGGGCTTGACAGTAAGACAGGCCATAAATTTTTTTGAACTCATATCTATTGGTAAATTTCACGGGCAAAGAAATACACTATACTTCCGCCCTCTACTAACCGCGATTTCAGTAGCATGTCACGTCCATTATTTAAACAACCACTGTCGCGTTTTTAATTGGGCAGTTTTGAGACCGTAAGATTTGTCAGCGATTCCCAAGTCGTCCCCATACCAGGCCGTGTAGCTGGCCAGCTTGATGTCATGTTCGCATCACCGTCACATCTCGGCAAGCAAGGCAATGGCTAGGGGGTTGGCACGAAATAATCACAATCTAAATTATCAAAAACAGAAACATTTGCATCATAAAATTCTTTGTGCTTAACAGCTGTGCATCCTATAATCATACTCTACTCTCTCTGCCTAAGTCTTCTGTAGACATCCATGGTTTTTATGTCTTCACCAACTACGTGTGGCGGAGCACATCCACCACTGGAAGCTAGTTCATCCTATCCCTTCGTTGTATTTACCTAATCAGGTGAAATTACACCTCTCACACTTGGAGAAACGTGACTACGTTCTTCGACCTTGTGGCAAGTCTACCGCAATCCTCCTTTTTCGAGCACGCTCCGAGGAAGCTAAATTGGGGTGGTTAAAGAGCCTTCAATCCGCCATTTCCAGCGCTTCCATCACCAACGCAACAACTACACCGCCACCACCTCAGTCCTCATCCCTCTCTCTTTGCTCCGCGACCGTGGCCCGAGATAGTAAGCGTTTTCCAGGTCTTATTGAGTGCTTTTTTACTCTGTCGCAATTGAATACACAATGGATCAATGATGGAGGGATAGCGTTGCTCTTTTCCCTTGAAATGGAACTTTTCCTGCTCTCATCCTCCTCCGAGTCCTTACTAGTTGTGGGTTCAGCAGTTCCGCTTGTCATGCAAACTTACTCGAGGATTTTGAACGCCCTGCTCTTGCTTATATGGATAGGTTCGTTAGTATACCCAATGATTGGAGAATTTCGCATTGCTCTGAAGTCATTTATTCACCCTTTCTCCTCGTACAAGAAGTGGAGAATAAAGAAATGCGGGAATGGGCATTAGGCAGGCAGAAAGAGTGACAGCAAAGGGCAGGCGTTGTTCTCTCCTGCTTATTCCCACCCTCTCGTGGCAAAGCCTTTTTTGCACAACTAGGAGTCCAAACAAGCTAGTTGGTTGTTGATTGGGATACGACAACTTAGACTGGCATGCTCTTACACGATTCTGATATTCAGGCTACAAAAGTAGGTGCAAGGGTAGTATAGCAGGAAAAATGGTATTTTTGGCCTCCTATTCGGATTTCACATTTACCCTTGTATCAAGTTAGCAAGTGTACAGTGTGCTATTAGCGCGTTCTCTACTAGCGTCACACATACGTGACACCATATTTTCTTATGGAAACTCATCCATATTACAGTGTATCGAATTTTATCTTTGTGTCGCCAACAAATTGGCAGAGGTTATGGCAATAAACTGGGATAAATTTATGGCTTGTGGTGAATAACACCCTTTTTATGGATCTTTGTCCAGCTGGACCAATAAAGTGTCTAGTCTGTAGTGTTATATTTTCCCCAGCACCTTAGCAGCGGCTACTATAACAGCGCAGACAAGATGGATACAGAGTTCTCATTCCCTCTGTCAACAACCGCCTTCTTTTCATTGGCAAATGAATAGTTCCTCTGGGGCATGCAAGTCAAGTTTGGCCAAAGTTGAACTCTGCAATCTGACAGTTTTATGGAGGTCAATTCCCTTGTATCTATAATTTCCATCTCAATTTCCATCCCCTTTTCTGTGGAAGATATTGTTGGCCTGGACGTGAACTTTAAATGGTAATGGCATTCCTTAAGACAGCCTTGTTTTAACCTACCAAAGCACACAATATAAATTCGCTTATTCTTGTCGGCATTCATGCCTCCAGCTGTTAGTTTCCTCCCTTTCACTTCATCGTGATTTTGTCCTTTTTTGTTCCAAATTCCAGACCTTCACATTCCATGCATTATTTCACCACTTCGACATTACTAATTGCTAAAGCCGTGGCACATGTTTAATGAAATTGGGGAGTTTCACTTATTCTCCGTTGAACGCCTTTCTTCTGCAGATCAAATGGAGTCATTGGGACGCATACTGTCTGCTGGCATCAAGAGAGGCGGCCGTCTGGCGCCTGCCTCCCGAAGGGTGCAATTATTAGAGAAGGGAGTAGGGGGGCGGAGAGGAAAGTATGGAATGCCTGGGAGACTACATTTCTTCAAATTCTTCTCCCTATAAAAGTTGGCAAAACTTAAAGTGCAAATCTGTGTTTTCTTTGATGGCTTCCACTATGATCTTTTGTTGCCTCCCCCTTTCCCTTTCCCTCCTCCCTTCCCTTTCTCCCAACCACGGGCTGCAGACGATGAAGTTCTAACCTGAAGGCAAATGTTTTCTACCCAAACCCTAGGTGCAAATCTTTCATGTATGATCATCTGACAGCCCTTGTCTTTATTCTTTTTCGGCGTCGGAAGTGGAAGGTGTACTTTTATCTCGCCTTCATTATCAATTTCGCATGATTGTGTGCGGTTTATCCATTCATCGTCGCTCCATGTTTATTCCATTCTTGCAGGAGCTTCATAACAATTTATTTGAGGTGTTAGAGCTGTCCGACATTCCTTACCTCATCGTTGCTCTTAAATTTTAACTGACCCCTTTCTTTGTCTTTCGTTTTCCAGATCGTCCGAGAAGCCTAGGAACCAGTGGCGTAATTCGTGGACCCACAATAATGCGATCAGCAACTCTTCCCTATCCATCTCGCACCTCTACACCTATCACAGCCATCGCTATCGCCACCACCCCCACCACTACCACCTCGTCTTCCTCCAACTCTGCTGCCATCTCATCGTCCAGAGTTGCCAAATCTGCGACAGCGGCACTGGCAGCAGAGGAGGCAGAATTGGACGAGGAGGATGTCTTTCTGAATTCGCCAATTCCAAAGAACTCATCCACTGCCTCACCACCAGCGGACGCAGACTCAGAACAGGAGCAGCCTGGAGTTGTGGAGATTTAATCTCTGGTAGGTGCTTAAAATAATTTTTTATTCGCATTCCCTTCACCTTTACCTCCTCCCTTCTAGAGCACACATTCAGTTGATTGGTCGTCAGATTGCTTCACCAAGTGTCCAACTCTCTCAGTTCTCCTTTCTACTGCCCGCTCTTCCACTCCGCACCTCCTCCCTCTCCTTTTTATCTTTCTCCCCCAAGGCCGTGTGCATTTTTGATCCAAGTCACTGACTCGCCTGCCCCATTATTGCAAGATATCTAAATGGAAGTGCTTGTGTGTGTGTAATCAATGGTACTTTCTTCTCTCTCCTCCTCTTCCCCTTTTTTTTCTCTTGTTTTTTCCTTGGTGACTTCTTGCCACGTCTCAAAGTGCCTTTTCGTGTTTCGGTCTGACAGATTGTACGTCGCCTATGTTGGCGTGCTACCATTATCCTTTGTCTGAGCAATAAAGTAGGTAAATGGTGCAATTCAGGAAGTAGTTTGGTTGAAAGGTCTGCGTAGTAGTTGGACGGAGTTTACGAAAGTGTACACTTGGCTATCGCATCCTTTAGGTTGTCATGAGGTTCGTTCAAGTCTCATCTTTCCACTTCTATGGTCTCTATTCTCGTCTGTGTAGTGATTGGTGAAATGCCTCACGTCTTCATGGTCACAAATCTTTCTTGGTGTTTGAAATAAGAGGTAGACAGGTACGACCGTGATTGTCGGTGACAGAAGGGCCAGTCTGTCAGTCAGTGATGCCTTCATACACTTCGGACACGACCCTAGAATGATGGCTCCCCCCGTCCAAGGTGAGCCACTCAATCAGGCAACGAATGGGCTCTCGTGACGTTAGTCTGGTAGGCGCTCCTAACTCGTTGATTGCACAATCTGGTGAGCCTTTTTTAGTAGAGAAGACTTCTTTGTACAACCCACTGGGGATGATTTTTTTCTCCCAATTTGGGGTGAGGAAGAGGGCATGTAGAGAGGATGCCGTCTCATGGCATGGTTAGTCCAGTCTAGATACCGTGGCTTAAGACGGCAAACGACGATGCCGCAGCTAGCACGCATGAGAGAGCATTCTGTGGTGGCAGTTGAATTGGTTCCTTGTCGAAGACACGCATCCTGAGACCCTGGAACACTGGCAAGAGGTATTTGATTGAGGTGTGGAGGCATCCCCTCTCTGTTCACCGAAATGCCGTTGACGCCCTCGGGTGTGGTGATTTTCAGTCCGCTACCACAACAGAATTCAATTTTGCAACCTTCCTTTTGGACAGCCCTTTCTTCTCCAACAAGCTTGAGGTAGTGCACATTTGACGGTGACACTGGGATGGTGAGGCTAATTAAGCTATCTCAGTGCGAATGTCGAAGCTGCTTTGAAGGTCTCGAGGCGATCCTGCCCGCAGGGGTGTATGGGAGATGGAGAAGTGGCTCACAATCCCCATCTTTACTAGAAGATCTCTGGTTCCGGACTTTCCCAGCCTTCCCCCTCTCATAAAGACACGTCTTGACAGCTACACCACGCCTAATGAGGTGGACGCAACACCTACTAGCAGCAGTGTGTCACACCGTGGTTTGGACCGCAGCCAGAATTGGACTGGGGGACCAAATGCGAAGCTCCTTTTCTGACCTTAGCTTTAATAGGTAAAACTGGTTCCACCTCCGCTTACACACCCACCCACTACCCACACACGAATACATAAATTGGAGACTTGGTGCGACGCAATGCATGCAGAGGTCAAATTAGCTATGTGCGAAATAGATTAAAGTAAATGGGCTTTGCACTGCATCAATTTCTTCCAAAAGAGACTGTTTAGTGTGTGGCTCCACAAAAATAGGAAGAGAAATAAAAGTAAGGAGGCATTAGATTGCCGTAAAAGTAAATGTGAAATTTGGCAAAAAAATCAACTCACCAATAAAATTAATCGGTTGGTTTTGAATACCCTCTCGTTTTGGAAGTGTTCAATCTTTCCCGCTTTTGAGGACAATGTTTATGGAGAAAAATCTGGTGCATTCACAAGGAAGATGCTTAAATTTGGTTGAATACTGTGCGTGGACGTGTTTGACAACTTGAAAACTTACCTGTCCTCCATGGTGGTTGCCAAAGTCTACTTATTCGCGGGCCGATCAACAATTCTTTAACTACTAATTATGTTTAAGTAGAACTTTATCTGGCCCTAGCGATCCACTTTAATGTGCCACAGCCTACTGCGTTTCAGGCGGGCTAACCCTTCTGATTCATTTATAATCAGCATTTAATTAAAATTTTTTTAGAAGCTTAAGCGATTTTGATTCGGTCACAGTGACTCCACAAATCTTGGACATCTTAGGTCCAACAGCAGTGGCAGCCCTTATCCACTTCTGGCTAAGATGTGCTCAGGCAACTAAGCATGGGGTTGTAACTAATCACAATAATAAAAAAAGTTACCTAGCATAAACTCTTTAAAGGTATTTGATTTAGGCAAACAATCACGGTTGAAATCGACACTTCTTTCAGCCTAAACAAAACCAATTTGGGCCCTAAGAGAAAAAAATTAGCGACGCAGACACCTGTATCCTCCATAGTGCTTTTTTTACCTGGCTTTGTATTCTAGTTATGCACATGAGGCTATTTAATGAAAGGAAAAGGTGATGATCGTTGCTTGAAGTTGGAATCCGTTAACGAATGCACAATGAGCATGATGATGGAAGGCTCCTTCAGTCTACTGCTATGGGAAGCAAAGTTATCCTTGCATGCCTCTGGTGATTTAAATTGTAATTGGTGTATGGTCCTTGGGAACGCGAAATGTCGCAAAGCAGGCGTGTGGCGCGCATCTAGCAGTTGCGAACGGCTGGTTAGGCGACAGCCAGCAAAATGCCCTCCATTGCTCCGCCTTTGGCTTTGAAGCGTAAAAGCAATTTTTTATCACGAGTCAGTCAGTTGGTTAGTGGAAAAACTGAAAACGCATAACATGTTTCCATGGCATTAGCCAAATCAGGCAACAAAATGTAGTCCGTGTTGCAACATTTTGCTGCTAAACTATGTTAATTTCGGATTCAACTTTTATTATTTAATCGAGTATGTTGCATCCAAAAGATGTTTGTGCCGCATTCACAAATGACTAATCGCAGTGACCTATTTTTACAGATTTTGGCGGTACGAGAGCATACTAATGCCACCCCTTGATTTTGAAGTCCGAGCTCCCCTTATCGAGCTTTGTTCCAGCTGTCAGTTCCGGCCACTTGGGTAGCCATGTTTCTCTGTCCACATGAGCTCACCTTCACGCCATATTGGCGGCCCCATTCCCTCTGTCTTCTAAATAAATATTCTGGGCTGGCACTATACCTTCTTTTGCTCTCAAGGAAGTCTCTTGACGCCACGCCCATTTCAAGTCCCTTTTCAAAGGATAGCCCGGAAGCCATCACATTTATTTAGCCCTATAAATATAAGTATTAATCTACCAAAGTACAAGCTGTATTTTTAAACTGATAGGCAAACTTTATAAATCAGAATAGGGCTAAACAAACAAATATGAACCTTTCCTTGGCATATTGGCTAAAAATATTCTTAAATATTGCATAACTTTACTTCAGCGATTTATCTCAATAATTGTTCCATGATTCAATAATCTGTTTGTTTAAAGATGTGCAACCGGCGACCGCCAAGTCGGTGCGAAAAGAGCAAGCGGTAACTTTGGCGTTAGTGGGTTCCGATTTGTGAAGTCACCAGATTCATCGAAGGCTACTTTTACCCAACAATTTGTCTTGCTCTGCCTTCAGTCACGCAAACCAAATAATTTCTGCAACCAATAAACATTTTTTAAGGTCGAAGTCGTTACCATAGCAATATTTTTTTGAAAATAACTGCACCGGCAGATTGTCATTTTTTTCGCGTGAAATCCTCATGGCCACAATGGAAGGAGACAACTACGGGCACGCCAAAACAGGAGAAGATATTCTTTATACACTCGAAATATGCATAGTCTAGCAGACTCAACGCTGGGGGGAGGGGACACTTCTGGAAGGAATGAAGGCCGGGGGAGGGAGAACGGAGGTGGAAGGGGGGAGCGAATACTCTGTGGAGTATACGGAGACAATCATCAGTTATTTGATAGCATCTTCTAAAGGTAACGAAGGAGCAGGAAGGAGGGGGGAGGAGGAGGAGGAGGAGGCTCAAGCGACCGAGTCCCCAGTCTGTTGGCTAGTCGGACGGACAGGTTGGAAGACTTGTGTGGAGGGGTGCTTCGAGTTGAACTGATTGTGTGTCTGTGTGCGGGCAGTAGAGTGACCGACAGCTGGGGGAAGACGGTGTGAAATTTATTCCAGCTTGAAAAAAGAAACTAGTTGGGATTGATGCTGGTTGCATTGTGGGATAGAACTTGACCTAAGGGATGAAAAAATGCCCCCAATTTAGATTAATCGTGTCTTCACCTCTCAAATGGGCACACCACACCAAAGGCAAACGAGGTGGGAAGAGTTGTTCCCTCCTCTTCACTTCTTGATTGATAAAAATTAACGACGCTCAAGGCGGTGGAGGACATCCTGTCCTTTCTCCACCCTTCACTTTTTGTGATCGAACCAACCTTATCACTTTAGCTCCCCTGAGAGGGGCTCTACATGCCAAATTGCAGGCTTCACTATCAGACACACAATTACACACCAATTGGGGGGCCGGGGAGGGAGAAGATGGGGCTGGAGGTGGGGGAGAACGCATACAATGGAATAATTTATGAAGCCAACCAATTAGGCTTACAGTAGGTCGCAAAAAGTGAACTGAAAACAATATCCATTGCAAAAATAGGGAGGGAGAGAAAAAAACGATTTCCGGAAGGTAGAAGAGAACACCAACTTAATGCTCCAAACGGCTAGATTACCTCAGTGAAGCCTGCGACTTCTCTACCTCTCCTCACCTCCAATTGTGGCGTGTGGAGGTCTTCCAGTGCGGACCTGTCCAGCGGGGATAAGCGGCAGTCAAAAACGTGGACAAAGCATCTTACAAAGGGGTGAGAGAGAGTGCATTTGGTGTGTCGTCTTGTGCCTCTTTATCTGATCTCTCCACCGGCACTTCTCTCTCTCTCTTCCTCTTGTTTTCCTTGACTATCTTATCATCGTATCACATGTCGCTTGGCTTGTCTCCTCCCAACATTGCATTTAATATGCTCTCCTACAAATTGGTAGCGGAGGGAGAGGTCCAAAGGGAGGAAACGACAAGTACCACCCGGAAATGGGCTTGGGTGGACCGCATAGGCGCATGGGGAGGCTTCAAAGCTTACCGCTTCATTAATTTTTTTTTCTCATTTCAAGTTGTGTGACGTGACTTTTATGCTTCAAGGCTAAAGGATGGGTCAAAGGTACACTACCATCCAATCACCCTACCCACTGCTTAGCAGTACTCTAGTTTTAACTTGACGATGTGCAAGGCAGTGGACAGTCAGTAAGAGAGATTCGTGAGGTGAGATGTTGGCGACTAGTCTGCCCCGTCTCGACAGCATCATCCTGTGAGAATATTCCTCTCTACTTGACGTTGAAAGTGACAAGGGGCATGGAAGAGTGCCATCACCTCCTCACCTCTTCCTCTCCACAGTCCGCAGTGCATTTTCTAGCAGCTTCGCAGTCTAGATCGCTAAACAATGTGCATGACGACTCCTTCAAACTGTTGGTTCAAATGCGATCATTCGACCCTTCATGGATGCATTAAGAACGTGATAGTAATAAGGATCGTACCCTGGTTAAAACTGACTGAGTTGACAGGCGTGACAAGGGCGGAGGATGGAGACGGATGATCAGAAAGTGGAAGGTATTGAGCACCGGTGTAGCCACTTCCACTTTGTTGATCAGCGGATCCGTTCTCCCGTGTGTACTACATTCCAAAAAGGAGAAAAAAACACGTGCAAAACAAACATTAAGAAGGAATTAATCAAATGGCAGAAGTTCCTTCAAGGTGTAAGGCTTCAGTCAAACCGCTTTCTGAACAATGCGGTGAATGTTTCGCCATGTTGATTGCCTCGGACTGGTTACTACGCTGTGTAGGACTACGGGAAGTGGACTTTACTCCTCCTCCTTACCGTGAATAAAACTGGGAGCTAACCAAGTGTTTGGAGAGGTACAAATTTCACCACTGAAAGCAAAGTGCTGCTTTTAAGTGATTCCCTAAATTGTTGAGATTTTATGACCCATTCCCTAGGCCAGCGGACATTTTAACAGGCGCCTTTTAAGTTGGCCAGACACTTGATAAGCACTCGTAAAAGTTGTCCTCAAAAACACGCTTTAAGCCCTTCCAGGGCTGCAAAAAACCTCAAATGGGTTACATTTGGCAGGGAAAAAGGGGAGTATTATTTTTCGCTGATACTAGACACAAGGGACCGCGATGAGGAGAGAGGGGAGGACTTTGCTCAACTCTATTGACCACTCAGGTAGCCTATGCAGGGCAGGCATGCTGAGACACGATTTCTATGGTCATGTGCATAAAAAATCGGCGCCTTACAACCAGGTGGGAGCAACAAAATGTGTCCTTCATTTCTATTGGCTGGTGCAGATACTAGTGGCCAATAGCAACCCGACCTTGGCATGGTAAACAAAAAAGATGTGCAACAGTAATATAGCCCCATGTGTTTGCAATTCCCCCTTAACTAGGGCATGAAACCCAAACCTGCTGGAATTCGGCACAGTACAGTTGCTTAGCAGTCCGCTGGTGAAACATTTGATTGAAGGGTATAAACACTGACCTCGACGCGTTCGTTCAGAGCGTGGAAAGTTGACCTAGTTGGTAAATTAGCAAGTTATCGGAGATGCTCCAACCCTCTGACGAAGGATTCTTACAAAGTAGCGAAGCAGTTCAGGAAAGTCGACTAAGTATGTAAAACAGGGGGAGCTGGATAGACTCACCGTCTGATCGGGAACGCTGAGTGAAACAGGATTAGTGGAGGTGGGTGGGGCAGAGGGAGACGTGGGAGGTGGAATATTGAGGTACTGTCTCAACCGATTCAACTGATCCTCCAGAGCTTTGTTGTGATCCTCCAGTAGTTGCATCCGCGACTCCAATCTAGTCTTATGTTGCCTTAGAAGTCGTGTCTCCTGCGCCAACTCACTCTCTTGGGTCGGTGTCATAGCCGACTGCTGTGATGGAGTCACAGGAGACGGTTTGCCCTGGTAGCGCTGACTGGCTGAATCGAAGTTCGTTCGACCCAAACCATTGCCTCTGAGGAAGGCTGAGTAGGCGGCTGCTCCGGATCCTCGACCCAACGATCCACCATAGAAGACACCGTTATTTGTAGGGTAAATACGCTCAGTTTGACTTCTACCCAACTGTGACATCGGTTGGCCGTAGCTGTAGCAAATGGACAGAAAAACAAGCAAATGCTTTTGTCACTTTCGCCACTCAGCACGACATCGCTGGATTTTAGCAGAAAGACGTTACGTCTCTACACCTGGACAAGGATTTTGCAGACTTGTTTGAAAAAAAAAACGTCCTCCGCTTTTAGAGCACAAAATTTAGCCTGTTTAAAATTTTTCATTGAATGAACGCCCCGAGGGTATGCCTAGCCAGCCTATCCTTTTCCATTTCCATGTTTCGGGTTAATTTTATTCTTTGAAAGGCCGCAATCCGATTAGTAGGATGAATCTAACCGGAACAAGCGTCAATCCCCGGTGGCGCCATAGCAAATTAATCACCCGCGGGGCCGGAGGGAGGGGGAAGGCTTATCCACTTCTCTGCATATTTCAGTCCTCTAAATATACACATTCCAGCTTTGCCTTTGGAAGGATGAGTCTCACACTCCAACAATAGGATCGACATGTTTAAAATCTGCAATGTCCTCCGCCCCCTCCTCCTCCGTCCCCTCAACAAGAGAGGCAAAAGGTTCGGAATCTCCTTAAAGCAACAAAGTAGGAAGCACAAATTTTCTGTTATCTGATTGCATTATGCCATATGGACGAAACTCGTGTCCGGATAAAGAAGGTCAAGCTATTGGTTCATTTGGAAGAAATGAGAGAGGTTCAAGGTCTCCATTTTCCCTTCCATTTGTGGTGTAGAAATAGAAATGGATGGAAGAAAGAAACGAGACGATTTTGGAGGAATCTCGAAGGTTTGTCTATCGAAAGTGATCAGCAGTTCGGTTGGACTGGCCGATGGCCACCAACTCGGTTTACACGGTTTTTTTTCGATGAAATTCAAACAACCATGGAAGAAAGTGACCATCAAGATAGAGCGCTCTAGTGAAAAAAACACAAATTGGACGATTTTTCTGGTATCAAGGCAGTGCGGAGGAGGATAACAGGAATGGAAGGGATGAGACAAGCCTAACTACACGACAAAAGTGAGAAATAAGCTATCATTTTTCGAACTGTGCGACAAATATATCTGTTGCCAGCAGACTCCTGATACCAGTTCCGCCTCTCCTTTGCTGCACTGCAACAAATTTGCCGAGGCTGCTTCCGCTTCTCCACAATCACAGTCAACATAAATTGCCAGTCTCACCCAAGTTGAGGATTCACTTGTGCACTCGGAGGGAAATGCGGGTTTCCGTAGGCAGAATGATACATGGTGTCTTGATACAGTCCCATTTGAGAGAGAGGATATTGCAATGATGGAGATCGCAGAGGACGCAAATTCAGAGCCGGTGATTGCATTCGAAGCCTATCGTATTCAGCGCGTAGGAAGCGATTCTCCTCTTCCAGATTCATTAAGACCTGCAGTTGGATGAGAGCAGGAGGTGAGAAAGACTAACAGCAGCTCCACGACTCCTTGGATTTTACATCTGTTGGCTGTTACAATTCCCCTTCCTATTGATTCATATAAGGATTTAGCTGGTAGCTGAAACATTATATAGTAGTATGCACATCAAGGATGCTTTAAATCGCAGGTAGTAAAGTATATGCGCGGCGATAAAGTCACGGGTTCTCAACTTAAACTTACTTTATCCAGTGAACCGGCACTACCAGCAACCATGGGACCCTCCCAATTACTGGGATTTCTATACCACCTTGGCTGAGTATTAAGTGGTGGACCGGTGACATAGATACCTGGACCGGGGTGAGGCGGAGGCTGTGATGAGGCACGGAATCCGCTACTTCCACGCAGCTGATTGGGTCGCATGGTGAAAAAGCGCGGCTCTAAGGGTCGCGATCTATCATAGGTGGCACTGCCATACAGCCATGGCGCTCCCAATGAGTGTAGGGAGTCTTGGGGACCATAACACAGGAGAGGCTGACCACTTGGCATCATCGCACCGGTCTGCTAATTCAAAAGAGCAGTATCTTGTCTGACCGGTATCATGGGTTTCGAACTGCGCTAGCACTCGGCCAGCTCTACTGTTCGCTTGTAAGTAGTATGTTCCACTGTACTACTTTTACTTGTTCCAATTTCAAGGGGAAACGGAAATCCAACGTCCTTTGAGAGCGAATTTTACCAACGCAGGATAAATAACCTCTTCCACTCAAATGAATTATTAAATTTTAGGACCTCTTTCCTTAATTCTATTTTCCCTACTCGCTATGTCCTCTTGGGGGATGACAAAACGGAAAGCAGGTTAGATTACCCAGCAGACTCAAAACTCTACCAGAATGTTACTCAAAAGGACACCCTACCGGAGTGAGTGATTGCTGTCGCCTTAGAGAATGGCTATACTGAGCAATAAGCTCGTGCTCCTGATCCATTGATCCACCTCTGCGTGGTTTGGCATTCACTCGAGGCGTCATAACGTCCATACCACTGGCAGAAGGCGTGGAGTAAAGTATACGTTTTCGTGTTTCACCCAGCGAAGCGGGTCGATTCGCCTGCCAAAGCAGTGGGGAGGAGTTTGTGTTTTGGTGACCGGTTGAGTTTTGCCTAATCGGTACAGCTCTTGGTGGTCTGTGCAAAATAAAGAAAAGAGAGTCGCGGTAGAGGCGACAGACAATTCTTGAGCAAGAGCTCATCTTTTCGACCTTTCGTTCAAACCACTAGCACAAGCGGCGTTAAATTCGAATCAGGACACTGCGCATACCCAGAGATGCCAAAAAACGGCGGCACCCACGCGGTATCATGTGGCATGGGTTAGCTTAGAACCCGTAATTCAGTAGTAAAGCACACCAAATTGTAAATGTACCAAGTAAACTTGTGTGGAACTTTTTGCCAGAGAAGAAGCGACTACAGTAGGGCAATTACGTGATAGGAACCTCCCAAAGGTGGACTAACATTGGCAAGCGTTGGTAAAAAAGTGACGTGGCCACACCTCTGAGGTCAGATGTATGTTTACTACGAGTGTTCTCATTTATTTACGCAAATACCACAAGCAGAGAAGAAAAGGCACAGATAGGAAGTTTTTGATTAAGATTAGAGAAGGTAGCGATGAAAGTTATTCTCGAAACTGTATTGGAATGGTGCCCCAGGAGCCTCCTATTTAGAGCGATCACCGCGGCTGGCAAAAAGGATACCATTCTCAGGAATATAGAATACCAGTGTTATTAGTCTTTGGCTGGATGATCCCCCTATTCCTACTCAATCCAATGCGTTAGTTACACGATTACACGGAGATCAACAAGTGTCACATATATGTGACATGTGTTATTAATTAGTTTACATAAAGTTATGCTTCATTTTGAAGCCATTACCCGCAATATATTCACGCGCGTTTCTGTTCCTGCAATTTCTTGCCCCACCGACCAACAGACAGACAGATCTAATCATAAAAACGGCAAGCTGTGGGGCCTAGAGGAGCCCATGTTCTTGGTAATGGAGCACATGTCAACATGCTAGGCCTCCCACAGACACAGTAATACCCAACCAACGTATAACGAAAGAACGTCAAGGTCGCCTCTGCTTCAAGCTATCGGCACATGCCACCGGTTAGTCTGACCAATCAGAGGCAGACACGCGACACCCCTGAAAGGGGGTGAGGGAAAGGCAGGGCGGTTATTTTCATTACTTTCAGTGCAGACATAAAAATATGTTTTTCAAGTAGACAAAGAACATTACGATTCGTTTTTTAAAAACGAAGAATTGTAGGAGAGACGAGACCCAGCCTAGCAAATTGTGTGAGGCAGTGATGGTGGAAGTGGTGCACACCAACTCACCGATCGTACAGAGTGGGAGTGGCTCTGCCCATAGACTTTGACGTGGCATTTGTAGCCGCCGACTTGGACAAATCTTCAGCATTGAATGAGGATTGACGAAACTTCTCCTTCGATCGGAAGCGATTTCGTACCACACGACTGAAGTCACGTAGACTGTCACTTCGTTGAAGCTAGATACGATGATTTTAAGAGAGTAGAAAATTTGAGGCACAAAGTGAATACCAACAGGCGTTGGCACGAAAACTGGACCATCAACTCCAATTCCAAACAACTGAATGAATAAGAAGAGATCACACAAGGTGGAAGTTGGGAGGAACTTACTGTAGTTGTGTACTCCTGTATCGGATGCGTGATTTTGTGGCTTTTTTCAACTCTTCCGATGAGGAAACAATTTTGGCAAAGGTCGAAGTTAAGGCATCGCAAACACCGGTACCTACGGTGAGAAATAAATGAGCAATTTACGTTAGCATACACACGCCCTTCAGTAATTGTGATAGGCCGTTGACACAACCTTTAGCCTGTGACAACTGGCCTTGGCTGTTGCATCCGCGTTTGGGTCAGCTAGTCGAAAGACACTAGCTAATTCACTTTTATGCTAGCTAACCGAATGAAGGAAGGAGATGGGACGCAGCAGAAAGGTGAGGGAGAAACAAATTGGAAAGCGACCCCTGCCCGCCAATTTCTGCTCCGTTTTTAAAAGACTCAAAAAACACAATGAACCAATCAAATCGGTGGAACCCTTTTAGTAGCCAATGGGATTGGGGCAAGACGATGACTCACCTCAGACCTCTGATTGGACAGGCCTGACAGACAGCACATCGGACTTGGTGAATGAGTCTTTCCCCCGTTATCAGTCGATGCAAAGCCGGCAACCAGGCCACAATTGGTGGCTCCAACTTCAACCACTCGTAGAACCGATCTAATCCGACACTTGATAATAGTTCGCCGTCGTCTGGTCGGGAGGCCGCGGAAATTTGACTGTCCAACGAGGGCGCGCGTATGATACCGCTGCTGGGGGACCTATGCTCATGGCCTCCTTTCGCCTTGAGATTCTGATAGTAAAGAGAGGTAAAGCATAATCATCAGCAGCTTTTCCATGGAATGGCCTTGAGGTGTGTACATCTGACGCAGAAAAGAAGGGTAGGAAGCCCTTGTCGCATCATCCATCTGATTTATCGTCCAATACTTTGGTGACGTGTGTCAAATCTGCGGGAAAAACTCACTACTTAGCTATGGGAGTCTTCCCGTTGACAGTTGGAAAAATGACATTTTATAGCAAGAGAAGCGGGAGATGTCAGTCGGTGCTTTACCAAATGCACGAAGAAGTTGCAACTGAAGTTCTTCTTGTAGGACGTTATCTTTTCTCATTCAAAGAGATGTAGGTTTGGTAGGAACTCCCATCCCCTTTAAAAGCATCTCCCTCCTCCCTTTCCACACTTTTATTTCCCACTTCTTTAATCGTGGAGCTAGCAAAGCTCAAGTCGGTTGAATGCGGAGGACGGCAGCAGGGGAGGAGTGTGATGTGAGATCTTCTTGGGGACTTTCTGCCACAAATGAGAGGATTGTTCTGGCTCTCCCACCTGTAGTAGCCAGCCCACTGTTCGCTTGGAGGTGTCTTACAAGGGCTTAACAATGGGACACAAAAGGCATATCTCATTACGAGTCATTCACAAAGCAGCCAACTGGACAACAATCACACGTTTTAATAATGCATGCTGGCCCATTACCCATTGTTAATGAGTCCTGTATCCGAACGCCTAGTTTTCTAGTTTTCTGAATGCGTCCCATCCACATTTAAACGACATGTTCCAAGAAGTCTTAAAATCTGAATAGCAAATACTTCCACCTTCGAATGACACGAAACAACTGCAAGTGTAAAGGTCTAGGTCCTGAGATTTTGTTATACTCGACCGACATCTGGTAGTAAAAATGGTCAATCGAGGGTAACTACGCAAGTCTCCTAGGTTGGTCACAAAGGCGTATAAAATGAACAAATTGTATGATTTTCCACATCCAGTCTTATCATTTGCGCATTTTGCTTGAGGAGAAAAATCACTCGCCTTCTGAAAGTCATAAATTGTAGATAAACTACGGCAGTTGGATGGATGAGGCAGTACACAACCGCTGGATGATCGATGTGCATGCAAGTACGGTAGAATATCAAAATCCCCAACTCATGACACAATTTGAAAAGAGGTAGTAAAAAACCAGCAAAGTTGAGGAAGGCGACTCTAAGTCAGGAAATGAAAATTATAAATGAGTACTTCCTTTCCCTAAGGAGAGGATATTGAGTGTATCTTTACAAAATTAAAGCTCCTTCCCGTAATACCCTCCTTTGCTCAGCCGAAAAAAGAAGTTATAACAAAAAATATCGTACAAAAGCTTGCATAGAAGACTAAAACTAAGAGATTAATCGAATGCATCTTGTTTGAGTGAATCAAAAGTGAAGAGGGAAGATGCAAAGGCATCTGTAACTAGAGCGACCCAAAAGTGTGTAGTTTGAATGGATTCTATCAAAACTGCTGAACATGACAAAGAAGAAAAGAAGTGGAGGAGTCGGCACGTCTTTTAGGCACGTCGCATTCCGTGCTAGAGCGAGAGAGAGAGAGAGAGAAAGAGGCAGTTTTCTAGTAAGCATCCATCGGCTTGAATGCACGCACACAACAGTTGCTTTCTTGCTGTGCAAAAAAGTTATTTATTAATCCGCGTAGTAAAGGAGATGTTAAATATTTAAGACTAACTATGTAGTGGGTAAACTGCATTTTTGGGATTAAAATGTACGCTGAATTGTAGCATTATGATGCGACAGCTCTGCCAAGAGATGACGTCGCTTAGCCCGCATGAGGAGCGTTTTAGCGACATTTTGTCCAAGAACGGAGAGTAGAGAGAAGGGACTGTGAGTCTCGCCCCACTGACGATTGCATTCCCTGGCCTCTTTCTTGAAACAATTTAATTTCGGTGGGCTTTTGAGAAATATGGAGAATATTAGCTTAGGAGGGATGCACAAATGAAGGTGACGCTCTCACCTTCTTGAAGCACATCAGAATGTTTGGATCGAGGCTGCTGTTGGAACTGTTGGAGCTTGCAGCCTCTCCCAATTGTCGAGGTAGTTGCATAATTTCATAGACGAGGAGCCAGAGTCGAGAGTCGTTAATCTTGTTGTCACGATCCGCCACTAGGCTGAATAGGTCTGAAACACAAAACTATGCAGTAAGAAATATTCAAAGATGGATTCAACGCAGTGTCCACCACTGTCACAAATACGTGACGCCTCCTATCTCCTTTTCAAGCTCTTCATTAATAGTCGAGTTAGATCAGACCAGTGCCGCTGGTTTGGATAATGGCGAACAATCTGCCCGATAAGGGCATGCACCGCAATTTCCACCTTAACTCTCCGTCAGAAAGAACGGAATCCAGCTGGGTAAAGGAGCAAAAGAAAAAGCCCCCCTCCCAATTTTTTTGTTAGATTTCTCCGATAAAACTTTACACCCAGCAACGCAGTTTAATGATTTAGCAGCTACAAAAAAGAGAGGGAATCATTTTCCAGCCCAAAATATGGGAGAATAAAGGTACCATCGACAGCAGAATTCCAAGTGTGTAGACGAGGGTGGGGCAAAAAGAAGGCAACTTACATTGATACTTTTCATCCAGAGAGGCGTTGACAAGCAAGAAGATTGTCACTTTGAAGGAGAGCACTCGAATTGTTCCATTGCGGGCGCTACAACAAGGAATAGAGCTGCCAGTTAACTCTATCCATAGACAGGGTTGAATTGTCTGGCTGACTTTTAGGGTTCCGACGCCGTCGATGATTAATCGGGTTGAAGTCATCCCTTCCAAATGCCATATCTGTGCAGAAGGACCAGGAGTTTCTCCTCTCCTTGCCTTCTTTTTTTTCTAGCACATGAAGGGTGCAAGATCAGTCGTCGGAGTAATTCAAATAGTTAAAATTTTGGCTTTTTCACCTTCTTGCCTCTTCGTGGCAAAGATATGGACTGGTGAGTCACTCCAAAATTTGGAGTATCAAGACGGTTAGAAGGATATGCAGCAGACCAGAATGGGATTAGGCAATCCAGCCCTCGAGAGGAGACACCTCAAAGCTAAGATGTCACCCCTGACAAGGATAATTCGCTGATGTCTAGCAACAACTGAACAAGTGGATCCCAACTCAATCAACGCGTTGGAAGGAAGCGTTCGGGGACGTTGCTCTCCACTACTGGGTGGCTGACGACAGAGCGATGCTGCCGCACGCCATGACTCACGTGGACATCACCCCTGATTTGACACTCAACAACATCACAACCACATGCAGACAGATGGTGAAGGGGAGATGATTAGGCACAAGTGAAATTCCCAGCAAGTTTATGATGGCCAAATGGATGGAAGGAGTGACTAACCAAACGCCTTCTAGAAGCCCTTCCTTTTCTTTCTCAAGTTGAATGTCACTTCGTTCAACCTACCTTGATGGGACAGTTATTAATTCACAAAATCTTGTCTTTGGGGAGAATTCATCACTTGCGTGAAAGTCCCTCGAATAGAGCAATCTGGCACAGGATCCATCCACTAGCACCTTCACCACATCCTTTTCCTTTCATTGCCCACGTTTCCTTCCTTCCCTAATCCATGCCTGTCAAGGGGAAGGCAAAGCTTTTTGTGACCTACTGCTTCCATTCACCAAAAAGTGCTACCTTTCTGTGTGGAGATTTCGGAATCAAGAAGAAGGCGATGCTTACAGAAGATATTGGACTGCCATTAATGAGCTCTACCTTAAACCACTCCTCTCACTTTCTGAAAGAGAGAGAGGAGATAAAAGCAAACAGAGGGCGCTGAACGAGTAAATGAAATTTGCAGTAGGAAGAATGAAAAGAAAGCGCTAATTTTGTGTTTTGACTAGAGTGGACAGATGAGAGGTCAGAAACAGCCTCTCCGAACCCCACAACTCCATCCTGTCCCCATCACCCGTCGCGCTCCTTGGTTATGAGTTGGTAGTTCGTGAAAGGAAGCAGTAGGGCAGAGGTCGCCCAGCCACCATCACTCATCCCAGGCTCTCCTGGATGGCTACTTCCCGACTTGTCTATCTCACATCGACACCTTAAGGGAGCGCAAACCTCAATTTTGTTGGCTCGATGAACCGGCGAGGGTGGAGCAAAGTTAAAACTGTCCAAAAAGACCTCCCTGCGATATTCCGCCCTAATCCACAGTTCAAGTAGGGTGCTCCTTACTCCTGCAGCCATTTGACACCTTGAATCGCATGTGATCACACTGACTTCCCAACTCGGGCATTCCAATTACAGCACCAAACGGACAAATGAAATATCATCTACTTACTCACCTATCAAAAGAATTTAGAAGGAGATTAAGCGCCAAATCTACACACGTTGGCAGCGCAAATTCTCGTCCATCAGGCAATTGAAGGCGTGTTTGCAATTTCTCCACTCTTGAGAAGGCAGTTACTGGCGGCTGAGCTCTGGACGGAGGCAGACCGCCAGGTGAACTGCGTTCGCGCTCGTTGATTGAAGGTGTTTCCAGAGTCGGAGTTGCTGGACATTGTCGTGGACATTCACTGCCTTTCTCACTTTTGTCCTCATCACCTCGACTGTGTTTGTTGCTTGTAGCACAAAGCACATTGGACATGCATTTAATTGCACTACGATGGGTGGGTGCCTTCTTTGACCTTGGCCGGCCCTCGAAGAGGGAAGTGTTTTCGGTCACAGACTGGGTGTGAAGAGGAGGACAAACATGCAATAACTTTAGGCGGTAATCTGCGTCTCGTTATTATCAATCGCCCATTTAAACGGTGCGGTAGAGCTATGGGCGGATGTGAGACACGCATTCATCACATTCACATAAAACGAGTGTCCTAAACACACAAGGTTATAAAAATGGCTACCGAGAGGTGGAGGAGCAGCCATTGTTGTAAGTTGTCTCTCTGACAATTTATCCTCAAACCTTCTTACGTCCTTTCAAAACAATTGCTTACCGCCTGTTGGCCATTGGTTCCAGCCAGAGTGGACTCCGAGGTGCATGACTTTGTCGGTGACTGTTGAGCAGGCAGTCCACTTCGCACAACTCCAGCACTACTGTCAATCGTTTTGACAACATCAGGTTGATTTGCCAACGCATCCCAGACACGACAGTAGAGCGTGGTGAGACAATTAACCATTTGTGCTACGTCCATCACTCGACCATCACAGCCCTCACTGCAAAGGGGCGATGAGAGACCATGACGAGCAAAAGTGTCTGTTGCCACATTCAATGGAATTTGGTCGACTGGAAAAAAGGACAAAAAAAGAGGAAGAGATATGCATTAATTAACCATTCAGGGCAAAAATTATTTGGCAATTAATTCCTCAATGAGTCGGCGATTTCGTGCCGGTAAGAAGTCGGACTGGATAAAATCCAAAGGCGTGGGGAGGAAAGATGCGGCGGTGTGCAATGCTGTAGGTAGCCTTCGCCCTAGACCCTATTCCTTTGAAGTAAATAAGTTATTCCTTCTGCAATTTATTATAACCAGATAAAAGTAGACCATTTGTGAAAAAATTGCTTCTTATGGAAGGGCTTGAAGAGAGTCCCTGCTCGGCCGCATCCCTCTACGATGAATTGCTGGCCTCCAGGAAGTCAAACGAAAAATCCACCAGGATTGGAGAAGAGAATTAGAAAAAACGAAGAGAAGGAAGTACGACCTTCCAAACAGTACCATAAAAATCTACCACTTTATGTGGAAAAAACTCCTCCGGTCCTCTTCAAAGGTGGAAACCTACTGGCTTGCCGATGGGGACCTTCGGAAAATTATACATTTATAGGAATGACACGTTTTTATGCTGAAAGAAAGATGCGATAGCTCTCAAAATGGAAGTTTTTTTCCAGGATTATGCTTCGCTTCGACGTTATGCGCATAAGGCGGGCGTTATGAATATGTAATGAATGGAGGAGGCTACATGCAGAGAACAGGTTCAACTTCTGTACGCAGATGTGCGAAATGAAATTTGGTAATTAAAAAGGAGATTTTATGTCGATTTTCGGTGAGGGGAGGTGTGAAATTGAGTTGTTTGTTTGAATGCACGACTGCATGCGCTAGTCCGCTTTCGACTGTTTGGCGTACCCCGTTTGAAGCAGAAGCAGATGAGCACTTTCAGGCGACACGCACGACATCTTGTAGAGGACGACATCCACAAACAATCCACTAACTGTGATTGACGCTAGACAATCTGGCTGCCCTTCCGGTTTGCTTATTCTGCGTGACCTTTTGGTGTGAATAAAAGGCTTCCAAGGATTGGTAAAATCAACCGAAAGGGCGACTCGACGAGTTACAGGAGGGAGGAGCTGAAACGATTCACACCTCTCACTAAAGCTACAAAGAAATTTCACAAAGGAGGAACAAATTTCGTAGTTGAGCCCTCCAGACCGTCCAGCTGCTCTACAAACCGCATTGAGTTCAATTTCAGACGGAAGAATGTAGCGATCCACCACCTGTGACAGGTCTTAGATGGCATGTTTCATCACGAAGTCTTGCAACAGAGCAAGTGACAGTTGAACCCTTGAGTCATCTAGGCCACACAACTTTATCTCCTCTGGCCGAGAGGAAAACCAAACAAGCCACAGAAGGGATGAGTTGCCTCAACTTCATTCTCGATAACGATTTTGCAGTCGGATTTTTCCATAGTGACAACCACATGATCGTATTGGAAAGGGAAGGCGAGACAGGTGGAGGAGGGGGGGGGAGCCGATGGGGTGCAACAGTGACAATCCCTTCTCACCTTTTTCTTAACAACTTTAAAAAAGTTAATTTTGTTAATGCCCTTGACAAGCATGTGCAAGACAAAGGCAACTCACAGAAAAGTTTCAACTGCAATTGACGAACTTTGGCGCCAGTTCGGTAGGCGAGGAAACGGATCGTGTTACACTCGTCCATTCGCTGTAACAGCTCGATCATAAGGGGATGGTCCCATTGTGTCTCTTGGGTGGCATGACTACAGAAAGACCAAAGGAAAATAAGGGTGAAACCGCAGATGGGGTATAGTTGCCCCGTCAACTCACTTTTTGTAGTAGGGCACTTGATTTCCAGAGGGCAAGAGGCACCTCTCCCATGGGTATGAAACTGAAAATTAGCGTAAGACATTTAGTTACTGGGTTTAAAAAGAACAGTTCTAGAGGGCCCATAACTCATCTTAATGGAGAAGGAGGGATCTAACAGGTTTGACATTTAAATGGTTCGGATTTACGCGAAAATTAGTGCTCGATGGTATCCAACTTTGGAATACTTTTGATCTTTGGTGTATATTAAGTAAAAAAGAAACGAAGTGTAGAAAACATTGCCTAAAAAACTCCAATTGACGTTCCAAGTAAAGAGGCGATGACTTCATTACATACTACTGATTATGAAAGAAAAATAGTTTGGAGAAAAGTTCAAACTCACCGGTTCGAAAAGCCTGTAGCCAGCATTCGGATGGACTTTTTGGTCGTGGAATAGGCGCATTACCATCGTCAATTTGATCAGCATTTATCAAGTGCTGTGGAGGGGATCGCAAAGCCCGTTGAAAAACCGGCACAACAGCAGGCGATGCACCAGGTGCAGCACCATTTACAGAGGGTGAACGGTTCATCCCCTCGTTTGCCTCTGATCGAAGACGTTCTAGGCTAAAGTTAAACACGAAAGAATGTCAGGTTCGTTCTTGTCTGTCCAAGGGGATATGGAAGTAAGAGGTACAAGAAGGATCGTATTTAATGCCATAGAGAAAAGAAGATTGTGTATTTTTGTCAAGAACTAAAGAGATTGGTTGGCATAGACGCTCTTACTTTGCACGAAGGCATACGTTAACCACAAGGTTGAAGCATTAATTCCACCGGCAAGTTGCTGAATTAGGACCTGGCAAACATGGTTTAAGGTAAAAGAATTTTTGTCTATAACAAGCTACACTATAGAAACATTAAAGACGGGAAAATAGCCCAACAGCCACACTGGAAAACGGCAAAGGATCAAAAAGGACCGTCAGTTAGCATCAAACTTATAGGTCGGGATATACTACTAAAATTCTCCAACAGTAGGCAACACCTTGAGCAAATGGCCCAGAAATTGACATGAACCCAGTCCTCTATCTCTAGGCCAAAAAAGGATGAAGGAGCAAGATGTTATTATTTTCTGACCATCAACTAGAGACTTTTTTGCCTGAAGAAGGCTCAACCCACTATCGTTTTGTCATGAAGGAGACATATGACTCTCATCGCCTACATTGCTGCATCATTTGTAATTGGGGAATCAGTGGAGGGGACACCAAAGCGCCCCAGCTTCCAAGCTACATCATTGCTAGAAACTTCACCCAGGCCTCTGATGTGGGTGTCAATCCCTTAAATAGTGAAGAAGAAGAGTAAAAAGGCTTTCATCGTCTTCATGGTTTCCTTCCCTCCCTCTCTGTCAACCGGACTGATCAGTGAAGTTCAATAAAATAAGCGATAGAGGCCTCATCCTTTCGCTAATCGGTTTTTGAAGTCAAGTTGAACATATTGATGAAATAACTCACCCTATCTTCAGCCCATCCAGTCTAGAGATGAGTACGTGGGAGATGATGGTGCCGTCGTCACTTAGACACAACGCTTGACCGTCCAAACCAGTGATTGCATGAGTTACCGATGCGAATGTGTCCCAAATTATCTGTTTTGGCAAAGGTCAAAAGGTTAAACTTATAGGTGATGAAGGAGATTGGAGGCGTAGTCCTGTTTTTTCTTCAAGGTCATTCAGGTATCACAGCTAAATCCTACCTGCAATGTACGTTCATCCGTGGGATAGGCGGGATCCTGAGTCATCAGCACTTTCTGGGCCGCCTCCAATTCCCTTTCAGCATCATCAAGTACCCGTTCAAAAACGGTCAATTTCTAAACACAAACACATTGAAGGTCAAAGTTCAACCCATAAAATCTACCAATGAAAAAGGCTACATCACCAATTTTCTTCACCTGAAATGCTCTATCAAGCTGTTGTCGATAGGCCAACATGGAACGATTCAATTCAGTCCAGTGCTTGTCGAGATAACTCAAATGGCGCCGAATTCGTCGAACAACTCGTTTTGTGCTCATAACCGATTCATCCACATCACTCTTATGGAGATCAAATTCGGATCCATCGGATTCTCCTAGAAAAGAAGAGCAAACAAAAATGAGGCCACGAGGCATTCATCCCGAGGAATTCGAAGTAACTGCCTATGTCTTCCTTCCAGGAGTGAGCAATATTCCACTATTTGTGCCAAGTTGATCGACACTTTTGGGTCATGGGGTTTGGAATAAGTGGAAGGCGGAGGCCAGCACATCGACGACTGCTCCACCGTGCCGCTCTACAGCACGCAACACAGAGGTTCTAGTAGACAGCCAATTCGACAATCGCTCTAACTTATCACATCGCCTGATTCAAAAGAAACAGCAATCTGTCGGGACTGGCAATGTTTGTACTCTCTGTAGGGCTACAGCTCCAAGCACAGAAGTTGGAGAACTGCTGATAGCACTTATTTTATCAGACAGTGGCCTCGTGCGGTTAACCAAATAGGCAGGAAAAATAGGAGGAGGATGGAGGAGCAGTGGAGGCCAGGTGGATAAAAACAAGCTTAAATTAGCGCCAAACGTAATTAGGCGCTTGAATGGAAAAAAATATCGGAGGGCGGAGGAGGAGTTTAAAAGTTAACTTGAGTGTAGAAAGCCTTCCAAAGTCTTACCCTCGGATTCGGTGAAGAAGCCATACCTTCCCTCAGCAAGCTGATCCCGCATAAACATTTGTCCTCTATCCAACAGATCTTCCACTTGGAAACGTTGTAGCCGCAACTCCTCCTCAAGAACCTATCAACAACGTTGAGCAGAAAAGCTTTTAATAGGATCATGATTCAAGGAGGCGATGATAGGTGACAACACGCCTACCGAGAATGAGTTAATGAGTTGACTGACACTTTCACTATCGCCACCGACAGTTCCCTTGAGTTGATGGAAATTGGCATCTTGATGAGCAAGCCAATCATTCATCTGGCGTAGTTGAGCCAAAAATAGAGGCCAATTTTCAAGTGCCATTCGTGGTGATGGCCTAGGACAGACAATGACAAGTTATGATTGACAAGAAGGGTCAGGTGAACTGTGAACGTTTCTCTCTCCTCCTCCTCCTTCCATGAGGCAAAAAACAAAGTCATAGGTAGACCAATCAGAAACGAGAGGTCAATCAAGGTCGTTCGACAACAGCGGCTTTGAAGCTATCGCAAAACTCAGTAGAATTTATTAAAATTTCCCTCATTTTTTGCCAAAAAAACAAGTTAACTTTTCTAAGATAAATTCATCACAGGTGGACAAACGCATGGACCAATACACGATGTTATTTCTCCCAAGCCAGGCTATCTCAAATGACCCCTCTCGGCTGCATGACCTTGGATAGACTTTAGAGCACACACACTAACTGCATAAAGTACAAAGATTTCTGGGTATTTATTTTTCTTGCAAATTAATTACATCGACAGTACCTAGAGGCATCGTAGGGTCGGGAACGAATGTCAGCACTGCGAGAGAGTTGATGGGTACGATAAGACTCACTCAACAGAGGTGGCTAAAAAACAGGTAGCAGATAAGAAATAAGCGAGTAGCTTTCACCTCCTTTCTTTCCTTCTCCTCAACAACTTGTAACAATTAGAGTGAACTACGCCTTGTTGTCGCCTTCCTTTTCTTTACCTGAGAAGGAAGTCCTGACAGAAAGGTTAATTGAGACAAAGACGGGCAAAGGGTCAAAATAAAGGGAAGAAAAGAGGGACTATTGTTTAGGTTATTTCAGCACTATCAATTGTTTGTGGTCAATGGGGTCGATCCTACCATTGAGCACTGCCAAACCCCTTCTGGTGAGTTCAACCTGAACTAAAGTGACAGTGAAGCTGACAGTGTGGCAGCCAATTAGAAGAGGCACATTCCATATGAAGAGGAAGTTTTGGTTTATAGAAGATAATGACGCCATCTGGATCCAGGACGGTGGATCACCATGTCATGCTAAAGCCAGCAGAAGGTGATTATCATCCTTCGGAACCGGGAGGAACATCATCACTGGAATGTGGATCGTGGGACTGAAGATTAGGCGACACCGTCCTCCACCATTATCGCTATGGCAGAAGTCCATCTAAGTGGGTGTCTTCAGTCAGCTGCGCCGAAAATGTGAAATCTTTTCCACTATCTGATGGCTGGACGCAATTTCTCTTCATCCATAAGGTAGAACGCAAAGAGGTCAAAGAATTACACAGCAAACATATGCGTAATAACTTGCCTTTTGGTCAAAACCATGACGACCCAGTGTACTACAAGCAGGTCCTTGATTGTTCCCTCCACTTCTGTAATTCTCAATCATCGACGACTCCATACTTCTCGACTCGGGCTGAATAAAATGCTCGTTGGAGTTGTAGGTGCCTGGCTGTTGAGAGGAGACAGTGCGCAATCGAACGATCTTCTGTAGGTCCGTCTCCGTAGCTCTAGGGCGTGAGGAGATTGGAATCTCTATCAGATCCGAATCGGGTTGTGGTGTGCCTTCTAGGGAATCTCGAAGCCTGAAAAGAATACAGGTGAACCATGTCTCATGCCTGCAGCGACAGCCTTCGATTCGCTTTATCAGTTAGAGGATGGATCAAGAAACTGCCTTCTTTCCGCGGACTTGACCCAAGTAACACTTCAGCAGGCGGGTGCCAATCTCGTCAACGTTTTGACCCCTCTGAGTACGTTAGTCAGCTTCCAGTCAGTGCCACTCAGACTGCTCATGTCAACACTGCCAAGCTTGCCTCAACCTGTCACCAAACACCAATTGGATGACCTCCTCAAGTTCGCTTAACTAAGAGGCATGAAAATATTGTTTACAGCTAAATCAACGGCTTGGGCAATAATCTCCTCGAGAAGGCCATCCGCAGGTTCATTTGAGCCACCTCTTGAACAGGTGTTACTTCTTTTTTTATCCAACATCACACCGGTGCAGACAATGCCCTCAAAAGCAGAGTAATAAAATTTATAGCCATTGAGGAGGCCATTAAAGAGGAGCGCTATTTTTACAACTCAACCATTACCGTCTTGAAAGGCAAGCCAAATGAAGGCAAAGAACAAGTGAAAGAAACAAAAGCAAGAGTGCATTACTTAGTTCAACAAAGGGAGTAAATTGCCTACCTCGAAACAAGTTGTGACCATCGAATTTGAATGGCTTCTTGATCTGCACGAAACTTTTGTGTGTCCTCCTTCGAGTACTTGGCTAGAATGGCTTCACACTTATTCTGATGTGTTGTAAATTTTGTCTCTCCAGTGGGTAGACGATCTATTATATCCTACACAGAGATTAAAACAAAACACAAAACTGTCATTTTGGGGAGAATTGAGGCGTGACTGCGCGGGGGAGGGGGCCGGGGGGGGAGCCGTGGGGCACTTGAAGTCCCCATTCCACTGCCTCATCTCCCTTGGAAGCCGACATCTGCTACAATCGTGTACCGCCTCCGAACATTTCAGATGAGAGAGTTTTTTTGCGGGATCAAATAACTTAAAACCATCGGCATCTCAGACCGCGAGAGATTTTATTGCCGTCTTTTTTTATGCGAAGTTATGCATGAAATATGTCCTATAAAAATTGGAAGTACACGCGAAGGATGAATGAAGAAAGGCATGAACAAACGAACCTGAATGACACGTTTCCTCTCTGTGACATCTTGAGTGTTGGCGAGAGCGTTGGCTAAATCGGATTCAGCTCGTGAAAGCCATCTGTCAAGCTCACGTTCCAGTGTCTTTAACTCCTCAGTTGCTGTCATCATCTTCTCCAATTCCTCAAGTCGAGCTTTCACCTGAGCACTTGTTGCATTCCAGCATTGTCTAACCTCCTCAACTAAGGGAATAAAGTGAAGAGAAAGGATTTTTAGTACCAAAGTGTCACAGAGAAGAAGGTGGCAGTAATCTTCTGGGGTGAAATATGGGGGGAAGATGACATCTAGTCGGTGGTCTTTCATCCTTCACCCAGAGGTGTAATCTTGGGGCTGTGTGTGACCATTCACCTTCAACATATAACTTGGCAAGGAATTTGGAAGTATGAAATGCGTGGTGAGGTGAGTGAATGCCCAACTTTGAGGTGCCAAAGGCACCTCCTCGATACCTGGTAGCAACGACAGTTATCCTCTTTCCCTCTTCCAAATGCTTCACAACAGTTTAGAACTTTTAATTCCGTCGCCTCTTTGCAGTTGAGTTAAATGGAGCAGACACGTTCAGACGACTTTGACCGTCCGAAGGTTAAAATTAAGACGAGAAGCCAGAAAGAGCACAGCAACAGCAACACACAACACTCCACTCTTGCCGAGTCACCCAACCTTAAGATGTCGACAACAGGTTAACATTTCTAGGTTATTGATCACCCAAACAAATTGCAAAATGAATTAGAAGGTAAAATAAATGATGCAATGCAGTCAGAGGGGTCTTAATACTTAAACACCGTTCTGCAAATCTGATCGGCTGAAAAGGTTTAAATGGGGTGCGCCTCGACTTCCCACTCACTCCGCCTTAGAAGAGGCGGTTCGACGAAAAATCAATAAAATGGAGAGAGCTAGTGGAAACGGACAACTCTGTCACAGAGGCAAGGCTTGAAGTTAATGTTTTGGACAGCCCACATCAACTAGTCTTGACAGGTGTGTAAATAAGCTCACTTCATTAATGTGTTCATTTACCAGTTTATACTTGCCCCTCGAATTGTTTGAGCATTGACTTTTAAAACGCATAGTTTACAATTTTGAGAGCAGAGCCTACGTGAGGCTTTTAAATTAACCTATGCTAGATGTAGGTGACAACCAAAGAGAGTGAGGAAAGTATTTATCGTGACACTAAAACCGTCTCCAAAATCTTTGCAACTAACACCGTCCTTGTTTCAAGATTGACCAAAAGAGGGCGATAATGAGGATGACAAAAAGAGGTTTTGTTTGAATGAGGTCGAAACTGGGAGAGAATGACAGACCTACTGCATCAGCCGGATCGGACGATTCTGCTGTTCCACCTACACAATTAAGCGGACGAGTCGATTTGACGTCATTAAATTGTTCACCTACATTGGGCTGATCCCTCGAGGTGGAGTCAACCTCTGGGCCTGGGGAGACAAAACTGACATCACCTCTGGTAGAATTGGCTGTTGACTTTCCACTATCCTCCTCTTCAAGCAGTGCACTCAGTGATGGCAAACTAGGCGGTTTTCGTTTCGTCGACTCCGAAAGTAACAATCGTTTGTCTGCATTTGACGTCTCAGCACGGTTAGTTGCTTCTTCTTGAGGGATAGACACATCCTTTTCACGAGTCTTCACTTCATATAAATTTGGATCAGAGTGAGAGGTGGACTCCACATTGTCACCAAAAATTTCCACCAACGATAATCGCTTTCTAGTGCCGCATTTGCTCTGATGTGATGGTGACGTTCTAAAGCAGTCCGGTTGGGAGTTGCTTCGGGAATGCGTTGGAATAAGTTCCTCACTATCGACGTTATTGTCATCGAGTAAACCATTTGACTTGTCTAAGCCTTCACCACTTCTTCCACCTGATGATGAAGTCTCGTTCACCAATTCATGAACTGTTCGTTTGATGCTACTAACAACTCGATTGAATGATGACGCAAAATAGGACGACATGCAAGCGCTTTGGAGATGGACACTGTTTACTGTTATAAGTGTTCATCTGCCGATTGTTTACTTCCGCCAGAGAGAGGCACTGGGGCAAATATGTGCTCTCACTGCACCAACCAATAGGCGCGAGGATTAACGCCATCCAATCGCCTTTCAAAGTCGTCAGTTTAAAGCGTGTTTTGGGTGGAAAAAAAAAACGCTACGGTAATTTTAACACGGTTCAGAGGATTTAGAGAAAACAATGTGACGGGTGGATGTCTCCGTCTGCCGCTCAGGCTGCCTCAAAAATTGCATCGAGAGAGTGGAAAAAAAGGAAGTGAGAGAGCAAGAGAGGGAGAGGGAGGGAGAAAAAAAAACCAGTGACTATCAGGAACAAGTTTCCTACGGATGGGAAAACTAGGTAGTATTTTAGGTGCGTCCCGCATTCCTCCCCTAAAATAGGCAGACAACTTTTACTTTTTTCCTCGGTCCTAAAGGAATGTGAAATTCATTCACCTAATTGTCTTTAAAGACGAGAAATGTGAGAGGATTGGAATGAACGTTTATCCCTCCGAATAACTTAACCAATAACTTAACTGATGTGGCAAAAGAAAGTGGAAGAAGACTTTCCAGTGAAGGAAAAAGGGAGTAAGAAAAAGTGCGGGTTAATGAAATATTGGAAGAAAGAGGATGTTGAGACTTTAACGGAGCTGTGACTCCCCTTCCCTCGTTTTGGACTCGTAGACTGTTCAACAATATTCACTTCAAAGCACTAAAGAGATTGTCTGCAAAAATGTCTCATCATTAGTCGGTAGTGGACAATTTAGCAGACTGTTATGTGCTGAACTTAGTTATGAAAGAGAATAAGGAGGGGGGAGGAGAGGAAGGAATGGATTGTGATGAGAAGATACCCTTACTGGACAGAGACATCATTATTTATTCCCCATCGGGTCACTTATCATCCCCACAACAGTTCCAAGGCAAGCAGCACGTTGGCCCCGGGAGAATTGGCTCGCTAGCTTTATGTGTGTGTGTGTGTGCATGCGGATGATAGAGTGCCGACAAAGGCGATCCCAACGAATTATTCACCAGCGCAGTCGAAAGAAGCCTCCACTCTGAAGAGATAGCAACTGCACATTCGGCTGAAAGAGCCGAGGCAAGGAAATAGGCGAATGGGTGGGTGAGCGATCGAGCGTAAGACGCTGTGGCATTTCACTTTCATCGCCCCTTACCTGTTTCGTTTGTTGATCGAGTCACGCACAAGTGAAATAACTCGGACAGTTGGAAAGGCAAAGAGGGACAGGTGTGTCGGTGAAAAAGTTGACATCGGAGTGGGATGGAAGGAAGTGGAAATGCCCCGTTGTGTGGTTTCAATGCCTCAAGGTGAGGAACAATCCATCAGTAAAATTTGTTTCCATCAATGAATTGTCAAAATGGCAAATTTATCTTCATCAGACTCATTTCACCCCCCCCATTCAAGTGCTCATCCACTTCCCTTTTTCCTTCGTTTTCAATACGTCTATTAATCTTTGTAAGATCAGACCATTCAATCAGATAGGACCGTAATGGCGATCTCGGGATTAGAGTTTTACGGAGAGGAAAAGGAGGTGGAGAGGAAAGGAAGGCGATAGCTTATTTGGAAGCCGAATGCATAGAAAAATTAGAAGAGAGAAAGGAATGCAGAGCAGGAGGGCGGAGGGAAGGCGATGGGAGAGGAGGGAGAAGACTTACCCATAGCGGACAATTGACCAGTAGAGGTGTTGTCAGCGGTGCGTGAATCCTCGTCTAATCGTTCCGTTTCAATGGCCAATTTGTCGAGCTGAGGCTTACGAGCATCCAATTCGATGGCATATTGCTGGAAGGGAAGGTGAATTGGGAGGAGTGGGCTTGCCGACACGCAGACACGCACACATCTGCGCATGTACACACACACACACACATAGAACACGTTGGTTTGCAATCATTCGTGGACTGATATGCTTGCCAATGGTAAAAACGACGATTGTGTGTGTGTGTATGTGCCTGGGTAGAGGCAACTGCAGGAATCTAGCTTGTGTGTGTGTGTAGGCACACGGGATTTGATGACACATAGTGGGAAAAAAGACCGTAGACGTTGGTGAATTAAGTCTGGATTGGCAAGTAGAAGGTAGGCAGCAGTAGTCGGTGGTACGAGATGGAGGCATGAAGGAGAAGTAGAGGCTAGAAGTGGTTCGTTGATGAAAACGATGTAGAGGAGGTGGTGGAGAAGGTCCCTACGCATCCACCTCTGCTCTGTCCACTTCCTTTTCATCTATTCAAACGTCCCGACTCCCACACTGTGCCTAATCTGTCCAGTAAACCGCCCATTCATTCACCCCGTATCCGTCCCTCCATCTACTCATCCACCTCGCATCCATCCATTGTGACTTCGTTTTTTCGTGTCAAGTAAACGTGGACGGATGTTTGACCACCAACGCAAGCACATCGCATTTTGGTGTAAAAAAAATGCAACCGGCAAATGGTGAGTCACTTAATCTACCGAGTTCCCACTAAACAGCAGGTCTTCAAAACGGAATCATTTTTTGCCAAAAAACAGGCCAATTTTGGTGCGCATCAGATTAAAGAGAGGAAATATCCCAACGACCCATCACCGTAAATTTGTCAACTACTTCTGATGATTTCCTTTCCGCTGATCTTGATACAGGAAAACCGCCCTTCACTGTGTGTCGCCTGTCAAGGCTGTCGCATTGGTCGGGGGAGGGGAGGGGAGGGGAGGGAAAGGGGGAGGGGTGGAAAAATCCGTGCTGGAGGCCCCACAAAGTCACCCACCCGACCACGTCACGACGTGTAGTGACTGGCGTCAAGGTGGCGGTGCTCTCACGCCTCCCTCCAACGCCCCCGCCAAATATTTACTCCCCTTCTTTGTCCCTTCTTTTCGTGTTTCTTCTTTGTTTGCATTTTTGGATGCGGAGAGGGAGGAAAAAACAATTCAAATCTACCCACAACATCTACTGGTTGGCGTGCAATACTTCGCCCGGTCCTGGGGACCAATGGAATGCGTGGAAATAAAAAAGGCGACCAGAAAGCACAAAAATGTCATATTTTCATGTAGACTTTAATTAAATTTTATCAGTCCCGAATAAAATTTCTGGTTTAATGAAATACTCAAATGAGGCGGCCTGTAAGACTCTGCAGGGATGGGGTTCACCTTGAAGCCCTCCTGTGAGCTACTTCGAACCCCTCGGACTGGCATTTTGTTTAAAAAAAAGAAAAAATTTACCTGAAGTTGAATTTGGATGACTGCAGGATAGAGAGATCGCACTGTGTAGGAGGTCCTATCACCAACCCGATTCTACAAAATGATCAAAATTGACCTTTCATTCAGGTAGGATTTATTTGACAGCCTCCTTCTCCCTCCACAAAACGGGGGAGGGAATGGACGCAGTCAACTTTTTCCCTATCAGAAATATCTTCAAAAAAAAAGGGAAAATTACGAAAAGCTAACACTGGACAGAGCTTTTGACATACAACTGGCCAGGTAGGATAAATTTTTAATCCCTTTTGTTTTCCCTTTCACAACACTCATAAAGACCTGTCAGTCGGTCAGGCATGAAGATTAATGCATGCTGAATAGGCGCTGCGAAGTCGCCTTCACACTACCACTGGGAACGATGAGGTGGGAACAAAAAGTGGGCATATTAGTAAAAAAAAAGTCCTTCAATTTAGTAGTCGAGCCTCAATTGTGTGCAAGAGTGCCTTTTAAAAGAGCCTGATATGCTTTTCTGGTCACCACCTGACCGATCACACCTTCATTTTCCACCGGTCGGTGCAACATCCCACCAATTAATCACATGGCCAAATGTTCGAGAGGTCCGATCTTCTACACAAACGTCCAACTGCTGTGGGGCGGGCCGGGGGAGGGAGCGGATGGGGAGAGAAAGGGGACGGGGAACAAGGACGGTGGGGCGTAGTCAAGCCCTTGCGGTGCGGTCAGGGCTTCCTCGAACAGACCGAGACCAAAATAAAACTAAACATGCGTTTCTTAGGGATACAACGAATGCAAAGCTTTCACTTCGCGGGTCTTTACGACCAATAAGTTGGTGTGTTTAAAATGTGTGTGGAGTTGGCGGCCTATTTGAACACTACTTGCGCCATTTGATAATCCGAAATTGGCGCTTCTAGCAGTCACTTCTACCATCTATTACTTTCACATGAGGGGTCACGAACCTGTCAATGCAACCCACCTTGATGTGAGCTATTACGGCGTTTTGGTTAAAATCACCGCCAAGGCATGCGACAGTGGAGTTGAGGTAGCCGGTAACTGTGTCTAACCAGAAGGCAAGTTTTCGGACAGAGGCTTCCAGATTTGAATCCGGAGACGACATTGAAGTCTGGTGTGCATGAGAAGTTTGTGGTATCTGCAAGCAAAGGGTAGACGATTCAGTTTTTTTTACAAGTAACGCATCCTCGTTAGGCACTCCCTTTCCAGTGGCTCGTGCCTAGCTGTAACAAGGCAACAAATTATCTTGTCACGAAGAACACCTTTTGAGGCTAGAAAACTTGTAGGCCGTTTGGAAAATGTGGAGGAGTTGAAGGACTTACAATTTGTCCAGCCTGATCGATTCGAAGGAGGCGACAGACCGATTTCCACTCGGCGAGGCTCTGTTCGATGGCTCTCACCACGCCACCTTCCAATTGAGGAGTGATACAGTTGCGGTGTGTAGACTGGAGTGGAAGGCGTGCATCTGACTGATAATTTTCAAAAGCCTCTTCAACCATCCGCAGGGTCTGCCCTGTACCGTTTCCGGTTGGACTGAACTCACTCCGTAATTGCTCCTTAATTGTCGAGGCCCAAGAGAGAGGGGAAGTGATATGCAGCGAACTGTTTAATAATACAATGCAATTTCTGGTGCATAAAGGATGCATACGCTGTAATTTGCTGCAGCCTCAGGGAGGAGAAGAGGTAAAACGAGGCAGTACCCATCAAACTTTAAGGCGTTGTGCAAAAAACTGCAATGTTTAACTTTGGTTCCGCGAAATCTCACGACGCCATTTAGCGCGCAATTTTAGGAGCCGCCTTTCCCCATCGTCACAAGGTCATGTGGATGGGTGGTGTTGGCACACACTCTCCTCTCTACAGCACGATAAATAAGGCATATTTGGCACCGGACGCTTGTCCCACTGTCACATTAAGTTTGCTTTACTGAGTCGGGGAGACAATCAATTGTGCTTCTGTTTATGTTACCTGGCTACCAGCAGTCCACCACTCCGGCTGTCAGGTCTACCGCCTTGTACTGTCTTCCAGCTTAGATTACTCGCACCTTCTTTTTTCGCCCTTTATTCCCAGAGATTGCAATAACTTTGTGTAAAAGTCACCCAAGTTTATTCAGCAATTTGTGCAGCCACGTGTACAAGAGTTGTTGGGTGACATTTCAGTTCTTTAGCTTTGCTCATTAATGCAAAACAAGCAAGAATACAGATCAGTTTAGGCACCTGTAAGCAAAGGACGTTACAAACACGCCTAAAATTCCATTTTTTTTTCAGTAAACTTCATTAATTGAGGCAAATTGCGTCTTGCTCTACTTATTACTATATAAGTAGGTAGTCAAGATGAATGTCGAGACTAATGGTGTGTATTTAGTTGGATTATTTTTGTCCAAATAAAGGATCAGAAGAGCTATTTGCATTCCTGCCTAGCCCACTTTCAAATCGAACGACTGAATAAAATAGAAGGCATCTTCGGCATTCTTTTTCTAGACCAACTGCACTTCACAAAGATCTTAAGGGATCATTTCAAACAGCGGAGGGAAGTAAATATTTTGAATTAAAAAAATTCCTCTTTAACATGATAAATCAATCACTAGACGCATGTTTTCTACTACAACTACTTCTAGGTGGCAAATTTTCCTGCTACTGCGCAATGCACCTTCTCCAAATGGTATGCAACTACTAAGTTGGCCAAAAGCTTTCTCAGTCGTGGAATCGAGTGCATCACCATTGGTTAGGCCAAACAAACTTGCGACGCAGTCATTAAGGCCACACAAGCTCTGTAGTGCAGACATGTAAATAATCAGGCAAAAACAAGTCACAAATTCATTAATTACTCTAATAGTGGGGATGAGAGGTGAGAAATAAAAAAAAAAACAACTTCGAATATTGCCACCGCAAATAAGATTCCTGCACGACACAGCTGGTAAATTTGTAATACACTTCACCGGTTACGTACCAATTCCTTCTTACACGTTGGTGAGTCTAAATTGGGCGAGGACTTCTCCAACCTCTCTCTAATTGTCGCAATCCACTGAGGCAGTACTTGCTCCCCCGCCTTGTCCACCTCCTCCCCGTCCGAGTCCATCAGCATGGCTGCCTCAATAGCTGTGCACGTGGACAACCAATCACAGAGTCGAGTACGCCGACGATCTATCATGCCTCTTGCTGCGTCCATGCAGGCGTGCAGTTCATCAGCCGCTTCATGAAGTTGTCTTCGCGCTTCTATGTCCTCTAGGCTTGAACTCACCTTCTCGGAGATGGCGCACAGTTGGACGGAACGCCTTTCGTGAGCTTTTAGAACAGTGTCCAATTTCTGTAATATAAGATAGTAGCTTCAGGTGGGTGGATTGTAGAGCTCATTACGGAAGCGGGGATTATTGGCTTGATCCAAAACATCACAAGAGTTTGGCGGCCTGAAAATCTCTGCAGGATCAATAAGAACATCATTTTGTTGACAGCAACCCGACTAGGACGCAGCTTTTACTACCGAAGCCTATAAGTGCATGCCATTACCCCAGGAAGAGCAATCGGAGTAACAATACAGGAGGTAGGCGAACCCTATCCACTCTACTGCAGTCGAAACCCTTCGAAGAACTGTGATTTTGTGACTACTCACAGAGGTGGTCAATCGTTGCTTACGCTTCCACATCTATAGACTCCAGAGCTCTAGGCACGCCAGTACGACCCAAGGTGTTAAGGCAAGAAAAGCATCAACCTACCGCCAGTTCCTGCGACTTCTTCCTAATCCACTTCGAGCACATACGAATGGGTCCAGAGGTGCCCGGTGAAAGCCAGAATTGACCATCCAATTTGGAAATGTAATTGGATGGTGTATCAATGATGGGGATGTAAAGATCATTCTCCTGCAACCAAACCAACTCCTCCTTCAAACGGTTGAGACAGGCCTCAAAATCTGTAATTCCAATGTCCTCGCATTTTTGGTTCTGCGTGTTTGGACTGGAAAAAGAGGGGGAGGGGAGGAAAAAACAATGAATCTGTGCCTATTGAATCCATGAGAAGCTCAATCCATGTCACTTGGCCCACATTGGTGCTATCTTCAAGGGTTTACCTTCCAATCGGTGGAGCAAGGCATTTACAGGTGGATGGAGGAGTCAAAAGGCTTCATCGATGAGGGAAAGGGAGGCAAGAGTGACATTGATGCCGGGTTCTTTGCAAAATTACCAGATAAGTTAAGGTTTTGACTGCGCCAGAAGATACTACTACCAATATATATTAGTAGACTGGTACCCATTATTAAACGGACTTAGCTCGGGTTTATTTTTACTCTTTCTGCACCTACGAGGTCATCACAGCATCTTATCAACCTATATCGGCGACACAGCACCGGCTACAATACGTCTAGACGGCGTGACCTTAAAGTCCTATTGTACACCACCGCCACTGTTCTACTTGTTACGACCTCAAAAAACTTTTAGATTAAAATGTGAGGGTGAAGAGGAGAAGAGCACTTAAAATAAAGCTAAAAGGCCTCACAAAGTTGTTTCTTGGAGACCTTCTGAGTCGCTAAACGAGTCCGATTTGGATGGAACTTGGTAATCATCAATAGCAGTAGCATCAATTCGTAGATTTGGTGGCAAGAAGCTTTCAACTGAGTACTTTCTTGCTAGCCCACGTAGATCCTCAACCAAAGTGTCAAATGTCTCATTGACAAATGCGATATCGTCGTGAAGGGTAGATTCCAGTCTCAGAGGCCGACGTGAACAGCGTTTGTCAAAAACCGGTTGAAGGTACAGATCGGCGTCCAACCCAACGCCAATCTGACCGTTCTGTGCCTTCCAAACAATCCTGCTGCCCAAACGTTGTAGAGTTAGAACGGAGGAGCAGAGATTCACTGCATAGTCCTGAGGAAGAAGTAATGTAGGTAAGAATGGGAAAAAACTTAGCGGGTGGATGCCTAGAGAGCGCAATCTCAGCAGCTTGAGATGCATTGGAGAAGTAATTTGGAGGTTAAGCGTTTGTAAACGCTACACAAGTCCCACATACCCTTGCAGATCCCACATTGACTTCTTTACTGCTCTGATCCTCCTTCGGTAGCCGATCCAACTGAAGCATTTCAATCTGGTGCTTCTGACGGATTGCCTCATTCATGAAGGACTGCCAGAGGGTGGCGTACTCTTGCCAGTAGCTAAAAAAAGTAAGGGTTTTGGAGGTTCGTTTTTTATGTGGTTATTCACTGTCTACTAAAGAGCTTCCAGCAGAAAACCGCCCAACATAGACCAGGCGTTGTTAAGGAAAGGGCTTAAACAGCGCCATTTCTCCCTCCACCTCGTGCGTATTCCGCATCTATTTTATTGTTTTCAAGTCAGTCAACTCGGTTACGACGCAATTCGGTGCACCTAGTTCCCACAAACTGATTAACAACACCTATCACACATAAGTGACGATAGTGAGAAATCTGTTATTTGAGGCAAAGAACTTCGAAAATTTCCGTATTTGACACTAACCTCGGGAGAAGTTATTTCCGTTGTCTAGAGAATAACTCACGGTCTACAAAGATGGAATTCATTGCAGTAGGCATTGAGCCGTCCCTTCTGTGTCTCCAAAATAGCATCAAGCCAGAGAACACTCGCTAGAAGTTCATTTTCACCCTCATTTTCAACTGTGACTGGAGGTTGACCGGTTTTGCAATGCAACAGAGTATTGGTTGCCTTCGAGGCGGCTTCTTGTGCAAGAATGAAGTACTGATCCAAGCTCTGCAAGGCCGAGTAAATCCATGGATGGATGAATGAATGGGTAGAAGGGAAGGCGGATGGGTTGATGGAGAGGTGGGTGGATAAGTGAATAAATGAGTTGATGGGCGACCGGATGGATGGATAGATGGATGGATGGATGAATGGATGTGTGGATGATCAACGCTGAAGTGCAGGTGGTTGGATGGATGAATGAGGTCATCAAGACCTACCTGAATCTGGCTAGATAATTCATGCGTAGGAATGCTCTGGCACGAGTGCAGTTCGTCCTGTATCTCATTCAATTGGGTCACAAATTGTTGTAGACTCTCTCGAAAAGGTGTCAATTTGGTTGGAAGATCTATGGACTGACTGGAAGCTGTTAAGCGGCGCGAAATTTCAACATGCTCTCCGTCATCCAATCGTATCCTATCCTGAGCCAGACTCCAGTTGTAGGTGTCCTCCAGTTGCGTTATGTACGTCAAGCAAGTTTGACGATTACTCTCAGTTGGTAGTCGCTACAGTTAACGAGAATTATGGAGAACAGTAACGCCTTTGGAGGAAGACGCAACGAGCTCACGAGTCATCCCGACTTCTAAGGATCGTTTCTATTCTCAAACAAAATGTATGAACACCCTAGCCATGTCCAACGTGGCACAGATCAGCAAATTTTGACGGTAATCTAACCCTCCCCATCCACAGGGTGCGAGTCCACAGACCAACGAAGTCTGCATGCACGGAACGTCTTGTCTGCAAAAGTCGATAGCCCGAGTATTCTTGCCTCACCTTCATCTCCCATCTAGTCTACTTATATGAAGTCACTTGACCCATCTGTGCTAGCACAGCCAATTTCTGCTACTGCTCCTCCTCTCCATGAAGATGATGCGAGGTGTTTGGATCACATTCAGACTGCCCGAACTTCCGTCATACTTGCATCAAACGTCAACCCCAATTCGAACGCGCTTGCCCCTGACAACTCCCCACCAAGTCACACTGACAATCCCACTTGATATTCAAAGAAAATCTGTAAATTTTTACAAAGGATCACCTCATATTTGGAGAGTGCATCCTCAGCCTCCTTCAGAAGCGTCCCCATCTGGTTGAACTGTCCAAGCTCCCAGGACAGATTGCTCTTTGAATCGAACCAAAGCTTCTACAAAGTATGACCACAAGTCAGTGGACGCTATGAACAGCTTGTCCATCTTTAAAATGGTACTTTTAATTCACCTGAACTTTGAGGACAATTTTTTTATCCTCTTGAGAAAGTACCTCGGCAGCCTTCAGCAAGTCCTTCAATCTGGACTCCAGGTACTGCGACTGTAGCTTGAAGTACTAAACAATAGGTGGAAAAAATCAGGGAGGATTCATTACAAATCTGTCCGTAAAATGTCTCCTTTGCGTCCAAAAGATGATAGCAATTTGGTTAAATGCGATTAACCAATCAAATGCGAGGGGCTCTGGGTTACTCAAACGATGACCTTGAGACAAAATTTGGCAGATTCAAGAATTTAATGGGAAAAAGATGACGAATTTATGTGCTTAGTGCTTCATAAAACTGCAAGGAGAAGGCTTTCCACAAGCAAAACATATTATCAAAGCGAAGCACACAAGTGACCTCAAGAAAGGAAGAAGGGTACGCACAAAAACCCGCACATCAAAGTGTGCTACAATAAGACAGCAAAAAGTCTCTCAAGCAGTGCATCCAAAAAAGGAAAAATGAAAAAAATTGGTGCAACACTGCACACTGCATTGGCATTTGGAGAATAAAAGGACTTTGACCTGCTCTTAGAATTACAAAACTGTGGGAAAAAATGGTATCACAAGCTAAATTTACAAGCACGCAATGGAGGCGGTGGGAGCTTAGACCACGAAGCAGGGAGAACCGGTTGTGGGGTTGGGGATTAGTGTTAACTTCCAAATTAGATGGGCTTACTTGCTCGAAGAAATTCATGTAGACCTAAATCGTTATAAGTAGTATCGAAGCTTCTTTAATTTTTATCGCACAAAAGGGACAGAAACAGATGCTGTATGCAAGAAAATAAACTTAGGGTAGGAATGAAAATAAAAGAGAGTTCCTTGATTCTCACTTCAATCTTTTTCCGGCTCTTTGTTATTGTCGTTTGTAACGGTTCCACTGACTGCCCGTCACTTGGCGACCTCACTGATTGATTCAAGTTGATACAGAACTTATTAAAGGTGGCCAGATCTTCAAAGAAGGCCACCATCTCTGAAGTCAGTTGGTTCGATCTTGTGTACAAAATGGAGAGCATTTGGTCTGGAGCTTCACCTTTGGCTCCACTTCTATCCACCTCGGTTGGCGGTTTCTAAGATGAGAAAGCGGTAGTGGTGTCACTGACCTCACCTTCCGTCTGTCAATGGTACAAATTAACCTACTAACCTGATTTCTTTCCAAGCAGGCTGCCGATTGCTGAGGTGCGACTCTAACCTCGGTGATTTCTGTCGCTGAGCTTTCATTGGATTCAGCCACTAGGCCGCTGACCTGTGCCCGAAATGCATTCCTAGCCGCAAAGGCCTTGTCAATCACTCGACGCACATCTGCGATTGTGCTATTGAGACCCTCAGTTGGAGGGATTTCAGCCTCAATTTGATGGAGCAGCTCTTCTAACTTTTGGAGAGTCGATTTCTCGTCATCTGGCATGGAACGGGAAGCTGGACTTGGTTCTCGCTCCTCACGGCCAAGCACCTCAGACAGTTCAGTTAGAACTCTCTACAAAAACGGAAGAAAGGAAGTAAGAAGTCTCTGGTAGATGCCTCTGGTTGCTAAACTCACCTGAAGCATTTCGATGTGGGAATTTTGAGTATCAGCCGTTTCTAGGTAATCAGTTACCTCCTCCACATTCATCATAACCTGTTCCATTGGATCGATGATCTGGGAGTAGCGATCTGCAAATGGCTGCAGCTTTTCAACACCTTCACGAAATTGTTTGACCTAAAAAAGTCGATTCTCGACGATTGGCAATGATGTAAAGTAGTCAAATGCGGCACAACTTTGCTTACATGGTCAAGGATCTTGGTATTCTTCTCATAAAGATCTCTCAACTCCTCTACTAACTCTGTGTTAGCATTGAGCAATTCAGGCGGTGGACTGACTGCTGACACTTTGTTCTGCAACTGTTCAATCAATTTTTGACTATTCCAAATACGCTCCATCAAGTCTCCACACTTCTTAATCAGTCCTGTCACGTGTTCACTGGTTAGAGACACTATTTCCATATTGATGGCTGCAACGTCGTGTTCTCTCGTAGCCTCCCGACATCGTTGGATGGAATTTCGAACATCGGTAGGATAAGTAAAAAGGAGGAGGTGACGCTTGAGGTTCGACGACTCCACCTAGCAGGAATGCAAAAAACTATGTCACCATTCACCTGGCAGACCAGTAGTACGGTTGACTACATCTACTACTCAACAAGAGCCGGTTAGTAGTAGGCGATTAATTAAATAAGCAACTTCTAACCTGAATGGAATTTATCCTTTCAACAAGGCTCTCAGGCATCATTGCCTCCATCGAATCACTCTCCGAGCCCTTGGCTATGTCACGTTTGAGAGTTGACATTACCCCGTCCATCACAGCGGTGTGGGTGCACCATTCAAGGAAGTCACCTTGATTTGAATCTGCTGTATTGCCCTCACCCATTCGTTGTTGGACTATCACTGAGGTCTCACTTAGCCACGACTCGAAATCGTCCAAGCGTACCTGTATTTCCTCAGCTCGTTCCTTCATTTTTTTCAGCTCTTCGAGTCGTTGAATAAGCTATAAGAGGAAATAATATCATTAACAGTTAGCAATATACTACTCGGTTATGTTGTAAGTAGACTCCAAAGTAGAATCAAGAAGGGCTGTGCGCCAGAGTCGTATGTGAGGATAACGACATTCTCGCTTTTGCCCAACCTATGAACAACTCTATGGAAGAGGGTTGCCTCGACCAACCAGCCTCCACTCAGAGAGTGGAATACGATGAAATGACTGGTTTGACAGCCAGAATAAGTCGCATGATGGTGTACAATCCCTTTGGCTTACACTATCTTAACCGTACGGTTTGGCACATGTTCGAGCCCTTTTTATAGACACTAGCACTGATCCGTATGTTTGAGTACGACACTTCTCAAAAGTGTCAGATGTGAAAACGCATCAGAGACTAAAGCTACTCATTTTTAATGAAGTAGAACTCATCAGAAAAAAAGGTATTCGCGTCCCTTTCCCAAAGAGCAGGCAAAAAATTACCTGTTTAAGAGCATTTGTGACCCCAACAGCATAGGTATCGAATTCCATGTTCAATTGTTGGGACATAATTCCTTCCGAAGAGAGAAGTTCAACGATCTTCTTTAACCGGGCAAAATCGTCTTCCGAGTGTTCTGCCTTCAAATTTTCAAAGGCCTGCAAAAAGAGCGAGCAGAATCCTTTGTTTTGTTTAAGCTTGCTTATGATCTACTGCGCGCTTAAAATGTAAACGCCAGTATTTTAGACACTGTTTTGACAAATGACCCAGCTTAGTATTTTTAGTGAACTGAGACGCCATGCGATGTGAGGACGAGTTGACGCCTTTTGAGGGACCTTCTTTTGCATTTTTGTGAGGTCTATCTCTGCATGCATTCTAATCATGCAACATTAAAACCCACCTTAATGACTTTCTGTTGGTAGAAAGTAGCACATAAAGTTAATCCACAAAAACACAAAGTGAATAGGAAGGGAGAAAACTTGTGGTGAGAAGCCTAGGCACCCATCAACGAGGCTAGAGCATGGGTTTCGTTAGCTCCAATCCAGGTCTAATTATTCTTGGCACTTAAGCTGGTTTCCACAATTCCTTATTAAAGGATGGTAAACGTGCGCAATCTTCATTGGCCCCCTGCGATTGTTAAGTTGATTCGTGGAAACGATGCTAGGATGAAGTGGTTTGGGTGCGTGTGCGCGCAAATCTGTGTGTGGTATTTGTGATCACAAAGTTTGCCATTACCGCCGCCCGTGCCGAGGACGCCCTTCCCGTCCCACAGCCCAACTTAAACTGATTTACTTCATCAAGAGACCGTGGTAGATAAGGTAAGGCTTGTTGCGGACACCCTACAAGCAACCCACCATTATGTCATCACAGATGTCACCAATGTCCACAAGCACCTGTTGCTTCGACTTGCGTATCATGGAATCGACGCGCTCCAACCAGTGTTTTTCGTAGGACATCAGAGCTAGTGGAAAGAAAGACGGATAAGCATTTTCAAGTGAAAAACTTGCAAGTATTTGGCCTTTTGTTACAGTCTGCGTGTTGTGCTTTCGCTCCACTGTACATTCTTTGCCTTTCCAGCCTCTCCGCAAAATTGTAGGTGCCATGTCCCGTCAAATCAAAATCAATTTATTGCATCTTCGGTAAGAACTTGCATCTCCAATCCATTGTTGATGAGTTCATCTAATTCCTCCGAGAAGCCTCACTCTCCCATCAAGGAAAACATGCACTTAGCTACTTATAATGGAAATCAAGTAGCATGTGAGATACGGTTATTTGAAATATGAAAATAAGGTTCGGATCAGAGCATTTTTTTGCTCAAAAAGCCTAAATTATTTCGAATGATAGACTCCCTCACTATCTACAAACATTTTCAAGGTGAGATAGATGGCTGCCGCGACTTCCACCCTTTAGAAATGCTTTGCTTCCGAAAACGTAACATGTCGCGCCATCGTTTCCTTTCCAATTTTATTTTACCATTATCCACTCAGATCCTTCTCCCATGAGATCATGCAATCGTTTTGAGCTGGTACCGAAGAGGGGCGGAATTAAGTGGGCAAAGGAGCATGAGGCGGCAATGTCCTTCAGCCGCCTCTACCCCCCCCACCCACCTCCCTTCCTTCCTATCATGGGTACATTTTGAGGCACAAAATCTTGCACTGTCACGCATGAACACTCCTTCCTTGCAACTGATTTATCAGAGGCGGGTGATTCAAAAGAATCTCCGTTGAGCAATTATTGGCGGCGGAGTGTTTTCCATACTACAAAATCGAGATTGAAAAGTTGCCCCTTCAGCTATGGAGCTAAGTTAAAAGTGTTTGAATCAAATTATACCCACTTTCTTCGCTTCACATCCTACGGGTTGAAGGGCAAGTCAGCGCTCTGACAGAGCGCAGCGTCGATACACCGATTGACATAAATCTGGCATAGTATGGGTACCCAGAGCACCCCCACGTATTCTAGTGGGCTCTGAGAATTTGGAGATGCCTGCTTAAATGCCCTCTAAAAAAACTCACATTTGAAATCGTTAAAGTGATAGGTGGCGGATTTGAGTCGCTCCTGTCCTGCGGCATACTCCGACTCCAAATCAGCAAAATGGCCAGAGAAGAGGAGAGCAGTCTTCTCGGACACTGGTTTTCCGGTGGCATCTGTGACCTCGCCATTTCGGATGGCCGCAATCATTGGCCGTTTGGAGGTAAGCTCCTTTTCAAATCCCTGAAAAACATGGACAAAGAATAGCGTAAATACACTACTTTAAATAATTAAGTAAAAACAATCCGCTACCTCTAGAAAGCTTGCAAATCCGTCCATTTCGTCGTGATTTTTAATCGTAGCATACTTCGCCAATCGATGCTTGGCTTTAGAAATCCACTTCTGCAACTCATCCATGTCTAACATTCGAACCATAATGGTGTCCGGTTGTCGGTCCTGGTTAGTTGCACTAGTTACTGTGATTGGTGATTCCTGTGCCGAGGAATGAAGAGAGGCAATTGAGTCACTGGACTTCCCTTCCGTCGACTTCTCCTCCGTTCCCTCCTCCATTGTAGCCTTCTTCGCAGCTACTGCAGATTCTAGCTTTCCACGAAGGAAGAGAATATTTTCATTCGTCAACTCCTTTACCCGATTCCAGGTGCGTTTCAACTCGCCAAGGCGTTCGCTTAGCTTCTGCACAGAACGAGCAAAACAATGTGTTTATTTATGCCATACGACAGGAGGCAGTGCCTGCATAATCCACGTTTAACCAATCAGAGCTTACTTTGATGTAGGATTCACTGAAGAAGCTTCTTAACTCTTCAACTATGCCGTCTAAATGACCAAGGGTGGGCTGCATCTTCTCCATGTCACGCAGAGCCTCAATAGACTCGCCCAGTTGGGCTTCAATTGCTGGTGGCTGGGTATTGGTGGCTTGAGCCACCGAATCGAGGTAATCAAACATGTCTCCCATGAGTTTTTCAAATCGTTCAATTTGATTCTTGATCAAGGAAAAAGGAGAAAGATAAGGTAAGGCCCTGTTATTCCCCGGACGCAAAGTGGAAATCGTACTTTTCTCTGAGTTTGTTCAGTGAGAGCAAAAAGACTTTGAGCTGGACAAGGACGGAAGACTAAAGCGCCCACAAACCAACAAAACTCAATCGTTCACTCCCTTTTAAGCCTTCAACACATTGCAGAGAATATGGCACAGCGTCCAACATGTCTACAACACGACTCGTAATCGGCAGTGAGGGCGACCGTTGTACCAGATAAGGGAAGGTTTTTCATGCAGTCTTCCGAACAAAATTACTTTTCCCGAGGTACCGATCAAGAATAACTTGAAATCAGTTCGGCTGCCTCCAAATTTTAGCGTCACAAATACGTGACGATTCTGCAATCTCCTTACAAACGCATTTCGACCATAATTATTGAGCCTTTTGGAGGTAATTTCCGAAGGGATGGTTTCTTCAACAGCCTGCAAGTTTCATATCTCCCACTCTGATGTCAAAATGACAGCTGAGGCGTGCAAGACGGGTGATGAGTGGAAGTGTAGGAGAAGTGAAGGTTTAGCAACTACCCCGATTTTTGCTTTGTTTAATCGTTCTACCACCACACCCTCACTCCTTCACATTAAACGCCACCATCGAGTTGTTTCTGATACGCCAATCTTCGGTAATCCGTATGTCTCCGCCTCCATTTTAGTTCCCAGAGCAACACACCGTAAAACCATAGATTTATGCGAGAGAATCGCCTTCGCGTGACTCTCTTCTCTCGAAGGAAAACTAATCTTCCCAAGCCAAATGATTAACTGCAATAATGGGCTTCTTTTCTGCCGCTCCGCCCCTATGCATCCCACTTAGGAGTAGTCTAATTGGAAGGGACCGGTAGCCTGCCACAATGCCGTTGGTATCTGGGGTGAGAGAAGACGAAGCACCCTTCCTCCGACAATGCCAACCGCTTTTGCTCACCTGACAGGTTGTTTACAACACCGTTTTTGTTTTCTCAAAGCGCCTAATTGCCTACAAATCATGTGATAGAGGATCCTCTTTGTGCTTTAAATGTAGATGGAAAAAAAGTAAAGCAAGGGAGTTTAACTCCGCGGTGCTATAACAACTTCCTTCTCTTTCAGTCGGTTTATTCAAGACTCGAGCTCGTTTAATGTGGTTCTTGCTAAGCTCTAAGGAGAAAGAGAAGTTGAACTTACAACAAATAAGTCATGATTCTCACAGAGATTTTGCAACACCGGAACTCTTTCACCGATTAGACGGCGAACCTCCTGCCACGCCTCTGTCAATTCTTGCGCCTCCGATTTCTTTAGAGTGGCTAAAAATTTCTCCACAACAGCTGTTCTAGGCTGCAGTTGGACCACGCTCTTAAAGGATAAAAATGCAACAAAGTTGATTTTGAAGAAAAGACGACTCTATGCAAACTGTGCAAGAATAGGATTATTCGAAGAAGATTTTTCCACAGAGCAGTAGACTTGCATGCGTGCTGGTTGTTTACGCTAGGGATATCAAGCCGGGCCACACCCACGTTGAGGGGGTAAAAACCACCACTACTACAGTCCGCTCGCCTTACTCACCTTGACTGTGTGCCTTCATCAGCATCCCCTCTCCATGCTACTTATAATTAATAAGCGCACATCTCTTAAGCACACAGGACGTTGGTTTTGGGATACTTTAAAAAGTGCTGTGAATTTCATTCTCCAGTGACAATAAATAAAAATCAGAGAACGTACTGTAAAATTGGAGATAAGTTTATCGAGGTTATTGCCATCTTCACAATTGATGGGACAAGTCGCTTCACGTTTTGCCGATGCAAGCCATTGCCGGAAGGATTCCACAGATCTGCAAATGTCTACAAGAGAATGGACAAGAAAACTATGGGTGAAAATAAGGAAGAGTATTAAAATACCCTGATGCATTAATTAGAGGCTAGGATTTTAAGAGAGCCTAAAGTAGCGCAGGTTGTGGCACCCAGAATCGATGGGGCGCTAGACAAAGGGAGGTCTTCAGCGGACCCAAAACAAGGCTCAAATAATCGCCTTTGAAGTGCTCAAACGATGCAACTGCCACCAGATGTCAAGCCTCCTTCTCTACAAATTAGTCACCCCAACGATTGGGGTGATTCACTCATTTCGTTTGCATAAGTAAGAAAACTTTTCCATTGCCAAATGCCACTTTTTTTTGACAGGAAAATGGAAACGTACTTTGTGGATTTGTTGCTGATGGATGCTGAGGAGCAGGAGGAGTGGGGGGAAGAGGCGATTTCTGTGAAGTTGCTCCATCAAAGGACGCGGCTTTTGAAGCTGTCGACTTCTCCGCCGCCCGCAGTGTCGCCTTTTTGTAGAGTTGATCAAGCAGTCCCCATCTCTCCTCGATGTCATCGAAGAGTTGATCCAATTCGTCAACAGCTTCACCGGCTAAAATGCAAATCCACTTTCCTGTGAGGAGCATGCTCAACCGTACCGAGAGAAGGAAAGGAGAGGTGAGGCGAGGAGAGAAGCGACCCACCTTGACTAAGGTCTCGCCTATACCTTTCACCGAGAGAATTAACAACTACCATATCCTCTTTGGCATCTGGCAACCCCTTGTCAACACGTGCAATCACCTCACTCGGGGTGTCAGACGACTGACTCGTCTTCGGCGCTTTGGTCTTTCGCTGCTCATCGGATGCCTTCATCGTGACTAGCTCAAGCGAGTCGATTTGTGTGTCCAACCAATGCAACAATTTCTCTGCCCGGCTCTCAAATTCCGCACGATAGCCCGTCGGTATAAGTGAAAGTCGACCTACAAATGAAAGACGATGCAGGATTGAGCCGATTTTCTTGGTGATATCTCTTTCATGTACCTATTTTGACCGCATCATTTCACCTAATCTGCACAAGACCTGTCAGCCAATCTTTCAGAGTTAAGTTGTCGTACCTTCTTATGCGGAGCAGTGGCATAAAATTATGGAATGCGGAGAATAAATGCAGGCAACTCACCAGATTCCAGACTGACACGTTTTTCCGATGTCGTACTCGGTGCATCATCAGCCGATCGTTTGGTTCCATCGGAGGTGAGACGACTCTCACGTAATTGTACCTAATTGTTGACAAAAACACCAACACTTATTCAACCATATGGATCCACACTTCTACCTCGTGGCCGCACTCTAGACGATTAGGCAGACACCCAGATTAGGCAAGGAGGTTACAGATTTTTGTGTCCTCCTTCTCCACCTGTCACAAAGTGAAATGTCATGCCTCGTGCCAATTCAACGTGTTCATCACATTTCAAAGTTGTTGTCAAAAGTCAATCTCCTCCATTCGTAGAAAGTGAGAGCTCAAGTGCACCCTTGTAGAAGCTATGTCTTTTGTTTCAGTTTTTTTCCTCACGCTCTCATTTCTTTTTTTTCACATCAACACTTCATTATCACCACTTTTTCCCGCATAAGTCACTGTTAGACATGAGGCACGTGCGGTCACAAGGACACTCCGTGTTGGAGGCTCAAAAGTGAGTTCAACATCTTTGTGTGCGATGTGGGTATGACTGGGTGATCCTATCGCGTGATCTAAGATAGGAGAGGTGTTTAATTTGGCTCGCCTCCAAAGCTGTCAACGGCGACTTCAATCCCGAGGTCGTGTGTGTTAACTCGCATCGCTACTTTCTCCCCCCCCCCTTCCGCCCTCCCTCTTCTCCAACTCTGCGACCATTACCACCACCACGAACAGGCGTCTCTGCGTTCTTTGTTGGTCACTTAGCCCGTATTTTAACCAGTTGTGGGTGTATCCTTAAAAGAGAACCACTTCTGCAGGCTTGAGTCGTGACTCTGACACTTAAATGACGACCCTCGGGGTCAGATAGAGTGATTGCCGATGGGTCGGTGATGCGGCACAAATAAGGAGGAAGGCAAAAGGCTGCTTCATTTATGAAGTAACAATTCCATCCTTTTTCGACTCCTGCAAAACGACTAAATTTGCAAAATGTATGCAACTCAACAACGTGCGTGCCGATTGTGCGACACAATGTTGCCACCTTTGGATGTAAGCTGATCTACCCTCTGGTTAGCAGGAGGTGGACTGTAGCCAAAACGAAAAGAATTTGTTCCTCCAAATTTTGACGCAGAAAATAACAAAAGGACGAATGAGCATAACCTAATCCCTAGCCGGTCCTCATTCCACCCTAAAGGACATGAAGAGTTGAATAAGGCACTTGAAACTCACCTCACCAGGTTGCTGCATCATCGGGATGGGAAACTTTGGAGCGGTACCGAATGAATTCTCCTCCACGTCAAGTTGTGGTTCAGTAAGTTGACTCCACCGTGATACTAGAGCGTCCACACGTGATTCAACAGCGTGTTGAATCGCAATAGAGTCACCACAAGCCTCACGCACAGCACTTGCCCGTCTATCCAAACTTGCCAATAGTTGAGCCCACCGTGTCTCGTAGCGGGAAAGGCAGGCCTATGTGGTTGTATGTGTGTAAGAGAGTGAGAGACTAATGAGATTACGCAATACACCAGCACTCGGTTGCAGGCATCTTATTGTACCCACACACACGCATGCACGCACGACATATGCACGCACCCACACACACACACACACAGACAAGGTCACGGTGAACTCAACACTTTGTACGTGTGTATGTGTTTACACACACACAGCCTGAACGAGGTGGTCTGTGTGTTTACGACCTCTTGGCCAATCAATATGCTGGGGTCACAACATCATTGTCTGCGTTTGTCCTAACACCTCAATCGCTTCGGTTGAATTACGATCTGCCGTAATTAAAATTAAATCTGGCTAGCAAGTTGTTACCCTTGTAAAAATCGTGCAATACAGTAAGTCGTGTTAGTTGCACGAGGAGGGGATGCAAAGTTTGGTGTTCAGTTGGGGGGAGGAGGGGGGAGAAGGGGGTGTCATTACTTCACTTCTGGCTTTTGGACTGATTTGGAGAGTTCTTTTTGGCATTCTGGAGCTCCCTCATACCTGCCTTAAAACCTATGCATTAAGGAGGGTTGAAAAGGGGCAAATCTGTTAAAGCTGGAGCCAAAAGCAGCAGAATTAACGTTATGGAGGAACATGAAATCTTCGACGTGTGGAAATCCCTCACAAACTCGCCTCTGGAACCACCCTCTATCTCTCCTAAGGCAAATCTGACCGGTATGCAGTGTGGAATCGACAACCAATCATTCTCCGTCTCCTTTTCTTCCTCCTTTAATTTCTTAGCTTATCTGATCAAAGTAAAAGGGAGAACAACCGCACACCTAAAAGTACCAAGCCGATAGAAGGGCTATGGCGGCACTTTGTTTATCCACAATGACAAAAGCCGCCTTCAAAGAGCGTACTTTAGGTGATCTCAGGCGATGGGAATTGGCAACCACACGTTTCGTCAACTCGACGGTTGTGATCAAGGTCAGCCCGTTTCCTGTGTTTCAGGGGGAGAGGAAGGGCTCTAGATGTGTAAATATGAGATGCTCAAGAGAGCATGAACTAATCGCAGTTACAGTAAACCACAATCCAGTGATCACGGTCACCTTGATGTAGTGAAATGAAGCATAATCAATTGGATGCCATGGGCAGCATTCTTGCACTCCAACAGGCCGACGCCGGTGCCGTTTGTAAGTCTAAATGCTAAAGCATTCACTGTCCACCTTTTGCTAAATAATCAAGGAGTCTACTCAAAATGTAGAACTAGCTTCCATTAATTGATAATAGGCAGTTGTAACTTAAGAAACAGACTGACGAATTCATGTGTCACATATATGTGACGCTTGAAAAAAAAACGCATTGATGATTAAAAATATGAATTTGCTTAAGATGCATTGAATACCCTAGAATATTCAGAGAAAATGTCTCCATTAGCAGCTTTCCTGGAAGATTGTGAGGTTAAGGAGGAGCCAATCAATGGGAAGGACGGAACTCCTTCCCAAGATCAATGGGGGATCCACTCTGGCCGCACAAAGTAAACAGAAGTCACGACTAGGTGACTCTGCCATTGCAGCGCAAACTGGAATACTAATGAGACAGTGAAGAGACCTGACGGCCTAATTTAAATAATCTTCGGCCTTGGCACAATTTCGGCAGTGCTTCTTCAAAACTGTCCCACTCTTCTTAGCCACTATGCGGAGGATTCCAGTTAACAGATGTGAAGATTCCTCCTTGTTCTCTAAGACGCGGAAAGAGAATTACTAGAAATTGTTTGCGGAATATGATAGTATTTGGCAGCTTTCCCCAAAGTCAGCAATGATGCCACGCCAATGCAAACGGAAGCGAGGTCATTACTCACGTGGAATGACATTGTATAGGGGATGAGGCTTGTCGGGCATAGTGAAAACGTAGTGGAACCCACCCAGGAGGCACCACCTGAATCCCAAACCAAAAGGCGCAAACATATTCGATACGACCACCACCATCGTTACCTACGCTTCTCAAATGAATCTGCACGAAGTGTTTATTAGACAAAAAGGGTTGCATTGGAGAGCAAAGGTGTGATTGATTTGCTCTTTTTTCCAGGATCAAAAAAGACGTTCCTTTATGTATGCACTACCACGGAGGTGACACCTGTCACTTCAATTGAAGTAGTCGATGGCGCTTATGGCAACAACTCTTATATACCCCCTTCATATATGCCGATTTTTTTGCTTTTTTTGGCACAGTTTCCTCCCAGGTACCGCTGGACCATTTCAGGCAATCAGGTACACGCTGTACTTAAATTATTTAAGTAGAAGGTGGTGAATTGTTTCCTCACGGTTATTCGCATGGTCTAAATTAATTGCACCTTTTCTAGTTCAGGTATAACCACGCCTATCTTGGCAATTCAACAACTTACACTTGAGGCCTTGGATAATTATTTAATGGCGAGAAAGTGCCGAAGATTTATCTACATCGCTGTGTTTACAGAGCGTTTTACCAAGTTAATGTACTTCATACGATATTCGAGAAGGGAAACGGAGGAGAAGTATAAAAATCCAGCGTCATTAACAAAATGAACTTGGCTGCTTAACTTCGTTGAGATCTTCTGTTTCTTTGACAAAAAGGGAAGAAAATTGATAAAGAAATACTCACCGCAACAGCATCAGAGACCGCCTCACTGATTAGCTGGGCCTCCTGCATTATCTCCTCTTCAGTCTCTGACACACTCCTTTCAGGCATTCCCTCCTTCTTTGTCATTCTTTGTTCCATTTCCCGTGTTTTTCTCTCCTCTACCCCACGCGCTTCCCTTTCCAACTGACTCAGCCATTCCGCCAAGACATCAGCCTCTTCCTCGAAATGACGCCAATGAAGAAGAGCATTTTGCAACTGTGCGTAATGCGTGTGAACCCATTCGACGAGTCGGCTCCATTGCGTAGCCAGAGTGGCAATACGCTCCTCTAGATCAACGTCTCGGGCGTTTGGCGTTTCAGAGGGAACCAAAATGACGATGTCTTGCATATGTTGCGCCAACTTTTCACCGGACTCGATGTAATTTTCTAGTCTGCGGTTTGAAACTAGCTGGGATTTTAGTTCTTGCACAGTTGTCCCGAAGCGTTCTGTTGCTTGTCGGCCCCTGTGGAATGGTCACGGGAGTGATAATTTCATTGAGTAAACAAGCAATTGAATGGAAAGCCACAAAGGAGCATTAGGATTTTTTAGACCTACTAATTAAGTAAAAGTAGGCGTTATTTTACGCTAAAACTCACATGCAAAATATGCTTACCTCTCCCACTCAAGCTTGCCAAGTTGTATTTCAACAGCACTCAATACAGCCTCCTGCCGATTGAGTAGACAGCCGGCAAGAAAACGATTCCCAGCCGCAGCAGCTCTATTTAAGTTTGTCCATCGGCTTTGAAGAAGGTTAAGCATTTTCATGACCTCACTAGGCCGTATAGCCTGAAGGTGCTCTATCAACTGGCGCTCGGTATCCGAATCATCACCGGTGGTGGAGGATGGAGTCGTGTTAGAGATTCGCTGTACACGTTCGGCTAGATTAGCTAGTCGTTGCCCATAGCGTAGACAACGACGGAATGTTGGTTCGTGCTTTGCTAAATGGGCGGTCAAATCCTGCGGAGTGGATGGAGAGAAACTGCCTCATTACCTGTCATACTCAAGTTGTGTCAATATTACCCTGGATAAATCGGTAACTAAATATTTTCCTTTTCTGTTTGGAAATTTTTGGAGGAAAATGGTTAAGTGGTAAATTAGCCTCAGGGTAATAATAAATAGTTCAGTTTGGGCGGTAGAGACAACCACTTATCTGGAGGCAAATCAGCGGTCAAATGGAACCATAGGGCTAAAGTTTGGTAAAAAAGATCCACCCAGAGTTCGCTTTTCTACTGCAGTTCTTTTTGACACTGTTTTATGAGACTGACAAGATACTGGGTTGTTGGTGTTAGTGTGTGAGGCAAACCCGTTTTACGGAAGGGCATAAAATCCTTCTGCATTCTATAATAAACAGCTCCCTTTGCCAACCCTCTAGAAGGTGTTTTGCGTGCAGAGATTACATTCCTTTCGTTGGGTGGAAAGCTCTTTTACAAAAAGTGGACGGTCAACTTGGCCGATAAAGGTAGTGACTTTCAGTGGGCCGCCTAGCTCTTCCCCACTTCGTCCGACAGTGCTGGTGCATCTGTGAAGCTCGGTAGACCTTGAATGTCTGCGAATTGCTGGGCTATAACCATTACCCGAGGAAGGAGCTAAAAGATGGAGGGCTATCACTAAGGAGCTCGGGAGAAGGAAGAGGAGGAAAAGTGGCCTCCTTTCTAAGGTAAACACCTCCTTCCCTTCTCCTTTGGATTTGCTTGACCTTCAGAAAATGGACAATTCCTAACAAACATTTGCCCACTCTTTGGGTGGGCGGGACTGGTGAACACAGTTGGCTTACGATCAAAATTGTCCCAATGAGAAAAGGACAAATTGACAACCTTTGCGACTCCTTCTTCGCACCTGTTAATGGAAGTGACTGAGGGTCTAAACATTCGGCCGGTTCCCCGTGGCTTTCGTAAAAGCGTGCCTTTTGGAGAGGATGGTACAATTCTGCATTTAAAAGGCATTCGTGCAAGCAATCACAAACACCTCGCAAGTACACCTGGAAGTGAACTGCATCAATTTTGTGGGAATAATTCCGCCCTCACGAGTGGCCCTGGGGGAAAATTCCACTACCAGAATGATATTTTACATTGCCCTCAGAACGCTATCGAAGATAGCGATAGTCGAAACCGCTCCAGCAGGGCCATGAGACACGTGGGAAGGAAGCCATCCACGTCCCCAAATCCGACCAATGAGAGAGCGGGACAATGATCGGAGGGTTCATCGCTCCTCAAGTTCACACAATAAAAGTGGGATAAGATGGTACAATCAAGACAAAACAGGTGCCCTAATGGCTAGCTCTTATTGCGCATTTAACAGAGCCATTTAGGAGTTCTAGGCAAATGTTCCCATAATTAGCGCAAGATAAACTTCTTCACAACTGAGGCTTGTTAAATGGGGAAAAACCGCCAGCATTGAAGTACATTCAATGGAAGTGTTAGTCTTATTTTTCCAAACCCCAGAGGACTCACCTCATGTGTATTGAAGCGTTTCCTTGCCTCCAACAATCGATTGACAATTGCCTCATTCAACGACTTGACATCATCAATCGGTGACTTGTCAAGAGCGATTAAATCAGCTTTTTCGGCTACTGTCATGTTGTCTTGAAACATTGTCTTCTCATCCACCTTACTGTCTCCAATAAATGCCTTTAAGCATACACAATTGCCACTCAATCGCTCCTCCATTGACAGCATCCACGCAAGACTGCGTTCAGCTTGATGCTGAAACTCATTTAAATTCACTTGTGTATCGTCCAAATGGCTGACGTCGTCCAATTCGCTAGCCTCCTCTGAGCAGAAGGTCAATTCTGAGGCGGTTGGAGATGAACTCCTCGATGATGTCGTCACCACGGTGACAGTGACGCCGGTGTCCGGCTCGCCTGATTGACCCGATTGGGCCTGATTCTCCTAAAATGTCAAAGCATGTGTCATTTACCACTCGGAAAAGAGGAAATCATAAGAATAAGGAAGAAAGGAAGAACTTTTAGGCCAAATCACTGTGCTGCATCCATCAGTCAGGGATCAGTATCTTCGCTCCTGGTAGTTATTTATGCGATTTAATCGCCTTCAATTAACTTTAAAAGCCCAATTTCCCCCCCCCCTTTTATTTTGATGAACTTTGTAAATTGAAATTTTTCCATTCTCTTTTCGCTTTCCTCTTCGCCTTTATTTTAAGCTTCTTCTAATTAGAAGGTTGATATTTTGTTCAAATAGACGTTCAGCTGTGGAAGATAAAAATACCTCCACAGACCGCAGCTCCACTCGACGCCATCACTCTCCTGTCATGGCGTGACCTGTATAACTGCAAGAGGGCTCCGAGGCCTATGCTTGGAAGGGTGTCACGAGGTCCGCTGTGGAAGCCTCGGTGGGGGAAAAAGAAGCAGTAAAGAGGGGAAAAGGAAGACAATGGCGGGAAAGGGAAGGCAAGAGTGTAAAGGCCATCTACGTCATTAAAAAGCTGCATTGCTGGAACGTCGAGCAAACAATTCCACTATAAAAGTATTTCGATCTGCCTTCCTAAGCTTCTACATCGAGTAGATGTTTGTTCAGGCAAAGGAAGGCGAGATACCTGTTGACAGATAGAACATTTGACGTGTAAAAGGTTTTTTAGTCCTTTGTGCGCAAAGTAGTCAGAAAAAAATTAGGTGGGAGCATAGCCTCTAACTAGCTATTAAGTTTTGTCCAATTGGGTGAAGCCATATTCAGCGTCACATATATGTGACGACCTAACTTTCTCATTTAAGCTCATACTACAAAGGGATGGAAGAAGATTGAGAGGTCAGAGATTGCCTGCGACATGAGATTTAGTTACATGTACGGCTCAGAGGCAGTGGAATGGAGGGAAATGGAAGCCCCACCTACCATAGTTGAAGTACGTATTTCAAATGCGGGTTTATTCCTTCGTCGTCGGTCAATCTCGACGGCTGAGCGTAGCTCAACCAGGTAGATGGCAATTGATCGTGCATCTACAACATCGTTGGAGAGCAGATCCTCCGGTTCAAGGAGTCGTGCCACCGCGAACTCCTTTGTGATGAGATGAAATGCCAAACCCAAATTCTGCATCGGCGGTTTCTCCAATCGGAGCCGGTAGTTAAACAATTCTGGTCTGTAATAAAAATGCTAGAAAATGAAGCGTAAAAGATGTTTTTTGCGCGAGGGTACTTAAATTGCGGAACGAATCGCGTTTGACGACCAAATAACCCTCGAAATGTTTGATTGATACTTTGAGACGAAATTGAAATGCATGGGAGACCTAACGTGACTCCATTTCCAACAAATTTTTAATTTAAGAGAGCTTTGCATTAACGAGCTGACTCGATGACCTTCAAAGCATTAATTGGCACCAAATCCAATTTGGAGGCATAAATACCCCCTAAGACTTAGTGACTTCTGATTGGTTACCTACTGGTGCTTCATTCCATCTGACCGATTAATGCCCGCTGCATGAGGACACCTGTTGGGAGTGTGTACAAGCTCATGGAATAAGACAATTCTTGTTTCAATGCCATGGGCATATTTATCCAGCTTGCGCATCCACAACAATGTAAAACACTTCGTAGTTTGCGATTTTATCAAGTCGTCTTCTGATTGGTCAACATCATGCGGCGACTAACATCCCCACTAATGGGATAATATTAATCAAAATGACAGATTAAAGTAATATTTCTGCACTTCATGCAGCAAGCAATGTGTTGTGGGTGCAATCTCGGTCTGCATGACTTCCATCTCCACTTTTAAGCGGCGCCGGCAGTGATTGGTCAGTGTAGCGGAGAAGGGTCCAACCGTTTCAACGCAATCAAACGATACCAAAACCTGACTGAAGGGGGATGCAAACAATAAAATACATCTTTATTTGGGCATTAGAGAGCGAACAAGACTTTGCTGACCGAAAATTGGAAGCCGTTTAATCGTACTTTGAGCTGATTTCACTTTCAAGAGACGAAATGGAATGTTGCTTCTTTTAAAGTTGTTTTAGGAGAAAAAAGGACAAAATATCGAATGCATACCTTTGTTGATTAATTATAGCCAAGAATGCAAGTCCATCACGCCAAGCTGTTGTGTAGTTACAAATATTCACGCCTTCGTATCTAGGGAGGGGAGAATAAAAGGAACACTGTGAATTTAGGCTGCATACAGCATGGGAAAAGAGGGAGGTGAGAAACGTAGGACTAGCAGGGAGGAATAGTAAAGGTTTCTCGCACACAAGGAACGTCCACGGGCCCAAAACCAATAGGTAAACTAATTGAACGGTCATTTTTGGGCTCCCTTTGGACAAAGCCTTAAGAGAGAGCTGATTCGCGGGGTGACCTTTAAAGAGGTCACGAGGGAGACTTAACAATGACATCCTCAAAAATCCATACGTACGCCACTTTTTTATTCACCCTATACATTACGATTTCTCAATTCCTTCTGTTCCAGTCATTGTACGATCCCTTCAAATCTGTTATTAATAATTTCTTCGATTAAAACTTACGATTGAGTGACATCCTGACACCAAGCTAAAAGGCGTTCATCTTGTCGAATGAGCCATCGATCCAACAGGGGTGTCCGAACTGAGCTCAACTCAGCCTCGAGGGGGACGCCGCTCAGGCTGCTCCGTTTACTGCGTTGACCAATCAGCGTGGAGGTGGAGGAGTCCACTGATCCCCTAACCGTTCCATTGGCTTCTTGGACATCTTCAATGGGACCAGTTCCAGCTCCAGCTGCAACAGCCAGAATCCAGAGTGCATCCAAGCCCAAGGTTAGTCTTGTGAATGACGACGTGGTGGAGGAGTGATCATTGTCCGTGCGTTGATAGGTGTCACAGGCTAGCTGAATGGCTGCTGCAACATCGTGCTGTGGAGGAGAAGAATAAAAAGAAAAAAGCATTTCTGCTTATTTTGTTGCTAAGACGTCTAATGTACTTAACAAAACACAAAACTTTTTCCCGATATGCTGGAGGTACGGAAGAAATTCGTCCCTATTCCAGCCAACTCGGCCGACCCGGTGTGAAGCCGTAGGTTATGAATAGTAATTTTTACTAGAGTCAAATGGACGGCAAAATGAAGACAACTGTCAGTGATTGGTGACAATGGTTGAAGTAGTGAAGCCTTGGCTTTTTTTTCCACTCCTTCAAGCTGTCCCTTTCTACCCTCGCCAACTTGTGCGCCTGCTTGCAGCCCACACGCATCACTTTTGTCCTTCCGCAGTCTAGACTTAAGATTAGTGACGTTGGGGTGACCAGACCTTCTTACAATAAAAAAAAAAAACAGCTGCTTCAACGTTTTTGGAGGCTGTTGGATTGGAACGCACCGCCTTTGTCATTTTGCTTGCGCCCTAAATAGCAATCCACCTTCCAACATGGCGTGACATTTCAGTGGGCGCACAACGAATCCAGCAAATTGGGCAATACATTGTTGTTTATAAGCACATAAACTTGTTTGGCGTTCCTCTTGCAATGACCCAACAACAGTGCTTCAGCATTTCTGCTCTCCGTTTGTCCACTGGGCAAATCCTATTCTCCCCCCCTCCCTCCCCAAGCCGACAAATTTAGCCGCCAGGATCTTTACTGTTCTCCAACCAAACAAATAAAGCTGCCTTTTTCTTTGGCTCGCTTTGGGAACCCGTTTTTGGCTACATAAAAGGTGCAGAGAAAAGTGCGCAACACGCAAATGTGACCCACTAACTAACCTTGGTGGTGTGCCCGCAGGAATGAGTCATTTGGGGTGACTGTAGTTTGGCAAAGATTTACCGTTTCCCTTTGTATGGGGAGTAGATCTTGTTGCCAGGCGTCGAGAGACCAGTTAGTTTAAGCACTCGAGATTAACTGACTTTTTTTTTGGGGGGGGGGGGGGAGGGGAGAAATCGCTTTTAAGGGTCTCCGATTGATTGGAGGGCGGGGGTAGGAGGGCTCCCCAAAATTTTCCATTTTTGAAATCATCTCTTGTTATTTTTAGGATCCCCATAACCCGATCGCATAGCGGTAATGGATTTTATTTGATAAAAGTCAACAGTTGGTGCGCCCGAATTCTAAATTTTCTTTACCTTTGAAAGGCGAGGCGGGAATCGAATTGAGGGTAGGCGGAGATGTGAAAATAGTGGCAACTGAATGTCTTAAATGCACCGGGAAATCGAAATTGTCCGCCACTACGACTAGTGGGAATACCGTCACAAACTTTTGCACAATTTGTCTTCACCCTTGGAAAAAAGAGGTGGAAATGGAACCACTGGGAGGCACAACTTACCCCATAGAGACGCTCAATGAGGGTGACTGCATTCTCCTGTGTGGAGATTCCATCCGATGGTCTAAAATTACTCTTTTCAGAGACGAAAAAGATGCATATTTAGTTGTTAACTAGCACAAAGTAAACCTGCTGCGCATGTAATGTTTACGGTTAGGCACTTAATGTTAACTACGTAGATTGGGGCAAAGAACTAATTCAATCTTCTGTGGTAAGAGCATAAAATGTGGTGTAAGGTGAACTCGGAGATTGCCGACTTCTACGCAGATGTGAATAACAAGTGGAAACCCGACTAAATTTGCTCAGGTCAACAGCAAACAGTGGACTTACTGTCGACGCCTTTCGATTGGCTAATTCTTGTGCCAAACAGAGGAGGGCGTCGGGATCACGGAAAACGTCAACCGCTTCGGCAATCTCATGGCCATTTACATCCTACAGTGTGTGTGGTAATGAATGCGTTAGAGGGTAACAGATGTGCAGGTGTACTGGACAGATCTAGATAACCTTGGGAATTAACTACCCCTTGTCGCTAAGGTAAATCGACCATCATGCACACACGAGGGAGAAAATATCCCATACAAACTACCAACATCCAAAAGCAACCCACTAGCCCATTTAAACCTTGGCCAATGAGAGAGAGAGAAGAGGAGGGAGAATTTGTCCACACACCTGTTTCAACTGACTGTTCACCCATCGTTTAAACACTCGGCGTTGTGTATCCAAGATCTTGCTGTCTAAAAAAGGCCAAAAAAAAGGTTGGGTCAATTTTGTGTGGTATGACAATCCTATCGAATGTATGACCAGTCAAGCGTGAGTGCGTCAGAGACCCGCCTACTTGGACTTTGTATTCTCCGCACAGATGCTAAGCAGTACCATTTACCGGGGTGGGGGAGGAGGCGGTGGGGGGCTGAGGCCCAAGTTGACACAAAACTGTAGCTAAGTTATCTAAACCGAAAAAAAGAGCTCTTCCCCGTTTCTTTGCATAAATGAGGAAGTTGACAGACTCGTGTGTTCTTTCAACCGGTAAAGCTCTTGTCAAGAGAATTCAACATGACCACACAAGTCCCGTTTTTATTACCCAGCTAGGTGGAAAACAGTAGGTGCTTTTTTGGCATTCTTGAGTGTTCGTGTGTGTCTGTCTATGTGTGTGTGTGTGTGTTCGGTATGTGCAAAGCAAGGGAACCGCGTTCAAGGTGACCAACAGGCAGGACACATTCCTGCCGTCACATAACGATGGTGATTTATGAGGAGAGAGAAAAGTTTTCAAACATGTCCCCAATTACTTGTTGTGAATGCAATCAGAATGCATTTGGATTGCCACTTAATGAAGTTACCTGCTGTTAGTAGACTTTTTTACACTGAGGGGGGGGACTCCCACGAAAAATTTAATAAATTATCTCTTTATTTTTTAAGATCATGCATGCAAAACTTGTGTGCGCATTTCAGACAATATAAAATTCAGTCTAAGGACTAAATAAAAGTGCCTACTGAGCGAGTGAACTTGAAAGCAAATCTCTTGGATGTTTGCAGCCACATGTTCACGAAAACAAATCAGAACTACGCATCAAATTAATTAGGTCAATCTGACCCACGACCTCATTCAGGCTAAATGGGAATAAGACGAATTTAGGGACAATGAACAGAATCAGGTGATGTCTCTTCGCATCCAATTTTTGATACTATTTTTTAAAAAAAGTAAGTCTAGTAAGTTGTTTTAGCTGTTCAGATGGTTTAAAGTCTTTATATACACAATCACACAACAATAATCCGATTGGCTAACAGGAAGAGCATAAGATTAGGGGATTTTGCAGTCGTTGGAGGAGTACCGGGGACAGACATTCTGGAGTTCTTTAGACGTAGGGGAGGACCGTCAAGTTGGAGACAATCGCGTGAGTTACCACTGCCAATTTTCGCCACATGAACTTAGCTTGTCAGATCACATAGCGTCACACCCACACGCAAATGTGTGTAAGTGTGGTTGCACGCACAGTCAAGCCCATCCGCCTAGCACCAGGGATGGCACTCCAATCAATACTTGCGTCTGATTGGCCATTGGTGCCAATTACATCATAATCAAGTGGGCCATGGGAGCTGATCCGAATTCAACCAATCAGCGTGGAGGAGGGGGTTAAGTTTGCTAATGACTTCAATTTGGAGGTGCGTTCACTCCGATATCCCAGCCGTTTTGGTTTGTTTTAAAATAGAACTACGAAAATGCTATATAATTCATAATTTCAAGCAACTAGATTACGACGTGAGAACTAGCACTTGTGCCAAATCATGTCTGATTGCACAGAGGAATGTTATTGGCTACCGCCTGCACCAATCGTTCAGTAGTGCATGCTGTGACCTCAAGCCGAGTAATCACACAAGCCTGCATTGCATCATCCATTCTACAAGCACCATGCGGTCATTTGCGAGCCGCGATTTGGTGAAGGAGGTATGGAATGCTAGGTTCTGCTCAGTGATCCATGAAGCTCCTTTTGACAGTGCAAAATGAGCTTCTGACAGAGTGCAGTGACATGAAACACAGATTTTCCCAATTTTAACAAAATAGAGGGTCTCTCTGGAGAAAGACACCGAGCTTACACCTATGGAAAAGTGACACCACCGTTTTGACAGGTAGAAAAGATCCGGAGTCATGTCACTAAAGTGGGACGCCTTAATGACCTGTCAAAAAGGAGCATGCCGGGAGGGCTGGTTGGGCCTGACTGCTTTAAAAAGATAGTATTTTATCAGCAAAGAAAGCAGATAATTATGAGGTGCTGACTAAGCATTCCAAATATAAATCAAAAGGGTGAGGAGGTAGACGCACGGCAATTGAAGATCCACGAATACGCATGCGTCGGTAGCCAAATAATTGAATTACCTAAGGGATACTCTGTTTATATGGCTCCAGGTGAACATTTTTTTGCAAGCAGAGCGTGACCGCACTCCCACCCTCACCCTTTCTCCATCCACGGCCACTCCTCGGGAGTAACATAAGCAGAATACGGAGCAGTAAAATTCACAATTCCCAGCTAGATTGTGCATAGGCATGCCACTTTAAGCAAAAAAATCCAATTTTGGAGCTGCTCCTTAATGTGGGAAATTTGGAGTTCTACGACTGTTGGCGGGTTCGCTTTAAACGGATGTAATTATTTAACACCATTGACATGACCCTTTACTGGCGTTCGTAAACGCCTGATATTGCAAAGTTGATGTAGAAGGAGATAAAGCAATGTTAAAAGTGATTTTGGCCTAAAAGGTCGAACAGAGCATGATTCATGCTACCATATTAGATCGACTTACGATGGCCGTCTTAGATCGACCGTGATATTTGGGTCAGAGCTAGATCTTAGACACTTAAGGACTAAAAAGACCAAAAGGACCGTAAATGTGAGCCGAAGAAATAAATGGATTCAAAAGTACGAACATAAGTGCCCTGACGCTTGATTTAAAATTGTACTGTAAATGTTTGCCACTTTATTAAGCAGATAAGAAAATAATTTAAGAAACCTGTTATTCGTAAGAACAGAAAAAAAAAAATTAGAGAAAGTTGCGACTGTAGATAAATTACCTTGGGCTGAAATTAAGCAAATATTAACTTAAACAACAAGATTAAAGTAGGTATAAGCACTAAAATTCAGTAAGTAATTTGGATGTCATGATATATTTCAAGGTTTACGCGGTTAACACCGAGTCATGCACTTTCTATTATTAATTAGCAAAAGCGTTTGCAACATTAACATAGTAAAGGCACTAAAAAATTCGAGTGCAATGATTTATTAGTATCAATTTTGGCTTGATGACACTACAATATACTTTAGAATTGTCCACTGATATAACCGATAATTTTGTGTTAAGATTAGGGTGTAGAAGGAAGAAAAACAAGTGATAATATTTCCCAACAATGCAAACCTTTAGTTACTTAAGCTAAAGCATAAAAATTGTTCCAGTAAAGGTAGTAAGAGCTGCATAGTCATGCGAAGAAAATCAAGTATGCAAAATTATAATCAAATATGGAAAGCAAGAAAAAACAAACAAAAGACCAACCTTTGATTTCGACATCAGAAGGCAGAACTTTTCTTTGCCTGCTCTCATCCATATATGACCAGACTCCTTCTATTATATCCAAAGTTCGAACTGCGTTGATCGAATATTATACAGCTTCGAATTGGTAACAACGCTCAATTAGCCGTTAGTGGTTTATGTAAACAAGATCTTTTGTTTGTCTTATTTACCTTGCTTCACAATATAGATAAGTTGTTCTCTGTTAGCTGCTACAATACTTTTGCTAAGAAAATTATGCTTATTTTGTACATGGTTCAAGGCTAAATATTACTAATCATTATCAAGTAAACTTGATTAAATAATAAAACCCCGGAAAATACTTTCTTGCGAACCAAATCCAGCACAAATCATACAATAAAATAAGCTGAATTGTTTGTTTTCGTAAAGTGAATCTTGTTGTGTTGTCCAAATGGACTCCTTCCGTTGGGATTAAATTCGGCACGAATTTATCCCGGTGCTTAAATATGCGTTAAGGCATTTGACGTAATAAAAAGATGATTTCAAAACGCAGGAAAATTGTCTAATTTTATTTTTTAATGGTTTTGGGCCTATACTATTAGTTTTTGGAAGGAAAGCCAGATGCGGCTTAAAAAGTAGGACTATCTTTTGGTTTTATTGATATTATTTTTGGTGCAATCAGAGCATAAAATAGATGTGAGACATGGTGAAAAATGCAGTGTCTGGGTTTGTTTGCGTGGATTTTTTGTTAGGTCATCGGTCACTAATTTGGCATAATGACCTGGCCTTGTAGGCTAGCCTCCGAGCCATATCAGCAGCCCCAGCATCTTTCTGTATTAAATACGCATGCTTGTATTCTGCCTTACATTGTGGCATCGGAAAGTGGACCCAACGCTTTAGGATTTCAGTCCCGATTTATGCTGCCGGCGACATTTTGAGTCAGCGCAAGGAAATGCCAATGCTGCAGGTGGAAAAATCTCTGACGTATCATAGCGGAATAACTAGGAACGACATCCGAATTCGACATTCACCATATTCTTACGTTCTAAAAGAAAACTAATAGCAACTATAGCGACGCCAACCATGGACCTTCTCTAAGTGGAATTAATGAGCTAACGCCTCCCAACGGACATAATGATCGTCGGCACAACCCTTTACTCCAAAGTTGGTTCGCAAGCTGGTACTGTAGCGCCTCGAGCATCCTTAGAAGACGGAGAGAAGGCTTAGTGTAGGTCAGAATACTTGTATTCTAGAGGAAAGGGGGGAACTGCTGGCATGGTTGACAGGCCAACCCACGCAGCTAGCTTCAATGTGGCCGCCACTAATGTCGCACCAACCAACAGTCCAAACCGACAAAACACTACAAAAAAGAGGGATCACTGACGTGGCTTTAAGTGTTGGTGCCGGGAAACGATTAGCATATAGCTGCTTCCCGCAGCACTGGTAACGTTGCAATGACTGATGCGAGAGATCCGCCAAGGAGAAAGTCGGAGAAGACATTCAAGAGAAGAAAAGGCTTTGTAATACTTAGTTTGTTTGGACTGCTGGTTGGCCTTCGGTTAGTTTGTTGGCCACATTTACCTAGCCACGTGGACTGGTCACCGGTCCATGCTAGCAGTCTCGTCCCTTACATTGCAATTCACGAAAGACTCAAGACGCTACAGTGGTACCCCAAAGCTACCCCGACGGCCAAAGAAAACACAGCGCTTAAGTATAATGCAGTGTGTTCGGGATGGAGCTATTGGCATGGTGCAGGGGCCGGCTCCTCAGGCTACGCCAATATGGCCATTCAGGTGACCGCATTTAAAACCAGTAGTCAAACAAGGTATTTCAATAAGCGTTGTTGACCAACTTCAAAACCCTTTGACGGTTGCAGGTGTTACCTCATGATTGGATCAGTGAATTAGAGAAGTAATTAGATTTAAACATGAGACGATGTGATCACTTTGCCCGATAAATCCACAGCGGATGCGTGTACAGTATCGCAGTCTTCCAAATACGACCTTTTTATCCGAAACAGCTAAGTAGTGCTAAAAGAATTTTGCAAGGCACAGGTCCCAACATTGTTAGGCTGTGCATTAAATCTCTTTCATTCCCTTGCAACAAAAGTGTCACTGTCAAGGAAAGGAAGGAATGCATCTTTTGCAACTAAGCGTATTGGTACAGGTATTTAAGGCCTGAACAAGCGATTTGATTAGGTCGAAATGCTGGCAAACTCTAGCTAGCTGACGTGCATTTAGCTTATTGGAATGGCATTACTTGTGACTGACATAAGGATTTCATCCCGTAAAAATTGCTGCACTACTTTAGGCAAAGGAAAGGTTTCATGAAAGGGGAGAACGGTAAAGTCGAGACCTTTAGGCAGTCACAGAGAGAGCGACAAAACCATGTGCCGATATTGGAATCCTGCTGCGGAATAATTACAAAGTTACAGTCTTCCTTACCAGCATAATCGGTGGAGTTAGGATGCCCTTGAGCTCATGTCACCTTTGGCATATTGGCAAGCAATCAAATGGAAAGGTTAGATTATTTTGCAGCTTTCCAAATGAAACCGAAGGAAAAGTTTGTCCCAATTCTTCGCTATCTGCTTTACTAGTTTTATTTAAGTAGAAAGAATTCACTGTGAAGTTTTCGGTGTTCATTGATTCGACTGAAGGCTTTTCAAATCCCGCACCCATGCAGCCGACTTATGGGAGGTGAAAGGCATAACAATGCCTAGACTTGCACTTTAGCAGCAGAGAATGCATTGGAAATTAACCCGATTTGCTCCTTCATAATCTAAACGGGACCAGTGAGACAAAAATGTCACATTGGGCCTTTCAAATAGCAGCCGCGTGTTGTGTCAGTTATCCTGTAGGTGTGCCGGATTTTTTACTCGCCCTTATCTTTTGAGGGTTGTTTGAGAAACATGTATTGCGTAATACTTTCCCATTTTCAGTCGGAAAAATGACCGCCTTTAACTTTCTGAGGAAATGGGAATAAGAATGGCAAAAATGAGGGAAAGGTGAGGTTCTCAAAAGAAAACAATTCAAAAATTTAACAGACGGATACACGTGTTTTGTTTAAATGCCTCACTTCAAAGAGCGGGGCAGAGATAATTGCTGCACAAATTAGGCGAACTTGCGATTACTTTGGGAGGGGGCGACGCCTGTTTTAGTAAAAAGAACCAAAGGTCCATCAATTTCTTTCCCCTCTCCCCTTTTGTCCCATATAAGTGCTCACCTATTCCCCTTTGGTGCATTCATGCCTCATTAAGTCGTCCAAATTTGGTGGATTACACTTCGTTTGCCACAGATTAGGCTGAAAGCCATGAAGAGAATTGGAAGGGAGTCATGGAACACTGAAATCGACATCTACTGCAGAATTTGAGCAAAATATAAGCCTTAAATTACATCCAGTTTATAGTTTTTTGCCCTAAAAATTAAAGAAAATTGGTTAGTTTGCGGCGCTCCCAATTCGTTCCCAAGTCGGAGATGGAGCGCTCCACCCGTTAAGAATTGTATTTTTGTATCTTTTGAAGGCTTATTAAGAGAAGGAAGATAAATTATAAAGTGAGTTGTTAAAAAAGCGCTTATTAAAGGCAAAGTATCTGGTCGGCATTTACTGTGCCGATTTGATTAGTGCGCTTAATGTTCAGAACGTGACAGAACAAATTTTTTTTCCACATATTACAACTATTTTTTAATTATTTGAGCTCGTCTTACTCAAGCTATCAATAGATCTCATAAGGTAATAAAAATTTTTTAGCTGGCTCAAAGGTAAAGTGGAGCACTTGCGTCACATATGTGTGACGCATGATTACGGCGCTTGATAAAGGTGGGAAATGGAAAGTTGACATTCATAATTGTTATTGCTTTTCAAAATATACTTTATTTTGCAATTTACGTTCTTTCCTAGCAATTTGCCATTCCAGTAGTCCAAATTGTTCTCTCCTGCTCTCCCTCTCCGCCCCACAGTGAGTACACATTTATCCACACAGTCCCGCCCCACTGTAATTACGCCAACTTTCATCCCCATCCCTGCCCAACTCGACAATCTCCAAATCACAGAGCTCATCCTCTTCATCCCTTCCTTCCATCCCCACACCCTTTGCATGTGCAGTCGAAAGGTGCACTCCTCACTCCTCCCCTTCCCATATTTTCCCCATAATTAAAGGGCACACGATGAGGAGCTTTTTTTCTAAGTAGGTAAAGGGTTGGGCAAATGTGCTTTTTCCATCTTCCCGCACCATATGGCTAAATGGAGAATGAAACTGGGAGGGTGGATGGGAGGGGACATGTGAGAGGGGCTCCGTCTCTACAGGTACCATGGCACACCATATGAGTGGATACATTAAAAAGTGAAGGAAGAAAGGAAGGGATGAAGGCACGCACACCTAACTACCTCTTCTCTGCCATTTCATTCTTAAACCTGTCGACAGATGTTATCACCCACGTTGTGATAATTGGAACACTGGGTGGGGCGGGGAGACAGAGCATGGGGATGGAACTCAGTACCCTCTGAAAAATTACACCGATTGCCATCCAAAAACAAAGCGGTACCACCTTGACAATCAACTGACTTGAGTTAGACTGACAATTCCAACAAATGTGCTGAACTTGCCAAAATTTTACTCCTCCTGATACCTTTAATTGAAGTCACCGCGCATATGACTCGGTGTTTAAAACACTCTTACAATCGAATTGACCACTACAGCCGCTGCTAAAAATATACTTACTTACTCCTTACAGATTGATAAATTTAGAAACTTGACCTTTTATAATTTGAGAGCAAATAAAAGGGTAAGGGGGCCTATGTCACATATATGTGACGCCACGAACCTTGCGGAAAGGGAGGCGAGTTAAGGAAATGAATTATTTCAAATCTTTAGCTTTTAAACTCTGACTATTAATGGACCGCAGTTAAATTATTTTTGCAGGCATGCCGCAGAAGATATCTATGTAACATTTGGAGGTCCTTTGTCGATGCACAGACCAATCGAAGTGTGCGTGGAACCGCTCATAAAGTAGCTTTCTAAATTTCCAATTGGTCGACGGTCTGTCCTCCTGCCTTTGGGGGTGGTGGGGTTGTCCCAAAGCGAGCCAATGAGACCACAGACGCACTGTCTAATTATCCACTCAACAGGCATTGGTTGGCGTTTGACGGTGAGGCGGGGGAGGCGAAGGGGAATGAGGGAGGAGGAGGAGAAGGAGGGGAGGAGGAAAGTGGAAGGACTGGTCTTTGCCTTGACATTGACTTTCAAACTCACTCAAAGGGGAGGAGAGGAATACTCTCTCCTCTTTGTCGTTTGCTCTGTATCATCAAACACTACAGTTCAAGTCTCCAGTGTCTTCCACACGCGAGAGGCGACGTCGCCACCGCCTTCAGAGGTAAAAACGGAAGCAAAAGAGAAGTCATAATCAAAGAGCGTGGAAGTATAGAGAAATTGTCTTCTACAGACTTTCTCACCATCTCCCCGCATGTCACACAAAGGCACAGGAGACACAAAGACACCAAGAGACACAAAAGAAGAGAGAGAGAGGGCATCTGTCTTCTCCCCTTTTAACTGTCTCAAAGGAATCCTTCAAAAAAACGTCTCCTTCTTTTGAGCTTTGTGGAAAGGAAAGAGAGAAGAGGTAAGGAGAAGTAGTCGACCCTCCCCAGCCCCGTCTCCTTTGCGACTTTATACCGCCTCAGGGAAATGGCCAACAGAGAGGAGAGCAACTATTCGACCTCGAGTAGTCTACAACAGTCGGACTACCTGAGTCAACTGCATCAACACCATCACCACAGGAACTATGCAATCCACCACCACCACCACCATCAACAACAACAACAACAGCAACAGCAACATCAGAGTGGTGAGTGTGCTCCTCCTTCTCTCCTGCCTAATAATGACGTTTCTCTAAGCGATGATATTGTGTAGTAGACTTCGGTCTAGAAGTGTGCCGGTGAGTTGGAAGAAATTTAATTCACTTGTCAAAGCGGTTTACGTATTTGAGTGCACACCTGCCTTGTCAATTCATTTTACAAGGTGTTACGTCAGCAGTGCACATCCTGTGTGTGGAAGAGGTACGGCTTGAGTGGATGGGGACCTTCATGACGTGATTAGGTAGGTGAGAATGTGACAACTGATGGATTGGCGGGGGAGATGCAAGATTCCCATCCATTCACCCTTTCCATCCAAGCTTCCAGCCTTCTTCCTACGCCTGCTCCTTCCCATTCATACATATTCTTGCTTGATAAGTTGAAGTGTGAAGGAGAGGGTCTTCGGTGGTCTTAGTTCTGTGGAGGGGTAACTTCAGACACCGCCAACCTAATCATTTGCATATACACTGCCACGTCATTTTAATAGGCGGCGAGGTAGAGCATTTTTAGCGCTGTGGTGCAGTGTTGAAGTATCGGGGTACTCCATTTATGAGTATGGGGTGATAAATTGACGCCACACTCATGCATTGCAGACTTTATTGAGAAACCCTTGCAATTCTTGCCCTTTCCCTCCTTCAGAGGTGTCTCTTCTGCAGTTCTGCACCCCATGATACTCGACTTAGTGCAAAATGCGACTTCTGGTGTAGTTCAGACAAGTACAGGGAGAGGCAGAGAGGAACAGAGCAATGAATCATGGCTCAAGGTAAAGGACAAAAGTCGTCCATTTCTCCCTCATCTCTCCACATCGTCTTCTCTTTCAGTTTTTGAGCAGAATTTGACGAGACCTGCTTAATTACAAGCTAGGGAGCGAAATCGATGACTAAGAAGAAAATCACCTTTTCATTATTCTTTCTCCTCCTTCATTTTTGCCTAACTCCCTCATTCCTTCCTACGCCTCTTCTTTTCAGTCAGTAATTGCCAGAACACTTGGTGAAGAGTGATGGTTTGCAGTTCTCTATGCATCCACGATAGGCGTGACCTGCTTTTCCTTCAGGTTGGCTTCTTTATGGAGAAATTTTATGCATACTTTTTCCACCGCTAGTGGCGGCAGCGAATGAAGGCGCATTTTGAAGCTTTTGGCTACTTGGCGCGAAAGCCGATAATCTTTTGTTAATGTTGTTGATCCACTGCCACCATCCATCCATCCACCTGCGGATTCTTTTATATATCAATCCATCCAGCCTTCCATATATGCAAACATTGATCCAATTAGATGGCAACGTATATACCTCTGGATGAATTCACCCTAAACGTGAACGTTACCAGTGACCTTACGTAATGCAACTTCAGACACAAACGAACGCTGACGCCTATGCTCTTGGTGCACTTCTCATCCCTCACATTCACCAATTGGTGGAAATCGACTTTAAATTCAGCGATTCGGACTCCTCTATCGTGCTTTTTACCTTAAATCTCCAATAACATTTATACTACTTAATTACCTATCGTTAAAATAAGTAGGCAAGATGTGTGATTAACCAAAGTAAATTGGCCAAAGAAACAATCTTGGGAGCTAAGTATACCGTGAATTTCACTTTTGTGCAGTCCAAGCGAAAATCTAGACACAGGCAATTCTGTCGGTGTAAAACTCTTTCATCTCCTGAATGTTTGTTACCTTCTCACGTGATGAGTGTGTGATTGTGAACCGACACATGTAAGAGACAGTGACAAATGCCGCTCGGGGAACCGGTGCCAAGAGAGGCCAATGATCCGCTCTCGCCCTCTGCTCCGCTTCTCTCCCTTGCCTCCACCCTAGCCCACTGCATGGGGCTCTCGCATTTGGGAGCACATTCCGGTCTCACGGTGGTTAGCTCTGCCTGTTTCTTTGGGGAAATTCTTTCTTTATTTTGTTACCGCACGCCCTCCATATTTCAAACGATACCTTTTTGTTACAATACTGCAGCAGACAAGCCCACAGAGACATAACATCACATCAAAATGACCAGAAAGACGACAAAGAATAGTTAAAAAAAATTTTTCTCTCTCTAGGTGCATCAGGTTTCCAGCCAAACGCTTGGGGTTGTCCACAAACTCACGGAGTCTACTCCGCAGACTCGATCAACCACTTGAGGGACGAGAAATACTGTCAGGCTTCCTACTACGATGAGACGGCGAGGTCATTTTCTGCTGCCGCTGCAGTAGCAGCAGTTGCAGCTGCTGCCTACATCAGTTCTTCCAACGCTGTCGTCTCCTCGGGCTACTTTCCCGATGCAAAGTCCCTCAAATATGAGTCTACAACGGAGTGTGAAAAAGCCGTCTCCAGCCTACAGGAGGGCAGTAGGTAAGGTGGCAACAAAATCCGGCTACTTGACAAGTTGCTTCACACATGTTAAGAAACGTGTAGGTAAATATTGTCTAAAAATTGGCAGTTTTTCAAAAGACAAACTTAAAATGCCTGAGTCTGGTAGAAGGGGGAATGCGAGTTTACCCCCTTCAAGCCTACCAGATGACCAATCAAAGAGCTGCATCATATTGTTGTCGATTCCTCCCCTTTGACGAGCCTCAACGGTCTCTAAATATTCGCGGTTAGTGATAAAAAAGCCATCTAAATGAAATAGGTTTTTGTGCGTTTGGTTTGTAGGATGCTTATATAAAATGAAGTAGCACACAGCGTGATGATGGGGGTCTAGGTTTGTGGCGCAATAATTATCTTACAAGAATGGCGGACAAACTCATGACTTTCAGGCACTGGTAATGCCAACTTTGGATTCACATGCAAGCATGAATGAGTGGATACAAAAAGGCGCAATTTTCACGTTATCAGTGAAAGCCTCTTTTCGGTGAGGAGGTTCACAGATTTTGCCGTCTGACCGCCTGTGACCTTCTGGCCGTCAAGAAAGTGTGGCATCAGTTCACCTCATGTGATTCTAGCAATGAGACACACCTTTTAGCCAAGAGACAGCCTAACCAAGAGGGTGAGCGAGAAAGAAATGCTGTCCTCTATCTACCGGTAGGTTCAGGGCCTTCTCTCCGCCTAAAGTAATCACCACGCCACAGCGCCGTGTTGGCAAACTTAAGATGCATCCACAGATACACCTCCCTGGGCCACATAAAATTTGTCATTTTTTCATTGGAAAAAAGTTTTTTTTTCAAGTAAGCTACCAAACACTTCAAAGGAATGCTCGAAAGAGTGGTAAAGAGAGAAGTTTACTGTGCTTGTTTATGAAGTGAGTTAAGGCAGCACAATAAGAGTTGACGAAAAAGTGCCGGATTTTAGATCAATACCCACCCTAATGACATCTTCAACAACTTTTTTCTCTTCAACTCAAGTGCTACAATGCGGCGTGACACTTTACTGCCAAAACAAAATATGTTTTTGGTTCAGAGGCTGTGATTCAAATGGCCTATCCATTGCAAAATCTTCTCGATAGTCAAGTAACTAAAATGCGCTGGCATGTGGTTTAGTGGTGCGACTTGCCGCAAGGACTTGTAGGAACTTGTGAGGGAGGCTCGACAAATGCACGCCATTGTTCGCCTTCACCACTAACAAGCTTAGGCAGGTATGCGTCAGCTCAGGTTTAGGCACCCCTTGTAAAAAGGGGGAGGGGTTTTTCTGGTCGCGAGGTTGCTGAAATGTAGCATCGGATGGACAGACATGCAATTCGAAAAGGCTAAAGACACTTTGTCTTGGTTGGAACTGCCCTCTGCTCTCCGGTGGACTAGGCATTGTAAATGAGAAGAATTTTCATAAATACTCAACCAGCGGCGGTGAAACAATCGACCCACATATGGTAATGCTGAAGGCGAGGCTAGTGACCACTCTATGCCACGCATTGACGACCATCCGATTCACAGACTTCATCAATTCTCCAATCCTCTGCTTCAAATTATATTTCATCATACAATGACGGTCACAGTATCTCAACAATTGCATTAGACAGTCACACTATCACATGCGAAACCGAATAGACAATTGAGAAACCAAAGCGGGGTGAGAAAATTTTTCCTCTTTTTGAAGCAAAGCGTTATAAGGAGGCGGAATTTGCTCAGGCATTGCCTCATGGAATTGAAAAAAATGATTGACCGAAACGGTCACAATTTTAACAACTAAAAAGTTTTCGACAACTTCCAAATGCCTCAGGTTTATCACTAAAGTGCCAAAAATTTAGGAGAATATATTGCTCTAACATGAAGTTTAATGAAATAGACCTGGTCGTGTTTTTATTTGAAAACAAGAATTCAATTCCTCTTCGCATTCTCTACACATTTGAAAATCGGCGAGGTCGCGAATGTTATGCTGTTTAGTGTGTTAAAAATACCGTCAGGAAAACTGGAATGAAGGAAGCAGAGCTTATGGGAAGTCGACTACATTTAAGAAGGATCTGTTGATTTTCGCATTCATTTGCCGAGAAAAGTTGCATTAGTTGAAGAAACAGACATTCTGTCCTTTAATAAATTCAGCAACTGTATCGTAAAAAAATTATAATCTCATTTTTGGCGCACAATCCCTTAATAGGGCTAGACAAAACCCTGTGTTTTTCGCCGTCTACTGACAGAAAAAGTTGCGAGGAGAATCGCAACGAAGTATTCGTCATGATAACTCACTACCAAATTAATTGGATTTGACAGCAGGGATTGGGAGAGGGAGAGTGTGGTTTTGTGTGTCAAAATTTGATAATTCAGAGAACCAAAATGCTGCTTGCGCTCTGTATCTCTCTCTCTCTCTGTCGCTCTCTCTCTCCCGATCTCAATCTTCATCACTCAGCTTTGATTGGTTCATGCAGACGCGGATACACAATGTGATGATGATTGCATAAACGCTTGACTTTGAAGTGAGTTTTATACAATTAAGTATACCTGATAGATAGACCCTTGCGCTCCAACAGAACATCTTCATGTCTTTCAGCGTTTACAAGACCGGATTTTCCGCGCCAAATGCAGAGCCTTGTGGTTGTACAACAAAATCCATGGGTCTCGTCACCCCATCAACAGTGCCGCCTGCTCCTGAGGCGCATTCCAATCCTGTTCATTTCCTCTCCAGCCTGACAGACATTGCAAACAGTTCCAACGCTAACAGCTCCTCAAAATTCCCACCCTTTATAAATGGTTCTAAAAGTCATAGGTGTGGGGAAGGATATTCTTCACAGAACCAGTCATGTGTTTTGGTCTCAACCATTTCTGATTCACTCAACTCAACTTCAACTCCATCTCGTAAGAGGGCTGATAAGTCGCCAGCCCATGTCAAAAAACCTCTGAATGCCTTCATGCTTTTCATGAAGGAGATGCGAGCCAAAGTTGTGGCTGAGTGCACCATGAAGGAGTCGGCTGCAATAAACCAAATACTTGGCAGAAAATGGCATGCTCTACCGCATGAAGAGCAGGCAAAATTTTACGAAATGGCAAGGAAGGAGAAGGAGCTGCATCAACGAATGTACCCAGGATGGTCGGCGAGAGATAATTACGCGTACCATGCAAAACGACGAAAAAATAGATGCCGGTATCGAGCGTACAATAATTCCGAGACGCATGGAGATCAACAGAAGCCCATAAAGGAGAGCACATCACCTCTCAGTAGTCAAGAAGCTGCGCTGAAGGAGAAGTCAACTATTAATTTACCTGGTACAGGATCCATTGGACTTGGTGGAATGCTAAAAAGCTCTGCTTTTTATCGAAGTCCATTTGCCATCAGTCAAATGGCTTATGGTAGCAGAGGGACGGGTGAACAGTGCTGTAATTCAGCTGAAGACAGCATGGCCTATTTCAACTCCATAGATCGGCATCAACAACAGAATTACAAAGAACAACAATTACAACAGCAGGCTCAACAATCCTTCCTCCTAAATATCCAACAGCACGATTCGACTTGTGGTGAGCTTCTGCCGGACTTAGCTAGTATACTTAATACCAACCCAAACTGGTTTGAAGGTGCAGTCCATTTGTTGCCTTTTCTTCATATAAACTCGAAATAGTCGATCTACGATTTGACGTACTTTAGACCATCTGCTACACCTCAGTTGTTTATCTCTCCCAACTATAGGCGTGAAGGAAGAGTGCAAGACTCGCCTACCCTGGTCATTTTCTGAATGTATCGACCCCATTTCCACAGCCCACCATTTCAATCCTTCAACCAGCTGGCTTCTCAACAATAATCAACACCCCACCTCAGCCTACGATGCGATTTCATCAGCCACCGCGCCACCATGGCCACAAAGTCACCAACAACTAGAGGATCGCTTTCAACGCCAAATTCCCCAATCAAGCTGTACTGGTAATCCAAATCACTACTCGACACCTCCCTATAACCCCAATGGAAGCTTTGATTACCGCTATGCAGAGCTTAATCCCGCCTACATGCCGGCACAAAAGACATCACCAGTAACGTTGGAAGGTGATCCATCCTTGAAATCCACCATTTCCTATGATTCAACACCTTCGAAACTAACTTTATTTCAGCCAGGTTATGAGGACACCAGTTGTGGGGAGAGCACTTCTGCCACGACCGTTTATGGATTCTCTTCATCTTGATGTCTAACTTTCTCACTAGTCCCAGCCGCATTTCTATGTATTCTCATTCATAAGGAAATATTTTTTCCAGTTCTCTGAGACAAAAGCGTGATGAGTGGGCGCCAACATGTAATTCAATGAGGAGTCTGCGACTGGACTTCGAATGGTGGGGTTAACACGACCTTGGATCAATTAGCCGCGACAAAGTGTCAAAAATAAAAATAAAAAATCAAGTGAATGCCAAATTCCAAGCATCTCACGAGGCAAGCTGTGTGACTAGTGAAAATATGTGAAGTGTGTACATTAATAAGTGACACTTATACTTGATAAGTGATTTAATTATACAAATCGCGTTCGAAAAACAATCCAACAATCACATTTTTGAAATAAATCTTTTAAAATTGCAAAACTCGTCTACTTAGATTAGAAAAATTTAAGCGAAAGATGGAAGTGGAATTTTTAAAAGCATTCTGCCTCGGTCAAGTAGGCTGAGGATAGGCCATGTTAGCTAAATAGAGGAATGGCATTTCCGGATGAAAATGTAGGCTAGAAACCTGGCAATTCTTTGATTAATTTTATCCGATTATCGCCTTAACAATCGCCATACGGGCTGATGGACAAGTATTTAATAGGTCGTGGCTCAGAAACCTGTCACACACCTCTTATTTAGGACGTGATGAAATAACATCAGCAAGAGAAGGTAGCTTTTAGGCTAAAAGACCGTTTTTACTGCAAGTTGTTTACAGGGTTGTAAGGATTTAACCCATCAGACCATGGCGTTGTCTCCTCTCCACTTTGTGACATCTCTGCAGTAAAGCTGCAATACAAGAGCAATTACAGCAGTTTCGAGATGCGCAGAGGAAGGCGAAGGCGTGACTGATTCAATTAGCGACGATGTAATGCAAGACCCATCAAGGTGGAGAAATATTTGAATAGCTTAATGGTCCGGCCCGGATTTATCGGCAGTCATTTTTTGGTGTCAGCTGTCTCTGATTGGCTAGTTTGCGCAAATGCCTAAGAAAAAAAGCCCATTAAAGTCAGACTGTCTGTCCACAGCATTATTGTCTTGACTCAGTTTTACGGGATTGCCAGAAGTGGATACATTGCCAACGGCCCCTCTGATGTGAGTCCATGTGGTATCAGCCGCATACAGAGGTCATTTGGTTGCAACAGCCAGACCATGGGATCTGGGTGCTCTCACAGCTAGCACCAACACGACAACTAGTAGGCAATGTGGTGAGTCGTACCAGCATAAATGTTTGCCACTGCTGTTTGGAAGACTTTGAAGTTAAGGATTCAAGCAATGACTCTGTGGTGTCTAAGTTCTGACCATCTGCAAGGGCTTGATTAGCCTATGCGAGGCAGCACAGGTGGCAGGACAAAGGTAAATCAAATTTAGGTAGCCTCCGATGCGGAGGCATCATAAAGGAGTTAATGAAGGGGGATGGGACAATAAGCTCCCATCACATTCCTTTCAATTCCGCTCTTCTCCTATTCACTGTAAGGTCCCCTTGGGGATGTTTGGTAGTAATGTTGAAAGGTGGCTTACGAAGCCAAAGAATGATCTGTGGAGAGAGAACTTTATTTGAGCCCTTGTTTCTGGCCTGACTTGATTGAAAAGAAAGGATGTGGAGGATCCTGCTTTGCGGATAAAGGTTTTAAGGTAAGGTGAGATAGAACAATCCTTGTTGACGTTTTGTAAGGAACTTCACCGTCAAGACCATCAAATCACAATTTGCCATTGCTTCTGCTCCATGAAACAGTAACCCACCATGCCACTCATGTGAGACAATTTTTGATTAATGAGGTTCCTCATAAGGCGACTGAGTGAAATGAAGCAAGCGATGCCGTCCAGTCTCCTGCTCGATTGAGGGGAAGTATAAGACGAAAGGTATTTGACGAGGATACTTAACATCTACCCTTAAATCTTTCTTTGACTATCTGCAGAGGCTTGAGTGTAATTCGAGAGTTGATCGTTACCCTCGACAAGTTTCGCACACTAAAAACACCGAGTCCAGGCTCTTTACTTGACATGCAACAAATTTCAGCCACAAGAGATATTTTTGAAGGTCCCCGTAATCCTCTTAAATTCGCATACCCAATCAACATAAAAACGGTACACCTGGAGGACCAGTCCCTCTACTTGAACTACTTTGTGATCGCTGGTGAGGGCGATGCATTTGTGAGCTTTCTGGCATAGTTACTTTAAGAAAAAGAGTATCCTTTTTTGAAAAAATGTGGAATGTACTTCGCAAAGTCTTTTAATTTACCAGAGAAGCTCCTCAAAGATTTGCTATAGAAGTCCTCAGAGTTTTATTGATGCGAAAGAAAAGCACTTTGTGGAGAAAATGGCTTTGGAGTCGCCAATTTTTAATGGAATGCTTTGGAAAGATGTCTATTGCAGGGGAGAACAGCAGTAAAATTACCTCTGCACCGTGTACTATGGGCATAAAGCCTATTTGAAGGGATCTCCTTGGCATTTTTCAAAGTCACTGTTACCACCTTTTAGCTGGGCAATCACATTAAAGTCTCGAATAAGAGGAATACGGAAACGAAGGGATAAAGTGATAAAGAACCAGCCATCATAGTCTTGAAAATCTTACTAGTAAAATGTTTCAAGAAGTTGTTCGCACTCAATTAGTTAAAACAGAAAGCATTTTGACATAATTTGTTTGTTTTGGTATGCATCACATGTGACGTACTGACGGTCATGGGAATAACTGTAGCATAACGAAGACGAACCCGTAACCACTGTTCTCGATGCAAAATTAAACCCATCATTCATTCGAATAAGGCATAATGCATCCAAGTGAGTGGACAGATTGGAGCTGCAAACGAAAAGGACCTTGAAGATCATTTCAAACAATAATGGATCTGAAGTTTTAGATGACGCACTTATTTTGCGTTAATTTATTGCTTTTACCATGCAAATTATATTTATTTGCCAACGCTCTGCCTGCTCATTACGGTATTTGCCCATTGTTTTCATTTAACTTTAATAATTTATGCTAGAACATAAGGAAAAGTTGAAATAATCGCGACAACTGAAAAAACGCCCAACGGCAGATTTTGCTTAAGCGTGTTAAACAGGCTTCGTTGGAATTACACTTAAAGTATCCGATTATTCAAGATTAGGTAATAACACACGATTTATGCCTTTTGGTTTTGACTGCTGGGTGGTGTGCAGTCACTTAGGTGGCCTTCTTGATCTAGCCGCTCGGACTGGCCTCCGTGCCATGCCTGCGGATCCATTTCCCCCTTTAATAAAACATTTATGCACACGCATATTCTGCTTCATTTTTTCGCAGCCTTTTGTCTTCGAAGAAGGCTTCAGATGCCGCTTCACTTTCTTGCAGAGTACAAGGTTTGGATAATTGCCAAACAGGTATCATTTAAAGATTTTCCGCTTGCGAATCATCATCGAATCCCCATTCCCAGCATGTAAGCAGCCAAGATTCCTCCTGATAAAGAGGTTCTCCCGGCCTTCCCTGAATTGAGTAAATGCGAGTTGCTTTAGCGGATATACATGTTGTGTACATTGAGGCATAAGGCTGGTAATCATGGCAAGTTTCACAGCTGGAGACATAATCAGGTAGATTATGTAACATAATTAAGCTTCCCTTAGAGGTTAATGTGGCGTCTGGCGACCCACTTGGAGGCAAAGGAAGGCATAATACTATGCGAAATGCATATCGGCAAACGGAGGGCTCACAGCTGCTAGTATGTCCCAGAGGCTAGCCGACGTGGCTGAGGTGCAAATTCACCAAAGTTGCCGAAAGTGGCAGTCGAAGCAAAGGAAACACCTTTGTAGTGCTTCGTTTGTCTGGACTGCTAAATGACCTTTTGGGAGGACATGGGCAGCCGTTCGGGACCATGCTGCTTATGATGATCTCCTAACCATGCTAGCGGACCCATCCCTTTATTTCTTACATATAGGTGTAGCGCCCCGAGCATCTCTAAAAGACGGAGAGAAGGCTAGGTGCAGGTCAGAATACATGAATTCTAGAGGGAAAGGAAGGGGACTGGTGGCATGGCTGACAGGCCAGCCCACGCAGATAGCTTCAAGTTGGCCACCAATATTGTGTCGAACCAACCAACAGACCAAACAATACGCTACAATAGGTTCTACCCTAGGCCTAGCCTTATCCAGTCTTCTGAGGGATGCTCGGAACGCTACAAGTACATTTAAGGACTCAGTCAATTCCAGCGGTCCTTACCCTCTGCATGTTGCGGATACATGTTCGACCCACCATCCCGACCTTATTCTGTATAAAGCTACTAAAATACCAACTGGCGGAAGAAAAATTTCCAAGAATTGGGTACCTAAGAAGCCAAAAGAAGAATAGTTAAACACAAGGACAAGAAAGTGCAGACGTTATATAAATTTTGCCTGATTTCTTCCGTTAGCTTCAAACTAAAATGACTGTGAGTAAAATTGCTTAAAAAAATCACCACTTTTTTGTATCATGCATAGCATTTAAATGTTCTTCTTCAGTTCACTCTAACGTAATTTGCGGTGATGGTCTGCATGTGGCGAATAAAAAGCGCTTTTGCAGCCAAAAAACCACTGCTTAATGAGCCGCTTTTTTGAAAATTTAGCATTATTTTTCGAAGTAATTGCTGAAGCAGTGTTAATATCTGGACTGATCTATGATTGGTTAGGGTGTTCTGGTTTTGGTTTGCGTAGCTTACTTTCTCGCGGGATGCCCAAAGGGTTTGTGCAATACTTCATTTTGTTGAATTTTTTGGATTATTGATGCTTCAAAATTAGCATCTTCATGCAATCACACTCTTTGTCACTACACCATTGTTTTATTGAATGTACGTACTTTTCCCTGCATCGACTCTTAGGCCTTTTTGTTGGCCCCGTTCACCATCGAGAGTGCTGCTCATGCTTGAATTCTTTACATTTTCCTTCTGTTAAGACTTATTCTTCCGAAAAACGCGTCACTTCCAGATGAGCAGGTCATCTACGACCGCGAGAACAACACCAAAAAAGTGATTTCTTACGAATCAGACGATGATGGTGAAACCTACAAGGAAACGCGAGAGTACACCATTCAGAAAATTCGGGTTTCCTCAGCTGTTGCTAAACGCAAGGCTTGGAAGAAGTTTGGTGACGCTGCTAACGATCCACCCGGACCTAATCCTACCTACACCCACCCAGGTGAAGTCGTTAATATTCAGTACCTGGGCAATAAGCTCGTGAGTTTAGACTCCCAGATCTTGTCATTTTAATTCATTTGAACCCTCAACCTGTTAATTTTTACGGGAAGCTGTTTTCTCAATAGGATTCTAGCTTTTGTCTTAATAATTTCTCTGCTTCTGCATGTGTTAAATTGTTTATCAAGTCAACAGGTTACCTATGTCAATTGTCAGATTTAAAGACTCACGGTAAAGCAGGACGTCCAATTTGTCCACCATGACTCAAGGATGTTAATTAAGGGCTTAGCAGCCTACCTATCCGTGTAATAAGCTTAGTGAATATCATTCGCTCAATCGTTACTGAACGCACTTGTGATGATCAAATAATTTGCTGTGTCCATCTGAATAACAAGCGGCTGCTGTAGCTTGTCTTTTTGTCGCTTTCACTCCAACGTTATTTCATTTCAACATTATTCCCTTCCTACCACCAACCTATTTATCTGATTTCATCAACTTTAAGGGGCATCGTCTTGATGTTTTGGTACCTTATTTAATTTTCTCACTCTAATTTGGTTCCAGTGCTATGCGCGGTCCAGCGATGCTAAGCTCAATGGGTGTCGATGTAGACCCCTTCTTGTGGCCTTCGTGGGATCTCTCCGCTGTTGTGCCTAGAGTTTCAGGATGTCTTTATGCTAAGGCACACTTTATCGAACATTGGTTGCACTTCTCCCACCCCATTCGGTTAAGTGAAGCGAAATCTGACTAAACTTAACACGAGGTTCAGACACGCGTTCCGCCCCAAAATAAAAGCAAGTTTTTTTTACCGCTCCCTTATTTGGTATTGGTAGCATCTATAATCGCTTCAACCAAAAATATAGTCGATTATTGCACTGGGCTTTCGCCCATCTTCTTGATTTTTCGGCACTGACCAGGCGAATTACTACTGTCAAATGATAGCTTTCTTGTAGTGACCAAAGCTCATTTGTACAGTCATTGTCATCTCTCCTCTCTAACAGATTCCTTTTTTATTGTTAGAATGTGTGCTTGCTCATCATTAAGGCTACATAATTAGCAACATAACAGTCTGATTTGATAGGAACAGCAGGGATACTGTCGATAAATGTCATTGAATGATCTCTTTTTACCTTTCTCTGCGTTGTTGAGTGTTGAATTTGTACGCATTATTTGAAATTTCCAGAGTGAGGTTATTTGTCATTAGTTGCGTGCCTTCCTTCATGATATGCTGTCACAACGTATTACTCTGACAGTTGAAGCTGATTACTTAAGTTACCACTTTTGGACTGCCATCTATTTATCGACCTGGTAAAGAAATCAGTCACGAGTGCCATATTAAGACACGATGCCTCCAGTCCCTCCTCCTCCGTCTGAGTGATTAATTTTCGTGATTGGTAATCGTTTGATAAAACTAATTTATTGCTAAGAAACTTCCTTTTCTATCACGCATGATGGTGGCCCATATTTTTCGTTCGCCTTCCCTTTTGCACTTTTTTCGCGATAGCATGAAGTGACAGTCACTTGAATTCAGCAGGCCCCTTATTACAATGGTCAGACACGAGATGTATTTGAAGTTTGCGCTCTGTTAGTCTCTCCTACCTTTTTTATTTCAAATTACTGAACTTTGACGTTAACCGATTCCGTTCGTCGTCTTTGCACTTTCCTCGTTCCTTGGGTCTTGACCCTTTCATCAAATATATCATTAACAAAATAAAGGTAAATTTTTGAAACCTTGTGTCCCAAGGTTTGCATAATAAGTGATTTCACTGGGAAGCACGTTCTCTAGTTGAAACTTGCGAAATTTTCATTGATTTACAGAGTATACTGAGTAAGGTTGTGTATGAAATAGCATTATGGGTAAATAAACTGGACATACGCGCTCCTTTGTTAAACTTTTCAATGTTCTTTTTGCGCAAATATGGCTAACTTTCGTCTGCACAGCGCCCATTGTCCTTCTACAAGGCGTGAATGGCCATGAGCTTGTTGGAGTAAACTTTAGGATTTAAAAAGTCCGAAAGACAGGAAAGCTAATGGTACTAAGTTGTATGCTCTGGGCGACCAAAGCGGATCATTAAAGCGGAGAGTTACACGACCAGGAAATGACTGTCAGATGTGTGCGATCGTCTTGTTAAAACTGCAACGATCAAAATTCGTTGTTATCCGGCTGTCTAACTGCATATTCGAGGAGGAATGGTTTTGCTGACGCGTTGTGGATGCATTTGTTCCCCAACAATCACTCGTGAATTTTCCGGGCTCCAAATGCAACAATTTGTTTGATGAACCAAGCGGAGTGATCGTCTTCTTGTTGATATTCCATAATCCGTAAAAATGTGGATGCAAATGCTCCGTGAGAATTCGCTGTAGAGAGCTTCTCGAAATGTCTAAGTATCCAATCGGTGCTCCTGAGCTCTCATCACTACGCTCAAACTTTTAAATTTTGTCTTAAGGGAAGGGTCAGAGTGGTGAAGGGCACTAATTGATCTAGTCTTCCCAACTTTTTACTCTCCTCACAGTCAATGAGATTAAATCATTATTCCGACCACACTGTAAGAAAATTGTGAACTGTAGCTATCGAATCTCTAGTATTTTTAAAGTAGCACTAGGCACAAAGCAACGCTCCTAAAATGTCACCTGTCAGGCCGACTTTTCTTTCTTTTTGTTGGACTCTCGTTGCCGCAAAAATAGTGCAAAATTCATGCCTTACGTTAATTTTCAAATCTCCATTATAAGTGCGTGTTTGGATTTCTTACTTTAAGGATGTCAAATGTTCGGTGGAAAATGGCCCATTTCTATTCCAAGTATCCCTATCACTGGTTTGGTACATTGTCTTCCCTCCCTGCGGTACCACTTTCCAGTAGGTAGGGATGCCTTTTTCATCAAGCATTGCTCCAATCGTGTAGAAAACGCTCCTTATAGAAAAACCACACAAGAAAAGCTGGAATGAATGAGAGGGTATTGACATGCGGGAGACTACAGAGATGCTACAGCGGTTGTATTACAATTGGGCAGGACCCTGAATTGGTATTCTTTTGGCGTTTTTAGCATTGGAGTAATCTAAAAATGTCTTTTTTTGTGTTTAAAAATAGGCCGAGGTTGGTGGCAAAGCGGATGATGAGGTGAACTCCAAGTCAAACTCCTCGAAACCCAAACAAGCGGTTACCTGCCGCACCTGTAAGGGTGCCCACTTCTCCCTCCAATGCCCCTTCCGGAGCGAAATGGAGGCCTTGCGCTCCTTCATGGACTCGACGAATGCCGGGGGCATAGATTCGCAGAATGCTGATCCAATGACCAAGGTAAACTGCTCCTTAAAAATCCCCAGCAAGTGCTTTCACGGTTCGAAGGGATTTGTTACGGTCTCAAGGAAGGGTTAACTTCATTACCCATCAATTCACGTTGTCATTACTTCAATTCATTGTTCATTTGTTGCATAGGCAGCTGTACAGGAAATAGCTCCTGAACTCAACACTGGTCGTTACATCCCTCCGACCCTACGAGCGGCTGCCGTAGCAGTAAACGGCGTTCCAGAGCGTCGTCGAACAGAGGGATTCTCTATTCGTGTAACCAACCTACCCGAGAACACCAGTGAATCCGATTTGCGGGAAATTTTCAGCCGTTTTGGTGATGTTATTCGCATCTTCCCTGCAAAGGATAGGCGAACTCAGCTCAATCGGGTATGTACTTAGTATAGGGCTGGCTTTCTTCAAACTCAATAACGTCGTCCGGGTGGAGAGGTCAGTTGTAGTATTAGAGCGAGTCAGCATGACACAGGAGTCGGTGGATGAAATTTCACAATCCTATCTAGCTTGTTTTTACCCTCTTTAACGATTCCTTGGGGAGGGGATGCGTTTTGAGCGCTCGTTGGACGTAGATCGTCGACAGCATTTATGCCTTACTCAGGGTTCTCCTTAACGCTTTCATTATCTTTTACTTTTCATAATTCATTCTCGATTAAATGGGGAGAATGTGGAGTTTTTACCACGGGTTTCTGAAACCATATACTTAACTAATTTGAAGAAATACCCAGCCCACTACGACCTGCCCGGTTGGAGGTCAGCTGTTGCATTGGCAGGAGCGATTTGGGCTGAAATGGAGGTTGATTGGCTGGCGCTCAGAGTCCTCTGAAGTCGAGGTACCCTTCATTGGATGCCGATATCCAGCTATATTCTCCTTTTCTGTATCCATTTTTTAAAATCTTTCTGCTGTTTTCTTCATTTTTAATTGGATGAATGCCTCAAGTTTCACTTGGATATCAATAGCAGAAAAGATAGGGCTATTTCTCCTTTCATGAATGAACTTCCTAGGGCTTGAGGCATATTCAGAGTCCTTAGTGGAGGTCGCTTGATCGGTAGGTCCACTCCACACCTGTCACGGATTGATCCTTCGATAATCTGTACAATTCTTGGTTCAACATCTACTATTTCTCATGTGAATTTGGCTCTTGTACTATCCTAGGGTTTTGCGTTCATTTCCTACGCCACTCAAGAGGAGGCTGCCTCTGCCATTTACTCCGCCGACGGTATGCACTACTCTCACCTCATCCTGAAGGTGGACTGGGCCCAGTAAGTTCTACTTCCTTCACCAAATTAAAGCACAGATTTGTCACATTTACCAGCAAGTGGCCGGATGATCTTTCAATGTCTTTCATTTTGGCCTAGAGCTTATTTTGACTTGGTTTTCGTACCTGTTTGAGGCCCCCTAGGTGGTCCTGTCACTTAAACTGGTTCATGCTACTTCTTGTGCCTTCAGTAGCGTCTTAAGTTGTTGGTGCGATGAGTAGGAAGAGGCGTCTTTTACTAATAGACCCACTTTTTTTCATTTTTAGACCGTCAAATAACTGAGATAAAGTGACAAGATCGGATTGTTGTCGAATAAATACTGCTTTTCAGCCTTGGTCGATTTGGCTCTTGATGTCTGAATCGTGAGGGGTGTAGCACGAATTGTTCCGTAGCTCTGGCACTCCAGCCAACCCATAAGAAGGCGGATGGATAGAGGGATTCACAGACTGTTATTGTCTTAATATCTTTTGAGGTTTATAAAACGCTTTTTGTGGACTTTTAAACCGGCGCCTTCGTTACCGAATTGTCCCGTGAGCCTAGCAAATACGGATTATGTACCCAAGAGCCATTTGCCATACCAGCGTCAAAGAAGACATTAAAGACAACGTCAGAGGTCGCTTGAAGGGTCGGTGGTGCTACGCAAATGCCAAAAAGTCGTCAAATATCTAGCCTTTTAGCCCAGCTTCTTTGGGATAGTTCAATTAATGCTTTTGAGGGTTAAAATGTCCTCCAAGCTTCTGTGAGGTCTGCGCGTCTGTAGGCTTGCAGCAAAGATATGGAGAAATCAATTTGGTGCAGGAAAAAGGTGAAGTTTGGCCAGTAATTTGTTCTGTAATCGGCGTGACCTACGGTGGAACCTTCAACTCGCCCCAGGGTGCCCGTCTTGCAACTGGATATGGCGGTGAAATGGGGGTGAGTTTCTGGCCATCCCTCAGGCATAAATGGTTCTTAAAGGTTCCTCGCTGACCCTCTACATAGACTTTTGTAGATGACATGGTCTCTGTTTTGGAAGGGAGGCAGTGACAAGCCTTGTCAGGACTCAGAAGTTCAAGCTTTTGGACGGCAAAGGAAGGACCCTGTATACAGTAGTTGGTGCTTCGCGAACTGTTTCGAAAGAGGGGTTGGATGGACGTCCATTCTGCAGTAGCCCCGTGGCTTGTGGGAAGGGAACCTCATGGGCTACCAAGGTGTCTATTGTGGTTTGATTTTTTGTAGAAAGCGTCCAAAGTTGGTGAAGGGCAGATAACAACGGAATGATGACCTTCACATCAACCAATCAGGTGGCGAAGATGATGGAATTGTTATCACAGTTGAAGGGGGAGTATTTGTGTTCGCCCCCGAATCCTGCTCCCGCGTTTCATTTTTTTTCACTCATCTAACATTGAGCTTTAAGCCCTCGAATTCATCATCATTAGACTCTAGCGGAGCCGGCGCATTAGCGATGTCTAGAGAAAAAAGCCCCTTTGGGGATCTTGTGTGCATGAATTATTTATAATTCAAAGGGTGATCAACTGAAAGGAATCTGGAAGGAGAGGCAAGGCAAGAGCATATAATTCGAGCAAGGCTTATCAACTTCATACACAAAAACGCGCACACACACAAGGGAGGGGGGGGGGCTGAAATTCACATAATGCGCCTACCAATTGAGGGTGTTTGGGAGTAGAGAGGAGGTGGTGGTGGGGAGAGGGGAGGTAAATAATTTGGATTAAAGTCAAGGAAGTCATTTGTACATAAAATGATGGTGGCATAGTGACAGTTCACTACATCGATTCCAACGCAATGAAGGCGAATCTACAGTCTTTTGAAGTAAGGCACTTTTGGGTGAGAGGCTGATGGTGGTGGTAGATTGTTCTGAGGATTGAGTTTGTGCCCTCATCATGCAAGCTGATTGAACATGTGAGTGGAAGAAAGTTACGCGTATGTAGTATCCTGTGGAAGCAAATAACAACAACAAACTTTATTCAATCACTACCACCTTGATCTCCACTCTCTTATCGCTACAACTGAAAGGAAATCTCAGCGGTGACAGCTCAATGTGATATTCCCAACGCCTCTTTTATCTCTAAGCGAGTCGACTGTTTGATATTCTAAGAAAAGTAGAGAAGAAAAGTGTGTGATTAGGGTATTCTCAGGACCTTAATCGGGCAAGTAAAATGTCTTAGAAATTCGACGAGAGCCGTTCAGCTAAGGATAGGGTGCTTGAAGTCCTTCCATCAAGCGCTCATTTTGCTATAAAAACGACTCATTTCTGCATTAATTAAAAGGTAAAGGAAAGCTTAATTTATTTCTCCGACTCATTGACTTGATTTGTTGGTAATTTTCAGAAAGACGGTCACCTACATTTCTCACACCACAGTCGGGTCCCACGTAGGGGTTCGGGCATGTGCAAGAACCAGTGCGAGGAGAACATTGGCCATTGTTGAAGCATTGGCAATGATACCTACAATCCTCCCCGAAGTATTCACCGGCCCGGCAACCTGTCAATGAGTAAAGATTGTTAATATTTTATCCATTCTTTGTTGTTATAGCTTTGCGATAAGTACGATTTAGCTTAGATGCGGATATGAGGAACCGTGGCAGACGTCGTGTTTCTCCGTTGGTAAGTAACCACTTTATATTTTAGACCTATTATCTGTTCCCGCTTTCGAAAAGGCCTCCATTTGACAACATTTCGCATCAACGACAGCAAGAATGACAACACTGATTTTGGACTACACTCAGTAAGGTTTACTGCAAGTGTTCTTATTCGAGGCGCATGACGAATTTGCTTGTAGCTAGAGGGTGAGGAAGTGATGGTGGAAGACGAAAAGAAATCGCGCGAATAAGGGAAATCACGCCGCCGAGGCATCTTCTTACTCCGTTTACAGTTCATTCCACGCTGGCCCAGATCACAGAGGCAACGGCCTGTCTCGAAGTGACACTCGTCGCAGTATTTACATCGCTGTGCGCACTTCTCACCATGATAGCCTCGTGGACACACTATAAAAGAAAGCAAGAGTATTTTCCGATGTTGGGAATCGCATGGTCATAAAGCTGTTTAATTCAACTCCTCGTTTGGACGTTGAATTGACCAATCACATTATGGCATTACGTTCCACAAGCCAATTGACTCGCAGTACTGGTTGGTTAACCTTAACTGTCTGCGAATTGGGACGTGGCACTGCCTTAGCCATTGATAATGGCCACATCGAATGCTCTTTTGACCGAAATAGAGGTGAGAATTAAAGTAGCCTTTAGTCTATCATATTCACTGGCACATCGGTTACAAGGTCTTCTACCTTGATCACATCGATCGCCAGTGTAGCCGGCCTTGCAGATACACCGCCCAGTAAGAGGATCGCAATCTGTCTCTCCATCGCGTGGATTGAAACAAGTGCATCTGAAACGACATCCCGGACCCCACCAACCTCTGGGACACTTGTGCTGGCACAGAGGTCCGAAAAAACCAGCTGGACACTCGCAAGCCCCATTCACGGGATTACAGCGTCCACCATTATGGCAGACACAAACCTGCAGAAATGGAAAGAGAAGGAAGTGCGAAGCATCGATGAGATAGAATGGTAAAAGAATCTTCGTCTTGGTCAGCAGGATCAAATTAGGGGGATAACCGGCTGTAAGCTTTATTTGACGCCCCTCTGGCCGGGCGCAGTCTCCCGGAGCCTATTGCGCTACGCTTTGCCACAGAGAAGAAGAGAGAAGGGGTCGAAAGTCATTTGACCATTGGGTATGCTTAATGATCGTGGTCTTGCCGACGGAAGCAGTGTTTATTACTTTGAAATGCAGGATTGTAAACGAACAAGAAATTGATGGGATTGCGTTGAGCTAAGGTTGCATAAAATGACTTAGTTCTTGATTGATGGACCTTGCTTGTATCCACCATATGCCAGACGGTGAAAACATCCATCCATCTTTACCTGAGAACAGCCAGGTCCAAACCGACCTTCTGGACAGGTGGAACTGCAGTCATCCCCCTCGGTTCCGGGTGGACAAGGACAGCGACCTGTCTGGGGGTGGCATATGAGTAATTCAGTGGCACGTGGACGCCGCCGTCCCATGGAAACGATGAGGTGCTGCCCAGCGGAGGAACCATCGACGTAGTTGTAGTCAGAGCCAAAAGGCGCGAAATTTGACTCCGTTTGTTCAGCAACACAAATGGGACATTTGGATTCACATTTTCTGCCCCATTTTCCGGGAGGACAGGCTTAAAAAGGTTAGAGAGGATACTGTGCTCGAGTGGCATCCAAAGATCTAACACTGTCATGTTGGAAAAGTGGAAACATGGTAGTCCAACACTTTAATGTGAGTGACTAGAAAAGGCGAAAAGTATGCTGAAACACCCTATTTTATTGTACTTTCGATAGATAGGCTCCACATCTGGGTAGAAAAGTAACCGACGTAGGAACTGTTTTCCAAACGGAGCACCTCCTGTCAAAAGCAATGTTGAAGGGTAACAAAAAGGAGTGTCGAGGGGTTGAGTGCAAAATTCTAGACTCTAATTATGCCTCTCGTGCCATTAGTCTTCCAAATCCAACCATTGGTTGTTGATGCAAGGTTATGCAAGGGTCTCAACGCGCTAAACAACACTTACTTAGCTCGCAATTTTCTCCATAGTACCCAGGGTCGCAGTCACATGCTCCACTAATAGGGTCACAGGCTTCACCATGGATACAGTGACAGCGCAGTCGACAGCCGTCTCCGTAAAATCCGTCGGGACATGAAATGGCACAGCGTTCACCGTAGAAGCCTATGCAGCAGATAAATGAAAGTCATGATTAACAGTTGTTGGAAATATTCCTTAGATTGGAGGTTCAAGGTCATGGTAATGAGTTGAATCAGGTGGGTTGAAATCACATGGAGACTTAAATTCCAAGCTTCCAAGGCGCAGCAGTGCTGCACCCAACTTTGGGCGCCGCGAGAAGTCAAAGCACATACCATGCACCAGTTTGGATGCCAGTAATCAAGAATGCGACATAAAGTGGTAGAGAGCAATGCTCTGCCATTGGCGAACAGTTACTCCTATAAAAGTCTTCAGGGACCATACAGGATGGTGATAGGCCAATAGATTGGCATACATGGCCCATTAGTGGTGTTTGTTTGTTATTAAAGATATCATTTGAGATTATTCGCATCGCCTGTCAGTTATTCCAGTCTGTCTGATCCTTGAAATCTTGCCAATGAACTATACATAATGTAAATGCCGGAGCGCATGCAACCCTAGACAGTACTCCTGGTTTCAGTTCTCTGGAATTGCTACTACCCATTCCATCCTGGCTGACGCATTTGAAGTGACCTCGAATTAACCTCAAGGTCAAGGCCAATCAGGTACCACTCATCTGCTGGCTATCCAGACATCGCGTAACCACCGCATGAGTGTTGGCAACTAAGGATGTCCGTACAGAAGCCTTTGCTAATTACTCACACCCAAAAACACCAAATCGCAGCTGATCGTGCCCGCATTTCAGTTTTTTTCGCAGAGGATGTGCATGTTTGTATCGGTGAGAAGGTGGTTTTAATGCGGCGAGATCACCATTCTTTATTCTATTTCCCATCAGATTCGGATGTTGAGCGCAAGACTTTTTAGTGCTATGTGCTCCTCGCCAGCTGGAAAATGCTACTTTTTCCCACATGAATTGGTTGGCAGGGTAAAGATCACGTTCATCAGCATGCAGCTCCATGGGTAGGATGGTGCACATCTACTACTTAAGTGCGGCATTAGTAGACATCCCCCCTACACATGAGTTTCGGTTTAAAAAGTCTTTATAGTCATTTTCAAAACGCTTGTTGACTGAGCACTATGACTGGAGGCTCCACAGGGCCTAATTTTGCATACATTAGTATCAGTTCATAACAGAAGTCCACCTAAGAGTTGAATCTCACTGTTGAAACAACGGAAAGGAAAAGGAAGATGGAGATCAAAACCATTTCAGCAGTAATGCGTTGTGAGGCCTGGATGCAAGTTTTCCTTACGGGTTGAAAGGAACATTAGCACCAAAAACCGCATATCAGTGAAACCTGAATAGGTTGCATGAATTTACTTGCGGGTGGGTATGACCTCGACTAACCTGGTTTGCAGATGCAGGCGCCCGTATCGGGATGACAAACTCCACCATTATCACAGTGACATTCATATTCACATCTTGGGCCGTACACGCCTTCAGGGCATCCTACGAATGGTGCAAGTAAAATTTTTGATAAGCAACTCATTAAATGAGCAAGTCAGATTGGTGGCATTGACATTAACAGTAGAAAGAGTGCTGTGCAAAATCAACAACTCACGTCCAGCACATCGGCCATCCACCGCCATCCATCCGTCACGGCATTGACACTGTCCATTTTCAGGATCACAAATTGCTCCAGGTCCAAGTTGCTCACTGCAACGACAGACACGCTGACAATCGATACCCCATCGTCCAGTGGGACAGAGCTCTTCACACCGCTTGCCTGTTCGGCCGGGCGGACAGGCACATTCCCCTGTCTCGTGGTTGCAAGGTCGGTGGTCTGGACAGTTGCATCTGGTGACGGGACGCAAAAAATGGATAAATAGTCCACTGGGTTACTTTGGGATCACCCGCAATTAAGCCACACTTTGTATTTTGCCTACATGTGAAATTTTGGGTGTGGAAGCCTTGGGAGAGACTTAAAGTAATCTATTTTACAGGAATCAAATATTTGAAGGTAGAAAAGTTTAACTTTCATCTACAGCGCTATACCCAGAGGGCCTTTCCCACACTGCATCCACCATCTTTGGCATTTACTCATCGGGAGACAAACCCATTGCAAATTCCAGGAAGTAAAAGGCGGACGCGGTTACCTTTCACGGCAGTCCTTGCCATAGGTGCCCTGTGGACAGAGTTTTTCGCATTCTTTGCCCGTCCATCCTGACGGGCACGAGCATTGGCCAGTGACAAAATCACAAGTAGCAGCTGGGTGCCGACATTCACAGACTTGTGTGCAATTTTTCCCATAGTAACCCTCCTCGCATTCTGTCAACACAAAAGATGATGGATTATTAGAGGGGTAGCAACGTGGTTTGTTGCATTCCTCCGCAGATTAAATGAACGATCATTTAAGAACGGCTGGTTAAAAAGGAAAAGGAGTTGGATAACAGCTAGTTGAAAGCCAGCCAGCTGACCTATCCAGAACTCACGTTTGTGGCAGTCCGTTCCTGTGAATCCCGGTGGACACTCGCATTGGCCGGTGAACCGATTACAGTCAACGTCGTCTCGGCAACGACAGACACTGACACAACCTTCACCCCACCGTCCTTGTGGGCAGGGCTGTTCGCACATCTCTCCAAACCACCCGGCCGGACAATTGCAAGTGCCATCGATAGGAGAACAGGTGGCACCTCGCAGACAGACGCATGTCTGCCTACATCCCTCGCCCCACCGACCGCGGGGGCAGGGGTCTTCGCACCGACTTCCACTGCGACCTGGAGGACAGCGACACTCACCGGTCACCTTGTCACACTCTATTCCAGCCACATCGGAGGCGCAGTCACAACTATTTTCGCAATTCTGACCGTAGGTACCATCCGGACAGGGAAGGCGACAGTCGGAGCCAGTCCAACCTTTAAAAAATGGGGCGAAGAATCCTTGTAAAAGGTTTATTGATGTCGCCTTTTTGCGTGATAAATAAGGAGGCATTTCCTGCCACTCACCAGCTGCACAAATGCATTGTCCGGTCACATGATTGCACTCGGCCCCATTATAGCAGCTGCAAATGTGCTGACAATCCTCTCCATAATATCCCGCTGGACAGGGCAGATCACAGTGCATATTATGCCACCCCGGCTCACATTCACATGCCCCCGATCTGTGATCGCATTTACCATGAACGCAAACGCACGTGGATTCACAGTTTTGTCCAAATTTTCCTTTCGGACAGGCTATAATAGACGCGGAGAAGTGCTGATGAACGTCCTGTCAAGTTGGCACACACTCTCTTGTGAAAAGGGGAGACCTTACGTTGGTCACAGTTGTGTCCAATGTAGCCAGGTGAGCAAATGCAAGTGCCAGTATCTTTATCACACTCAAGGCCATTTTTGCATTCGCAAGTCTTCTCACAGTTCGGACCCCATCGACCTGGGGGGCAAACTAAAAAGAGCCTCACATTTATAACCCAGAAGGGCTGACAAACGGGTCATAGCGGGCGGGTCATATTAGCGGCGCTTCAAAAGCACTGAGTAAACCAAAAGCATTGAAGTCCAGAGACCTTACCGTAATTCCATTTCCTGACTAATAAAATGGAAGATCATTACATTAATCTGGTAGGGTAAACTCGGAAAAATAAATAAGCTGGGACCTTAGCAGTTGAATAGTTATGAAGCACAAATGGTCGCGGCTCACCAGGTTGAATTTGAATGTCCGGTACAGGATCGTTCTCTGCAAAGGAAAAAGGAAATGATTAAAAAATTTGTAAAGCTATTAAGACAGAAAGCCAAAAAGACTATCATAGCGCAATGGAGAATAAGAGTTGACCGTCCCCAAAGACCCTTTTCCGGTGGATTCAAAGTTTCATTTGAGATATGAATGTCGACGACTCCCAAAATGCTCACGTTCTGACCTTTTTCACGTTCTAGAACGCTGCCTCCTCCGCACTCCCCCCAGGTGACCAATGTGAGGTTGCACGCAGATCCACTTGAAGTGAGCCAATGACCATCATAAGACCATGGCAAATGGAACGTCAGTATACACGAAAGGAAAGAACATTCAGCGCCTCCGTCACTCTCCACCAGCCGGTTGGCCACCACCTACGCTCCTGTCGGTCCTCTCCGCTTACTCATACCCGTTGGCAGATTAGTGCCTGCTCAGTGGTCTCGTAACCATAGCCATTAGCACTTTGATTTGTATCGCAGAGGCCTTAATGCTAGTGCGTTTATTGTTATCGTCATGAAGGAGTCACCATCATTCGCTCCATTCCCTACCGTACCCGAGTGATAAATACAAACCTTTTGGGCAACAAATAACCCTATTGGAAAATGGTATTACTCCTACTAGATGGAATTGAAGGAGGGAACAGCGTTTATCAGCATATACCTCCAATATTCAAAGTAGTGTGCATCTACTGCTAGAGCATGACTTCAGTGGCCATTTCCGCCAGACGCAAGCTTTGGTGCGAAGGCATGGCGGTGAAGAAAAACCTCTAATATGGATACTTACGAATGTTGCAAGTTACTCCTCTGCTGCCATCCATGCAAAAACAGATTCCATCGACAGGGTCGCAGTTAAGTCCCAGTGGACCACAGGCGCAGGACTCGGCACAGTCCTTGCCAAATTTTCCCAAGGGACAAGCTAAGAAATTTAAAGTTTAATCTTGTTAATGGTGAACACATGCCAGTAGACTTGGAATATTTACTGAATTTATTTAAGCGACCGCCAACGAAATTCTCAAAGGTAACAAGTTAAGATCTGAACACGTTTTCAGCAAGGCAATGCTGGAGATGCAGCAAGGTTAGTGAGCTGACACCGATTCGTCGGGCAAACTTAAGATGAGGGCCAACGGTAGGTAAATACATCGGTTGCTATTACGGTTCTCAATAAGGCTTGCCGATCCAATATGACTGTAAAATGCACCCCCAGGTCCCAGCAACTTAAAACGGTCTTGTAGTTAGCTAGTAGATGGGTTTATTGTGGCATTATAGTTATCCATTATTTCATTTTTTACGAGTAATGCTAAGTGCACTTTCGGACAAAAGTAATACCGTGGAGAAAAAAGGAATGAAGCTTTCATACTCGGTTATATGACAGTATGCATAACTAGAATACGTACTATCCCCAGCCTCCTTTCTAAGAGTTAACTTCCTGCCATTTGCAGGCTGCTACCGGTGTCACATATATGTGACCCAAGAACCGGCTTATTATGATAATCCGGCGGGGTGAAGAATGCTTTTGATCTGAGGGGAATGAATGTCTTAACTTGGTGAAGTTAGTCAAACTTGATGAAATTTGGTGCCATGAAGCCAATCGTTTGTGTGACATCTGAAGCAGCATAAAGTTGATCACATCTTGTGGTCCTCTACTTGAAGAGCCACCATCCCATTCCTCATCCTTTTTTCATTACAGTTGTGAGACTCACGCTGATCACAATTGCGACCCCACCGGCCAGCAGGGCAGGAACCGACGCACTTCCCCGTCTCAGGATCACAACCACGTGGACAATCTTCGCATTTCTCCAAACAATCCTGACCGTAGAATCCAAAACCACAAGGCTTGGAACATCCCACTGAATGGTACCCCGGCTTGCAAAGACATTCACCAGTCTAAGATTGTAAAAAAAATTAAGAAAATTGTGCTATTGATAGGCGATTGGGGTGTGAAAGCGTTACACAATTGGTTAATGAATGAAGGCGGAAAGCGATGATGTCCAGTACCTCTTGCCCCTTGGTAAAGAGCATAATCGACAATTTTAATTTTTCAAAGCAAGCCCATGCCCCCCATAAATCGTCGTCTACTGCAACTGTCAACCAAAGTATCGCAGATGCGCCAGTAAATTTGGGATGATTAAGGGGTTCGCCTACCTCCAAGCTCAATTCTGGACTCCTCTCAATCATATTAGAGGCTATTTTAGCAAATCTGCTCAGGACAGGTTTTTCGGAAGCATCGAGGTGCAACAAGAGGGTAATGGGCTCCACATACATGTGGTGTCTTTTTCTAGGAAGCTAAACTCTATCCCAAGTCTTGTCACCTCCAACTCAAATTCCCATTACTAGCAAGACAAGCTGGCGGCCATTGGTTGGGAGAATGAAAAATGCGTTGAGATAGAATCTCTTCCTCTCTCAAAGCGCCTTGAAGTAATAGCACACTTTCCTGAGCTGTACGGACTGGATAGACCACAGTTGCATCCGTGAAATAGTCTTAAGCTTTTGAACAATCGTGCTTGCAGTCTAAACATGCGCACTTGGGAAGTATGGAACGAGTTAACCACTTTTCTGTTTATTCGCCCTTCAAAACAAGTGGACATCATCGCAAGCCATTAAAAGTCGGATATCAGGCGTTCGCACGTCCTTTAAGACTCAGCTAGGCCCGACCCATGTAGCAAAAAGCTCAGATGGGACTCTAGGTCCGATTATTTATGCTGTTTGAAGTGGAAGGAGACGGAACTCTGCCGACAAACTGACATACCTTACAAGATTGCTTCTGCAAACAATCAAACGTTCACCATAGCAGCCTGTCATACTTACTTCTGGGTCGCATCCTTTGTAATTGCTGTTCTGATCGGAGCACATGGCAGGACACGCCTCCGCGCACATCTCGCCAAATGTGCCCTCTGGACAGGTGATATGACAGGAGGCACCGTACTTCCCCGGAGCGCAAGTACAGGCACCGGTCTTAGAGTGACAATACCCAGTAGAACATTGTTTGGGGCATCTTTTATCGCAATCGGCTCCCCAATATCCTGGTGGGCAGCCGATTTTTTCACATTTTTTGCCATAACGACCTGGTGGGCACTGACAAGTACCTGTGACAGCGTTACACTTGCCAGTTGGACACTCACATTTTTGTGTGCATCCCACTCCCCAGGTACCCTAAAAAGCAATACGATGGGGCTCACTTATTGTCGGCTGTCGACCCTACAAAAAGGATTCAAGGAATAAATGAGATCGAGAGAGGGGCCAATTTGATACTCGTCGATACGTCAATCGTAAACTTAAGATTTCTGATTGGTGGATATTGCGAAATGCGGGTCCCATCTACAGGGACTTGTCGCAATACCGCCTGGCAGGCATGCCTTTAGCATAGAAGTATCTTTTACTGTAGACGGCCCTTTTTTGACCTTTGTTGTCTTGTGTACACATGCTCCACCCCTGTTAGCCAAACACTGACAGGGGATGGGGAATTGGCCAGCCTACAAAATGCCCACCTGGGGATCGGGACTACCGCACCACTCCTTACACTGAAAAGAATTCAAAAGTCCCAACTCAACCTACACAACATCTAAATTGACTTAATACCGAAAAATGTCATCTATCACTCCTCAACTTATTAATAAGGACCTCGATTTTTGACTATTTGTCACACAACTTCCAAAATCTAGGTAAACTTTTGTCGAGACAGACAGTTCACAGAATTAGATGAGTGTACGACAAATTTCTCAAGAATCACAAAATCTAATTAATCTTTTTTTTCATTTGCAGTAATCACCCTTAATGAAAGCTCTTTATGCCAGCCGTGAGTGGCACTGTAGGTCTGTTGTTTGTAATTTGCAAGACTGTTAATTCCGAAGTTGAGTGCATGGCCGAGAAAATCACTCTATTTTATTGTGATTTGGCCTTTCACACTGATGGTCACGTCATTCACGCCAATGAGCGGCCAAATTCTGCGCAAGTCGAACTTTTGATCACAACCTTCTTTATCTCCCATGACACCATTTTTCTCTTACCTTCCTGTTAATTTCTCAAAGTGACTTAGCAATGAAGAGCTAGTAAACGTACCGCGGGACATGGCTCTTCACAAATCACACCCTGAAATCCGGATGGACACTTGCATCCACGGCTATCACTTTTACAGTAGGCGCCGTTTTGACAATCTGCGCAGACGTATTCACACCGTGGTCCGAAAGATCCCTTGGGACAAATTTCTGAGGCAAAAACGGAGCACAAAATCAAATAAGCAAGATAATAACCAAAATGCCTGTATAGACAAATAAATTTTAAAGAGGTACATATTTACAACAAATAACAAGTTCGCAAGTACTACTAATATCGTTATTCAGTAGAACTGTGAGACCCTTTAATGATTGCATACTTAAGGATGGTAAATAAATTCCTTTTTATTAATTAATTGTGTCTCTGTCAGAGGAACATGTTCAGTGTTGCATATTATTAATTGGCTGCACATTTGAAGCGAATCAATCGTGCTAAAAATGGCTTCATTAAACAGGCAGGCGTTTCCAAGCGAAATAGTGGAGGTTGACAGAAGAACACCAAGTACGTAGACAGACTGACAAAGTGACACAATCTAAAGACAACAACAAAGGCGATGGTGGGGTTTACTACCTGTGATACCGGATGTGGATGGTTCGTAGCCGGCGTCTCCCATCATAGCTAATTTATGGTAAGAAGCAGGCAAATACGCATTACCATCTAATGAACTATTTGATGAAAAAACTAAAGTTTACTTTAAGCGATTCAAATTGCGTAGGGTACCAAATCTTGGGGACATGATTTGATAGATATTAATACCACTTTCAGCTGCTTTTTACTTGACGAATGGGTATCAGCAGGAAAGGAACTTCTGTGAGTGAGTAAAATGCATTGGAAATATGTAGAATTTTCAAGGTCCGCATAATACTAGTAAAAGAGGAAGATACCATCTAAGCGAATCAAATCCACCTCAAAAACCTAAACCATTTGGTTGTCTCAGAAAATGCTTAGTGCAGTTCACCTCGTGGGGAACTCAATACTTAAAAGCCGCAACTGGATTTACAGCATGCATTGTCACTAGCAGGTAATGCTCGCCCCCAGCTATCCACATAGGGAAAATTGTTACGAGCGATTGCAAAGAGTGACCATGGAGAGCTCCAAGGGTAAGCTGCATGATAGAGGGGACACCATTCAATGAGCTATTAATATCTTTCCAGTCGTAACAAGCTCATATTTGAAAGTGTCCCGGGTGAGCGATTAGCCTACGTATTGTGATTGTACACTGCTGGCACGTAAGTGGCATTTACAGCTGCTCTGAGAAGGAAAACCTTAAACACTTACTTTCGAAAATATCACCACCACCATGATGTGGAGGCCTCCAAGTTCCATCCCATGGTCGACTTTCGTCGCCAGCGTAATTTGAACCTACAATTTGTCCCGTAAAAATAGACTCACTTGCAAATAATCATATGAAACAGTTAACTCCAGGCACTCACGAACACAAGTTCTTCCATCTTCGGCCAACTCTTCGCCCATCTGACAAACGCACCTATAACTTCCTGGTGTATTGATACATTTGCCTGAACATCCACCGTTGTAGTTTAGGCATTCATCGATATCTTTTGATCAAATAAGAAGTTGATGCTATTGAGCAAAACCACTACTTATAATTTATAAGTAATCAAGACTCACCTATGCAGGAGAATCCATCCCCAGATAAGCGATAACCCTCATCACAGGCACACCTGTACCCACCGATTTCGTTAATGCATTTCGATGCAACACCATGGCAATTCGCCTCTCCAGTCGAGCACTCGTCACGGTCTGCAAAATAAAGACAAGAAACACTGCATTTCTCAATAAACGCTTCTCCTTTGTCGATGGCGCAAGGCAGATGGTAAGTAGGGAAAAGGCGATTTTAATGGCTAACATTAACCTTAAGTCTCCGTCACTTTATATAAGAAAGTGAATAAGTAACCAAAATAAGCCAATCTGGATGACTAAGTGTGAAATTTAGGGGGGAGCCATCACCTTCACAAGTTCTGCCATCGGCTTGAAGATCAAAACCAGGGTTGCAGGCGCACTCGGCTGTTCCCGCTGGTGTGCGAATGCATTTTTGTGTACATCCACCATTCCCGTTTTCACAGGGATCCGTCACCTCTAACACTACTCCTATAAAGGATAACCAGATTGATAAAATTGCTACAGACAAAATAAGATCCTGCTTTGGAAACTAGGATCGGCAAGGCCGATGTGTTGGTAATAGCTCGACTATGGGATTGTCAGTGAATAGGTGACAGTCCCAAAGATAGGGTTGGTTAATGTAATGTGCCCTCAAAACAGTTGAGTTATCAAGTACCTTGTAATGACCGACATCAACTTCAAGGACATATGACAGCTTGATTTCCTTATCTCATCGTTGTGTCACATGTGCCTGACATAAAAGACTGATTTACAATAAAACCATCAAAGGAATGTTGATTGCATGCGATTTCTGCCAATCTTTTGAGCATCGACGGTGAGGCCTTTGATTTACTAAAACCGCCCTTGAAAAGCAGGTTAGCTGTTATAATAACTTGGAATGACTTTTGTTCGAAGGATCAATTGCGTGATATGCCTATAACTAGATAATGTGGCGCATAAAATAATTCGAAGAAGGACTCTCTGAAGTCTCCTAATTCTACAGCAAGACTCATTCTGCCTTCACTAGAGTAAGATAATTTTCCTCCCTCCCTCCCTCTCTCCCTCCATTCATTTCATCCCTTGTCCGACCGACCGATTGACTACTCGAAGCCTATGTGAGGTGTTAGCCAGACAATTCCTGTGGATACCGTATGCATACAATGGCCAAGAGGTGGAGAGTCGAATGCTTGATCTTTAGAAAGCGCAACTCAAAAAGTACACCTCTTTATCTTTCTACAAGGCCTGGATGGACGGCGCATCCAGCGGAAGTTTAATGAGAAATGAAAGCGATTAAGGTGATAAAGGACAATCAAACTATCCATAGGTAATATCAAGGGTTGGTTATTGGAAGCATTACTTACTGTAGCAAGTTCTTCCATCACTTCCAAGCTGCCATCCGGGGTTGCAGTCACAACTATATGATCCCTCAACATTGATACAACGATGTTGACATCCACCATTATTTCGTTCGCATTCGTTGATGTCTGGAAGAATGAGTGGGTGCTTAAAACCTCAGGATTTATCCTGTAACCGATGCGACAAGTTCCTCAAATGCAGGCCAAAGAAAAACAGTGGCCACACATGGTGATGCGATTCGTCACCTTTTTGATGAAACCAGTGAGATATTGTCTTGATTGTCGGTTAATAGATGGTGAGTCTGCAACCTGATCACCGTGCGCAGGCAAAAACGCAAGGCCTGAGTGTTTGAGAAGGCAATTGGCCTACTTCACTGACCCTCACAATTTGTGCACGCACACACAGAGAAATGGAGGAGCCTTTTGGCTTCATCTACATTTCGTGGAAATTAATGTCTATGAAGCAACGAGTCTAAAAAAACAGCCTATTAAATGCATTTTAAATGCATAGATCAGGAGGTGGTAGGTAGTCATCCATCTGCATCTCCAAGATAAATCTGAGGCACTAAAAATTCTCCATTCTCTGCCTGCCTCTCTGGTGAAGTACCTTCCTTCAAGGCAGAACGTTCCTTGAAGTTTAAGGTGAGTAGTGGGTGTACCCGCTACTGAAACACTGTGCCTATTACTCACCATATGACAGCCAGAAGACAATAAAATTGTGGGGTGAAAGAAGCAGAGAGGTAATTGTTGGACCATGCAAGACTCATCGCCCTGGCGGATGATGTCATATGCTCCAGCAGAGCAGACAGGTTTAACTCATTTCACATCCAATCGGCACAGTATTCAGGCATTAGGCTTTAAAATGGATGAGAGGCTGTAGGGCGACCATACCGTAGTGATCAATTGAGACCCGATTGTTCCCTTTTCAAGTTACGGACTTGGAACAAGGGAAGGGGCGTGTTTTCGATGCAGTGATTAGTGCCATCCCCTAAATGAGTTTCGGGAGAGACATCTAGAATTCGCCGAACCTCATCCTCCTCTCAAGGCTTTATCCTCTTCTTGAAGTGTATGGTGAGAGAAGAGTGTATTTTATTGAGTGCAAATGTTACACAGGTCACTTTATTCTCTCAAATAGTATTAAAACCAAACCAGAGATAAGTCCGCTAGTTCCAGGGCATTAGTAAGCGCTAATGCATAACTTACCAATGCATTTGTGTGGATCGTAGGGAGAAACTTTAAAACCAGGACGACATGAGCAGACTTTGACACCATTTTCGTTTTCGCAGTGGTGCTCACAGCCTCCATTGTCCTTGAGGCATGGATTCTCAGCTATAGAAAGTACCAGAAGCAAAAATTACGCATTATCAGCGTCATCCAACAGGGTGGATAGGAGCACACCACCCTAAAATATGGGTTACTCAAAGTCCCATTCTTTGTATGCATGGATGACTTGAACATGTTTCAATCCCCTGTCAAGTTGAGATGTGAGACATCCATTGTTTAGTGGCCTCCATTTCTTCTCCCTTCCCCATTCCTCATCACCGCATGTGAACTAAAGGCGCGTTAGAAAGCACTGAAAGCTCTGCGTGTGATGGATTACATGAGCATATACAGAACGGGTCTTCTCCACATTCAATGCATCAGTCTTTCAATTAACTGACCTATCAGCAAGAACAGGATCTTTGCTTGAAAATTTCAGTTTGTATGTCAAAATGGCACTCCTTGGCTAAACTGGAAGTTAGAAGCTCACTTAATCCAAGGAGATGAAAGCTGCACTGCCTTTTTTCAGCTACTTGATAATTTCCCAAAGAGGTGGCTAATAGGCTTCGTAAGGTCCAGCTAAAATTAACAACTGTCGCAAGCAGGTTGAAGATACTGCATGTTTATAGCAAAAAATTTCCTGAGTCGTGCATCAACCAACCAATATGCCATTCAATCATGATTCAAGCAATTTTTTCTTTGGTGCATTCCACCAAACAAAGGATTATTAGAAATTTATGTGTTTTTTTTGGAAAATTTAGATCCACATACCAATTCAGTGCTCACATATATAGAGACTGGTCAAAGGAAAAGAGTAAAAAGGCTCGTTTACTAGTGGCTTGAAAAACCTGAGTGTCAGATTTGAAATTTTGTAATGTACACACTTCGTGTGCGCATGTGTGTGAGATTAGATGAGAAATTTGAAGTGCGGAGGTGGTAATAAGACTCATCACCTTTCACTACCTCCACCAACAAAAAGAGACAAACAAAGGGTAGCTTTTATTGCCTACCGATGCATCGTTTCTTATCCTCAGCTAACCGATAACCCGGATAGCATGAACAAGCGTAGCGGTAACTTGAGAGGGTTGTACAGATGTGCTCGCAACCACCTTTTCCAGGAGGAGCACAAGGGTCCATGTCTAAAATATTTCCAGGAAGAAGATCATCTACTATCCTCACTTTTTTCCTTCATTTTCGTGCAGTCTACTCGATCACCGAGTGCACAAGCCTGGTTCACAAGAAAGTGGTAGCCAATAAAATGACGAATTTTGTATAAAACAGCATTAAGTTCATCAGCGGAATAAGCGTTTTGATCTTTGCTGAATTTCTATCAAACGATAAGAGGGTCTTGACTACTACTTATTAATTAACGTCTGATAGTTTACTTATATGTAGATGTAAGTAGTATGCTATCCAAAGTTCATAATTATTTAGTTATTTTTGGGAATAACGCAAATCATTGATTAAATTGAGTTCAAGAATTCTTGCGTAATTTTCCTCTCCCAAAGCTTTCATCCCCTCCATTCTATGCATCACAAGTTAGGCCCGAAATTCGGTATCTCCTACCGCCGGTTTGAGCACTTTCCGGCTTTTAGTTTCTCAGTTCTTTTCCACTTCAAAATGATTGCATGCTTGCACCCCAAATGCGATCCCTCAGATTAGGCGGGATGAAACCTACACGGTCGACAGGAGAGTTTGTCATCGGCAAGTATCATTCCCTCGGGGCAGGTGCAACGAAATCCACCCGGCAGATTTTCGCAACCATAAGCGCAACCGCCACGGTCTATCTCGCACTCATTAATGTCTAAAAGAGACGGAAAATGAGGGTAACTCGAATTTGTGTCTACTTACACAAAATTAAAATACGCCATTTAAATTGAGGCTTGAATAATTTACCTTTAAAGTGTGCATTTTACAATTCACTTACTAAGGCAAGAATTTATTTTGTCCTCCTTCAAAATGCCACACTTCCTGCTTTCTTATTCCCCTCCTTCCATCTTCCTTCCCCCCTCCCCCGGCCCCAAAAAGTGGTAAGCATAATAATCCCCTATCGGTATTAACTTAAGAATTGCAGCGGAAATGCGACCGGTTTGCATATGCATACTTTTTTCCCCATTGTTTCCTCAAAAGTCGTGCATTTTCCTCCGAATGATGACGTTAGCTTACATAGCAGTTGTACAAATAAAGGAGAAAAAAACCACTTCTTAGGCCTTTGAGGACGAGGAAAAAAGGCTAGTTTTTGTCAATTCAAGGCGCGTACTTTAAGAACAGCCTCAAAAGTTTTGTCACAGTCGGTAGGTACAAACAAATCATCCCTACAGTTAGCATTACGTGAGTTCCTTGTAGAGCACCACTCCTTCACCCCCATTAAATTGCATCAAATTAAGGTAGGAGGGGAGAGGATGCCCACAAAAGTGAAGAGGGAAGGAGAGAGAAAAAAAAGTCTCCATTAACAGATCATAGAATTAATGCATGTTCTAATCATTTCACCTAAGTGGGGAGTTCACAACACGGGGCTTTAATAGGGTGGGGTGAAATCCACCTTTTTCCATCTCCTCGAGTCCGGTGGATCAGATTACGGTGGACAGTTTGATTTATTACCTGGACCGAGTAATTAAGCATTTTGTATCCCATTGTGCCAACAGAAATGTGACAGTTACCTAGGCAATGACGTTGATCGGATGCAAGCTGGTAGCCGGGTGGACAGCGGCAGTAATAGCCTCCAGCCATATTGCAGCATTCACGTTCGCATCCGCCATTGTTTTGCCGACACCTGTCATCGGCTGCAAAGGCAAGAAAAAGCCGAGACACAATGCTCCCCGGTGCCAAGCTAATAAGTGGGTTTTCTCCCCATACTTTTAACTCACTGTATTGACAACGAGGTCCGGAGTAGCCTTTCGGACACATACAAGTTGTTAGTTGACCATTCTCGTAGCAGATTCCTCCATTGAGGCATTGTGTAGTCTTCAACAGGGCATTGCAGTTGGATTCTTGGAGGGTGAGGAAAAAGAGGCAAAGGAAAAAGGGAAAATGGTAAAATGATGAAGTGTTTTGCTGCGAAGTGTCTATAAAACCAATGCCAACACAAGTTGAGACTTTTATTTGACTGAATGAGCAAGAAATTGTTCTAAATTAATCCCCTGAACAGCTGAATTATGTCTTGGGGAGTGAAAAAAAAAAAACGCGCGCCCTATTGAAAATGGTAAAGGTTAGACAAGCATTCCGACCCACTCCTGTGTCAAGCAGTCTAATTGAAAGTTATGCCGACTTCGAAGGTGACTTTTGCCTTACACAACTCAAATAAGGTGGCCAAAACAGATTGGAATGCATTTTTGAAGGAACAGTCTACACATACAATCACTGTGACAGCTTTGAGGTTAAAAGGCACTCGACAGAAGAGTTACTAAAACAGTGCCTTGACAATCCTCACTCTTAATGAATCGTTAAGTTGCATTTTCTTGCCGCCCATCAGAGATGAAAAAAAGAATCTAACCAATTAATGGAAAGCTTCTTTCACCTTCTTATGCACAAACAAAATAATGTCAAAATATTTACACCTGCCTCCTTCGACTTGTGTCAATCACGTTGAAATGGAGCCCAAGTCAAACTGATTAATGTAAAATGTAAGCTTTCCTACTTTCTTTTTCAGCCTCCTTCATACCTTACTTGGGAGTTAATCAGTAAGGAATTGACTTTAATTGCATTTGGCATTTAGTCTAGTCAATCATCGCAAGAAAAATTTGCCATCAGAGGGTGATGAGGCATGCGAAGGGGTGGGATGGGGGGGAGGGAGGGAGGGAGGGAGGGAGGAAGGCAGGGTTTACCTCTGTTTACTTCTCAAAGCCTACATACAAGTGAATTGTCAATCACGGGCGAAGTCTATTAGAAACAAAACAACAAAAGGAAAAAAAGAGAAGGAAACGTAGCAGCATCCGGTTTAGACGATGGGGGGAGGGGGGGGGGTGGAGGTGCAAATAATTCCCTTCTTGACCTAATTTTATGGATTCTTTAAGCGGATAGTATTTTTGCCTTGCCTTTCTTTCCTCTTTAATGTTTAAGGTTGTAATGCTTCGTCTACACTTCAACTTCTGAGGCTGAATGTTTAGCTCTTCGCCTTCATGTTGATTAGGAGGCCTTAACAGCATGAATGGGGCAATTTTACAAATTACAAATATTCATCTTTCACTCCATCCACACCACGAGTCTGGAGACAGTGTTCCGTCGGCAAATTGAAAGAGACTGAAGATTGGCACAATTCGACTCCATTAACAATGCGTGTCAAGGGACGGTTTGAAACCTCATACGACATTTTAGGAAGTTGCTCAAAACTTCTCTCCTCAAATGCACAGGTTTGGTTGGTACAGCTATAGTACCAAGCAGATAGGGGCTTCTCAACTTCTATTATGACAGAATTTGCCAAGCAGAGAAAGGAGCTCTAACCTCATACCTCGAACACATCCCTCAAATCCGGGCACACGAATATATCCTTCACAGCATTGAATTTTGTCCTGAAAAACAGGCTGGTCAACTATTCTATAGCTGGTAGCAGTTTCACGACTACAAAAAAGAGAACATAAAATATGGCTCGTTTTAGAGTCTGTACAGATCTTTATTGGCATAAACAGTTTTATGGCTTATCGTTTGTAAAAAATACACATACAAGGTAATTAAATGATGTGTGTTTCCGGTGTTTCACAGGGTAGATCAAAAGTGGAAGTTTTGGTCACCGCTCTGTAGTTTTAACTCGCACGAGCAGGAGAGACCGATTAGAGGAATGCATTTGTACCAACAATGAAGGATTGAGTTACATTTCTCATCAGTTTGCCGCCTTGATTGCGCAAAAGAAGGTTAAAAAAGAGGCACACTTTTACACATCAAAGATTGCGTACTATTGTGGTACATGGGTTCTTTAACTACCATTGTACCTTCGCAGGAACGGTTAACCTTTGGGTCTTGTTGGTGGCCGCAAACCCTGCAGTATGCTCAATTAGCGTGTCTTCTTTTGCCTTCAAGATGGCCGTAGAGAGCTACTTTAATGGCAGTAGGAAATGGATTGGTGAAGGTTCTAAAAACAATGTCTACAAAATGACGTCTGTCTTTGTAAATATTCCAATTTATTGGTCTCCTGGAAAGCTATTACCACTTGAGGCGGCGCTAGCCATGATCCGTCTGCTGGAGTTCGTTATCAATGTGCTTGAACGCCCAAGATCCGACTCACTCTCGCATTAGCTGAGTGGAACCACATGGATATCACTGCTTGGCAGTGAAGTTGGAGAAAAGAAGCAATAAGAAAAAGGACCCAAAGCTCTGCTTCCAAAGGAATAGAGTGAATCCCATCCTCTGTCATGTGATGCCGTCTTGGAGCCAGTGTTCCTTGGAGTGGTGAAGGGCATGCTTCTCAATAAGGTTCCCGTATAGAACGAACTTTCAAACAGAGTGGAAGCCCCAGGATGGATCAGTGATGTTGAGGAACATAAAAATTTGGTTATTGTTGTGACAGATGATGCAAGGCCGCCGCTCATAGGAGGCGGCGGGGCAAGATAAGCGCTGGTTCTTTGTTTAGGTAAGAGGGTCAATCTAGGTGGTACATCATTGCATCTTAAGTGGGTGGCCTAGACTTGGAGCAAAGCCAGAGGACCCAGACCCTACTCTGCGTCGACCATAGCCATTCTGTTCAATGCCATGTCTTCTTTTTCTCCTCGGAGAGGCTCTGCAGCGCTACATCACACTGTACACTAGAAGCTTAAGCATTTCGAATTCAACATTTACGAAAATAACATTTCAAAATAGACGTACAAAATTGAACCATAAAAGTACGTAATAAGTTAGGACATAAGGATATTTTTGCATTTTTGAAAAGAAGAAATATCTACAAGTGATAAGTTCGATCAAAATAGACCAAAATTTCTCAAATTTGTAGACCAACTTAACCAATGGAATTCAGACGTCACTACTTGTCTCCACCCAGACACAGAAAATTCCCAAGCAGAAGGAGAAGATTTCACGCATTCCAATTTCATTGCTTTCTCTAGTCGCGTTGACAAGATTAGCACGCCCTTACTGTCACAACTTGATCCTTAAAGTGTATTCGTGTCAAACAAATTTACTCTTAAATAAGACATCTAATTTATTTTATTTGGCAAAGAAACGGAATACTTTTTGGAGAAAAAAAAACACTTTAAGCTAATCAGGAATGGGCGATTATGGCATTGCAAGTGGAAGTTCCAAGCATGTATGTGCAAAGTTGAGGGCAGAAATTGCCATTCCTATCTGCAAAGTCGTCTTCTCTCCGTTTGGGCTGAGTTAGCAACCACAAATTATGCAAAAAAGAAAGCAAAAAGCTGTCAGAGGTGACTCGAACTCACCGCTGTTCGTCCACTTTGCACCAGGCGCCTTTTGCGCCGCAGTCCTTCTTCCAAACTGGATAAGTTTTGTAATATGGAACTTCAAAATGTTCCCACACACGAATCGAGGTCTTGTACTGAAACCGGCATACATTTGGCCTGGAGTAGTAAAATTTGCCTGACGTTAGGACAGAGGCATCAAAGGTGGGGTGAATTTCTCAGCCATGTGAAAATTTGCTCCGCTAAAAGGCGTAGTTAAGGCAATTTGCCTTAATGTGGGACCATGTTCGAACGCTGGAGACAACGGACTTTGTGTAGGTCGGTGCGGCAAATTGCACAGACTTCCGTCAAGCTCTTACAAGTCGGTTTGTACACGCGTCACCTAGAGCATCGCGTCAACTTGGTGATCCGTCACTACGGATGCATTTACTGCCGTCTGTCTGTTATCCAATTAACATGGATCACAACCCATCAACTTTTTAGCATCGGGCCAATGCTAATGCCTTTCTTATCTTCAGACAGTCTTAAAAGCACGCTTACATGTTAGGGGCGAAGAGAAAGAAGCTAAGAGCTAATTAGCACCACCTTTGTCGGTGCATTGACCCCGAGGCCGGGCGCACTATTTTCTTAGTTCGGTGTCGCAGTTAGCAGTAATAAGTTGCGTCAGCTCGGCATAGTGCATTCATCTTGTAGGTTCAAATTAAGTCAGTTAGGCGCTGTCTTCCGCAAAATTGAATTGCATCTCTTCACCAAATCAAATGTTCCTTAGTTGAGAAATCCATCCAACAAGCCTGAATAAACTTACGCTCCATTAGCAATTTTATCATGGAGAAATGTTGTCAGATTGTTGATTGCTTGAGAGGTACGTGGAGTAGCAACTATCTGAGCGCATTCCTCATAGTGAGCGGCAAAAAAAAGGGCGGAGGGAGGCAAGGGCAGAGATGATAGACAGCTTTGTTGTTAAATACTAAATACATCATTTACGCGGCATCCCTTGCAGAATAAACAATGAATTGCATGCGAATGTTAGTTACCTTGACAACCTGTGTTGCAAAGACACAAACCATTGTTTTGCCTGTGTACTCAGGTAATCTCCTATTTAATAGCTATCAAATGCACTGACTTGACCATGTTATACTAGAATTAAGCTGTTTTTCCTCCATACTTCAATAACTTTCTTTTGATAGTTTCTGCTTTTTAATGAAGAGAGCGGTGAGTAGGGGGGGGAAAGGTGACACTTTTTGTGGTTTGATATTATCATCAAACAACGACGCCCCTATCAATGGTACTTGTTTTTAAACCCTCAGGTCTACACACACCTAATCAACTTTTGACAATTAAGCCGTGCTTTTGTTGATTTAAACGACAGTGAGTTATAAAATCAGCCTGTGAGAAGAATAACTGACACTGATAACTAGAGGGAGCAAACATTAAGGAGTTGATGAGGCAGGAAGTAATGCCGTTTGGAAGTACTAAAGACGCAAACAGAAGGCATCTTTGTCAATCGGCAATTTACCATCAAGTTTACCTAAGCGATGGCACCGCCGATGCGGTATCGAAGGTGTTTCACCGCCTTTTTTCTCCCACTAAAGTCTTCAGTCGTTCCGTCGTTTTATTTACATTGTCTTCCGAATTTCTACCACTGCTTCTTTAAGAGACTCGTGTTGGTTAAAATATTGTGCGTTATCACACTTTTCTCACGCCATTCTCTCAAAGTTCAAGAGACTTTTACAGCGCCATCAACAAGACCACGAATCATGCAAATAGACTCACAATGTACCCGCCGTTTATTCATTCTTACCGGTAGGATGAAAGTCTTTTAGCATTGTCAACTTCTGGTCATGTGCAAATCAAAAGTCGCGTATGATCTAGACAAAGGCAGGAAATTGAGGCGCCAAAATAGTCTACGACAGAGTCGGTGCCAACGCATTCTGCCAATTTTCATAGAGTTATGTTCACACACACACACACACACACACAGAGACCGGCATATTCTTGCATCATCACACGACTGCTCCATGATTGAGTAGCCTGGAGGGTTACAGGGAACATGATAGGTTAGTCGAGGCTTTCTCTCTCTCCATGTGTGTGAGAGAGAATGCCCCCTCTGTGCCACCATCAGCATCAGAATCTTCTTGTACACAACTGCTCCACAGTATATGACATTTCTTCACTCCCCTTACAGGTCATTTTCCCCTTCTCCGGCGTCAACACTCGGTACACATTGAAGAGAGATGGGTGAAGGAAGAGCGTGCAAATCTAGCTAATGGATGGTGGACTCTCCCTAGTCTAGTGGGTCATTTTAAGAGGGGAAGATAGTCCACTGTTTGACCAAATCCCCCGCTGCGTGTGTGCATTGAAATAAAATTTACAGCAGTTCTAGAGATACGAATTTATAATCAGATGATGAAAGTCCAAATTCGTATTGCCTCTGAATGAATTATGTATTAATGTATGTGTGTGTGTGAGTCTGTACGTGAATTTAATTACTTGGGCTGGGTCGGAAGAAACTCTCGGAGAACATACCATTTCCTATTCATAATTATGCCTCCAATCTGCTATACAACTAATAAAATTCTGCCATCCTAGTGGAACCGGTAAGGTAGGCAAGGTACTAGGTGCAAATCCGCGGAGCAAAAGTAAATCCATCAAAGTAGCCGAAATCAAGTTCTTGCCTTCCGGTTCAAAAGCCAACCCCCTGAAGGGGCCTAGGGGCAAGCCTAAATAGGGCCAAATTGGATTACTGTCAAGAGTCATTGACGAAATGTTGAGAAAGTACGGAACGAAAGACGAAAGAAGAAGGTTGAGACAATATGCACCTAGGGAGCAGATTTATGTCCACGTTTTTTCCCCTCATTTTGACGCTTTATGCCAGGCAAACTCATTGCCTACGCAAGACATAAAAGCCTGGTGGCAGAGGGTGACTACGCATCCGTCAAAATAGCACGAGATCTTATGCCACTGTCTGGTGTGGCAAGGGAAGGTTTGCACACTCATCAAGTTCGTCGGATGAAAAAAAAGTATCAAAAGATCTGACAACCATGTGTGGGTCACGTTAAACCACCTCGACAAGCCACTCAAGCGATGAAAAACAATTTTTGAAGAAGAAGACTGATCTGCAAAATTTATGCTGATTATTAGATGAGGATTAGCCAGAAAACGGGGAAGATGTGAGAAATAGCTTAAGGTACGGTTTTCGAAAAGTTTTCCTCCGCCACGAAAAGTACAAACTTGTTTTTCGCTCTAATGATAACCTGTCAACTAAGCAGATGACTCTTTCGCAGTATGTCTCCTTAAATTGCGTTTTATTGTTCGAAAAATTTGACAGTCCTGACATCTAAAGCGCTCGGAGACAAGTAATGAAATGCAGGAATCTGAGGCTTGACAGTTGACGATAAAACATTGCATAACAAAGCTATTAACCACGTGAAGGGATTGAACAGATGAATGTGAGGGTGGAGGTTAAAATTAAAAAGCACAAGGCAAAACATTCTTACATTCCCAGACGCAGTTCTGGTTCAGTCGGAGTCTGCTGAATGGTGTCATAGTCAAGGGGATAAGAGGTGCCAACGCCAGCCGTTTTAACTGCCGGTTGTGACGGAGTCAGTGTCCTTCGAAATGGCGTGTATCTAGTGGGATAGATAACTCCCTTCGAGCTGGAGACATTCTTTATCGCGGGGGTGGTGGTAATGCAACAAAGGTGGAAGAGAAGGAGAACATAAGTGAGGTAGCAATAGAAGGGTTTCATGGTGGACTGGAGAGTAGTGGTCCACCTGCCTGATGCAAAAATCCCCTTCCTGCTTATGCTGTTGATGTACGGTGTTGAAGATGTTGAGTAATTGCCCTAACTGATGATCTCACGGTTGGGTGCCTACAGATGCACGAGGCCTGACACTCCTCTTGTGTGCGTTTTGTCTGTCTGCTAGCCTGACTTGCTATTGGTTGAGTCCGCGCGTGCCTACAAACGTACGCACACACCCGCTGGCGACACAATGATTGGCTGAGTGCCCCGGAGTTCATTCGGCGAGGAGATCGACTCTCGCACGCTATAGCACACCCATGCACATACATACGCACGCGGTAGCACAACTTCTTCGGGTCAAGATGTTCCGCACCTTCTATCTTAGCATGAATGCAGTAAAATTTTCTTTTTTTGTTGCTGAAACTACCATCACTTGTGTGACCAGATGAGGTCAAAGCTTTGGTTATGTGCATCCACTGACTTTTCAGCTCACCTTTTACGACTGCACCAGTGATTCATCCACCCTTTTGAAGTAGTCTCAACATTTAAGAAGATCTCATTAGAAGGCTTCTGATATCATCAAAATTTTAATAAGTGGCAATCCTTTAAAGAGTGGTAAAACAACAAAATAACCGTGAGTTGTTAAAAACAAGGAAAAACTTAGCGACAAATTTGGTGCAGCCCTTCTGGCAAATTTGAGCAGCAGTTATGGCTCTTTGTACGACACATACCAAGTCATTTGCAATGCTGCATAACTTGTAAGGAAGATAATGAGGCTTAACCAAAACTGTCTCAAGTGCATACCACAAAAGGGCACTCAAAAGGTCACTACTTTAAGCACCATTGGCCAATTTCAGGGAAACTAAGTAAAGGAAATTAAAGCCTAGCATCACTGACTTTGCAGTTTAGATTCCCAGGGTTTTATAATGCGTCCACCGCCGATAGTTCGCTTACTAGCGTCACAAATTTGTGACGCGTGCTACCTGCAAACTGATTAGCCTTAAGTTAAAGTAGTTAAGTGGATGTACACTCATCTGTCTTTCAATATGGCACCATACGCAATAGATTTACCGCTATTTCCGATCCGTGGTGACCACGTTCCCTCGACATTCAGAATAAGTTCCCTTCAATCTGACCACTGGGATCATCCACCGAAGTGAAGCGATAGTTCATCGGCCGGTCGCCCAAAATCGACCTTTTGGTTGAAGTGATCACGTCCATAGCATTAATACCACCTAAGGATTGAGATCTTGCAGTCGCATGAATGAGTGTGACGGCTGTTTGGCTTCTACAAATGCGAAGTACCTACCCTTGCCTTTTAAACGCCACTTAAAAGCATTAATTAGGAGGTGTGAATGGAGCAATTCACTTTCAAGGTCTACTCATGCAAATGAATGTGGTTTACAAGGTGAAATTCTTGGTCCTGTTTTGAGACTTTTTAGTCAATACGTAGAAGACTTATTGCTCTAAAGTAGTATGTTAAGAGGCCTTGCTTAGAAAGGCAGTGAAACACTTATATTAGATAGCTAAAATGTCCTCTATATACCTTTGCTGCCGTTTATAATTGACTAATGCATGCAATCATTGATAGGTACTCTTCACAAGGCTGCTCCCACCCTTACATCCTTGCTACTTTGATGCGCCAATTTTGACTTTTTGGAGTCTTCAAAGACGGCAGAGCCTTATTATCCCATTCCTTGTAAAGCGATGGGAGAGGGATGGAAATACAAAACCTGAAAGACGACAATTTCCTAAAGAGGAGGCTCAGCAGCACTACTTGAGTTACAAAAAAGGGATTGCGCTCTACTTCAAGTGCCTATAAATGACTCTTCACCATCTTGCGTTGGAATCAGATTGATCAGGAAGGACTGCCCTCTACCTGACCAACTTGCTACGTAAGATGGCCTTTAAACCTTAAAGGTAGCTAAACGATCGTGCTGTCGGTGATCCGTTTCAGATTGCTTACTCAATGCCCATTCTGGATATCGAAGAAGAGCACTATTTCATCTCCATAAGACTGCATCTTCTGTGAGCATGGTGAAATGAAGGTGCGATTACCCACAAAGAATCGCACAATTTGTGAACCTCAAATGAACCAGAGAGTGACAGCCTACCAACTTGATGCGCCTTGCTATGATCCAAATGCCAGTGGAAAGGAATCCCTTCGCAAACGGCCAGCCATAATGCAGTAGATCAAGGTAAATATGATACCTAGTAGAAGCCAGCAGAAGAGACCACAATTCAAAAAGTATTTTAGTGAGGAATGGTTGTGCCACCCTCTCTCCTCCCTGCCTTGTTACTAGACAATGGCGTGCCAAGTAGACAATTGGAAAATAAAAGCGTGAGAAAGGAAAGAAGGTAGTTGGAAGCAAAAATGAATGACGGAATTAGGCGCCATAAGGGAGATATCATTAGTTACTTATATACTCTTTTTTGCCATACAAATCACCTTCATAAATTAACCTACCATGATGTGGAGGGGAGCTCATGAGTCTTGCGAAAAGTGCAACGAATGCCATGAGAGGAAAGGGAACAAATTTAGTGCGGATAAACTTTAACAGACACCTCCTCCCAAAACCCACCAGCATCACGCCACGAGAAAGGCATTTTCATGACTCCTGAACACGTCGGGGGACTAACATTTAATAATGTGCTTATTTTTTTGTTGGAGTCATATCGAAATCGATATCTGGAGGGAAATAATGCAACGTCGTTCTACCCTTTCAGTGCCAGGAGCACGATAACATCCACTCGCCATTCCGTATTCCATTAATGGCTCATCCAATCGCCTCCAATTTATGCATAACTACAGCATGCAACATGAAATATTCATTTGGAAATAATTTTTTACTACATCGTTGTGAAGTTGTATACCTTTAATGTTTTTTTTATTACCTACATAAGAAACTTTCCTTAAATAGCTTAATTTGATTACTATAACACCAGTGGCATAGTATCAAAAAGAAATTCTGCATATTTCTTAAATCAAATGTAAATTTATTGGTTTCGCCAGCAACGTCACAAATGCGTGACATGTGATTCTAGCGGACCGAGTGGTAAACAAATTAGCGAGGAGCGGTTGAAGCGGTCAGTTCGGCAGCACGAATGTTGGTGCCATGCTGTGATGCTTGAAGTTCTTGTGTGACAAAAAGTGGAAATCAAGTCTCACTCATTTGAGGACCGAATGTTCATTTTTTCAGAATAACTTGGGGTCACAGATTAAGTCGGAAAGGGCAAATACACGCACGCTAATTGACCTCACACATCCAACACAGCCTCCAGATACTGAAGAAGCACGCCAGAGGTGGAGGCAAAATCGGTTGGACTGCCAAAGCCCCTTTTCATAACAATTCGGATGGTCATCAAGCATTCCCATCCAATCAACGCGTTCTTATTTTCATGACACGGAGGGCTAGAGAATAAATTGATGGTTCAATTAACCTATTGTTATCCGCTGGGGATTTTGACAACCAACTATTTAGCAGCCTCCACAACTTTCCAATCCCATTCATTTTCAGTGCTTTTTTTTCCCTGACACAATAATCTTGAAGTAACGTAGCAACAGCTACTCGAATTTCTGCATGATGTATCCATTCTTACAGAACACATAATCAGAATCACACTTTCAGGGCATTTGTGGGGCGCAAGCTGCTCCACAAGGGTACTGTCCTCGCCAATATTGAAATCAAATTGACTTCTCCAAGTGGACAAACTCGAATCGCATCACACGTGACCAAAATAAATGAAAAGAGTGATAAAATCTGGAGGAGAATGGTAAAGAGTACAGGGAGAGCATAAGCATTCGTACTTTGTAATGCGTTTTGAAAACTGGGGCAAGTCAATGGAATGTAGTATGCCAAACTCCTTAAGTCACATGAAGCCACCGTTTCGTAAAATTCACTTTGTTTACCTTCCCACTGTATCTGTTCGAATTTGAGATAATAATATTCGAAAATATTCTAGCTATGTAGAAGCACATACAAAACATAAGCTACAATTAAGATTTATAATACTCTGCCATGGAAATGCAAGATAATGCTAAGCTACTCATTTAAAACCCATTCAGCTAAAGCAGGATGGTGTTAGGTAGGATGAAACGAAGCTCGAAGACTGTCCAGAAGTTAATATGTCATGGCCCATTTGTGTCCTTCAAGACATTCACAAAATCTCTACTCACAATGCTCAGTAGTACGGCTACCAGCAGTTTTTTTTTCATTAGACGAATGCAGAGGTCAAGTTTTCATGCTATCGCAAAGGAATGGTCGATTATGGCATTGCAAGTGGAAGTTCCAAGCATGTATGTGCAAAGTTGAGGGCAGAAATTGCCATTCCTATCTGCAAAGTCGTCTTCTCTCCGTTTGGGCTGAGTTAGCAACCACAAATTATGCAAAAAAGAAAGCAAAAAGCTGTCAGAGGTGACTCGAACTCACCGCTGTTCGTCCACTTTGCACCAGGCGCCTTTTGCGCCGCAGTCCTTCTTCCAAACTGGATAAGTTTTGTAATATGGAACTTCAAAATGTTCCCACACACGAATCGAGGTCTTGTACTGAAACCGGCATACATTTGGCCTGGAGTAGTAAAATTTGCCTGACGTTAGGACAGAGGCATCAAAGGTGGGGTGAATTTCTCAGCAATGTGAAAATTTGCTCCGCTAAAAGGCGTAGTTAAGGCAAGTTGCCTTAATGTGGGACCATGTTCGAACGCTGGAGACAACGGACTTTGTGTAGGTCGGTGCGGCAAATTGCACAGACTTCCGTCAAGCTCTCACAAGTCGGTTTGTACACGCGTCACCTAGAGCATCGCGTCAACTTGGTGATCCGTCACTACGGATGCATTTACTGCCGTCTGTCTGTTATCCAATTAACATGGATCACAACCCATCAACTTTTTAGCATCGGGCCAATGCTAAAATCCATAAAGTAAATTGTTTAAAAGAGGCCCGCTATATGGAATAAGGAGTTTTATTGCCAAATCAACAATGCTTTTTAATATAATGACTACAATCGAATAGTGCACGATCATTTTAGCCATTTTTTTGCAGATCGTCACATTAAGAACGTACTCGAGAAGATTTAACAAAGCGAACAATTGTAAACTGGAATTGTTTTATTTCGGCGTCACATATATGTGACGCACGACGTCCTTCGTTTATTTGAGTTCACTGTCATAAATATGGGATGTTTGTTAAACCATCGGTCTGTAAAAGGCGTTTCTGGGTGTAAAAAGATGGCGCACCTTTTGATTAAGGAACTAATAAAAGGCTTGACCTTTGGTGGTGAAAGTTTGCGCTTGAGCAGAAGCGCATCCTAGGGTGGACATTAGTCCACCAGCCATGTCCACAACTCGCCCAAATCATAGATAATTGAATCCAAGGTAAGAAAGGAATGCCACCACACTTCCCTTTCTACCCTTCTGTCAATCGTCCAGGCAATCAGGACATAACAGGTTTAAGTCTGGATCAGGACATTAGCTGATCAAAGAAGTCTGAAAGTTTCTCTAGTCTCAGAAGGAGTCACATTTGGGATGGATTTAAAGAATCTGAATTACTTTTTGAGTTGCCTTTTGGTTTAGCTCCCCTTGCCAGGTAAGCCAATCTAAGCCAGTTTGATACACTGAGATTTCTAACCTTCCAACCAAATGGTCGTATTCCCCTTATGGTCCAGAATGGATCCTCAGCAATGTTCCAGTTCACAGCTCAAATCTGCGATCTTTCTTCTCCACCTCATTGGTGAAGCAATTAAGTGGACGTCTAGAGCAGATGAAATCTATCGCCCTAGTAAAAATGCCCTTAGTTCGAATCAGTAAAACGCCTCTTCTTAACTGCTTAACTTAAATTCACCTCATTTTCGAATGGGCTTAGTTACCACTTCTTCTCTCGGCTACTCGAAACAAAATTTTATCAATTCACTCCAGGTATACAAATATGAAAGCCATTTTAGCTGTGATACAAGGTGTATACTACTTAAATAGCGCCACTGAAGTGCGTCGTGCGGGATTGCCTATCATCGCTGGAGTCGCATAAAGTTATGGTAATGCAGAGAAGTGTATGCTACTAACTTACGGAAGGGCTGGACAGTAGGAGCACAAGCCGTGGAGACTGATGGAGCCAATCTACCAAATCTCCTTTTTTAATTTACCTTTTCTCCAGGTTGTGGTTGAGTGCTTTAACCGTAACAGAGTAAATGGCACTTGGCATCCTAGTTACCATTTCTATGGCATGACTGCAATGCTTATTGGACGGCTATGCCTGATGGTCCCCACAGGTCAAACCATGGGAGTCAATAATCCTAGTCGGCATGCGGAACATCAGACCGATCTTGGCCGTCGAATCGATTCGCCCAATCCTGCTGCGCAACGCAATGTTAGAGTGATGAAAACAACACAATCCTTTGCCAACATATGGAATTCAGTACCCCACACCGACACTGGAAGCCTTGCTGTCACATTAATCCCTCCCAGGGGTTGGTAGAGAGGACACTTTACTCACATCACTGTCGCGCTGCTTGTCCACCACATTAGTTTTGTGGAAGGTAGCCCACATCTGCAGCCCCTTCACTCTTGCCGTTGCAGTTTACGAAGTGCCAGATCGGTCCGGCGGTCACACATGTTGGGGTCAGCTCATTCTGGAAATCGATAATAAGATTGTCAGACGTCATTGGCGTTGTCTGAGATTAGGTTACCAAGATAAGATGCCTCGTTACGTGCGTCCAACAGGCGAAGGATCAGTCATAAACTTACTGTGGGGCGATACATACCTTGAGAATGGTAACTGCGATACAGTTATGCATGAGGGATTATGGGCAAAAGTTGGTGTACGTTGGACACCGTGGCAATTTCATCTTTCTAATGAACATGATTGAAACCTTGTAACCAGAAACTGTCAAGATTTTGCACATTTGATGATTGCTTGAAAGGCGGTTAAATTAGCCTGCTATGCAATCAAACGGGGTGTTGAAGAAGAAATGGAAGCAGCGAAGGAGATTTGGACTTAAAGCTGGCGACAGTGAAGAAGGTTCATCTCAACAAGAGAAATTGTTGGCACATTGTCTATGCATGACGAATCATTCTGAGGGCAATACGCTAGTCACTTTCACCTGAAGGAGATGATAACTCATATTTTATCTTAGTAGGATGGTAAGGTGAGTTTCTTCTAAATACGCGCCCTCCCAAGTTCCACCACCACCATCATGATGACAAAAATAATTCTTCTTACTTGTCAGTTTCCATATTCTGGTAAACCTCCAATTCCAACGGCCACCGCAGGTATGAAGGCAAATCAAGTTGGCATCAACTTATTGCAAGCCTTTAACTCCCGAATCCTGCGGAGTAACTTCCACAGGCGCGCCGAGACTCCGAGAATCGTGTTTGAAGAAGGCGAGGCAGCAGAATGCGTTGAGTAGATGCAGTACAAGGAGGGAGGAAGACTTTCTATTCGTGACCAAAAGTTGGAGAGAAACTCGTAATTGTAAAAAGATCAACGTGGGTGGGTGATGGACGAAAGCCAAGTGCGTCTCAACCACACGCATAACCAGACGACAGCAAGCTTCTTCACAGCTTTCAAGAGCATTAGAGAAGTGTACATTGATAAGAAATGTCTTGGATCTTTTAAACTCATCGCACATCTGACACTTTGCAACCAAGATCTAATTCCCTTAGAGGTAGCACAAGACCTTTTTCAATATACATCAAACCTACTCATCATTTTCAATGGAAAACAACTGCTGCGTTAGTCTCCTTCGTGCTTCGTCAAGTAAAGATTGTCTACTTCTCGAGGGTCTTGCAGTATACAGGTTTGTCATCAAATGTTCTGTCAAAAATAGGTGATGGGGAAGTAAAGCGACTCACGTAGAGGTATGTAAAATCATCAAGCTGGGTTCGCTTAAATCACTCTTATTGAAATAGCACGGCCAGATATGTGCGGTGAATCGTCACAATCAGTGAAGCATCCAGACCCTGAAAGGAAGCATTCTCAGGTTTGAGTTCAAATATTGAACTCTCCCGCCTCTTGTCGAACTCCCAAACGCACTAGAATCCTTCCCCGTTCGCCCCAACGGGCAGCATGTTGAGGAGGCACTGCATGAGCAGTAGAAGACCAGAGCTACTCAAGTTTGCGTAAAGATGTAGGAACGGTGCAGCCAGTAGTGGCGAAAAAAAGTTGCCTGGTTAGCTTTAGCTCTCGGTTAATCTGATGGCGATCCTGGCGGAGTGCCCGTACCCTTAATGCGTGCATAACAATTCATAACCGCCAAAAGAGCAAACAACGCTCGGGATGAATTTGTTGTAGTTTACGGCGGCGCATTTATTTGGTCTCTCTTTATTTCAGCTGAAAAGAAAAAAAAGTTGTTTTAACATAGGCATCACATTTCATTCCTATGAAGGAAGCGCGGTCATTTCATTTTGCTCTAAACAATGACTTATTGGTTAATTGGTAGGGTTGTTAAGGTGAATGGCTTAAGCGCATGTGGCAAATTCTCTGTCATAGAATGGCTTTCCACTATTAACAATCTTCTGCTCCCCATGGGGGCTTAAACAGACAATGCCTGGATAAATCATCTAACAAGATAAAAACATGACGCAAATTCTACCCCGTTGAAAAACGCTTGATAAGCAAAATGCAGCCCCTAGCCACCTCCCTTTTTATTTCGCTTTTGTTCTCCACTTTCCATTCTCCGTCAAATGCGCACATCATGCAAGACGACGATTCCTTCGATGGATACGCTGGAAAAGTGGAGATAACCTTTACTTTACTTCAACCTTATCAAGCACCTTCAAGGTTAGGCTGGAGTCCTCGCACGAGTCACTTCTGTGATGATATGACGCTTTTCATTGGTGCATGAGGGCCACCGCTTTCTGTTATTGGCCAGTGTCCGCCCTCTAGCACGGAATGTTTTACAAGAAAACACAATTTTCACACAATTTTCCATCGGTGTCTCACTTATGGCATTAAGGAGAGAGGTCTTGAAATCACTTGTTTGGTCCCTAGCGAGTGAGCTAGTTGAAGATGGACGTTGCTTCCTTTCAAAGCGTGGCGTGAGAAGCGAGTGGATAGACTGTAAAAAGCCAGTGATGTGTCAGCTTTTTCGTTTGCTCTACCTCTGGCCTTGTAGTGCTGAATCCAGTTCGAGTCATAAATTTATCTACCACGCTGACGTAGTGTTCTCTTTGGCCTTTCCGACAGTTGATGGGATCCTCATGAATGGAAGGCTCTTCTGTCTCATGTAGACCTCACTTTCCTCCCGTTGGGTCGCACCAACTGTACCTTAAACCTGGCAGACAAAGCCATCGGGAGTCAAGGTGACTTTTTACTTGGCACAAGGCAATAATCCTTTGATCTGGGAAAAAGGAATAAAAGTACTAACTTTTAAAATAAACTTCCATACTTATGGGCTTCAAGAGAGTGGCATTGCGAAAAAATTTCCCCCGGTGGAATTATGCAAAGAAACGTTACTGCATACTGGCAAAAGGTGTTGAACCAGGGGAGCATTAAATCATTTGGCCTAAGCTGGCTTTTTATGGTACAAGATGATAAAATAACTACGCTTTGGCAGTGCCCTGTGAATGACTTCGCCTCAGCGACACCGGCGCAAACGACGCTGGATGCAAAAGAGATGAGACCTCTGGTATTTAAACCGAACTGGAGTTGGTGCTTATACATAGGGTGTAGCCACCTTTTTTCGAAGCAAAGTCTTACTTATTCGCCCAACGCCCAACCCTTACATATAAAACTTGGGCGTTGAAGGGTAGGTGATCACGACCAAAGTGTGGTGGGACAATTTGATCTACTTTGTAACCTTGCATGTCCACCACCAATTTAAATTGCACACCGCTACAGATGGTCCTATTGTGCTTACTGTTTTGTGGGAGGATTAGCCTTAAGTACAACTTTTCTCACTGATAAATGAGGAGGGATAGCCGCTACTAGAATATTTTCAGAAGTAGATGTCCGTTATATTCTAATGATGAAGACACAATTATTAGGTCTATGTAGGCATAGAGCTTCCTTTAAACCACATGCCCCAATACAAAATTTCTACCCATGCTCAGCGCAACCACCAGGGCCTTCAAGGCCCATTTCGCCTAGGAGTTGCAGACGTGACGAGCAGTAAATGGGTCGGTCCACGACCCAAATGCGCACTTGGCACCTACTACTGTGTGTAATCTTGCCACTTCAGCTTAAATGGCCGTCTTGTATCAAAAACAGCTCTAAAAGCACTTAAAATGAAGATAATAGCCCAGGTAACTAATGGCAAATCCCACCAATCTTAAATTAAAGCATATCTATTTGGCGCCCATTAGCATAGTGATGATTAATTTCCACGTCCTCCAACTTGTCACACCACTTCCATTAGATAGGGCTGCGTTCATTACAAAAGCAGATGGACGCTTCCTGCCTTTATTTCACTAAAATTGATCAAAAGTTACATTTATAACAGATAGTAGAAGAAGAAAGCAAAAACGAATCGAAAAGCCACAAATAGTCAAAGTGCATTGACGATTGCAAACCTGTCAATTTAATCTGACAGCAAGAGGATCCTTACCCCATGTTCACCCTTCCTGTCCTATCTATAAAGCCCTGGTTTGTTAATAATAGTGTAACAAAGCCTTCAGTGGCAGACTTTGTGTTCACCGCCTATGGCCCCTTGCAACTGGCATAACCTGAGCTTTTACTGGTCGAATCCCCGGTTTTTATAGTCTTGAGCGGTCGTGGCTCCCATTACGGCGACCAATTGGATAATCGATAAAGCCCTTATTGATTATCGGTCGTGCATCGAAACATAGACACAGCGTGTGCACACGAGCCTATCGGCTAACCAATGAAGGCAGCCCAGGGCGTGAGTCATTCGATGAGCTCACAAGTGTATGGTTATGGTGAATGAGTGACCTTGGACCAGTGTGACTGTAAGCCCACTTAAAGTTCCGTCAAAGCAGTCTAAGCCAATCAGGTGAGGGTGAACAAGTTTCTGGCCTTCAGCGGGGGGGAGAGATGTAAATCCAGGACCGCTTTTTGTAGCTGTAGACATTCCCAGCGCTAGTCTTCAGGATTAACTAATCAGTGAAAGTCAGACCGAGTTGTACCCAATTAGTGGCATTAGACAACTTCGCAACTTTCATAATTAAGTCACGCAATCAGATTAGATTTTCATAATTAAAAAAATCTACATATTGCTAAAACAAAGATTGGGGTGATATGCTCACATTTTTTTTTTTCATTTTGGTAGACGATTAAGACATAGAAATCGAGCCAGTCATTTGCAGTTGGTACTTCATATCTCTGCTTTCTTGTATGAGATTAGAAGAAAAGGAAAGATGGCAGCAACACAAAGAGTTCCAAAAGTCCAGAGTGGTTTCTTGCCCCAATCCGCCGGGGCCGTCTGTGAACAGCAACCGGTTCGCTGCAAGTTGACCCAAATTGCAGTTGTTTCGTCTTCGACAGGTGGAAAACTCCGTTCAACTCACACTAGAACACGAAATAGAGTCGTCTGGAAGTGAAAATGTGAGGTGGAGGAGGAGAGTTCCTTGTGTGGCCAAGGCTTAAGCTCAACTCTGAAATCGTAACAATTGGACTATCATACGGGGCGTTTTTGGTTCGGCGATTGTAGCAACGTGTTCCAAAAGACCAACAAGATACTGACAGTCAACGCGGCATGATTCCTTGGCAAAAGCGTCTGTACTTCAAAGGCGACTTTCCCGCTAATTGCATTTGCGGTGGAGTCTCGCCGCAGGAGTGAATGGCACCGAAGAGGACAAGGTTAGCAAGAGAACTTCTCGTCCACAAGGAACAGGATTGAAGTGAATTGCTATTGCTAGGTTAACACCTGTGGGAAGAAGGCGAAGTGGATTCGCCCTACGCGCATAAAAAGGCGACAATAGGCTTTGAATGCTCACTGTTTTGTTCGCCACCTTTTCTTCCCACCTATCAAAACATTCTATTTTAAGCTGGATTACTTGTTTTTCAGTGGCGGCCCGAGCACACCATTGGTCGTCTTCAAACTATAGACTCACATCTCACTCCACACTTCCAGAGGAGACATCGACTCATCGCCAAGGGAGCATAAGTGCGCATATGTGCGATGAGTTGTTTATTTGTTTGTTGAAAGCCAAAGATACGACTTAGAGATCTGCCTCCTCGATATCACGCATCTGACGTGAACTGACTAGTGTGCGAAATGGCTGCCACCTTGGGGTATCTTCGGTACGAGTCAGGTTTGGAAGTGTCATTACCGTCGCAGAGCTGACTTGTGCAAGGCAAGCACACCGGACTTGAGAATGATTAGAAGAGGTGCTGATGTGCTTCATTGCCAGCAGCAGTGGCGTTATCATCGACAGCGTATTTGATCAAACAACCGCATACCTTGTGACGAAACAAAAGTGAGATGGAAAAGAAAGGTGGGAAAATCAGGTTTGTTGCTCCTCCTTATCCTACGCCCACTTCAAGTCAACTCTAACACTGCTCAGCGCTCTCACGTCTCCCAACTTGACGTAGATGTAATCGCATTTTGATATAGGACATTTCACATTAGTGACATCAAGCAAATTTTGTCCCAGCCTGTTTGTTTAGTGAGTGAATAACCTTTCCGCTTGATTGCATTTCCGGCCACAGTAGTGCCCACGCAAATCTATACCACCACGGATGGACATCATCGGGGCGTATTTTAGACTTTTTTTGCACCAAAGATTTGGCAGTTGATTTCTCAGAGAACGCCTATGAATCACTTTGAAATGGATCGGTTGAAGTCGATGCATGTTGCAAAGCCCACTAGGTAACTCCCACTGTCTGTGATGCAGCAGTTGTCCATTTGGCTGTGTTTTGCACTCCAACAGCCCTCATTTACTGCTTCTGCTAGGATAACATCCTGACGCATTTGGAGTTTTTGTCCACTCCATAAAATGCTACTAGACCGGCCACAGCGACAGGAAACGGGCTGGTGGTGGACCTAGGAGAGTGTGTTTACAGGGTTATTTTGCTTTCCTGTGGGTTGTAGCTCTTTGCTTGCCTTTTGGGTTAGTAACACAGTGAGCACTGCATCTCCAGAAGGTTCGCCAGTTGCATAAAAGATGGACTTCAAGAGTTGCCACTATAACTCATCCATTCAAAAGTCACCTAGTTTCACTGCTGCTCGACTTAGCGGCCTCTTTGCATGGGTGGGGAATCTTTGTTTCTCTGATTTTTCTAACTGACTGCCAAGCCTTTTCTTTGCTGAAGGTGTCGGATAATGGAATTTGAGGAGACTTTGAACACACTATCCGCCTGGAATTAGGGTGGACGGCTGTACTCTGCCGAAGTGGAACAACGTCGAACCCGATCCAGCTCCAAACCGCGTTAGGCTAATCAGTTCTTCTTCCCCATCTCCACCACCTCGTTTCGTTGATCCAATACAGCTAAAGGGAGGGTTATACCGAAGCTGGTGTCTATGATCCGCGATTCCGTCTTGATGAATGGCAGCCTGACCTTTGCCTGGAGTAGTCTATCCCCTCCCCTACCTGCAAGAAAACTGTGCCCTGCTGTTGACGGCAAATCTACTAGACGGAAGTCGTAATGCATTCCATGTTCTTTGATCACTGTTGTATGATTGTGGAATTGAATAAGGAAGGCAAGTAATTTTAGTTAATCTTAATCTATTGCTCCATTAATAATGACTTCTTTTGAGAAAAAAGTGATAAAGTACAGCCATAAAATTGCTCAGCAGCACGACCAGGTAGTCAAGGCGCTGACAGGGTGACTCTGTGTGCATGTCGTGCTCTGTGAATGATCGCATCCCTCGACGGTTTGCCTCCTTACTTTGAGATAAGTTGCAAATTACCTTTTACCAAAAATAGCGACTTTTTTCCTCACATTGAAATATTTTGTGTCATTTTAGTAAACGCGCCATCCCATTGGTGGGAAAAAAAAACTCCAGCAAAAATTCAAAACTTTGGGGTTCTCACGAAGCTGGCCTCGCAGGTGATCCGGCCGACTTGCTTTAATGTCCTTTTCCTTATTCATTTTCTTTCAGGTGAGAGTTGACAAAAATTTAGTGGACTAATCTCTCACCAAGATTTCGACCTCTGAGCAAATGAGTGCCACTGATTTGGTGAATTTCATTCATTCGCCATGAAAAAAAATTAAAGACTAAACCAGTTTCTGTGGAAGTGATGTAGGCTTTTTTCCTATTTTGTTTAATTTTAAGCTAATCCAAAATGACCAACTTGGCAGATGGTCACGAAGCCGTAAACAAGTAATGGGAAGGGACGTAAGACGGTAGTTGAGACCTGTACAATTACGGGCGAGTTAAATTAACATTTAAGTCTATTAGAAGCGGTTACTGCTCCAGAGAACATTGCCCTTTTTGTTTGTCAAATCTTCATCCACCCAATTTCTCCCTGCAGCTCACGCTGCTTGACCGATTCTTCTGATTGGTCGATACCATTTATTGGACAGGCCAAGGTCAAGGTCACTCAAAGTACCATAAATAGGTAGGAATGGAATCGTTCGGTCTCTTCGGTAGTCAGTCTACAATCATGCCAGTTTGCGTACATTCATCGCTTTCGTTGTCGGACCTTCAATGGAATCAAAACCTGTCCCCACGGATACCAATCCACAGCTATTTCGTCACACAATTCCTCATAATTATCAAATATTCAATTCAAGATATCAAATTTGTCATTAAATGCCTTACAATTTTATGATAGCTTCAACCACTGCCAAGGGATCATCATGGAGTGATTGGCTTCTTTCCAACCAATGGAATTTGACGGTCGACTGGTATCCAGTCAAAATGCATTACTCTTGACCTTTTAAGTCACCACTCAAGAAAGCGGGGAAATAATGAGTCGACCATAGCAATGAATTCAAGTCAGTCCACTTCGCCCCAATTGCGATTAATTCGATTTTCTCAACTCGCTGCTCAAAATGTGCAATTCACCTTTCTCCTGCCTGCAAGCCTGGTTCGTGGTTTTATAAGTGAAATGGACTCCGCCACCTTCGAATATGGCAACCATATATGGCGTCTAAGAATGGTGAGGACTTCGCTTCATATTGGTGCCTATCTGGAGTTGGTTATGCCCAACAGAGTGAGAGAAGGCCCCTCATCAGGTGACTTTTCACTTTGGCTAGACTTTATCTTTACTGTGGTCAATCTGAAGCACTTCTCGGACAATCAGACATTTACAGAAAAGCAAGTTCTATTTAATCGTGATAACACGAGTCGTGGAAGTGGCTGTCTCATTGAGGCAAGGGTGATAAATGAAGGGAACTTTGTCTACGAAGATGGATGCCTATTGGTTGAATTGGAATTGGCCAACGTGGCGGTTAGTTTAACTCTGCCACTAAGTCTAGGGAAGGAGAATTATTTTGAATCGTCAAATTTTGTGTATGGTGGAGAGGTGTGGAAAGTTGAATTGACTGTCGACTGGAAGGATAAGGCTTCATTAAAGCTCTCTTGCCAGTCCTCGGGTCAAATCTACGGGCATTGGATATCCTTTGAGCTGTTAATCAACTCCAGTCTGGAAGTCGGTCGTCGAGTCGACTTATTGGTGCACCAAAGTGACGGTCAAATCGAGTTACCTGAGAACTTGACCACACAAATTCTTTCAAGTCGGGCAGAATCCTTGCATCGAAGAATGATATTTATCTGTTTCAAAGACATTCGTCTGTACAGGGTTAGTCTTCTCATTTTGCCCAAAGAAGTGACAGAGGAACCATCCTTTCTGAAGTCTACCGAAGATGCAAGTGGATCTTCATGGATTGTCGCATTTTCTATCTCAAGTGAATGCCTCTATATCCGCCTGATGTCTCAAGAAGTGGAGAATTCAGTACTACAGCCTGATTCAATCCGTGTGGTTGGATGGAGTTGGTGTTTTAGGGATAATCCTCTGGCGATTGGTGACGTGGTCCACCAAATCTACCTCTGTCAGCAAAATTCCATGCTGCAACGTTGCTTTCAAACCGGTCCTACTTTTTCCACGGAAGTGATAAACACGATGGATAGCTCCAATGTTCATTTGCAAAGGAATACAAGGGAGGAGGAGAAGAGTGATTACACCGATTCTGCATTTCTTAGTGGACCAAGTTTAAAGGTTAGTGGTTTCATGTGTTTCCCACCTACTCTTGGTTGTCAATACCACCATCAGGAAGTTAATTAGGTTTTCCAACCTTACACTCGTAAAATGGTTCCATGCGATCCAGTTCAGGCCAGCAAACCTAACCTCCGCTGGCATCTATCGAAACACATCACCTAAGCTATGCTTTTATTCAGAGAGTCACAGTAAAAACAAAGAACTTTTAGCTTCCCCACGTCGCTTTTTAACACCCATGGTGTGAGTTACCCCCCTGGGTGTGTCCCGATTCAAGGCGCAGGGGATCCTTCCACTTGTGTTGCACGTAGTCCAGACGTGGTGATCGAGCATCAAGTTGCCGTAACTACGCAACCATTGTGAGAAGGGCAAAAACTTAAGGAATTCTGGTACTTTTTTTCCTCAAGATTTATGCCGAATGGGTTGTTTTTTAGGGGTTGACTAAAGGCTTTGCGACCATGAATGAGAGCACCTAGTGAGGCGAAAGGGGGAAGGAACGGGCAGAGTCGTTCAAGGCATCTGGCCAGTTTATGATAGCAGTAAAGTGAAGTTAATTAATCAATTGGGAAGAAGGTACCCTCTGGATGAATTGTCGTGCTTCAAACAACTCTAAAAGCCATTATAATCACATGCCACTCAGAATCCCATTCAAATAAAGAGTTTTATGACAAAGAATGGGAAATTCTAGGCTTAGCCACTTCCATTTCTGCAGCACTTTTATCCTTCAGTTGTGGTTGTTATTGTGCGTGGTCGTGCGATCGCCTGCTGCTAGAGCCATTGTGAAGGAGAGAGCCACAATTTGGAGTATCATGGAAGGAATGGAGCAGAGGTTAGATATTAGGATTTTCGAAAGAGAAACCCGATGGCGTCAACTTGATGGGTGCAGCCATCAAAGCACTCTGACACCTTCCTTGTTGTGCGTGCTTTAAGTAGGTAAAACCGTTATGGTGCTGGAGCGTCCATAGATCGGTCATAGAGATTACTGTGTCACCACTGGCACGCCGACAGAGGAGAAGAGAGTTGTAGAATGGAACTGAGTGAACTACCTTTGCATGAATTACCGAAAAAGTTGTTATTTTTCGTTTCTTTTATGCATGCTGGTTGTGTAGATGCTTCTCAACCGACTGGCTTAGGGACTTGAGGTGGGAAGGGCTTTCCGTGTTCTGTTTGTTATATTTCACTTTCTCTTCGTGAAACAAGCGGAAATGGTAGATTAGTAGGAAGTTAGTGGCAGTCTTTTGAGGCGACACAAATCCTTTTGCCACCAAAAAAGTGGTGCTTTGAAAGCGCCTCACTTTGGGATGAGAAGGAAGGAGACAGGGGTAGAGAAATTATGGAGAGGAGGGCGATGGGTGCTGCATTTTCTCGGCTTCAGCACTATTTAGTCGCACGATCACTTGAGGTAAGTGCAATGGGCAATCGGAAGATGAAAGTAAGAATGGAGGCAGCTAAGTCTAGACTCCTCAGTTCTATAGACAGAGCGCTTTAGCCAATTCCAGTGCTAGTCCTTTCAACAAGCTCAAAATTGTCTTTACGCTTTTAACCTATTCGTTCCAAAAATGCGGTGTTTACTGCCCCCCTAGACTGTAAAACCGGTGAGCGAAATATTATTTCCTCCGCCTTTGTTTTTAAGGCGGCAAAGTCTTTATTCGAAGCGAGGGGTTAGGATTGTGCTGCAATAAAGGAAGGTGTAGGCTAACAAAGCCCTCCTTGCTACATAGTATAATAACGTCAAATACGTTCCTCACCAAATTTATTAATTTTGGATTGTCCTAATTCATTAATTGTCTACTCATTAACATTTAAGTAATATGTCGCACGAAACCTTTGATGGGCAGCTCAATCACCTCCTCCTGCGCTTTAGTATCGCTTTGCACGAAAGTCGTAAAAGTATTTGGCACCGAATCAGTTCATGCATGCATGCATTTGGGCAAAGATGAAGTGCAGTGGCCATGATTAAGCACCTGACAGCATTTATTACCCAAGGTTATGGCTAGCTGAACACTCACAGCAGGACGCCCGGAAATGCTCGGACCCCAGTGCATTGTGGCATGGGTGCTGACTTTTATGAAGTGAGGCTGAAATGCATGGGATGGTGGAATTGACGATCCACGCATTTGGACATTGCCACATTGATGCACTTCACAGCTATTAACTTGCATCTGGAAGGCAGTGATAAAATTGGTTATTCACCTCAATGGAACAGATTGGTGGATGCCAGTTGGTTTCAAAGGAGAAATCACAACGGTGAAATAACTGTGCCTTGAGCTGGGAACCAGCACAGTTGGTACTTAGACACAATTCCACGGTGATGTGCTTGGTATTCTCTTGGATTATAAGTTGACAATCGCAAATACCGACACCCAAACTTCTTTGGCAGTAGTACCCACTGCCAACACTAACAGCAATTAGAATTAGTGGCAACTGCACTCTTTAGCATTTTAACCGCCAGGTTAGCATCTCATCTCCAGACAATGGAAGACTCCTATGGAATATCTTATTGGTTAAGTTATCCGACCACCGAAATCATTAATTGCGCAGAAAAGCAATTCAAATTCCAGAAGAAATTATTTATTTTTTTTTGCCACAAAAGAATCCTATCATTCGCAGAAATCAGTCATCAGCATCCCCGTTTGAAACATTAACGGCACTATGATCAGCTACAGGCGAGCCCTTACCAGAACAACCGCGTATAACAAAGTCTTTGCAATTGGCACCATTGCAAACGCGTTTACAAGATCCGTCCATGCAGTCAGAACCATGGATTGGACCGTCAAAGCATTCTGGGGTGTGGCAGGGTCGGAAGTCATAAAATTCGCCACAATGACCATCGTGACAGCCACCCCAATAGCCACAGTTCCCACCGTTGCAACGATCCAAGGGATGACCGCCACCCATGCCAGGATAAGCGAGATTGACATAAGGTGGGAAGCCATGAGGGCTTTGCATGAGTGCTCCATGTAAAGCAGGTGGTGGTGCACCCCTATAGAGACCCATTCCACCTCGAAAACTAGCTGGTGTGTGTGGAGCACTAGTTATGCCCATTGCACCAACGCCAATAGGAAACACGGCCGCCCCAAAACCTCGTATCACGTGACAACTCAAGATGGACAGCAGCATCAAAGGCAATGTTGTACGCATCATTGTTGCCTTCTATCTGCGGGCACCAGCTTGCATGGGTTTATATGGACCAATGTCGATGAGCAATGGGGTGGGGCGGAGGGGCACGGTGGAGCGTACAGGAAATGAACTGCGCAATTAACTGGACTTCGATAAACCAGATTGGTGCATTGCAGTTGGGGTCAAGCAAGTTCACTCGATCAATGTCACCGATTTCGCCGCACAGGAGGCCTACAAATGTTAAAACCATCTCTACCCCTTCTTTTCAATCGTTCCACTTACACAATCACACATTCCATTGTTGAACTGCTTTAGCAGATTTGTGTGGATCTGTTTGATAATCCACCAACAATGGAAATGAGTAGTAGTCGCCTGATCACTTCCATCCAGTGTTTTGACTCTTCTTGCAACTTGTAAGAGAGGATGCCACAGGAACATGATCTTGAATCATCAAATAACCTTCCTCTTTATTTGAGAAGAAGGGAAGGTTCTCCTACACCACCTTCGATTTGTTCTGAAGTAGCCATGCCTATTGATCCGGCTAGCATTCTTTGAAACTTCTTCTGTTACCGGATGTTTTGTTTGGTGTTTTTCTTTCGGTTGAGAAAAAAGTACACTTTTGCCTTTGGTAGTAGAGAGGTTCGTTTAATTGCTGTGTTTATATCGAGCTCCACTCGATATTTTAATGGCAAGGCCGGCACGCAAACAATTCAAATCATTTCAAGGATTAAAAATTAAAGTCAATTTTTTTATCCACTTTGCCCCTAAATTTAGCTTTTACCGCATAGTTTCCGACTTCCATTGGCAGGACGTATTATTGCCAAAGGGTGACAAGTAAAGGAAACGTTTATCAGATGAGTGAAGTAGTTGCAAAAAGTGGGAGCAATAAAAGAATGTTTTTATGAGGGTACGAAACTTTCTAGCACAACTTTCATTCGCATTCCATACACTCACACACGTAGCACTGCTGACGATGGAGTTAATCACGGACTTCGATAGAAAAAGAAAGTTTGATGAGGAAATCCTCTTTTCACTGCTTTGGGTCAACTTATCTAAGGCTTTCTGGCCAGCATCTCGATCGGGGCGTACGAGTTGTCGCGTTACCACCCCGGACACACCAACTGACAATTCGGCTACATCATTGATGGATTGTCACACTGATCCACATACAAAAGGAATGTGCAAAAACATTGGAGATGCAGTCAACGTTTGAAAGTCTACCACGTGGCAGAATCGGTGACATCGATTGAGTGAACTCACTTGACCGCCGACTGCAATGCACTGGCTTGTTTTATGGTGATTGAGTTAACTGCGTAATTGATGTTATCTGCTGCCTGCCATCCTTCCATTCCCCCCCCCCCACGCCCCTTTCTCAACCCTTAAGGCTACTGACATGCACCCATACGTGCAAGCGGCTGTATATAAATACACGCAAGTTGGTTTTTGCGGCTCCAACGCGTGAATGAAGACAACGAGAATGCGCTCACCCATGGCATTAGTTCTTCTGTCCATCTTGAGCTGTTACGTGGTGCTTGGTTTTGGAGCAGCTGTCTATCCCAATGGTGTGGGTGGATATAGAGGTGGAATGGGATACAGCGGCCATCCATATGCTCCACACGCGTACCGAGGTGGAATGGTGCCCGGTGGGATGCCCTATGCAGGTTACATGTCGCCTCCTCCACGTGGAATGCCCATGCAAGGTGGCTTTGACAGACCCCCGTTTAACGGCCCAATTGGCGGTCTGCCATATGGCAGCCTGGGCTATCCCGGTGTAGGTGGCGGACAGCCCTTCCATCTTTGCAATGGTGGCAACTGTGGCTATTGGGGTGGATGCCATGGTGGCCACTGTGGAGAATTCTATGACTTCCGACCCTGCAGCACACCGGAATGCTTTGACGGCTCATTCCACGGATTGGAGTGCATAGGCGGCTACTGTGAACGTGTTTGTCATGGAGGCACATGCCATGACTTCGGCAAACAGTCCTGTTCCAGCAAGAGCCCTTCCGAGTCTGAGGAGAAGGAGGCAACCAAAAAGGAGAATTAGAGTGGGCTCGGAGAAGGTTGATTTTCATTTGCCTACGCTTCTGTCTCGTTATTGAATAAACGCATAAATCATTCTGCCTGTTATTTCCTTCACACAATTTCATAAGTGAACGAGGGAGGAAAGATTTTTATCTCTCACTATCAGTTGATTGGCTCCATTGTTTTTGGCACAAACTCTGTGTTAATTAATGTCCCTCTAAGTCGCATCAGTAGCAGTGATTTTGAACAACAACCAGACCGCCTCCTCGTTGACTGTCCCAGTGTCACTTCGTGCAAGCGTGGCGAAACACATAGTTATTGCAAACTATTCAAAGAGGAAGTACTAAGTGCTTGAATATGTAAGCTGGGGGCTTGGGGATTGTGAAGAAGGGTCACATTGTTAAATGAAAACACCGAACTCGGGCTGGAAGAAGAGCTACCAGAGCCCCTTCACGTCCCACTACTAATAGTCTTGGGCGAATTTTCATAGCTCTACTCTATTTTTGCCTCTTAATCGTGCAGATTCCTTTGGGAGCAATGAATGAACCGGGACCACTGGAAGTTCTTCTCTTTTGGCATTTTGATCACCTTCTTTACATTGAAAACTTCAACAGAGTCGATGAGGTAACACACAAGCAAATGCATCAAATGCGGTGAGTGTGAAGACACCCTAGAAAATAATTGAGAACGTATCGCATATGATCACGCCTGCCACTTCGATGCGCATTTTAAATTGCAAAGTTTCGTTTTTATACTCATATTTACTACTTGTTCGGTGATGAAAATTTGCCCCCACTCTTCAATTTCAGGAAAGAAATTAAACTACTTCGCCAGGAGAATGACTGCCTTCAGATTAAATTGAAAAATGAGTAATAGGCGATATTACACCCACGGTTTTGTGTTTTCACTTTTACAAACCTTACAGCCTCCTGTATGGTTGCAGTTTCAAAATGAAATGTCACAACAGTGCCATCTTGAATGATTCCATGGTCTTGGGATATGCTTCTGTGCTTCTTGTTACGGCAATGAAGCTTTTGTATTTATTGTAGACAGAATAAAGGAGGATTTGGCTCAGGCAATTTATGGATGCAGAACATTCTTCAGCATTTGGTTGTTCATCAGGTCTAGCCATCACGAGAGCGCACTGTGATTGGTTTTGCCTTCTGCGCTTCCCTTTCACTAACCTTGCTAAGAGAAGTTTAAATATTTTTAGGCATTTTTATGCTGGCACAGAGTAGGCATGCAGTAATAGAGCCAGTGTAGCATCCCGAGCAGCCCTAGAAGACACAAGAAGGCTAACCGTAGGGCAGAACATGTATTCAAGAGAGGGAGGAGTGGGGCTGTTGACATGGCCGGGAGACCAGCCCACCCAGCTAGGTCGAGACGGCCACCCTCCCTCGAGGAAGGCCAATTAGCAGTCCAAGCAATAATGCATTACATCAGAAGTAATTACAACTTGGAAGCTTCAGACTCGGTAGCAACACTAGGTGTGGACACGGTTGTGTTAAAATTATCTCCTCAACCTTCGCCTACAATACAATTTTAAGGAATATGAGCATTATAAACACACGGTTACTTACCGTGGGTGAGTGCTATTATATCTCAAAAACGTCACAAACAAATAGTCTTACATATGATATTTAAGCAATCATAATAAAGTGGTTCTCAGACAATCTTAATAGGAGACTTTTATGCATAAAGTCCTGCGTGTCGAAAAGTTGATTTGTGTTGGCGTAGGCGATATAATTATAGCTCAATTCTGTGATATATTGTTGACCAACAAATTTGTTTATCTACGCTGCTGACTGTTTGATATCATCAGGGCTAATTTTGCCGATCGAAAACAAGGTCTGTGTAGATATCCGCAACCAGATTAATTGTCCTGAACATAAATTAACCTCTCAGCCCACATGTGGTTGTTATCATAGCCAAAAATCACATAATTTTGTGGTCGTGATCTTTCGCCTTTGTATGAATAGAAGAACTGCAGACTCAAACGGCCTTAAGGAACATATAATGGAAGTATTTTTGCTAATACTGTTGTAAAAACTCCCACTAGTCCCGTCTTGACTGCAGCGAATTTACGCCTTCCTAGAAACTGTTGTGAGGCAAACAAAAAGAGCTAAATAAAGGGGGTAGAATATACAATTTAACGGCACATTTATAAGACCTTAAAGATTGAAAAAGACACGAAGGTTGCCCTATTTCTGTGGTTCAGTCTTGTTGGGATTTTTTTACCTCCGCTGCTTTTTTAATTGACGTGCACGGCATTGTTACGTGGGCTTATATTCAGCGATGCCGGTACATCAGAGACCGTACATCAATCATTCATGTTCATACCGCACACTAAAAAAGCACTTAAAACAATAAGGCAGCTTCTACGCTCCATGATTTTTTAGCTTGAGAGCCTCAAAGGGATTTTTCGGCTAAAGCATAAGATAATAGTGCACACTGCAGAGTGAGTGCTGACAGGTGTTTAACTGTGCAGCGAATGGGCGTTCTAAACAGCCTTTTGGGATTCTAAGCCACTCAGTCTTCCGAACAGTAAAAGTGCAAAAACTTGATTTTGCGTAAGACTGGTGCATCATTTTCCGAAGCCCCATTTAAGCAATGAAATATATTTTCTTCAATTCGGCCTTATTAATCAAAGGACTAAAAACTAAAGGTCTAAAGCTTTTGTGGCCATGCTCTCTTTGAGCTCTGATGACAAATTTGGCATGCATATTGTAATGCTCTGTCTTTTCGGACTGCTAACTGGCTTTGGTGTAGCGCCCCGTGCATCCCCAAAAGACGGAGAGAAGGCTAGGTGTAGGTCAGAATACTCGTATTCTAGACGGAAGGAGGGGAACTGCTGGCATGGCCGACAGCCCAGCCCACGCAGTTAGCTTCAAAGTGGCCGCCACTAATGCGTCGGACCAACCGACAGTCCAAACAAACAATACACTACACTTGGGTCACTTAGGTGGCCGTCTCGATCTGGTTGAGCTGACTGACCTTTAAAACCATGCTGAACCTACACCCTCTTCTCTTAAATATGCGCATTCTGCCCTGCATTTTGCCTTCCTTCGTCTTCAAAGAATGCTCCGAAATTACAGCGATGTAGCCAAAAAACATGAAATAAAGATTCCAGGTTGCATAATGAATACATAAATGCAATGCTATAAATAATTTAGATACCTGGATTAAGGAAAATTTCTTGCATTTGGAAGCAGCTTCTAAGAGTTTTTTCGATTTATCCTAAAATAGTGGAAAATTTGCAAGTTATTTTGTGTAGTAAACACTGAAAGCAAATTAATTCAAAATAAAAATTGGGGATCGAAATGTACAAATTTAAGCTCAAGCCTTTGCTTGTCACAGATATCTACCCCAACAATTATAAAAATTGCTCTTCTTTGCAGTCAGGCCAGTTAAGCCAATAGGAGCGAGCAAAGTATTGCTGATTTGTCTTTCTGCGTTAAGTATGGAGGATGTTGCGAAAGTTCACGTTCATCCAGTCGTTCTTCTATCGATAATTGATTCCTATGAACGACGTAATGAAGATGCTCAAAATGTGGTCGGGACACTTCTTGGTGCGTAATGTTTCTCTCCTCATTTCTCCCCAGGCACTTTTGAAAAGGGTATAATTGAAGTAACTCACTCATTCTCTGTGCCTCACAAAGAGTCAAAGACTGATGTTTCCATGGATCTTGAGTTTGGCAGAGCTATGCTTAACCTTGAACGGAAGGTTCGTTGTTTTTCGCAGATTCCATGTTGGCCTTTATGCAGGTTAACCGCAATCTACGACCGGTCGGGTGGTATGCTACCGGATCTGAAGTTACAGAATCGTCACTTCTGATTCATCAAGATTACTACATGAAGCACGTCAAGAATCCCATTTTCCTTCTTGTCAACCCAAATCTTGAAATCGGCAAGAAGATGAGTATTCAAGCATTCCAAAGTCGCACTATCGGCATTCCCGATGGCACAATGGGAACTATGTTTCTCTCTTTGGAAGTTAACTTAGAATTCTTCGATACCGAGCGCTGTGCTGTTGACATGATGGTAGCAGACTCTCTAGCTAAGGAGAATCAGCTCTCTGAGGTCTGTTCATTTTGTTATGATCAGCTCTCCTAAGTTTGCTTCGTTATTTTCTTATTTGAGACTAGTTGAAACTGCTGTAATTCTGGTTTAGAGCTGTAGAATAAGGTCTTTCTGTTTTTGATAAAATGTTCTTTGGTTTTTGTGCTTGGTTGATTATTATTATTAAAATTTGCCGTCTGCTATCTTTCAAATATCAATAAGACCATTATGTGTGAACCTAATCCTCATTCTCTCAGTAGAATTAAGTTATTTGGTTATGGCACCTCTTTTTTATTAAACGAGAAACCTGGGTAAACTCCATCCGTAAGGCGGGCGTAACATAGCAAATCATGGTAGGCGATAGCCTTGCGATAAGTTGACCCGTATTTTTAGCTGCTTTGTAATGCATCTACTCAAATAACCGTATGCGTTACATACGATTCAAAGGTTAGAAGCGATTCCTGAGAGTTGCACCGCGATTCGCACGAACTCGTCTTGGTCATCTGATTACTCACCAAAAGTATAAATAAAGCCTAGGTGATCACAGGGAACGTAGGCAATAGGTGTGCCTTGATCTTCTATTTCAATTTGCAAGGAATCATTTTCAAATGGTTTAAATGTCCGTTTCATTGGGAAAAGAAGTTGTTCCGTACCCTCTTGATCAGTCTGTTATCAATGAAGTACGGCATGTTGGATCACAAGATAACACACGAGGTCATAAAAATTATCCCATTTAATTTTTGCTTTTCTGCCCGTCTAGGCGGCCGACGATCTGTCCTACCTCTACAAACTAACCGGTCGTCTACTCTCAATGTTAGAGCGTGTGAACAAAAAGGTAGAGGCCTTTGTCAATGGCGAGCAACCAGCAGACAGTGAATTGGGTATGGCTATTGCACGCCTCATTTTCTCCACACCCAAACTTGACTCGGACAATGTGGAGGATCTCATTAGTTCGTCTTTCAAGGACCTTCTCATGGTCACCTATCTGACCAACCTGATTCGGTCTCACACCAAGCTTCTTAGCTTAGCGCATTGATGAGAGCGCGGGACGCAGAACTGTAACAAGTGATCGAATGTTGCAATCATGTGTCTGTAAAGTCGACTTTTGGTTGTCACTCCAGTAGGTGGCTGGGAAAGCGGACCTTATTCGATGGGAGGCTGGGTACGCATACTTTTGTCCGCACAAATGAAATGTATAATTGGCTATATGCTCTTGGAGGGTTCCTCTTTATCAGCTTGTAAGTTGGGCGCGAATTGTATACCTCGGTCGGCTTCGGTTGGGTCTGCCTATCGCGTAACTTGTTGCCCCACAGTGGGGCAAAGTGGTTCTACTTCATTGCTTTCGGATTCCGTTGCATATGCTATTTACGACTTTCTGTGCTCGTAAAGGTAACAGTAGTTCTATGTTGATCTTGTTATTTATTGCAAAAGTCGGGTGTCATGGTGACGGCCGTTTTGCTTAACCATCGCAATCGATGTCAACTAGTGCTGCCCTACTTAAATCACATCAGTAAGTTTGTTTGATTCAATCGCGCTATATCGAAGGTGCCTTAGGCTCTGAAGACGGCGCCAGTTACCTCACTTTGTGACTCTGGCATGTGTCAACTAGAGAGCGCAATTTTCCGCGTTTGGTGATGCGTTCGTAACAATTAGTCTCTACATCCCATACTGTGATTCTGCTTCGCGGTCGTCGAGATCGAACCACCGACAATGGAGTCGGTGTGTTTAACTCGTGGCGCTTAGTCCAATATTTATTCCATTTCTTCTCAGGGTGCTAGTTTTCTGACCTGACTTGGGCTTAATACTGGTAGAAAGAGCAAATCCGCCTCGGGGGAAAGTTGTTCCGACTTCTTTGCCCACCCTGACAAGTCTCCGCATCAATCTCAGGTTACCGCCCTAGGGAGGGGCACTTTGTGTCTTCACTTGGAACTGCACTCTCGCCGAGAGTAACTCCGACTTCTGGTAGTCGTCTTGTTTGCTCTTTTGATATCTGTATTGTCTGCCATAGTGCTTGTCAACCCACCTTGACTCGAAGCCTACTTCACATCGCTTCTACTTGGGTGGTCAACGCAACACCGCCTGGTTGTTTGCCAAATGTTTCTTGCAACGAGTTCAAGCGCCGAGAAAACCCTCACTGGCAGCGAATGTGTTCCGTCCGACTCGACTGATGTCAGCTACTACGGTTCTCACCAAACTGCGCAGGTAGCGCTATGAACACCACAGAATAGACATTCAAGGTCTCGAAACTCATCTCTGGTGCTTCATAAGGCAAAAAGAGGTGTCAACTCGTCGAATTACTGGCAGAGTTTATTTAAAGCCAATGCATCATGAGCATGATCTGATGGCTCACAACTTATTCCCCACTCCAATGGTAGAACGTACACACACACACACACACATGAAAAAGCGAACTATAAACAATAGGAACCCTAGAGAACATTTCATCTAGTGAACATTGGTCTGCAAAAAGGAGGCATTAGGAGACAAGCGGTAAATGCAGGGTTAAAATTGGGGAGAGGAGGGTTGCCAAAAGAGGTAGTTAATGATCGCTGGGAGTCGGACAACCACTAAAAAAAAACTCCCGTGGTGGGGGACTGAGACAGGTAATCGGTCATACAAAAGAGAGTAAGTTAAACAGGCGACACAAGGATGGTTGCCAGGGGGAATGGTTGCGCACGCACACGCACGCACTTTGCTGCAGTCAGAGAAAGTCGTCCATACAGTGTCTTACATAGTTTGCAGCGGCAACGCGAAATTCGGACGTCTTCCAAATGTCGGCCAATTTGTGACACTCCGCGTTGATCATGAAATCCACGCGCTCGCGATCACACAGGCGGGAGAGAAATTTAGTCGTCTCCAACGCCTGGAAAAAAAGGATTCAAAAGAGAGGTGCAAAAGCCAGTTTACTGCCAGGCAATGAATCATTCCAGGGAATATCTTGTCAACTTACCACACCATAAACGTATCTTGCCACACCCCTACTTGGCCAGCCGACCACCAGGCGAGAAATGACGGTTTTGCCTCTTAGACAACTAGGACACTTTGGACAAAGAGAGCATCGCCGGACGCTACTGATCCATTTCTTTCTCCCATTGTATACCCAGTGGAACCATCGCGGCTTCGTGGCAATCGACAATCCCACCAAACCTCTCTACCCCTCCACATTTGAGAAGGGAAAATGACATCACATAAACAGTTGCAGCAGTCACTAGACCCACTTCGAAGTGCCAACAAGCTTGATTTCATTCGATGAAAACTACAACGGACATTTGCGAAAGTGATGTCCAGATGACCAGGTGATTAAAGGTATTCAGTTTTGCATTATATTCATCAACGACGCTTGCCCGGCATTGCCGAAGAATGCAAGGAAAGACGTCGGTGTTTGTGGTTCGACTGCCCTTCCATTCTGGATACAAAGAGGCCTGTCCATGACGCTCAATGGTAATGGTCTCTCAGCCTTTAAGTCTATGCGAAGAGTATTCCAGCCAACTGGGGAGTTCTAAATTTGGAATTACGAAATAGGATGCAAAAGTGGTGGTACCACACACAGATTCGCACTATTAGCACACACAATAGCCAGTGTGTGCGTTGTGCGTGGGCCGGTACAGACACTCTCCATTCAATATGGCAGGTAGGTGGACAGGCAGCAGTGCGACTGAGCGCATGCTATGCAGCAGCATGTGGTGACGAACTATGGCTCCTATAAGTAACCAAGGCGTAAAATCAATGCCTGTGGATGTCGCCTCGTGCCGGATCCGATAGTTGAGCTCTCAACTCTGGACGCATTAATATTTCATCTGCATGAATCGCATCTAGAACAACTGAAAGATCTCACAGGAACGGCAAACACAAAGTCATGCACGGCTATAATGCTTGTTGGGCATCATGGGTTGGGTTAGTCATACCGATAAACTCTTCGATAATGACACCTTCAAACACTAATATTTCCGCTGTCGTACATACGGAAGGGCTATTTGGAGGAATCAAAGGCGGAGTTGGTCTAAATGCCCTCAAAGTATGTCTGCACATCTTTCCTATGTCACTACAAGTGTTGACGATTAGAAGCCTGGCTCCATCAGATCTGGCCAATGATGACGAAAAAACGATTGCACGCACAGTGGGAGAGGTCTTATCGCGCCGCTAAATACCACCATGAAGGCAATTGGAACCAACGCTAGCCAATCACTATCAGCTTCGGGGTGGCATGACCCCGCCATTGTCGTCGGCACAGCAAGAGGAGGGGGGATTGCGTTTCACTAAAACCAAGCTAGAGTGAGTCACCGGCGGCGGCATAGATACACACATGCACATACACCCACATTTATATGCGTGGAGGACCGTCACGCCATTGTTTTCGAAATGTCGCGCCTGCTATCCTCTCGCTGCCACCGGCTACTCAGCACCACGACAATTAATCTCGCTTGCCGAAATTTCACAGCCGGGTTTCTCTCAGATGTAAACCACCACCGTGGAAGGAGTTGATATACTGCAATACTACCAATCCAAATGAGCGCGAGTTCAGGTGGAAAGCTATCTAACAAAAAACCTTCCCCCAGGCTAGTCAGCACAATTACCATTAATTCCGCATATTCCCCGGTCCGCTGGAAGTGCCATTAAATACCCTAAAGATCCCTGCATACAATTCTGAACTGAGGCGATGGATGAGGTTTCGAATGTAACCCGACTGTTACAAGCCTTGGAGATAACCCCTACTCTGACACTCAATATACGGAAAAGCTCTCCGATTAAAACTTACTGCAGCCGATTGGCAGGCAATTCGAGCACATCGGAGGGTCACCTCCTGAGAGAAGCTTTTGGGGAAGACGATATCAGAGACGAGACCACGTTGCAGCGCCTCTCGTGCCGACAGCCGACGCCCAGCAAGTAGCAAATCATTAGCCAGTGGGCTGCCCACTTTCTGGGCCAATGTGTACGTGGCGCCCGCTTCAGGTACCTGTCCAAGGGTCGCGTAAGCAGTGTGAAAACTTGCGAGATCGCTGGCGTAGACGAGATCAAAGAGGGGTAGAATGGCGGTCGCCAGGCCCTCCGCCGGTCCATTCACTCCTGCCACGAGAAGCTTGGGAAACGCAGAGAGCTTGAGCAGAAAGGCGCGCAAGACGGCGACCAGAGAGTCAACGAAAGCGACAACAGTACTATTGGAGCTAGCGGAAAGGGTGGGTAGGTCTATGCCGGAGGAGAAGACTCGTCCAACGCCGGAGATTATCACTGCACGGATTTGACTATCCGCCTCCGCTAACTGCAGGGCCTCTGTCAACTCACTCATAACCTGGAGACAAAAAACCGACTGCCTGAGCGGTCCCAGGAAGCTGAGTAAACTTTTAGGAGTAAGGTAGACCTGAAGAGTAAAAGTATTGCGAAGAGTTGAGCCAGGCGACCGAATCCAGAGCTCAGTGAATCCCTCGCAGGGGCGACGGCGGAGAAGAATGGACATTGCAGGATCGGAGACAATGGACTGGGTGGAAAGATGACCGGGAGGAGGAAGTGGTTGGAAATCACGAGGAGTAGAACTAGTGTCATTCGCTTTAACCCCGTTGCCTCCGTTCTGACGAGGAGCCGAAGAACCGCTTGGATCTGCAGTCTGAAAAAACAGATAAAAATGAAAAGCTACGCTTTGCTTTATTAACAGACTCTTAGACCTTCTGCAGTGAAAATTCTCACACTGAACGTTTGCAACCAAATATCCTGCAGATGAGGTCTTAGAAGTCATTACAGCAAAATGCACTCATAAACACTTATAACCAGTTGTAAGCTATGAAGGATTTGCACCAACCAACACAAGATGAAGCAAGTGCTGTTTATTTTTTAGGAAAGGTCAAAGGACATTTTTTAGAGAATGTACAGTTACCCTTGACGAGACAAATATCAGGATTTAGCGCCTATCTACAGCACACGGAACGGGGACAGATGGAACTTGAGCGACTTGATATCAGCGCATCAGTAAAGGTGTTTCAAAAAAGCTTCCCTTATGCTCGCATAAAAATTCAGTTGCCACTCGGACGATAACAGTGAAACATAGCTCATAGTTCACAGTCAACGTAGCGGTGTATGGAAAAAACCCCCATTGCAGAAGGCGACCCCATCGCTAAGCAAAAAGGGCATTCTTGACGTAGACGAGTGTTGAAATGGCAGAGAGGTCACGATGGCATCGCACTAAGGTCAGAATCGATGGACTGTTTCAAGGGCAAAAGGTCGTCCGAAATGGCGAATGATGGAATTGAAATTGCAACAACGATGAACAAAAGGTACGTTGGGAAAAACCGAGAGAATAGCCATGACAACACACAAATTTTAGAAATTGGTTCCGGTGGTAGCAAAGACAGAGTACCAACCACAATAAAATGTTGCACCAGATTAGTTCGCTTCAGACTCAAGAAGAGATTGATCAACTACCAGTAAAGGACGGAGGAACTTCCGATTCAGCACTTATGGTACAGCTCAAACCCCTCAATGGGAAACTGTAGAGTTAAGCCATGAACGTAGAAATGAGGTTACTATCATATGCATTAGCATACCAATGCCATATGAGGTAGAGATCTGAGAGCTTTTTCCACCGTCTCCAAGCTCACTGGAGTAGGAGGTGGTAGAACATAGACTGAGACACCGGGCTCGGACTGTGCCACATCTACAAGAACGAGTTAAAACAGTCATATTTGTTCATTTTCCAGGAATCGTTATCGAAGGGCAGTTACGAAAACCCACCTCCTCCAAGAACATCTTGAGGAAGGAGCGTCCGAATCTTATCCACCACAGGACAGTCACCGCTGGGTGTTAAATTTGATGGTCGGACGACGCAGCCACTGGGCGAGATGAGTCGAAGGAAAGACTTGAGCGCAGTCATCTCCACTCCGCTAAAAGTTTCCCCTACTGGAGTTGGAGTACGATTGGTGGGGGTCTTGGTAGCTCCATTTGACTTTGAAGCGCTGACCGCATATTTTGCCCGAATTCTATTCGACTGTTGGGCGACTGTGTCGCCCCGAGCAACAACGGACATGTGGTAGCGGTAGGAGACACCGCTAGGGTATTTTACCCGAAAGATTCTATTTTCTTCCACCAAAGACTGAAGCGATGCCTTAGTCTCAGTGGAAGACATCTGATACATTCGTTCAGAGTACAGAATTACGATTTTCTCATCTGGACGTCGACGTCGGTCACGAAGAAAATTGATCACCGAGATCACCTTTTCTGTGTTCGATGCATCTGGAGGAAGAGTTTGTGGCGTAACCGAGTCATTTTTTGACGGCGTGGAGAGACCGGATTGGATGACGGCTGCGCTAGGGGGGTGAAATTCTTCCGTATCCTGGGCCTTGACAGTAACTGTGACACTCTTCCGAGGACTAGGCGCTGAGTCCACAGAATTGCGTGACCGCTTTCTCGGCGGTTCCGTAGCCGAGGACTCCTTGGAAAGAGAATCGGTCGTAGCGAGTCGGGCGATGTCCGAAGCAGTGCGCCGCGAAAGGCGAGCAGATGTGCTAGAGGAAGGCCTTTCCGATACCACGTTTTCACCGGAAGTTGACGGCATTTATCTGCAGCGATAATAAGCGTCAGCACAGCAAAGACATGGCCACCTAATCAAGGCAATGCGAAGGCTACAAGCCCACTCGGTAATCAATCACCAAACCAACCGAAAATGCTAAGCGATCCCCCGTCGGACCCAATTTGTTACAATTAGGACCATAAAAGCAATCCAAAACCCCCGTCCGCACATATGTTTGACGGGTACCCTAAAAATGGGAGTCCGACCGCCGAGAGCGAAAAAGAGGACTCAATTCGGACGAACAAAATCAATACAGTTTGGTGACCGACATCTACGAAAGTGTTTCCTCATACGAACCAGATGCCATGTGAGCAGATGAAACTAAGCTACGGGCACATATGGTGCAGCACTGCGGGATCCTAGAAACGGAACACTAATAACATCGGTCGTGGAATAAAGGCGGACGACAACATTCTCAGACCATGCAGCCAGTCGATAATATTTAAACTGGAAAATACATTAAATAGTCGACCAATTTAATTATGCAACGCAGAACCCGCAACCACACGGACCGAACGCGGAAAAGTAACTGAAAAACTGTCGCGGTGAGCGTTGTTTAAATTACCGCTCCGCGCACAAAATTCTGGGATTGTTTAACCTGTTTTCTATGTTCAAAAGACCACGACACCTATTAATTTACATTTATTGTATTTTTGGCAGCGTTAGATTTATGAAAATAGACGTTCTTTTTTAACTCACTTTTGCGAATAAAATAATGTAAATCTGACAAAATATGCCAGCATTTTATTCGTAAAGGCAGGCCTTAATGCACATGATCTGTTAGCAGCGTGAGCAGATATAATGAAGCTGGGACAGCACTACCACCTCTATATTAGGTCTTTAAAGACTTCATCGGCCCCTACCAATTGTTCGAACACTTTCTATCCCTTATCGAAACCAGTGCTCGCCACCGCATGCATCACAAGCATCGACCTTCCGTAGACTATTCAAGCCCACTTATCCCACTCTCCCTGAGTAGCCCAAGCGGGAACTGCGACTACGCATTGCGTTCTGCCCCACGCATCGCAAGATGCGCCGCTGGGCCACGTAATGAGACCCACACCGCCGCCGGTTCTAACGATAAAAGTAGGACCAGGCGCGATCCCGCGAGAGACATCTACCACTTATGGCCACCCGAGTTCCACTTTTGTCCTCTTAGTAGATCTGCAGCAATGAAACCGCGATAGTCACAAAATCATGCAATGGAATACCATCCCTGAAAAAAGTCGACCTGGCCGGCGGCGTATCAACGACCTCTAGACGACCCCACTTCCAGAGCCGTCAGATCAATCCCCACCGTGCAAGGCTACCAATTGGCAGGTGCCAATCCACCAATGGGTCCGATCAGGACATGCACCCAAAAGTCGACGGGCGGAAGCATAACCACAGGCCGAATTAACTCAGGACAAAACTCACTAACGATTTTTCACCAGACCAATCGAACGGCCAATCAAGATCTTAAGTCTATGTACACACACAACTATTGCATTGCAAAAATTGTACTCAATCCAGTTTCTGAACTTTTGCTGACCTATTAACAGCGGGTTCAAAGCTCTGTCGCCGCTTTATTCCACCTCGTAGAGGAGGACGATTAAAACCGCTCCCACCGTTTACGGAGGCTCTCCCACGACTACTGCCACCACCACGGAATCCCCCGCCGCCGTTCTGATTTCCGCCACCGATACCACGTCCAGCACCGCTACCACCGCGACCCCGGAAACCGCCGAATCGAAATCCACCCCCACGACCAGCATTATTATTTAACTCATCCACCTCAGGCTCGAGTTCGGGTATTTCGGTGAGCCTTTCAAGGACGATTCCGTTGTTTCTGTTAATCCATGTGGACGCAATGGCCTCTACTTTATCGTCCGGTACGTCGAACACGAAACCCTGGAAGGCAAGGGAAATAGAAACTGTGGTCTTAGTCAATACGACTCAGTACTTTAGACTGATTTTAATATTTCAGACGAGCGCAAAGTTGTAAAAAAACAACATCCACACGTAAATTTACCTGAAACTGAGTCTCACCGACGAAAACGAAACTAGTTTCGATGTACACCAGGGCGTCAAAAAAAACCACTCAGATTAAAAAAACAAAATCGTGCTAATTCTACACCAGAACTCGCCTTTCGTCCCTTAATGAAGGCCAAATTGCGAATGCCTTCTGTCGTGTCCGAATCCAACTGTTTGTTAAGAAGGGCGTAGCAGAGACCCTTCTTATGAGCAGTCATATGCTGCGGAAGGTCCAAACGATAAGCAGTCAAGCCCGGATGTGCAGTCAAAACCGAACGACTCTCAATTGCCTTCATTTTCCCAGCGATTTTAGCCAATGCGCAGCAAAGAGCCTTCTCATAAATTGAAATAGGGACATCCATATATCCGTTCTGAACTATTTCGGCCTCGTTATCGCCATTTATTTTGGATTTATTTTGCTTTTTTGCCTTCTTGCTTAATGCTGTGTTTGACTGCGATACTATAGACCCCACTAAACGCCGCGCGGCTGGAAGAAATGTCGACCAGGTCGATTCCGGAATCTCCGAAAAGGTTCTACAATAGGAAAAAACACAGGTACCGCCTACGTTTTGAGTAACTAGCTGACTCAACAAATAACTAACATACCACTATGATTTCGAATAGAAAAGCATGCTGCAATAAAAATTAAGCTGATGGCAAATTCCGAATGAGATAGGACTTACTGCGACAACTCGGAAGCCCAGACATCCACAATGTCGTTGGGGGTTGGGGCCGAAATACGTTTAAATACAATCCCAGCACCGTGTTCAATGTAAGCCAGCTGCTGACGCTGTTTCATAGTGTAGAAGCAGATGCTTGTACCACTACGTCCCGCACGACCGGTTCTGCCAGAACGGTGGATGTAGTCCTCAGCGGTGGCCGGCGGCGCACATTGAATAACCAGCTCTACGTCCGGAATGTCCAGCCCACGAGCTGCTACATTCGTCGTCAACAGAGTCTTATACTTGCCTTCACGGAATTTCTGCAGCGGAATAAACAAGAGATGCAAACCTTGCCCAAATAATCCAATCTTTCTTATAATATTGTAGGCACCTGAAGGATGAATTCCCGTTTTTCTTGTGGGATATCTCCATGAAAGACATGACAATCAGTAGCCATGGAGGAATGAGCTGCCAACTCATCAGCATCCTTCTTTTTCTCGCAAAAAACAATGCATCTGGAGGAGGGACCCTTTGAATAAACCCGAATTGTGTCAGCGAGAGCATTAGCCCGTTCGTAGTAGGGACAAAGGATGGCCAAGTGCTAACAGAGTATCAGAGTAGGTTAATGCAACATTACCTCCACCGCATCTGCCGTTCGTGCTTCCTCCTTACTCACAAGAGTGATACGCTTGCAGTTTGAAGACACATAGCGTTTGCTGATTTCCGAGACCCACTGTGGTAGCGTGGCTGAGAAGAGAAGTGTTTGTGGTTTCTTTTCAGACTCGTAGACCTGGGAAAGAATTTTCTCCACGTCTGCACTGAAACCCATATCGAGCATTCGATCCACTTCATCAAGCACAACATGGTTAATAGCATCAAGCTGAAGATGACTGTTTGACATCAAGTCGATTATACGACCAGGTGCACCGACAATAATATCAACACCGGATTTCAGTGATCGAACTGAACAAAAACAATAAGCGCAAAATAATGCAACATGCTTTGCGGCTGATAAGGAACACCCCCGTATACGGAAAGAACACTCATTTTTTCCGGTGCTATTGAAGATAAAACAGATGCGGTCTGAACGACTAGTTCTCTTGTGGGCGCGAGAATAATGGCAACTGGATGACGACCACGCCTATATTGAATGCCACTTTCTTTAATTTTCTCGATTATTGGGATGGAAAAGGCCAAAGTCTTGCCAGAACCGGTTTCTTGAGTAAAAAAAACTCATAGGAAACTAGTCAAAGACATACTTGCCAAGGTCACAATATCGTTTCCGTTCTTTATGTGTTCGTAGGTCTCTGCTTGGACCCTGTAGAGGCTTGTAATACCAGCAGCTTTTAATTTTGATAAGGTGTCGTCGGATATGTTGAACCCCGACAAATCCCACGATTCCATCCCGATCACGCCTCAGCTTATCGGCGGCGCGCTGATAAAATTAGGTATGCTGACGAAATAAAACACCAAAAAGTGACAGTGCAAACCATGTATCTGAAATCATTGATAAATACGCTGTAATAAAACATATCAAAGGTGCTTCAAACTTGTCAGTTCATATTAGCCATTTGCGTTCCTCCGACGTTGTAAGATAGAGTTTGAAAATATTTCTCTTTCTGTTTTGCATTTTAGTGCACATACGACTTATGTCGCTGACCCTACCATCGAGAAGGTTTATGCTAAAATTTAATAACTGGCGTGGCACCCTAGCCTTTCCTAGAAGTCACGATTATTTACCTGCGAAGCCAAGACCAATTATTGAATTTCGGGAGTGTCGGCTATTCATATGTGTAGTACTTGTTATAGCGTCCCGAGCATCTCCGGAAGACGGAGGGAGGGCTAGGCACAAATCAGAACATATATTGTAATGTTTTGTTTGTTTAGACTGTTGGTTGGTCCGACACTTTGGTGGCGGCCATATTGAACGTTGCTGCATGGGCTGGCCTGTCGGCCATGTCAGCAGTTCCTTTCCTTTCCATCTGGAATACAAGCATCCTGACCCACACCTAGCCTTCCCTCCATCTTTTAGGGCTGCTCTAGGAGCTACAGTGGAGGCAGTGGAAAGCTGACCCGAATTTGTGCATTTCCTACCTAGATTTGTCCTGCAAGTGGCACGTTACAACGATGTAGAAGAAGTGCCTTTGTTGAAGGATTAAGAACTGCGTTTATCTTCGGTACTATCCCACTCTCATGCTGTACAGGAAAGCTATTAACAACTGAAGCGATCCAAGCCGTGAACTATCTGAAAAGGCTGCCGATAAACCAACCTCGCGAAGGATTTAGTGATGGTCGTCTGCACCTCTTACTCCGAAGTTCGTTAGCAAGCCGGGCGAACCTGCAGGTGGAGTCGGACCGCCATAAGGGACCATTGACGTCGTGTCAAATCTCGTCTCCTTTTTGCCGGACGTCGGCGTATGGTACGGTTAGCTCGTGAGTGCTTCTCGCAGTACTGATTATGTTGTGATGGCTGACGCACGAGGTGGATGAAGAGACGCGTCGGGGACAGCGCGGAGAAGAAGTGAGGGGCTATGTAGTGTGTTGTTTGTTTGGGCTGTTGGTTGGTCCGACACATTATTGGCGGCCACCTTGAAGCTAGCTGCGTGGGCTAGCCTGCCGGATATGCCACCAGTCGCCTTCCTCTTCCTCTAGAATACATGTATTCTGGCCCACACCTAGCCTTCTGTCCGTCTTTTAGGGATGCTCGGGGCGCTACACGTGTATTCAAGATAGGGAGGAAAGGGATCGCTGGCGGGGCCAGGAAGCCAGCCCACGCAGCTAGGTTCAAAGTATCCGCAACCGATGCGTAGGAACAACCAACAGTCCAAGCAATCGAATCACTACACTTGAGTTCTTTAATTGTGCTTTGTAAGTTGGAGTCGGGAAGAACAGCAAAGCGGGGACTGTGAACGCGGCGCTGCTTTAACCAAATTTCCTTGATCTCTGGTACCTTTTTATGCCTGGCGTTCATAAGAATGATTTCGAGGAAGGCTGAGCCTTCTAATAGTGGAGGCTGGCTAAGAGATGGCAAGGAAAAGGAGGAAAACTGCCGTATGCGTGGTGCGAACCGAGTCATATACCAACAAATAGTCTGCTTAATAGCGTGGCTTACCAATGCGCGCCAACATTCCATTTGTGCGTAGTCAAATTAGCTATCTTTTTACAACGCGTTTCCATTGAAGTTGGCCAATTCATTAGTTTTTGGCATTGGATAGATTTAGTGAATGTAACAAGTTTAATTAGCCCTCTTATCTAAGATCTGACTCCCAGTGTTGGGACTGTTCCCATTGCGTATCAGTTGTCGGAGCAACGAAACAAACATTTAGTTTCATTCTGCTGGTTCAGTCCGCATTGGGTTGTTTCATCTATTTACTTGGTCATGCTCATTTGGAATCCATGTGTGCGTAAGGAAATTGTACACATGTTTGCATGCGTGTGTGTTGCCCGTAAGCTGACCTATTTCACTTTATCATCTGATTATTTAATGATTGGTTATCAGCGGTTCAGGTCAGTAAAGCATTAGTGCAGCGTCCTGAGCATCCCTAGAATGCGAAGAGAAGGCCAAGCCTAGATCAGAATACGCATACTCAGGAGGAAAGCAGTTGCTGGCATAGCCGGGAGGCCAGTCTACGCAGCTACTGTAGCGTTTTGTTTGTTTGGACTGCTAGTTGGTCCTACACATTGGTGGCAGCCATCTTGAACCTAGGTGCGTGGTCTGCCCTCCTGGCCTCGCCAGCCGTTCCTTTCCTTCCTATCTTGAATCCACGTATTCTGATCTACACTTAGCCTTCTCTCCGTCTTCGAGGGATGCTCGGGATGCTACAACTACAATTGGTGCTTTAAAAGTATACTATTAGCTTTCTGAATGACTTGAGTGTGCATGTGAGGACCCTTGAGACGGCACTGGACACAAGTGAAAACAAAATTAAATAGGGACGTTTATTACTGACTTGCAGGTCGAAGGATTTGGTGGCCGTGAAAACAAGCCAAAAGGACCAAGGATTCTCCATATGGGTACGATTTACGACTTTAGTTTGTACTGCTAATTGACTTGGAGGGAGGGCATCCACAGGGTTGATGCACTCAACCTAACCATTCCAGGAGGCATGAAGGGGTTGGGAAGGAAAGGGAGGAGACCTTCACTGGCGGCTGTGCCGGTGGATCTCCTTCACTCATTTGAAGATGATACAATATGGTTAGATTCGACATTTGGTTACTGTTACATCGCAACTAAAACACCTGATGAGTGATATGAGGAGTACACTGGGAACCTGTAACACAGCAGAACGTGTCTTTCTGGTTGTACCGCTCAATGGGTTCACTAACTGCGCAGCTGTTTAGATTAGAGTAGAAACTTCACGTTAGTTCATAAACAGAATGTGTCAGGACATGCATCCAACATCCGTCCCCCAGCCTTCCGACACATGGTCAAGTCCTACACCATCATGTCGGATCCCTCCACACTGCATTCCATGGTTTGTCAAGCACTTCCCTTTTTAACCCCGACTATCTCTAAATGCAAATCCTAGACAAGCTGGCAGCACGCTCCTGCGATTTCCACCTTAACTCAGGTGCAGCCAAGCCAACGGTACAACCGCAAACTTTCCCAAACCTTCGCAACATTCATATTGGTTCTCTCTCTACAAAAATGCTCCCTGCAAAGGGGAAGAAGATGGTAGTAAGAGGTGAGACGTTGCCAACGTGCTTATGGAGGAAGGTTGGGACGTGATGCTTGGTGTTGATTACCTCCGGTCCTGCATTTAGTGAAACGCTCCTTCGCAACTCACCAATGCGCTACAGCAAACGCATACGGACGACATCTTCAGTACTCCTTTTGAAGCCTTAGCTATCCCACTGAGGAGGCTGGATGGGTTTTGCTCACAGTTAGCGCATACCACTGACAGCTCGCCCATTGCTGGGTATGTACATGAGCACATTCTCATGGCAAGGAGTGTTACATGGACATCTACGAGGCCAGATCCGTTTGGCAACCACCCAGACGCCGGCCGCCGCCTAACTTGGAAGAACAGAGCTCCAAAACTATGAGTTATCATGCCCTCCCCTAATCGTACTAGCCAGGAAAGGCCACTTCAACGCGGCGTCAGGGAGGAATGACAGTGCGAAGCCCTGGGTAATTCGGAACTTTCGAAGGAAAAAAGCAAACACAGTACATCGGACGCCTGATGACACGGTTGGAGATTTTGTTGTCTACTCTTCCGTTCTACCATGCCAACCAAAACTAGTTCACAGACATTCGTCCCCAACGCAGGGTGTAAATAGTAGTGCGTCAGTCTATATTTAGACGGTAGAGGGAGAGATTATCATTGGGATGATATCACACATTTCCAGGGATGCATCCTTCCCTTCGTTGGGGTGTGACCAAGGCAGGGTCCATGAGGTCAAGATGACCTTGAGCATGACCAAGAGACCTTACCATCGAGCACTCCGCATGCGTAAACAAGCGGGTAAACAGGTACCAGGTCTCTACGACCTGGCACATTTGGGCCACAGATTTCGGGAACTGCAGAAGTTGGACTTGCACATCTTAACTCAACCATGAATGGTTACGAGTGCCCAGAACCTCCTCAGTAAGACCATCGCCAGGGGCGGTAGGAACGTTCATGCTACTGTGGTGACATTACGTGGTGAAGTTTGCGTCGAAGACATCTATAAGCAGACCGAAAGTACAATTCGATCACTGTTTGTTGAAGTGAGCAGCTGGGAGGTTGGGCTGACAAATACAAAGACACCGGCGGTGTTTACCCGTTTCATCAAAGAACTTCACATTAGCAAAACACGCACCTCTTTAGGGCAGTGCAACACTCGATTGGATTAACCACTTCAAAGATGAGCACACATCTGCCTTACTTATGGTAGCTGTCGAAGCCGACAAATCTGCCTAGGAAATGGTGGCCTTGTACCCCATATTTCTTGGATATTTGGCGCGTTTCAATAAGCACTCATTGTAGGCTGTTAGCAGTGGAAAAGATGCCGCATCAGAGGAGCCCGATCTCCCATTAGCTCCATTACACGATGGAGGGGCAATTTTGTGAGTCGGTCGAGTGAGGAGAGTGCCAACAGGTCAGTCAAATAGCCTTCAGTCAACAACTTTGAGAGGTTACTCAAGGCCTTGAAATAAAACAACAGATCTGTTTGTGCAGTTTTTAAACTTCATGAGAAGATCAACCTAGGTGGAGTTTTGGGCTTGTTAAGTTAGGACACTAGACTGCGGATTTGTGCCGTCTGGAAGGTGACAGGCGACATTTGTTGTGGATTGGTCGAATCTCATGAGAAAGGCTGCCCAGAGAGCAAGGAGCCCATTCCGTCCAGCTGCTTCAGTCTGCTCCAACTTGTGTGGCAGCATCAATCGGCCACTTCCAAAACCAATCAGGCGTTCCATGACTGGTTGGACTGGGAATGCAAACACCATGTTCGGGACCTTCACGGAGAGATATTTAGACAGGCAGAAGCTTGACCATCTTTGAGACGGCTAGACCAATTAAATATCCTTTCGTTATGACATAAGGAGGAAGAGAAGGAAACGCACAGCCAGCTTTGAGGCCGCCTGTAGAAATGAATGGACAATCACGAGTTTGCATTGAAGTCGCATGGTTCGTCACTGCACTCATGCACCCAACAGTGTCACAGGTTGTCAACCTCTGCCAATCCAACCTCCGCCTGCCGACCAAATCGATGAGCCATGGCTGAACTCATGCGCTCCTGGCCTGTACAACTAGAGGTTATAGCAGGACTAACTTTGTCACCCAGTCAAAAAAAACCTTTCATTTCTTTGTTATTAAAAAACTCCACTACCCACCTTCCTCTTTGATGCCACAGTGAGCTAATCTCACGGTCTCGCCTTGGATAAAGCTGCTTCCAGATTTGTATAAGCATAAAAAGGTTTCAAGGAGAATGACGTTCAACAGGTAGGACTAGCTAAAAGGGCTGAGATTACTTCCTCATTCCTCTGAAAACTGCTCTTCTGATGGAGGCAGACCCAGAGAGACCGAACAGGGAACATGAGGTCTGTTGCGAAGGCCTGATGCTTATTTCAATTCATATACATGATACAAGTCACTTAAGGAGAGTACACTGTAGCCCTACCAAAGTGAAGAACGGAGAGGAGTGGACACACAACTCTGACGCCATCACATAGCTGACCAATGTCAACATCCACGAGCGGAACTCTGGTACCACAATCTCAACACACTGACTTGGTGATTGACAGTAGAAACTACCTTAAGGAGACCTGACTGTCAAACCAGAAAGCCAAGAGCATCCCCAAAAAGTGATTGTACAAGCATTGGTTCAGTGAAAATATGTATAGACAAATGTATATGTATAATGATAATAATGATCGAACACAGGAAGAAACTTTATATTCGTCATTTGTCCAGCAAAAAAACGGAAGAAACGATATGAGCCTAGTCCAATTTGAGGATAGTGAACCACTTTAAGCCCAGCTCGTTCAATCGCTTGCCGCCGTTGCAATTCACCACCTCCAACAGCATACCCGCGCCAAGGACGTTTAACGAGGCCGCCTTGCAGAGCTTCACGGCCGCACTCATTGTTCCCCCTATGGCCAACACATCATCAATCAAGACGACATGCGAACCCGCCTCCAATGCAGACTTCTGAATCTCAAAACTGGCCTTAACAAAAGGTAAAGAAAGTGGTTAGCAGAGCTGAGAAACGAGACACCACATTAAGCGATAAATCGGAGAGCGACTTGGTGGAACCTGAAACGGCCTGATCAAAAAACGGGGAACGGAGTGAAGGGACGATACTACTTCAGTACTCATCATCGTCGACTTACACTAAGTGTAGGGGCTAATTCAGCCAGGTAGGTGGGCAACCGCGACAATCAATCAGACGCCTCGTGTGCATCGGAGGCTACCTACTCTTGTTAACAAAGGACTTCAAGTCTGGTAGTGTACTATAACCGTATGACTCTTCCTCCTCATGGCATAGTCAGTTTCAAAATGATAGTCTACCTGACTACCAATGACGACTTCGCGTGCAGCCCAGTCTCGTCAACAGAAAGAATGCATGGCCAACAAAACCCCCCGTCAAGACCCCGCAGAAGGCAATGGCAACGGCAAACAACTTTCCACGATGCAGGTGGATAGGATTAACGAACAGGCTCACGTGCGGTGGAATGTCTTCCAGAATAACTTGTGCGGGCTACCACCATGGTAATTTCTGCGTCAAGCCAAACGGAATGACCATTTACTCTGAAGGAGGGACACCTAATAAGTGACATTGGCTATACTTCCTCCATAAAAAGAGCTACTTAAAAGGATAAAGAAGTTGGAGGGGAGACGTAACTACTGCATATGAAAACAAATTCCCGAGGCGAAACTCAGAAGGAAATAAAAATAAGGTGCTACAAAAGCTGAAAGACGCAATACCAAAGCAGTTGGATAGCCTCTAGACCTCGAGAAAAAAGCGGCTATTTTTGTCGCTCTTCCACCTTAGAAGTCATTACACGCTAGAATAAATGACCGAACTACAAGGCGATTGTGAAGCTGACACCAAGGAAAAGGCACCGCAAAACGGCACCGAATTGGTAGTGGGGATCAGATTATCGCCTTTCCCAGCGGGGCGTAAAAGCACATGAAAATGAGGGCGAATTTTGATTGGTCGAAGCGGCTAAACACTCATAAGTTGAATGTCCACCTCTTTTACGCGTCAGCTGGTCACGTTGCCGATGGCAAGATGTAGCTATTCGCCTTACTAATTTAAAATAGAAGACGTAAATTAAGACAAGAGGACACAAATCGAACCTCACAAATACTTTACGATCCAAAGTGAGTCGCCCTCCAAGAAAGAAATGGGAATTGACAGACCAAAAGAGGAAGTGAAAATAAGCTTATCATGAGGGAGATCAGTACCAGCTTTTCATCAGGGAGATATAAGGGTCCATAACAAAACCCTTTATCCACCCCCAAAGTAAACAAAAAATTATCAACTTAGAGGACGCGCACAACACGATTTTGGAAATATAATGCGTCCTTGACCCACTAATAAGACGGCATTCACAAACCCAAGTTAAATATGGAAAGATAGCAATGCTAACGTCTCGTCGTTATTTTATGAAGAAATAATTGAGAATGGCTGAAGGGTAAATGCAATCAAGCGACGTTACTTAAGACGTATTTTCTAGCAATAAAAGGACACGTCACGGAGATTTCCTTGTGAAAAACAACCAATAAAGAATCGGCATTGAGGGAGATTGATGTAAAAAAGGAAAGTCTACTAATGACTGGTGCAACGAAAATTAGGCGAGTGAGCTATAGCGAGACATTGTCAGCGCACTAGATGCGAGGGAGCTGGGATACAAATCAAAGCAAAACAATGGCGAAACCATTAACTTACAGAACCATATTCCAGATCGTAGCTGCCTTTTATGCACTCGCCAGGAAGTTTTCCTGCTTTTCGAATCGGAACAAAGGGCACTTTAAGGAAGGTTGAAAGAAGAATCCCGAAAATGAAACCACGGGATTCTAGACCGATAACAGCATCAATAGTCTGGAGATATCATAACTCCCGGTAAAACCTACTTCACCGTTCGGCGTGAAACGCTTCCTAATTTCTTCGGCCATCAAAGTGATACAGTCATCAATAACAGCCTGATCTTTAAAAATGGGGAAAATATCACTGGAAAATAAGAGGTCATAGAGACGCACAAGAAGTTAATGCCCGGTTTGGGGAAGCCTGGGTACGTTTTGATCGCTTGTCGTATTCTCTCCAATCGCTGATCCTAAAAGAGGGAAGATTAGGGCGGAAAACGCTCACAGCCATGACCACGACCGAAAACGGCACCGACAAAGCAACCACCAGCAAACCAGCATAAGCGGGCTCGACGGACTGTTATAGTTAATGGGAACCAATAGCTGTAAGAATGAGTCGTATTTTTTACAATTCTGATGTGAAGAAACAAAAAATCAATTACAATTAACTAAATTTAAAAAATTTTACAAACAAATCAATAGCCTTGCAAACGGAAATTAATGGTTAAATGGACCAAGGCTGTCTTGTGACAAATCCTTTCCCTACACTTTAGGGACCGGTCACGGAATGCAATAAATGATGAGCAAAATGCATAATTTAGTCCTATTTATAATATGAGATTTATAAAAAATAAATACGCAAAAGTCTATTAGGAATTCATCCGCTCTGCAACGCATTAAAGGTGACTAAACAAGGACTCCTCCACGACTAACGTAACACTACAATTCCATACAAATATGGTTGTTCCAAAAAATTTCCTTTTTAAAATTATATTTATCCTCATTAAGGATACCAAAGAGTGTAGAGTCTCCGTTGAAGACGAAGAAGTTGGGATACAGGGTGGAATTGACACATATATGACTTTAAGAGACTGAGGAAATATTGCAGCGTCCTGAGCATCCTTTGAAGGTAAGAAAAGGCCAGACGTAGAACAGAATATATGCGTAGCGCCCCGAGCATCCCTAAAAGACGGACAGAAGGCTAGGTGTGGGTCAGAATACATGTATTCTAGAGGAAGAGGAAGGCGACTGGTGGCATGTCCGGCAGGCTAGCCCACGCAGCTAGCTTCAAGGTGGCCGCCAATAATGTGTCGGACCAACCAACAGCCCAAACAAACAACACACTACATAGCCCCTCACTTCTTCTCCGCGCTGTCCCCGACGCGTCTCTTCATCCACCTCGTGCGTCAGCCATCACAACATAATCAGTACTGCGAGAAGCACTCACGAGCTAACCGTACCATACGCCGACGTCCGGCAAAAAGGAGACGAGATTTGACACGACGTCAATGGTCCCTTATGGCGGTCCGACTCCACCTGCAGGTTCGCCCGGCTTGCTAACGAACTTCGGAGTAAGAGGTGCAGACGACCATCACTAAATCCTTCGCGAGGTTGGTTTATCGGCAGCCTTTTCAGATAGTTCACGGCTTGGATCGCTTCAGTTGTTAATAGCTTTCCTGTACAGCATGAGAGTGGGATAGTACCGAAGATAAACGCAGTTCTTAATCCTTCAACAAAGGCACTTCTTCTACATCGTTGTAACGTGCCACTTGCAGGACAAATCTAGGTAGGAAATGCACAAATTCGGGTCAGCTTTCCACTGCCTCCACTGTAGCTCCTAGAGCAGCCCTAAAAGATGGAGGGAAGGCTAGGTGTGGGTCAGGATGCTTGTATTCCAGATGGAAAGGAAGGGAACTGCTGACATGGCCGGCAGGCCAGCTCACGCAACTAACTTCAAGTTGGCCGCCACTAATATGTCCAACCAACCAACAGCCTAAACAAACAATACGCTACAATATATGTATGCATTTAAGAGAGGTACTAACTGGGCTGCTGGCTTGGCCGGGAGGCTAGCCCACGCAGATAGGGCACAATGGCCGAATGCCAACAATCAGTCCAAAGAAAACATTACATAGCTTCTCTTTTATCTAGTGTATAGTTTCCATGCTTCCCTTGGTAAACCATTCCCGTCGACTACCATAACGTTATCACTGCTACAAGAAGCAATTTCGAGCTAATCGTGCTTAGTGCTGCCATTCGACGCAAGCGAGATGAAGGTTGACATCAGGCCAGTGATCACTTGTGACAGTACAACTCAGCTTGGAAGTTCGTCTAACTTTGATAATAACTTTGAAATAAGATGCCTTGCCTAGCACCAATGTGCTTGCTGAGGTCCATCACTTCACCGGTCTTCTTTTTAGGTGGTCCACATCTTGTGACGCTACCTTAATCAATAGCTTTCCGTAGAAAACGGAGGTCGTCCATAGCCCATCAGCTATGGCATGGCAGAGATTCGCCCACCCGTAGCACTGTCGCTTTTGTACACCAATGCAATACGTCACAAGCGATAAAGCTCGGAATAGAGACTCTAAAAAAGTAAGGCTCAATATCCGCTTCCACAAGGATACATTCCAAAGTCTTCTTGAGAATGAAGGCAGGCAAAATGCAGAAAAGAATATGTATACATTCAATAGAGGAAAGAATGGGACTGCTGGCATAGCCCTGGTTTTAGTTACGACTTAGGTTGAGCATTATTTTAACCGGGTAGGTTAACAGTCAAGCCATATTAGCAGCTCCGACCCCTCTAATAGCTAAACTTACATGTAATTCACAGAGGCCTCACGCCTTTGGTTGCCCTCAAAGGAATCTCAAAATGCTGTGATGGTGACAGAGAAAAGCATATCACGCTTTTAAGAATGTGTATTATGGATTGTATTGCATGTAAAAAATTTGGATGCGAAAAAAAAATTGCATTTACCTCATTGTATCTTCAGCACCAACCAATTTTTGTTGCTGGTAAAAAAACCATTGGCCTAACGGCTGGAAAATGTTTAGTTTGGGAGGTATCCTGAATAAAAAGATCGTAACCCGGTGCTGCTATTGGGTATCTATGCGTATGCTGATGGTCGAGGAAAGTTCCTTATGCAAAGATCGGTTCATAAACTAGCCACAACTACCGATCCAATCAAGATGTCAAGCACTACCTCGAATGTGTCGAATTTTGGTGACCTAAGTGCAACACAACTCACCAGTCTTGTGCCGACAACCAAAATAAAATGCAATTGTGAGGAGTCTTATTGAAATTTTACGCCCCAAATCCGGCCAGAGGTGTTTTCGGTGCCAACGCACTTCTCTTGCAGAAAAACGGCACCGTTTCATCATATGCTAGCCATGTGCAAAAGAGAATAAGAGAGACTACCACCACACATTGTCATTTTCTCCTCCTACGCACAGTTAACGTATCAACTGAACGAAGTCTTGCATTTCTTCATCACCGGGAAATGGAGAAGAGTCTATCTAACTTAAGACATTCCAGAGCAGACCATCCGAAGATGGATGCCAACACCCAATATGGACTGGCATTCTCAGCTGATTCAATCCTGTGTCTACCTGACTGCATTTTGCCCGATGCCACGTCATCTGAATTTCAAGCCGCCAAAATACAGATTGCTTAGGATAGCTGAGTAGGCAGTCTGTGAGAAGGTGCTAACCAACCTTGTGCACATTATGAGACGGCCAACATCGTCCCCCACTCCAATCCGAACGCCTTTCCCGCCCGTACCAATGCCTCACAAAGAAATATAGGGAAGCCGAGCATTTGCCACCCTCGGGTGACTGGGAACTTGGCTTTGACCGACGTGGGTGGTCAGACAAGGAACACAGCCATGCAGGTCAAGAGTAGCCCAGAGATTGCGCAGGCCATGCGGCATCCGCCTGCCGTTACGACCTTTCCTCCCCCATCGCCTGTGCAAACAAGACTTCGTGGTAATCATATGCTGCAAAGCCTACACATCGCACAAATGCGAAGGGCTTGGTAATGAGCACGAAAGGTAGGTGTCCAGTGGACAGCCTAAGCGATTCGCCTTTGTAAGAACTTCAGTCGACGCTTAGAGCATGATCGCGTGCACCAGTTTACCAGTGGCCAGTGTTGTAATATTCTTGTGGACCTGAAATAACACGCCTTGGAATCTCATTGCAGTCACAGTCACATGGTATAATATGGCGGGCGCCAGTCTGTTAGGAATGCATTCCCTCACGGGGAAACCCACAGAAGTTGACTTTCTCATCGTGGCTTCGGAAAGAACGTCTGCCGTCATTGTGATATTTTCATCCAGGGGTCCGAACAGTCGAGTCGAATTCCATGTTAGGTGATTGGAGTGGGAAGTCACAGGACCCCAATGGAAGTGCTTTTCGAAAGGATTTATGCTCCGCATGAATGTTTTTTCACAAAATTGAAGAGGTGTTAATCAGGCCAAGTGTTGCTCAGTCGCGTGGAGTGCATCATACAGCATTGCAGCAAGAGGCTAAAGAAAGCGAATACTTGGGAAGCAGTAGTGTTTGGTGGGGCCATCCACTTTCCCACGAAACCATAATATTGTCAGCTTGGAATGCAATAAAAGGATTATCCACGAAATGCTGGCGTGAACGATGTCGATTCCACATTTTCAGAATATCTACGACAGAGGAGTCAAAGGCGGGTGTTAATGCACCCCAACTAAATTCATGTGGCATTCCGTGCTATATATTTGGACTGGCTTCTGCAAGTCATTGCTCCAACTAAAAACAGACTCTATCCCACCAGCTGCAGAGCACATGGCTATACATACCGGGTAGTTTTCTTTCACCTGTAAGATTGTGTGCGCCTTTGGAATCAATGCCAAAGTACACATTGGCCTCACATCCAGGAAGAGAAAAGTGCACTAGTGCTCACGTACAACTCCTGTAAGAAATAGTGTGTGCATGTGCCTCATCTCGGCCTCCTCCCTTTTTGCAAGTTAAGCCACCGTGAGCATGCGGGATGGCATTGGAGCGTATCACTGATGATGGTGACACCGGTAGCGTAGTACTATGATCTCCTGCAGTGGCGATGTGGTGTACTAGCACCTCCCATCACGCACTGAGCTGACAGTAAGATAAGCTGACATGTGTCCGATCTAAAGTCTTCGGCGCCAGAACAGTATGAGGATGTATAATTAGGCAGCCAAAGAGTTCCGCCTTGGTTCATATTATCCCCTCACAACGTTTCATTCAACTACTCCAACGGCACCCAATTCGAGGGCACGATTTCCTGTCTGTCCATCATCCATCATGCCAGCGTTTTGGCATCCCATTCCTGAGGAGTGGTGGTCGAGCGAATCCACTTGGCATGAGGGAACTCAGCCTTGACACAAACACCCCAAACGATTCGCCCACTCTTCCGCACCATCTAGCTGGAGCGTAGAGATGTGCAGGGCCTCCAATAGCGACTCTCTTTATTCTGCTGCAGGGAATGATGTTGACATTGGTGTTGCGAGGCTACGGAAGCCCAACAGTAGCCGCTTCCCATTTTCGGCAAAACCATAGCACTACATGTGGCTTTAATTTGCTTTTGGCGCTACTTCTCCACTAAACAAGACCTTTGCCCATGTTTAACTTGAAAAGCCTCACGATGGAATGTGGACAGCTCGACGTGTGGAGCTCAGAGGCCAGGCTGTGTGCAAGCTATACTGCTGACGAGTTCTGTTTCCTCTAGTAGACTATGCAAGTTGTTGCCAGCGCATAGATTGAGTTCCAGCTCATAATTCGTCTTAAGGGTGACGTTTGCTTGACTAAGCGGTCTAGCCTTGTAGCAGGAAGAGGCTGGAAGTTAGCTCGTCAAGCATTATGTTTGCCTTATTTGAGGCGTTAATGTAAGCAAGTCATGACCTACTGTTAAAGCCTCAATGAGCTTGTTAAATGCTGCTGTGAGAGGTCATGCACCATCACCAGACGGCGATGTTTCTGTTCGGACAGGAGTATGGTAGGGTTTGGTTACACAAGAGAAGGCGACGATGGTATTTATAAGAAATGCGATTATAAACAGGTGGACGCAGATCTCCACCTTGTCGCCCTCAAAATAGCTTCCACCCAGGCCACAAGATTGATAGGAAGGCACCCCTGAATGTTAAACTCCTGTCCCGCCTGCACATTAACACAATTGTGTGGATAGGTCGCCTTGACTTCCTTCATTCTTGGGTGTGAGAACACTGCTCACTGTCTCCAATGCCAAAATCACCTCAGCAACAACCTCCGTTAGAGTTAAAGATCTGCATACATGCTCAGATCGGACGTGCGGACAGGATGCTAGCCCGAATCGGTCTGATGGACGAGGCGAGCTAACTGTGAGCTCCAACCGACCTCGGCCTTTCCCACCTCCACCGCGACTGCACGTGAACATATGTGCTCGTACTTCCCTTCCACCATCAATAACACAAATGATCCAAATGTGAACTCTTGACTGCAGTGCAACGAGCAAGTCAACAGCTGCCTCAAGAGGACAGGCAAATTGAAGCAGCGGTACCTGCACGCACTTCCGTGTCTAGATGCGAGGGTGCACCAGAGGATGCCTGATGAGCAATGTCGCCTCCACAATTTGTGGTGCCTTGACAACATATGAGTCAGTGACAGTGCTTTAAGTAGGCTTACACGGATTTCCATGCCATCTAGTTGAGGTGGCATTTGGGAAGCAGTGGTTAAACAAACCAGCCTGCTCCACAATGAGTGCAGTAATTTTGTGGATGCAGCTCAGCGCTCCCTCCTCCCCTCCTCCTCCTCCTCATGCACTGATGTCGATACGAAGAAAAACCACACACAGTATCTTACCAAAGTGCTCCAACACCATAACCTTGCCGGCTTCCCTTTTTGTATTGCGGCAGTGACAACCACATCTCAACCGAATCGGCGATCGAACCAAACCGAGGTGGGCATGACCGATGACGATGGTGATGACTAGCCAGTGAAGCCACAATCTCCTTCCGTTTCTTTGTGTGAAGCATTGGTGTAATCCTCGTTAGTTGCGTGCCGTGCTGAATTAAACGCTAACAGCAGAATAACACCATCAGCTCAGTCCTCTCACTTCGGAGACCACGAGCCATGTGTGCGCCCAATTCCAGACACAAATGCTAGTGCCAACTTCGTGTATTTGTCAGTTGTAAGGGTTATGCATTATGAGATGTGGAAGTAGAATTAGTTGAGCGCAAAGGAGAAGAAGTGGGACATTTGCTTCACCATGGTTGTTTGCAAGGCAGAAGGGGAGGGGGATGAGTGCTAAAGCTCAAGTCCTGCATTGTGGTGGTGGTGGTGGATGGGGATGGATGATTGGGAAGCGAGCACTGACCGACGCCGGCGTTCAAGCATACACCACCGTCATGCACGTGAAGAGGAGCACAACGAGTCCGCTGGTGCTTGCGACAATTCCTCCTCCATGTCCTGAGCAAACAAGTCAGTCTGCCATCATGTCGAGCAAAACATGCACATCATCATTCAAGCATGAGTCTATCTGCGACGACGGCTAGCATCGCGGGTGCAGTGAGATATGTCAAAGATTAATACCATCCAATGTGTGGCAATTAAAGCGTGATTATCAATAGTAGCTCACCAGAGTCCAGTGTGCCAACATCTTCACTGATTCCAAAATGTATCCATCCGTCTGTGCTGTGGCCTTCACTGTCAGTTGCTGTGCTGGACGCCGTGTTCATTTCCCCTTCTTTGCTATCAGAATTAACTATTCTTGCTTACCGGCACCCATTGTTGTAACATATTTCGTAAAATCGTAATGTATCCATCCGTTGGAATGCGCTAAGACACTCACGGCATATAGTGAGTTGGACATTAATCCGTCAATGGTTATATTACCCTTGGCACCCTTCCCTGACCTGGATCCTCCGGTGTAAGGATTAGAAGTCAGCACGGACGTCACATCGACGGCATTAAGTGTGGAATTTGGAGCCCTATTGTCACTAATATCTTACCTGAGTCCAGTGTTTTGACATCCTCACTAAATTGAAAAATTATTTCTCCTTCTTTAACGGCTGCTACAGTCACGATATAAAACGAATTGGGCATCAGTCCATCGATGGTCATATGGCCTTTGTTGATATTCACGGAGTTGGATGCTTTGCTATGAGGGTCAGAAGCCAGCACCGCCGTCATGTTGATTTTCCCTTCCGTTGGCTCATCATGGTCTGGCACATCCCAACTTAGGCCAATTGAGTGAGATGTCACAGGACCCCAATGGAAAAGCTTTCGTATATGACTGTCGTCTGCAATTGTCAATTTTGCAAAATGGAAGATATTAATCATTGAATGGACCACTTAGTAGCGTCGATTGCAGCAGTGCTGGCAACATTACGTAAATGCCTTAAGTACTGCTCCAATGGACGAAAGAATAGTTTCTTGATGGATGAATGAGAGCATCCACAGCGTGCCCTCTGAACAATGCCGCTTCTGCACTATGAAAGCACCAACGCCAAATAAAGTCAATGGAAGGAGAGAGGTGCCAGCTAATCAGTTTTAACCAAAGGCTCTTGTGCTTCCATGTCATGTCATGCCACACAAGATCACATTGCACTAACTGCACCGATCTTCTCCTTCCACTTCAGCACGCCTTCTTCCACTTCCTCTGGCGGTATGGAAGGCGATGAGTGCGTCTTCCCAACAAACATGCAAGCACTCAATGCACTTGAAGAGAAGTTGCGCAACACCGAACACTTACACACTCCGAAGCCACGATGAGAAAGTCAACTTCTGTGGGTTTCCCCGTGAGGGAATGCATTCCTAACAGACTGGCGCCCGCCATATTATGCCATGTGACTGTGACTGCAATGAGATTCCGAGGCGTGTTATTTCAGGTCCACAAGAATATTACAACACTGGCCACTGGTAAACTGGTGCACGCGATCATGCTCTAAGCGTCGACTGAAGTTCTTACAAAGGCGAATCGCTTAGGCTGTCCACTGGACACCTACCCTTCGTGCTCATTACCAAGCCCTTCGCATTTGTGCGATGTGCAGGGTTTGCAGCATATGATTACCACGAAGTCTTGTTTGCACAGGTGATGGGGGAGGAAAGGTCGTAACGGCAGGCGGATGCCGCATGGCCTGCGCAATCTCTGGGCTACTCTTGACCTGCATGGCTGTGTTCCTTGTCTGACCACCCACGTCGGTCAAAGCCAAGTTCCCAGTCACCCGAGGGTGGCAAATGCTCGGCTTCCCTATATTTCTTTGTGAGGCATTGGTACGGGCGGGAAAGGCGTTCGGATTGGAGTGGGGGACGATGTTGGCCGTCTCATAATGTGCACAAGGTTGGTTAGCACCTTCTCACAGACTGCCTACTCAGCTATCCTAAGCAATCTGTATTTTGGCGGCTTGAAATTCAGATGACGTGGCATCGGGCAAAATGCAGTCAGGTAGACACAGGATTGAATCAGCTGAGAATGCCAGTCCATATTGGGTGTTGGCATCCATCTTCAGATGGTCTGCTCTGGAATGCCTTGACACAGAGTGGCCCTGTTTCATTTTATGGTGGTGGAAATGGCCACGGCCCTCGTCAAATTGGCGTGTCGAAGTTGCAACATGTGTGTGAGAGGAAAGGGTGACGATGCGCATGCGCATGTGCATATGTAATCTCTCTCACTTGCACATTGCTAGCAGAGGATGTAGCAGTGCAGACTTGCACCAGCAGAAATATCGTGGCATTGAAACACTTCTGCCTGGCTGCAACGCTTATAAGTTCTGTTGCATCGACTAAGTCCATTTGTCGTCTTGGCAACACACGCCTGCTGTGCCACATGTCACAGTGCTCTGCGAAATCCGCCCGCGACGGTAAAGCAAACGTGATGAAGTGCTTGTAGCCACACTGCTATTCACAGAAGCAACACCAGCAACTTTGGTAGGTTATCGCGTCTTCGTAGCCAAATGTTTGAGCCTCACCCCCTCACTATAACAATCACCCAAATACAAGCCTTTTGTGCCCCACTTTGAAGGCACCGACACGTCTTTCTCTACCACGACTCCAGCTGCTTCCCTACGCCTCGGTCACACACTACCGTTCTTCCTAATGATTGTCTGTCTGTCTGTGTGCTGTAGACCATTTCAATGCCCGTGAAACCTTTAATCAAACCTTTAGCCCGTTGCCACAATGCTGAACTCTCGCTGAACTGTTCGTTGGTATGGATGGTGGTGGATTTAAGAGAGGCAACATTGTCTCTGCATTGGTTTCACTCAGCCAACCTCGCTGCATCGACTTGCTGAAATTGGCCGGACCCTGTGAAATACACTCCTCTTCTTATGCTTTTTGTTAAAAAGACCCAACTCGTTGCCATTTATCAGTGCGACGAACTTGACTACGATCACAACCCTTTGCCAATGAAGCACAAACAAAATGGTGGGGATGAGTACGCTGTGGACGACTTAGCTTTGTCCACCTCATAAACAAAGCTAGATTCGGCTCAAATTGGGATGAAGGAGAACACGCGGTCTATAACCAGACGAACTCGGCGATTTGGAGTGCATCTCGCGACGATGCACACACCACCTTTAAAAGCATTTACTATTCTCGCGCACAATGTAGGGTTGTGTGCTGCGAGACAGCAGTTTTTTGTCCTTAAGTAAAAGATACTGAAAACCAGGCTACTTGTTGCTGCCTACTGATTGACCGATAGACAGAAAGGAGATATTTATGGTGAGAATAGGCTCGTATTGCGGTACGAGGCGACTAATGGATTCATCGCCATACCATGCAGGAGGCGGTGGCAGGAGGTAAGAATTACTGCCATCGCCCAGACACAGTCAAACATCAATCAGGTCCTAAGTCTACTGCATACATGGGCATCTACTTCACAAATGTTGCACACAACAGTCTTTCTGGTAAATTGCAGCTAAGATTATTCTAGGTAATCTGAACCTTATTTGGGAGAAGAAATAAGAGGCGACAGTTATTCTCCCCTCCGCTTACCCTTCTCAGGTATTTCTTTGAGATGGCATTTCACCATCTAATGACTGCTTGACAAATTTCTGCCGAGAAGCTACGGGATAAGTGCGAGCGATCCTGAGCCATCTACTTTCGGTGGCGAAATTTTAACATTCGCCAACAGTAGACGTCCAAATGTGTAGTAATGCGCACCTCGGAACGTTTTGTCAAAATTCATTGCCATCCTCGTTCGAACTTTGATTTCTGTTCCCATTATACAATAATACAAAAGTAAATTGCATCTTTCAATCAACGATTTCACAATACCAGAATATTTCAAGTGAGCGTTTGCCCCCATTACAAAGGTGAATTAAATCTAATTAAGTAGTATCTTGTGCTGTCAGAATGCTCCACGTCAAAGCGATTCACAGGCTGTGATACTTTATGGAGGGAGCTCAAAAGACACAAAGGAGGAAAGTTAATTGTAAAGTGTTTCACTTCAGACTGAGAGGAACAGCCTACACACAGCTGCCGCTGATTCAATCCAGTTTCCATTTGCCAACCGTCCGCATGAGGTTCTATCGTCCATATCGAGATTATTTGGCAATCGTCGGATGGAGAAATATCTGTCAAATTGCAGGAAGAACAAGAAAGGGGGGAGGGGAACGCCAATTCCCTGCCTCTATCCCGCCTTAACTAATGTGGATAGAAGCCATGTGTTATGGTGGGCAGCAATACTTCTCTCCACCAACTCCCCAACTCGAACACCTTCAAGCTCCAACATCAAGCGTAGCACAGGCAAGAGCCGAGATCTGGTCTTGACTGATGTCCAGTCTTTAGTAAGGGAACACCTTGACCCGAGAAGCTACATGCCCAGGGCATCACACACTCACAAAGTATGCTCCTTGGGCTGGCAGATGTTCAATTTGTGGTGTCACCAGAAGTCTACGTGCCATGCCACATGGCTCTCGGTCACTCGCCTTCACCACGAACAGTACTGTTTCTTTGATGTGGGTGCCCCAATCTTTATTTACCACATCTCCCCTTTCCTTATGTGATGTCCTGTCATTCAGTTAAAACGTTTATCCATATGTCAACAAGCGTCTGAGGGGCTAGATGCCTTACACCCTTCCTAAGTAGTTGTTTAGCAACGAGTTATGCAGCGGTCCAATTACCCAACCTTATGCCAGTAAATTGAACCCCTTCAAACCACCCAACTCGGCTGATCAACAGGCAAAGATTTCAACATAGAAGTATTATTCCCCAGGATTACGACTTGGCGGGATGTAAAGATGTAAAAGTAGTGGAACAAAAGACATTTATGCGTGGGTATTTTGCATACCGGCGACAACGAGTCATTCACTACTCAACAGTGGGAGTACAACGGCGGGGCAACTAAGCGACCCATCCAGCTGCTCAACATTCGCCACTCAACAAACCACCACCACCACCCCCACTTGCCTCACCCAGCAGCGTCCTCCTTCTTCCCAGTGCTCCCCTCGGTTGGATGCCGCATCTGCAGTCACCTCTTCACTTTCCTCCCCCCACACCTTGTGGTGGAAGCGGATTTCGTGGGAACCGGGGGCCGAGACCGAAGCCAGATGGGAGAGTGCGCTCACCATCACGAGTGTTCATGGCTGGGGGATACTGATCTACAGAAAAAAAATAACTAACTCCTGTCCTTCGTGCGACCCCAACACCACGGCAGTGGTGCCAAACAACAAAATGCAGCCTTAACCGGTCACAAAAAACCATATGACACGAATTATAACTGTTACAATGGGCAGGAGCAAGCGGAACCACAAACCACTCCTATGAACTACAAATAGACGATCTTAAAAATACCACTGCATAGGGGATAATAAAACATCTAAACCCAAATTCGACAAAAGATGGCTCGCCTAGACTAAGTGCAATAAAAAAACCCTGTAACACTTCTCCCACTCCTCTTCCATCATGCAATCACCAGTGCGACCCATCGTCATTATCACCCTTTCCCAACGCCACAATGAACCTGCCACACCTGCTCAGCTTGTGACCACCCTGTTCTCACCCAATACCCGTGTCCAGCAACATAGGAGTTCACACCTGCCATTATGCCATCCAACACACACTGCCATCGCCTGCGCCGACATCCACATCGCAGAATCCAGACGCAGAAACCCCTGCAGGTAACTCCACTACCTCGCATCGCCTACTGTTCCACAAACTTATCCCCCACTACTACCACCACGGAAAGTTTGCAGTCTGAAAAGAATATAAAAAACAAAACAATGCAAACGCTGATGCGCGACTGTCCAATGTGCTGCAAAATTAACACCTTAACAAGCAAGCACCTAAGACTACCACACAACACCAGCCACTCCTTCCTCCACTCATAATGCCAAAGCTGAGCCTGCAATTAATCCATCACCGAGTTCCTCTACACACCATATTTCGTAAAGACAACATCAGCACAATAAACGACCGTGTTCACCAAGTCTCCGCCATCTACGCGTCCCACCGGCATGGTTATCATAGCAATGAAAGCGACGCACCTTTTCCACACATGCAACATAAAATTACCTATGGATAACTGAAAAAAATCTTGCTTCTATCCAGTACAAGAACGCATCACGAACATTTTGCTGCACAAAAAAGGCGGCAATAGCTAACTCAATACAATCCAGTGTTGCCTAAGAAATGTGCGAAGTACTCGAAAAGGCGAGATTCGTTCTCATTGCTGCACCTGCTTCTTCTTCAAGGTTTACTCTCGCATGCAAACGAACAAAGAAAGTGGATGACAGGGAATATTGATACAATGAAGATTTATTAGCAATAACATAATGGGAAAAAGTACTCAGTAAAGTTAAAACCCCTTCCAAAGAAATCGTTTTACAAATCCAAATACACTGCCATCAAAAAGGCCATTAGTAACTGCCACAACAGTCTCAAATCCCCGCTTAGAGCATTAAAAAGTGAAACAGACGTGGGTAGGCATTGCAGTGGCAAAGCCAAAGTCCCAGCAGTCACATTAGGAGGCCTTTGCGTCCACACTAGCAGGTAGGCGTATAAAGGAAGCCAACTGACATTTGGGGAACACGCTGACGACCAATAAGCTGAGGCTAACGCACCATTTACTACGCATGCAATGTGAAAGGACCTACGAAAAAAATGATACAAGCGCGTTTCCAAACAACTCATCAACAGCAATCCGATCCTCCAAAAAGAGCATGTGAAGCAATAGCAGAGGAGAGATTCGCACCCGACGTCGCTTTATAGTGACTCCGCTCCTCACACAAAAAATTCTGACAACAAGTGAGGCTATTAATTCCAATGCGTATTCTAGCAAATGCACTACTAACGGAAATTAACGATGAAGCATACTGTGAAGGGTTCTCCCCTTCCTCCGTCGTCCATTTTCCTGCCTCTGCTGGCAGAAGGTTCGGTTTTCTTCCTCTTGGGTTTAAATCCCAATTCTCAGACTGTGCCTCTTTGGTAAAAAGTCTTTAGTGCACCTATGAGCTTCCAGTTCGTTCTCTATACTCACCAATTGCCCTGTGGATGTCCAGGTGGGGTGCGCGGTTTTGCGATTCCGCAAGTGTGGTCAAGTTCAGGGAAGAGTCGGTTTTCGAAACTAGCACCCAGCTTGCTATGGGCTGATTCTGATGCGCCTTGCTGACGGATGCAACGATTAAAGATCGACGCGACTGTCTCAGCTTCTTGCCGACCTCACAAGTTCTGCTTCGGCTGCTTTCATGAAGTGGTCAACCATCGTCAGGATACATCAATTTTTCCTTTCGGCGGGTGGAAGAGGACCCGTAATGACCATACCCGCTCGTTTGCCAGGAGACCCCATAGGCATTGGCTGCAGCAGTGCGACTGCTGTAAAATGCGCGTTATTGAAACTGCTGCAAGCGAAGCAGATTCAGCCGAAGTCACGTGAGTTTGAGGAGTGGAAGCCACCAATACCGTTTGTTCGAGGCCCCCACCATCTTCTTCTCGCCTACATAGCTCAACTTCTCATGTAGCTCTGGAAGAACTGTTTGCATCGGCGAACCTGGAACAACCAGGCGTTTGAGAGACGCGGCATCTTCTTCGTACCATAAGACCTCATCTTGCCATATTTGCCTGGCTGGCTTGCCGAACGAATTCATCTCTTCTGCAGTGGGTTTGAATGAAGAAGACAGAAACCTCTCGTATATCAAGGAAGTGTCGAGATCGGCACTCTGCGTGTTTCCATACTAGTATCTAGTTGTCTCGCTCAAAATAGGGTACTCACTATACCGTTATGCCTATCAGCCCAGACAGATCTGCGAGATAATCCACCCGCGTTACCACGCGAGCTCCCTTTTCCGTATTACACTTTGTATCCTTACCTTTGTTCTTCTTCGTACCGACATGTCACTCAACGGTAGATCCCCTTCACCGCCTGATGGTCTGTTCTCGTTACGACCCGCCTCGCTATTAAATAGTTTTTCAAGTGTCGAACCATTGCATAGATGTCGAAAAGTTCGCGTTATTTTGCACACTTCTATCTCATTTTTTCGTTCAGTCTATCACCAACGCTACCTTCTTTTTCTCTTGGTTAAAGTGCACCGCCCACGGCCAAGTCACCAGTGCCCATGTCCAGCACGAATTATGTGTGTTGGTGTCAAAGTTAAGTGAGGTCAGAATCAGAGCAGGGCAGAGCATTCGCTTTAACTCTTTGAAGGCCCCATCGTGCTCGTTCTCCCAGTTGAAATTCTTTATCGCCTGTTTCTGCGTAAGCCTGTGTAGCAGACTGGCGGCCTTTACGAAGTCCTTAACAAAACGCCTGTAGCAGTATGCCAAACTGAGGAAATTGCAGAATTCCGTCCGGGTGGTTGGTGTCGGCCAAATTTTTCACATGTTTTGTATTGCCTTCGGTGACTGCCACCCTCTCGGATGAAACCTTGTGTCTCAAGAAGGCGACAGACGAACGAGGAAAATGGCAATTCTTTGAACTTAAGGTCAGACCTGCATCCTGCAGGCGGTCCAGCACTAGTTTGAGATTAGCGTTATGCTCGTGAATGGCACTACCGGAAACAAGGATGTCATCGAGGCGGATTATGCAATATTTTCGAAAAAGCCCAATTAGTACCGTCTGCATCGATCCCTCCAACGTGTCTGTGACGTTAGAGCCCGAACAGCGTTGTCTTCTCTCCATTCTTTTCCGCTACCTCTACTTGCCAGTACTCAAACTTTAAATCAAGTGTGGAGAGCCACTTTGATGCATGCAGAGAATCCAATGCGTCGTTAACATGCGGTAAGGGAAAAACATCCGTCTTAGCTACGGCAGTCAACTTCCCGTAATCAATACACAGCCATAAGCTGCCGTCACTTCTTTGCCAGTGCGATTGGAGAGGCCCTCGGAGACTCGGATGGCTTTATCACCTCGTTCCTGACCATCTCCTCCATCAAGGGGCTTACTTCTAGGAGAGGCGGAGTTATGCGTCTGAGAGGTTGCCAAATGGGTCTAGTTTCACCAATGTCTCTTGCGCGCCTGACAATGTTTGTCCGCTCAAGTTTCCTCCCCTGCCAGGACAACACGCTTGGATACGTGAGCTCCTTTCGCTCACTGTCAATGATCTGCGTCAAAATTAGGAGCAGGGCTCATCAAACTTGCTGATATGGATGCCACCAGCCTCAAAAAAGGCACTGCACATTTCGTCCTCGACCTTTGGTAGTAAGGCTTTAGTGGAAATTGTCCCCTTGTACTGCGGGATGGTAAGGGTGCCTTCAGCGAAACTCAGGGCCACCTTGGTACTGCGAATGAAGTCAACGCCAAGTACCACAGCCCAAACTAATTCTGGGCACATAATAAATTAGACCGTCCCAGTTTCCTTCCCCAGTGAGACCATTAACGACGTCCCGCCTTGTACCTTCATCTTTCTCCCTTCTGCCGAGAGTAGTTTTGTAGAGGAGCAACCAGAACTAAACTTACTGCCTAGTTGTGGGGAAGCTCGTGGGTCCAATAATGACTTGGCTGAATCAGAATCAAGTTAGAAACTACATAGACATCCTTTTAATTTGCCAGGGGCTCGCATAAACGGGAGAGAACCATGGTGGGGTCGGCAATATAAAGGATGGCATCGCTCACCTGCTCTCAGTGAGGGACGCGACGATATCCAAGGCGACCGTGACGGCTTTGGAAGACGGTTGGTTGGTCGTCCGGGACGGAGGTGTCAGGAGAGGTTCCTGACGCCTAGGAGTCGCTGCCTCAACCTACTGGCTGAGATCGTTGGTCTTCTCCGAGTGCAGCTTTGCAGCAACAGCTGATAGTTTGACTCCAGCCTTGAATTGAATGACCACCCAATTATTCACCCTCCTGTTTGGGTAGACTCTGAAAGCCCATTCGGATAGGATGTGCAGGACTCTAGCATACTCCTCGTCGCTTCCACCTGGTCGTTGATCGCGACAGAATTCTCTGACTATCCACTGCTCTCGCTGATCAACGACGGGATGGGCCAAGATCTCGTACCACTCGTCAAGTTCGAAGCCCACTGACACTCTAGTGCTGAGAAGAGTTCTTATGGGAGAGCGCAGAGCACCAGAGGACTTCTCAGCTATTGTGGGTACGGGTGGATGTTGAACCTGACAATTTTAACCCACTCTCCAAAACTCAATCCCGTTTTATGAAGTGAAGGAGGTGCGCCAACGCTGCAACCAGTGTGGAGAGTTCCACCCTTCCTTCGACGTCCCTTTTTCCACCCCCGCCAGCAAAGGTTCGGTTTCCTTCGACATAATTATTACAGATAGTAGGTGGATTCAAAATGACAGGCATTAAGGGGCCCGAATCGGAGATGCATTGGGGTCTGGCGAGTCACCACGCTGCTCCACGACCACGCCGGAATTGCCTTCCCGGCCCTTACCTACAAAGCGCATTTTAAGAGCGCAAATATTACACATATGATGGATGCTCTTCAGTAGCGATGACGAGTAGGTGCTAGCATTCGGTAAAGTTAAGGCTCTTCTCAACTAAATTACCACTCATAATCCAATGTCATAGTCACCAAGAGGCAAACCCATTAAACAGTCAGAATTTCGTACCTTGAGCATAGCATAGCATAGCATAGCAAAAATGAATGGGATTGCACCTTGTGGTTGAAAAACAACAGGCTTCAGCCGCCACATTGTGGAGCCCTCATGTCTAATCTTGCAAGTAGGCATACGTTGAGAGATTATTAACATGCAAAATCCCTACCAACGGTGAGCAAGCAAAAACCAATAAGAAGTATACACAACATTCCAGACTCCCAACTTACTCTAGCTAACTGAGCTTCACTAACCGAGAATTACGACCACCAAAGCCCACATCACTCTCGTGCTTCAACCACCAATTTAGCCAATCACCTCAATCGTAATTCGATAAAACAAATTTAAATTTAGCACATTTTGACAGGCCAAAGCATGATTAAATTAGCGTTTCACCTTCTATGTTACATATCAAAAGCATTGATGGAAGCAAATTAAACTGGCTAGTAATGTTATATGAGGATGTTATTAGCGAATCACAAAGGTGAACAAATGCATGCCAGCCTTAGCAAACAATGGAAGAAATGAGGTAAAGGAAAGGCAGACAGTATGTTGAGGTAACAGTTGCTATAACTGCTGCCATATTTCTACTATGGTTGAGGGCCAAAGACGTCGAGCTGGTTACGAAATAATTACTACAGATCACTACTACACCCCCCACCTATTGAATAGGCATGGCGAGTAGGAGACGGAAGAGAAAGGCACTCCTACCGACAGTGGCAAATGCAGGCGTGGTTGGACAGGCTTGCAAAAGATGATCAAAATACTAAATTATAACATACAGCAGGAAATGCGAAATATATGTTAAACGAAATGCATTTCATGAGTTTGACGCCCAATACGTGTAACCAGCTAAACCATGCATTAATCTTATAAGCAATTTTTACGAAAAGAGTAGTAGTACCAAAATTAACAAAACTGGGGCGAGGTATAGGGCAGAGCATATATGTGCATGCATGCTTAAGAAGGGAGAAAAATGGCGCTGCTGGCGGGACGGATGCCAGTTCATTGAGTTAGGTCCAAAGAGTCGAAGGCCAACCAGCAGTCCAAACGAACAAAACACTACATACTAACATGAAGGTAAAAGGCGGGAACAGTTGACGCAAAAGCAAGGCCAAATATTAGCCAGTTTCCATGTCAAGACCGAATTATGTCACATAATAACCGTGTCTATCATTGTACCTAAAGTTCAAGGTTGTATTTTTTATCAACTTGACTAAAATGTCAGTAGGATTAAATCGCTGGAACCAATTTAAAGTCCCGTGTACAGCTTTGTACTTTTTGTTAGCTGTGTTCGCCTAACTGTTATTTGGCTCTTTACCTGCTAGCCCACGATCTACGCACGCCTGCTCTAGGGTAAACGTCAGAACTTCCCAATTTAACAGCAGTGGTACACAATTTTCAAATCACTAAGGTCAACATCGTTGTAGCGCCCCGATAATCCCTAAAGGAAGGAGAGTAGGCCAGACGTAGGTCAGAATGCGTACATTCGAGAAGGAAAGTAAGGGAGCTGCTGGCATGGCCGGTGGGCCAAACCACGCAGCACGTTCAAGGTGGCCGCCACTAATGTGTCCCACCGACCAACAGCCCAAACAAGCAATACGATACATCCGTCGTTCTAATCTGTAAAATATTTGAAGCCAAAAGGGTATAATGGCACTCTTGACTATTTTGCTCCAAAATAAGTAAAAAGCATTACTAAACGTGATGGTTTTAATGTGATGAGTTCTAACTTAAATGTCAGGCACCTATTTTGCATGTTTGCTACAATTGCTCGTATGTGCACAAATGTCCTTTTCCTTTATTGGTGCGCTTTCCAGAATAACTACGAAATTCGCGGACTCAGTTAGCATTAAAAGATTTTGCTTTGCGTGGAATGAAAACACAACTTAATAAAGGTATGTGCAAGTAGGACTCTCAGATAAGTTTCGCTAGCGGAATATGCTGCGTAACATAATGTTTGACTGCCATTGCAGTTACAGTCACCTGGGCAACCATATTCATTCTATACATGAATATTTTGCTTTAGTTGCTCAATCCTTGGTCTTTTTTCGTAATCTGAGAATGCTCGGGATGATAGAGTGCAGAGTAGCTTTTAGACCACAAAAGCGGCCCATCTCACCTCGTCATCCATACATTCCTTCTGCTTTTCAAATATGGAACTCGAGAACTTGAAGACAAATCAGCAGTGATGTAGGACTAGCAAGGCACTTTAAGAAACTAGAACAGGTGCTATGGCTCGTTAAGTGGCAATTATCAAATTTCGGTTCGAATAAGTGAAGCATTCTGTAGCATATTGTTTGTTTGGGCTGTTGGTTGGTCGGACATATTAGTGGCGACCACCTTGAAGCTAGCTGTGTGGGCTGGTCTGCTGGCCATGCCAGCAGTTCGCTTCCTTTCCATCTGGACTAAACGTATTCTGACCTACGTCTGGCCATCTCTCCTCCTTTTAGGGATGCTCGGGGCGCTACACATTCCTCCAATAATTTTAATTAAATTAGAAGAATTGCGACGGTTCAACTGCTGCAAATCATTACGTAGGAAAATCACTACGGGGAAAAATACTGTTACAACCAATTAAGAAATCGCCCATATATTTTTCGAATTATATTTCCTGAAGATAAAAAAATTTTTTTCTCATTTAACGTATTCTTGGTATAATTGTCCCAATACTTAGGCTGCTTTTCACACGGCATGCTTTCTTGAGATAAACTTGTCAACATTTTGTTATAACTTACCAAATGAACGACTACAGCGGGTCACCAACTCGATCAATTGGCAACGATGGTCCTCTCATTCCGCAGCTTGTTTGTGTTGAGCTGTCAGCGCATCTGACCAGCTGTTGATGTCCACTTCAGGCGATAATGGCTGTGCACAGCAGACACCCGAGGCATCACACGCAGGTGCTTCGAATGAGCTGCTGTTGGAATTTCTCGACAGTGTGATGCTCAAGAGGTTCGACGCAGCCCTCACGCTGTGCCACAAAATAATCGAAGCCGAACCCGACAACTACGAGGCTCGTGCGTTCCTGCCCATGCTCGAGGAGGCGAGTGCACTGAGGTCGTCAGGGTACTTCAATCCACTGGACGTCGCCTCTTCCAGCGAATCCGGTGACAGCAGTGGCGACGAAAGCGAGCACAAGAAGGAGCGCCGTGACTCCTCCTCCTCCTCAGACGAGTGGGACTACAGCACAACTACGTCCGATTCCGATGGCGCTTCGGGTGACGATGATGATGATGATGAGTGATGTGGCGAATGTGTGCTTGTACAGACACTGATCACAAGAAATAGGCTTGCATGCAACCAAGCACTGCATTTATGTGTCTTATACTCCGCTGACCAAAGAAGCTATTCTACACGTGAATGCTTCTTGATGGGCACATGCTTGAGTGGTAGACTGCTTTGATAGGATACTCAGCTGCCTAAGTGAGTTGGGTATGCTATATCCGACGAGGATGTTTATTTATTTATTTATTTATTTATTTATTTATTGAGTAAGTTCCTCTATATTTGGTGATTCATTAGAGCCTAGCAAGGTCAGAGTATGCACTGTCTGTTGATGACTTGATAAATCGTGCGTTTCAAGAGGCCATTCTTGTCAGTTCACTTGCAATTGCTGCTAAGTGCTTCACTTAGAAGTAGTCTTTGCAGTCGTCTTGGGCTTGCTGCAAGTGACCACTCAAAAATAGTAAGTCTTTCTCCTTCGAAGACTGCCAAATATACTTTGAGTGAAGCACTGACAGATGTCATTGCCTGTTGCACTGTGCCATTTGGTTCATAATGCGTTTGGTGATGGTTGCACAGTATTTTGCCCAGATTTAGGTGGCGTAGGATTTTAAGGGTGACTTTACAGCATCCCAGGTGGGAGCTGCGCAAGCTCGTGCTTGCGCCTGTGCTTGCATTTAGTGAGCGGTAGGCGGAGGAGGTAAAAGGGCTGTTGTTTACATGGAAAGAAATCTCTGCCCCGTCCTCCAGCTCACACCATTCGTTGGCGTTTCGCGCATAAAGAAATAAGCGGTTGGGTTTTGTGAAGTCTCACCCACACAGCCTGTTGGGAACATGCACACGAAACTTGCCGATTGTCTTTTTCGTGGGGAAGGGGAGTCAGATTGGCGTAATAACCAATGCGCCGCCATCGACGTGGCCGCGTGACAAGATTGTGACCCAGAAACTATGCAGCTCGAAGAGTCGACTGAACTCTCGGTGAAGTGGGATGCGTTGGTGAAGACTGCTCCATGGTTGACACAGTGGTCAGACAGGGAGAGGCAGAGAGAGGGGAAGAGGGAAGAACAACGCCATGCGATTGTCGCGGCATTTATGGTGACATTTGCGTTGCTGCGACAAGTCACTTCGTTCCGGTTGCTCGCCCTCCTCTCCCTCCTTGGAGCGGAGGGAGAAAAGCTGAACTTGATGGCCGGTCTCATGACGCTGGCTATCACTGTGAAATGGACAATGCAAGGCCAGTCTTTGCTTCAGTGGGCTCTCGCTCTACGGGTCTTGGGAGAAGGTTTCGTGGTGGATCGAGTGCCCTCATCGCTTCGCATTAGCTTGCTATCAGTTGGCTGCCAGTCTCGTTTTCTGTCAATGCTGAACTCACGAGACAGAGGGCCGACTTCTCACGGTGCTTTTAACGCTCAAAGTGCATGGGCTTTCTCCACATCTCCTTCTGATGTCTTGCACCTTAACGCAAACCATCGCCTTTTATGACAGGTGGATGTTCTGTGGTATGGGTTAGCGTGAAATAGCAAGGCCGTCGTTATCACCGATTTCCTCGAAATGGTCAACCGAATGTAGGTGAAATTCCAGTCGATTGCACTAGACGGTGAGGAAAACATGCAGACATTCGTGTCGACATCACCTGGCCTCTTCGCAACGACTTCGCAGAATTGAGCCATTAGAAATGCGAGGCATTGGAGGAGAATGACTTTTGTGGATACCCTCGACAGAGATCGCGAGGTTCTCGATATTTGCCGCCGTAAAATAGCTTATTGGAGTGGCCATCCTGTCGGTGGACACGCATTTCCCTAGCAAAGGAGGGAACAGTGTTGCCATAGGGATGCCTCGACCACCTCCATCGCAAGGTGGGAGGAGAAAATGGGTGGGAAGTTGTGCCAAGAGGCACGTCGAGAAGCCAGGCGACTGCACAGCCCTTCTACCATCTTCGGATGAACGCATGAATGTGCAGATGTTGGGGTGGAGAGGGGCGCCACGTGGGTGCATGCCAAGCAAAAAGAAAGAAATGAAGTCTACGTAGTGCCGCCTACGCTACTTCATTCCCACCTCACACAGATGGCCACAGATGGCCAGTTGTTGCGAGGTCGACTGGTTTAGTGGCGTGGATGGGATGGTGGGACATTTAGGGGTGGACAGTGTACGTGCTAACAACAAGAGAGTTATAGCAATAGGAGTGGAGACCTACACAAGACCTATTGTGCGGGTGCATAGGCGAGGGTCGGACTGCTAACAGTGCATGCTCTCCTTCCTCACTGCAACCCAATCCTCGCATTCTGGCTTGGGCACCACCTGGTCAGCGCATAAGTGCTCACGCATACTGCGCTGTGGGTGGAAGGGATGGACACCCACGTGACTGCTTTACTAGCTTTAGAGGACGAGGAGGTGGTCAAAATGGAGTCGCCATCCTCCGCTCGTCGGTAGAGGAAGTTATCAACATGTGCGAATTCAGCCAGTCTTCGCAAGTGGAAGCCAAGCTCCTCAACAAGCGCTAGTGGGTGCAAGTTGAGTACTCTAAGGGCACGGATGACTGGTCTCAAGTCCGGTGTTGCAACAGTGACGAGAGAGCAGCAGCCTTCACCGAGGTCCAACGTACGATGTGGCACGACTATCGACCCACTCACACCCACAAGGACTCAGAGGAATGGAGGGTGGACATGGGGCTGGACTTGGGCGACTACCATGATGCGAGGGCCTCTCGGTGCTTCTCCCTCAGACATGTGGCATACGTGACGTAGTTGAGCCGAAGGCATGCTGACGCACTGGCTGTCATACAGGTCGTTGTGCTCCCAAATGCACTATCAACATTGGCCTCCTTCTCCAGTCGTCTGCCGGCCAGCCAGTCAGCACGCCACCAACTTGTCCACGACCAAAATGCCTGGCAATGAAGCACCAAATAGCAATAGGTTGGAAGTCCTTGAAGTCCATCACTACACGTGCCAACCTCGCCTAACGAAACTCACATAAACCAGCTGTGCCATTAAACCATCATCTTTAACCTTGCTGCAATCCGCACTTCGCAACTCGGCCTCGTCTCTCTTTGCAAGGCATCCACCTCGACAAGTACGTCTTCGTCATCTTTAATGGGCTCTGCTGCTCAACTCAATGCCCATTTTGCTGTTGCCTCCTTCATTCTTTCACACACACACACTAGTGTGCAGGATTTCAAGACCACACTCTCTCCCGCCACCGCACACTGGTTGAATGCTTTGCCGCACAGCTTCCACATTCTTGGGCCCTCAACAACCGCTCCACCATCACATCATGTAGGCTGGAATCGTGGGCCTCACCAGCATTGTCTTCGGCGTGTTGGAGGACAAGCGCACGATGTCACAATCCATAGTAGCCAAGGTCGAGACCGCTGCACTTGATTCACACTGCTGACATTGTTTGCCTCCGTCTCCTCACTCCAAACGTCTGCCGTCTTTCTCTTTGTTGACACCTCCACGTGCTGTCAAACCAACCGAAATCACAACACCCTAATGCTACCTTAGGCGAGTTATGAGCCTATGCTTCACCAAACGTGAATTTCGCCACCCACTTTTAAAAAACCGCAATGCAAACCCCAAGCCGATCTTTACTTCATTCTCTCCTTCTTCCAGCTGTGGCTAGTCTAGTCCATTTCACCTCAGTCAGCTGCACACCACCACGCATGACATTCTACGGGTAGTCAGACACACCAGCAACTTCGGTTTCGCGTGATCGCAATCCGCATTGCACACTGGGCATTGGGCGTGTGACTACTGAGCACGGAAAGCACCCTAAACGAGGTTGAGGCTGTCGTAGACGAACCAAAATCACGCCGACCGATCCACGCGTGCAGAGAGCTCAGTGAACGGCATCATGGTTGAATACAAAGGCACAAATGCAGCCTCCTGTGCACACGCTGGCACATTTGGAGAGGAATGTCTTCATCCCACCCTGCTCACCCTCTCCCTCACATTAGCATCACTCTCCACCTCCAGTCTACGAAAATAGCCTGTGTCACCTTGGGCAATGCACCGCTAACAAGTCTGCAGATCGTTGCTTACCAATGGTGGAGACGACTTGCACTTGCAGTTCTTTCTTGCCTCGTGCATTTCGCTAGATGCAGATCGACACATTTTGTGGGCAGCACTTCACCTCCTTCCCACCTCCTCCACACAGGACATGTGCTTCATGCGCATGGCCGAATTCCACACACCCTAAACGCAACAAGTGGCAAAAGAAGGGCAAAAAAGCGAGACAAGCACATGACCTTTGTCTTTCGCCACGTCAGCCCACTTTGACAGCAAGCACTTCCCTCGCGAGGGGAGGAGAACAGTGGTGCAGTGTGTCGTCCCGTTCGCCCACTCCCTCCTTCTCCGCCTCAACTCACCCATCATGCTGCCCTGACACACACCTACTAAGTGGGAAGCAGCCAGGTGGATAAACATGGACGTTCCGTCCTACATCCCTAGCGACTTCTTATGGTTGGATCTTTCGTCGCGGAGAGGAATGATGACCTCCAGCACAAGGCAATCCCTTGTCTCAACGCGACCACTTTGTAATTCGCACCACATGAACCGCTGCCTAGTGTACAGCCATGTCCATCTCCTAGAGGCATTAAAATGAATGAATCCCACTGAAGTTGGATGTTTACAATCCCATCAGTCAGTGGCCATGTGATGAATGACCCACTTTCCGGAGCCTGTCACGCCTGACAAGGCACCCCGACACACCACCGTCGGCCTTTTAGTGCGAGTGCATTTGCACGTTACCCCAATGCCATGCCTGCTTCTCCGCCTCTGCAGCGCGATGGCAAAACACTTGCCTTTCCTGGCTGGGCACACGCCACCTCGGTGTGGTCGCGAGAATTCAATGAGGCGGACGGTTTGAAAACGCCCTTCTGGCGTAACATACTCCCATTATCCCACGCTCACCAACGGAAGTGTGGAGAGCGAGTTGGTGGTGGTAGTGAGGGTGGTGGTGGTGGTGGTGGTGATGGTGGCTGGTAAACTCCCCCACCACCAGATGCCATTCCCACTCCTCCAAAGTGTCACGGCCTTGTCCTATGTCACCCGCTCTCCCCGAAAAGCGTAAGGATGGGGTGAGGCGAATGTGCAGCCATTGCGCTCAGCACTCGCCTCCATCCAACCAATTTCGGTGGGTTTGTGTCAACACCCTCACCGCTCTTCCGCCTTCGCGAATGACAAATGACACACATTTATCATAGGAGAAGATGCTTAAAATGTAAGTGCCGAACCATTGGCTTGAATAGGAAAGTCCTTTTGCGTTTTGAAAGTGATGGTAGAAAGTAGCCATTCGGTGGGAGACGAGTGTAGGCCACTGGAAAGCGATGAAGAGACTTGATTTTCTTGCGCCTAATTTGGACGCATGATTTGCAGAGGGTGGGTGGAATTTCTAGAAGCAAAATAGATTGAATTTCTTTGCCCACTTCGCAGTGATTACCAGCGCCATATGGCCGCTCATATGGGGGGCTTTTCCGCCTCTTCACCTCTGATAATATTTCTTCGTGATCCTCTTTTATTCATGTCAAGAGTACTGATCAGCTAAATAAATGCCCTTAACGAATGGGTGCAAACCTAGATTTTCATTATCCTAGCTTTCTTGTTGATGCTGTTGGAGGAGCAAAAGTTTTCATTATTTTCGTGGGAGGAAAATGCTTTTGGCAGTAGAGTGGTCGTTGAACCTAGGACTCCTTCCCTCTGAATGGTACAGGCAGATTTCTTTGGACAATACCGTAAAAGTTGTAAGCAAGTCCCCGAGCTACTGCTTTCCGTCATCCCCTATCTGACAGGTGACAGTACCGCCTTTTATTCACCCGTAAATAGCAAGTTCTTCAATGGATTTTTGCTAGGCCATCCAAGGCTATTCACAATGCTCCTGGCTCTAAATAAAAGGAACACTTTTTTTCTTTTGAGGTATCCCGGGAAATTCATTCCTCCTTCCGCATGAAACCAACAGAGTAAATCGCTAAACAACTATTTCAGTGCCTATCACCTGCTCTACGTAAATACAGAAAATGCTTGGCGAATGCTTCCTGGGTTTGATTCACACCTGTCCGCATCAAAGTCGGAATTGGGTTTTTGTCGAAGTGGGACGATGGAATAACTTGTAAGAGACAGATCATCCGGCGGTTGAGGCACATTAAAGGAAACTCAAAGGTGAAACAGCAACTTTTTGTTTAGCTGAGTAGTAGCAATATATAATAAGCATAGTAAAAAAAGGAGCAGAGGTCTCAGCCTTTGTTTGTCCGTCTCTTGCACCTGACACCTATTGGTCATTGACGGGAACAAATTGAAGCTAGTTAGATAATGGCATGGAAAGTGTAAGGTGGGTAATGGCAGAGTCTGAAAACCCCGCCGAGCTTGGGTGAATCTTAGGCTCAGATTTCTTCGGATTGGATGATTATGAAAGCTAAAATATGACGACCATTGTATGAACTGGAAGCGCAATACAGCTGTTGTGATGCGGAATGTTTTATTAGGCTTTCCCATCACTGATGGAGATGGGAGAGAGGTGGTGGAGGGGCCGATAGCTCCACACACCAGAAGTCTTCACTTCTTCCGCATGGACCTGCACATAACACCACGCAGCCGCTGTCACTGCCACGTGATCCACATTTAGCTTTGTCGTGAAGTCACCTCTCCTGCAGTGTCATGTGACGGCACGTAGTAGCGGTAGCGGTAGCCTAAGGCAGGAGAAGGTGGACAGTGTTGCAAGGGGTGGAGACAAAAGCCCAGCATGGTTTTTTCGTCTTCTTTATCTCTGACAGGGGTAAGCAATATAGTTAGGCATTATGTAGTTCTATGCACCTTCGAATCGTTAGTTCTTTGACGAATTTGCGTTCTGCTGCGACAGGCATTTCACAATCTTCTCTTCTATTCACATTGGTATTAAACCCTTTCGGTGCAGAATGTGAACAACATTAAAATTGGGGCTGCCTCACACCTGAAGTCTCACTTCCCTGGCTATACGTCTTTTACTATTGCTGTGGAAGGAGGAGGACGCCAAACATCGGACGTCGGATGACGAAAAGCAGTCTGTCCTATCTTGTGAGGGCAACGATGGCTTCCTGTTCTGGTGACGATGCAATTTAATAACTGGGATAGTGGAAAATTTGTCTTCGCAGCTGGTTAGAGGCAAAGATACCACTTTGGCGTGAGTAAAAGTCAGGCATAAATAAGAAGTTGCCTTTGGGGAGAAGACACGGAGTTGTTTGCTTGCAAAAGGGGCATTAATACCTAAACAAAAGGTCGGATGTACGATTTAATGCTGCAAGATCATTCTTCCAAAGTCCAAGTTCTCCATAACTGGAAAGAGAGAACGCCTAACACTCTTCCCCATCCATCGTTATCATTTCCATCCTTCTCATACGCGAACTGTTATAACTCCTGCACTGCACATGCCAAATTGGCACGTCATGATAGTGGATGAGGAAGGTGTACGTCGAGTTGTCCGCTTCTCTCCCAGTGTGGTAGAGGCGTTACAAGCTGGGCTAAAATGTTAATGACTGCGGACAATTGATGTCCACGCTCCAAAAGTGCTTACATGGTTCGTGCTTGCTAAACCCCACTTTCAGACGACACTTACACCGGATCTGACTTGATACAACCTCTGATGAAACAAAACTCGATCGACTTTAAGCGCCGATAAGCTGCGACGCACCATATTTCTGAATGAGTATGCGACTAAATTTCCAGCTCAATGACCCTCTTCCAAGGCGACCTTACTTGCAGGGAGACGGTCCTCCTTCTCCCCCTCCTCCTCGATTGGAGTGGTACTGCACGAAACAATTTTCATATGCAAGAAGTGAAAGATTAAATCTTTCCCTGTAATGGGAGGCTGTCATGCTTTGCATCATCGACATGAGGTACTGACCGAAAGTTTAACGCCTTTACAGTTCCTGAGCGGCATAATTAGCAGCAACAATTCCTTAGAAAGCACTACCACATTCCTTAACCACTGACATGCTGATTGCTCTGCTAAAGTTCCAAAATACCTACTCCAGGTCCTTTAACTATTTAGCTGCCACTAAAAATGACCTTATGGACTCTCAAGCATAAATTAACTTTCTGGCACCTTTTTCTTCAACCTTAAGTGTTTCAGTTCATTTTGTTTTAAAATCAGGTAAAGGTTCTAGTAGAACACCACGCTTAGCATTGTTAGACGGAATATAATCCACGCAACTGCGAACTAAGTGACTAATTACATTTCCTACTTGGCTCCTCACTAGATGACTCTGACCAACGGCAACTCACAGCCTCCTTTCTCCAAGTTTAGCACTTCCGTGGAAGGCAGAAGCAAATCTTTTCTTAACCAGAAAAGTCAAAAGTGGCCTATTGTTCAGTAAATTTAAGATGGCATTCTAAGGAGCACATAAGGCGATACCTGATGTCAAGTGGGCACCACTCTCTGCATTTGCATGCATATAAATTTGCGTAAAGAGAACGAGGGATAAATTTTTGGCTCTCTAGCTTGGGGACGGAGGGGGGCCTCTGGATGGAGGTGATTTGTTGGTAGGGCTTGGCTCGCCTCTTTGGCCGCTGCAGGGGAGTGTTGAGAGTGCTTGAGGGGCTGTGGGCCAAGGCCTTGGACAGCAATGCTAGTGTCTCGGCGCCCGAGCAGCTGTCCGGAGAGCGGCAAAGAGAGGTCGGTAAGGGCTCCACACCACCTCGCTCCGATTCTAAAGCAGTTGAGCTGTAAGTGGATGGGAAAGTGAATGAATTGGTGAGTTGGGCTTAGTCTCCAATGGATGCAGCAAAATTAGTTACCAAAGTAAGTGTCGGGCTGGAGTCAAACAGTGTGCAAATGACGCTTCGGATAGTTCCCTCGTACAATAAATAGTTTATTAAAAACTCAACGAATTAAGCTTATTTGTCAAAAACAGCGGACTAAGTCGACTGCATTCAATTGTGACTTCTCTCTTCCCCTCCCACTTTTCCGTTATTTGACTAATAAGCCTAAGACAAGAGAAACGCTAGAGGTGTCTTCCACTCCTATTAAACCCTGATCACTTCGCCGCCACAACTTGGGCGTAGGAAAACCTTTTAAGCTTTCATCGAAAATGCACCCTTTCACCTTTTCTTATAACAGCCCAACATTACAACAACATAGTCGAATCGGAAAAGGAAGCAGCATTATTCGATGGTGTGCACCAACCGATTAATCAAAATTGTTGTTCATGCCAGAGGTAGTCCTGCAGTTGCAATCGGTTTTAGCAGCATGCCTGAAGAGGCAAAAAGTTATCAAATTCACTTAATTTTTAATTCCGACACATAGTGAAGCGCTGTGCCACACCATCACACACACCTCCCTCTTGCCTGTCCGCATCATCACCATCATTTATTACCTCCCATTTGGTCAGCCCACCTCGTCGCCCACCTCAGCGCAGCTGATGTGTCATTCACCACCTGTGGACCATCAACCCACACACCAAAGGTAATTTGATCTTATTCTCTTTGTTGCACCGCGGTTGTTCATGCAAATGGAGAGGTACAGTGGCTTGGTCGAATTGCACTTCTAAGCAGTTGTGTATGCACGCCAGGTTGGGGTGGAAACTGACGCAGCGGTCTGACCAAGAGAGACGGTGTGCATGAGGCACAAAGGCAAGTCAAGCTGAGTGTGTGTTGAAGTTACTTTGATCATCGTCTCGACTGTGAATGCATGTGATGCTGGTCTGCTATATTTTTCCTTCTCCATTGTGTAAAGTCAACCACGCTGTTGTGGCTAATTGCGAGGTCGTAAAAGACGCGGATCGCTACAGTCATTATAAAGTCTCTTATCCACTTTGTAGCAACTTCAAAGTGATTCGGCACCATGCCGCCACTTTCAAAGTGTTCCAACATTCTCACTCTTTGATCTTTACTTATGTGCCTTATTTGACTACTTAAATTGAGGGATTTAGTTCATTTTATTATAAAAAAATAATGAGATCTGTCACGCGTCCTTAATTGGACGATGTAGAAAGGCTAAAATTAATGTAGAAAGCAAAGCCCCTCAGATTCGGAAGCGTCTCCCCAACTAGCGTTGACAGGGAACAGCCCTTAAAGTGACATTTTCACTTCATGGCATGCGCCGTACAGCTTCCAAAAGGTATTTTTCCACAACATTTGTTCCTTAAGTGTAGCCTCCACGGCCAACGACGTTGGTCGCAATCTAGTTGGCGGTCAGCAGCTCTGATCACTTCGTTCATCGTGCAGGTTAATGAAGCCCTGCACCCCAAGGAAGCCAGCAGACACGCCTTTTGCCTCATAAATAAATTTTCCACTGGGGCCAAGCACACATGCAGGCATTTTTATGGAAGAAGTGGAACTCTTTATGCACGTGAGAGGTGATCGTAACTAAGTTCTCCTATTTCTTGTTCCCTCAAAAGTTTGGACAGATAAAAACGCCAGGAAAGGCGGCGATTTAGATTTTGGCAGGACTGTTTCATTCGTAATTGCATTCCTAGGCCATAGGCAGTGTCTTTGACGTTTCGTAAGCATATTTAATTAACCTTCTGATGTTGAGTCGATTTATGGATTCACTTTCACATTGCGAAATCGCGTTTAGTGAAGCACATCTTCCAGCACATGTGGGGCACTGCTGATTCACGGAGTGCGTACACTTCCATTTGAAGTGGATGCTTATGCCAAGGGAAGGATTGTAAACGATGCATTGCAAGCATCTGGCTAAGTTGCTTCTTACTGCAAAAGGTAAGGCGCTACTGTCATGCCTTGCTTGCATGGACTGCTGGTCGGCTCTTCGTTCAATTAGGCTGCCTTTTGGCCTAGCTACATGGGCTGGCCTCCATCCATGCCAAAAGCTGCATTCCTCCCCCCTCTGTCAGATATATACATATAAATTCTGCCTTGCGTTCTACCACCCTTTGTCTTCAGGGCATAAATGAATGCGGAAATAGGGCCTAAATTTGTGAGGTTTCTATCCCGATTTATGCTGCAAGTAGCATGTTGTAACGGTGCAAAGAAGTGCCTGTGCTGAAGGGTAAAGGAAGAAACCTTCGCCTTTGACAATTGTGCACTACCGGGAGGGATCACTGATGTGGTATCGAGAACTACCTCATTTGTGTCGCATTTGGGCGTCGAGCACGATTAGCTCGAGAGCACTTCTTGCAGTACTGAGGCGGGAGGCCTACCAAGGTTAGGGAGGGAGAAGGAAGGGACTATGTAATGCTTCGTTTTTCTAGACTGTTGGTTGGCCTTTGGTGACTTAATGGTACGTGGGCTGGCCTTTGGGCCACGGCAGAAGCGGCATTTCACCCTCTCTCTGCCCTGTATTCTGCCTCCAATCGCCTTTGAAAGAATATCGGGACACCGCAGTTGCCACTAAATGCGGCCATGCCCTTTTCTTACAAAGTAGAGAGAAAGTGGTAAGGCATCAAGAGGTTAGAAATTTTTACTTTAAGTTATTTCGGGACACTACTAATCGGAGGTTCATTAGGGACAAATAGGCCGAGACTCTATAAATGGAGGTGAAAACCCTTTCCTGCATTTCTCTCATTTATTGCGCCACCGAATAGTTTTATTTGTGCAGTAAAAATAACGCTGAGAGATTTATGCTCCTTTTTGAAACGAAATAAAAACGCAAATTATTCTAGGGTCTCGAGCATCTTTGGAAGACGAAGTAGGGCTACACATAGAGCTGGTATGTGCATTCAAGGGAGAGAGGAAGAGGGAAGGGCAGCCAGCAGTTCAAACAAACGTTGTCCCCAACGCTCCATTTGGTAGATCAATCGCGCCAGCAATCACAACGTATTTAGTGCTGCAAGAAGCACCCACGAGGTAACAGAATCGGCGCAAATGAGGTGAGGCTTAACACCAGATCAGTCATTCCTCCTAGCAGTGCGACTCAACTAGGAGGTTCGTCCAGCTCGGGAACTAACCTTGGAGCAATATGTCCATTAGAAGGCATTAGTTCGTCGGTCCCTCGTTCAGGTTGTCCACAGCTGGTGTCGCTTCAGTTTCTTGTAGAATACGAAAAGTGCGTAGATGCCGAGGGCAAACGCCGTCCTTGGCTCTGCAGCACATGCACTCTGCGATATCTCACTTACAGCATAATTCAGGATAGCAATCCGAACAGGTTAATCCGATTTCTGCTGCTACTATTACAGTTTCTTTAGCATTCCTAGAAGATGAAGGAAGACTAAGCATACGGCAGAACATATACGTATTGAAGGGAGGGAAGAATGGGCTGTTGACACGACCAGGAGGCCACTCCACGCAGCTAGGTCGAAACCGCCATCAAATTGGCAAAAGGCCAATCAGCAGTCCAAACAGCAGTCATTTCGAACGCTTTCTTGAATAAATTCTTCTTAACTTAAGTTGTCGTTATAAACGACCAAATGTGTGTTGACGCGCGAGGGGTAACAAAATCAACCCAGTCGGATTATTTATTAAAATAAAGTCAATCTGTATGAAAAGCCCCTTGCAACGCCCATTTGTTTTTTTTGGTTTCAATAATGGAGCACAACAGCAAATTATACGTTTGAAGGTTTTTCCTATTCGAATTACGCAACCTCCTGCATGGTGTCGGCGTCAGAGCACTGCGTCCCACCTTACTCGCATTTGCCAACTGTCAAATCTATGGTGTCTGTGATCGCGTGACCGACTGCTGCCAGAACGGTGCTTAGCACCTAGATATTATTAAGGGATTGCACAAATAAAGGAAGGGAATGGGTGAAGGTGAGGTTGAAGTGGCCAAATCGCAATATCATATACTGCGGAAGATGGGCAGGGAATGTTGACATACACTAAATCTTATTCTCGAGTCCAGTCAACCGAACAGAGGATTAGAGTCAGCTTTTTCATTAAGCGCTGCACCATTGTTCACATGACACTTTTAAATGCGTGTGTGCTTAATGGTATTCGTGAAAAAGATTTGTTGGTCAAGGACCCAAAGGGTGAGAGGGAGAGAAGAATGGGGTCAGTTCGAACAACCAAACCAACCGAAACCAAATTAAAGGGGTTAAAGATATACTGGAATAACTGACAAACGAGGGCACTGGTTATTATTTAAGCATGGGCAAAGCTGGAGTTTAACGCCTGTTTAAAGTTTCTTGTGCTGCAAAGACTCGCCAATGGGGAGGCCATATGGCGCTGGTAATCACTGCGAAGTGGGCAAAGAAATTCAATCTATTTTGCTTCTAGAAATTCCACCCACCCTCTGCAAATCATGCGTCCAAATTAGGCGCAAGAAAATCAAGTCTCTTCATCGCTTTCCAGTGGCCTACACTCGTCTCCCACCGAATGGCTACTTTCTACCATCACTTTCAAAACGCAAAAGGACTTTCCTATTCAAGCCAATGGTTCGGCACTTACATTTTAAGCATCTTCTCCTATGATAAATGTGTGTCATTTGTCATTCGCGAAGGCGGAAGAGCGGTGAGGGTGTTGACACAAACCCACCGAAATTGGTTGGATGGAGGCGAGTGCTGAGCGCAATGGCTGCACATTCGCCTCACCCCATCCTTACGCTTTTCGGGGAGAGCGGGTGACATAGGACAAGGCCGTGACACTTTGGAGGAGTGGGAATGGCATCTGGTGGTGGGGGAGTTTACCAGCCACCATCACCACCACCACCACCACCACCCTCACTACCACCACCAACTCGCTCTCCACACTTCCGTTGGTGAGCGTGGGATAATGGGAGTATGTTACGCCAGAAGGGCGTTTTCAAACCGTCCGCCTCATTGAATTCTCGCGACCACACCGAGGTGGCGTGTGCCCAGCCAGGAAAGGCAAGTGTTTTGCCATCGCGCTGCAGAGGCGGAGAAGCAGGCATGGCATTGGGGTAACGTGCAAATGCACTCGCACTAAAAGGCCGACGGTGGTGTGTCGGGGTGCCTTGTCAGGCGTGACAGGCTCCGGAAAGTGGGTCATTCATCACATGGCCACTGACTGATGGGATTGTAAACATCCAACTTCAGTGGGATTCATTCATTTTAATGCCTCTAGGAGATGGACATGGCTGTACACTAGGCAGCGGTTCATGTGGTGCGAATTACAAAGTGGTCGCGTTGAGACAAGGGATTGCCTTGTGCTGGAGGTCATCATTCCTCTCCGCGACGAAAGATCCAACCATAAGAAGTCGCTAGGGATGTAGGACGGAACGTCCATGTTTATCCACCTGGCTGCTTCCCACTTAGTAGGTGTGTGTCAGGGCAGCATGATGGGTGAGTTGAGGCGGAGAAGGAGGGAGTGGGCGAACGGGACGACACACTGCACCACTGTTCTCCTCCCCTCGCGAGGGAAGTGCTTGCTGTCAAAGTGGGCTGACGTGGCGAAAGACAAAGGTCATGTGCTTGTCTCGCTTTTTTGCCCTTCTTTTGCCACTTGTTGCGTTTAGGGTGTGTGGAATTCGGCCATGCGCATGAAGCACATGTCCTGTGTGGAGGAGGTGGGAAGGAGGTGAAGTGCTGCCCACAAAATGTGTCGATCTGCATCTAGCGAAATGCACGAGGCAAGAAAGAACTGCAAGTGCAAGTCGTCTCCACCATTGGTAAGCAACGATCTGCAGACTTGTTAGCGGTGCATTGCCCAAGGTGACACAGGCTATTTTCGTAGACTGGAGGTGGAGAGTGATGCTAATGTGAGGGAGAGGGTGAGCAGGGTGGGATGAAGACATTCCTCTCCAAATGTGCCAGCGTGTGCACAGGAGGCTGCATTTGTGCCTTTGTATTCAACCATGATGCCGTTCACTGAGCTCTCTGCACGCGTGGATCGGTCGGCGTGATTTTGGTTCGTCTACGACAGCCTCAACCTCGTTTAGGGTGCTTTCCGTGCTCAGTAGTCACACGCCCAATGCCCAGTGTGCAATGCGGATTGCGATCACGCGAAACCGAAGTTGCTGGTGTGTCTGACTACCCGTAGAATGTCATGCGTGGTGGTGTGCAGCTGACTGAGGTGAAATGGACTAGACTAGCCACAGCTGGAAGAAGGAGAGAATGAAGTAAAGATCGGCTTGGGGTTTGCATTGCGGTTTTTTAAAAGTGGGTGGCGAAATTCACGTTTGGTGAAGCATAGGCTCATAACTCGCCTAAGGTAGCATTAGGGTGTTGTGATTTCGGTTGGTTTGACAGCACGTGGAGGTGTCAACAAAGAGAAAGACGGCAGACGTTTGGAGTGAGGAGACGGAGGCAAACAATGTCAGCAGTGTGAATCAAGTGCAGCGGTCTCGACCTTGGCTACTATGGATTGTGACATCGTGCGCTTGTCCTCCAACACGCCGAAGACAATGCTGGTGAGGCCCACGATTCCAGCCTACATGATGTGATGGTGGAGCGGTTGTTGAGGGCCCAAGAATGTGGAAGCTGTGCGGCAAAGCATTCAACCAGTGTGCGGTGGCGGGAGAGAGTGTGGTCTTGAAATCCTGCACACTTGTGTGTGTGTGTGTGTGTGTGTGTGAAAGAATGAAGGATGCAGCAGCAAAATGGGCATTGAGTTGAGCAGCAGAGCCCATTAAAGATGACGAAGACGTACTTGTCGAGGTGGATGCCTTGCAAAGAGAGACGAGGCCGAGTTGCGAAGTGCGGATTGCAGCAAGGTTAAAGATTGTGGTTTAATGGCATAGCTGGTTTATGTGAGTTTCGTTAGGCGAGGTTGGCACGTGTAGTGATGGACTTCAAGGACTTCCAACCTATTGCTATTTGGTGCTTCATTGCCAGGCATTTTGGTCGTGGACAAGTTGGTGGCGTGCTGACTGGCTGGCCGGCAGACGACTGGAGAAGGGGGCCAATGTTGATAGTGCATTTGGGAGCACAACGACCTGTATGACAGCCAGTGCGTCAGCATGCCTTCGGCTCAACTACGTCACGTATGCCACATGTCTGAGGGAGAAGCACCGAGAGGCCCTCGCATCATGGTAGTCGCCCAAGTCCAGCCCCATGTCCACCCTCCATTCCTCTGAGTCCTTGTGGGTGTGAGTGGGTCGATAGTCGTGCCACATCGTACGTTGGACCTCGGTGAAGGCTGCTGCTCTCTCGTCACTGTTGCAACACCGGACTTGAGACCAGTCATCCGTGCCCTTAGAGCACTCAACTTGCACCCACTAGCGCTTGTTGAAGAGCTTGGCTTCCACTTGCGAAGACTGGCTGAATTCGCACATGTTGATAACTTCCTCCACTGACGAGCGGAGGATGGCGACTCCATTTTGACCACCTCCTCGTCCTCCAAGGCTAGCAAAGCAGTCACGTGGATGTCCATCCCTTCCACCCACAGCGCAGTATGCGTGAGCACTTATGCGTTGACCGGGTGGTGCCCAAGCCAGAATGCGAGGATTGGGTTGCAGTGAGGAAGGAGAGCATGCACTGTTAGCAGTCCGACCCTCGCCTATGCACCCGCACAATAGGTCTTGTGTAGGTCTCCACTCCTATTGCTATAACTCTCTTGTTGTTAGCACGTACACTGTCCACCCCTAAATGTCCCACCATCCCATCCACGCCACTAAACCAGTCGACCTCGCAACAACTGGCCATCTGTGGCCATCTGTGTGAGGTGGGAATGAAGTAGCGTAGGCGGCACTACGTAGACTTCATTTCTTTCTTTTTGCTTGGCATGCACCCACGTGGCGCCCCTCTCCACCCCAACATCTGCACATTCATGCGTTCATCCGAAGATGGTAGAAGGGCTGTGCAGTCGCCTGGCTTCTCGACGTGCCTCTTGGCACAACTTCCCACCCATTTTCTCCTCCCACCTTGCGATGGAGATGGTCGAGGCATCCCTGTGGCAACACTGTTCCCTCCTTTGCTAGGGAAATGCGTGTCCACCGACAGGATGGCCACTCCAATAAGCTATTTTACGGCGGCAAATATCGAGAACCTCGCGATCTCTGTCGAGGGTATCCACAAAAGTCATTCTCCTCCAATGCCTCATGCATTTCTAATGGCTCAATTCTGCGAAGTCGTTGCGAAGAGGCCAGGTGATGTCGACACGAATGTCTGCATGTTTTCCTCACCGTCTAGTGCAATCGACTGGAATTTCACCTACATTCGGTTGACCATTTCGAGGAAATCGGTGATAACGACGGCCTTGCTATTTCACGCTAACCCATACCACAGAACATCCACCTGTCATAAAAGGCGATAGTTTGCGTTAAAGTGCAAGACATCAGAAGGAGATGTGGGGAAAGCCCATGCACTTTGAGCGTTAAAAGCACCGTGAGAAGTCAGCCCTCTGACTCGTGAGTTCAGCATTGGCAGAAAACGAGACTGGTAGCCAACTGATAGCAAGCTAATGCGAAGCGATGAGGGCACTCGATCCACCACGAAACCTTCTCCCAAGACCCGTAGAGCGAGAGCCCACTGAAGCAGTGATAGGCAGCGTCATGAGACCGGCCATCAAGTTCAGCTTTTCTCCCTCCGCTCCAAGGAGGGAGAGGAGAGCGAGCAACCGGAACGAAGTGACTTGTCGCAGCAACGCAAATGTCACCATAAATGCCGCGACAATCGCATGGCGTTGTTCTTCCCTCTTCCCCTCTCTCTGCCTCTCCCTGTCGGACCACTGTGTCAATCATGGAGCAGTCTTCGCCAACGCATCCCACTTCACCGAGAGTTCAGTCGACTCTTCGAGCTGCATAGTTTCTGGGTCACAATCTTGTCACGCGGCCACGTCGATGGCGGCGCATTGGTTATTACGCCAATCTGACTCCCCTTCCCCACGAAAAAGACAATCGGCAAGTTTCGTGTGCATGTTCCCAACAGGCTGTGTGGGTGAGACTTCACAAAACCCAACCGCTTATTTCTTTATGCGCGAAACGCCAACGAATGGTGTGAGCTGGAGGACGGGGCAGAGATTTCTTTCCATGTAAACAACAGCCCTTTTACCTCCTCCGCCTACCGCTCACTAAATGCAAGCACAGGCGCAAGCACGAGCTTGCGCAGCTCCCACCTGGGATGCTGTAAAGTCACCCTTAAAATCCTACGCCACCTAAATCTGGGCAAAATACTGTGCAACCATCACCAAACGCATTATGAACCAAATGGCACAGTGCAACAGGCAATGACATCTGTCAGTGCTTCACTCAAAGTATATTTGGCAGTCTTCGAAGGAGAAAGACTTACTATTTTTGAGTGGTCACTTGCAGCAAGCCCAAGACGACTGCAAAGACTACTTCTAAGTGAAGCACTTAGCAGCAATTGCAAGTGAACTGACAAGAATGGCCTCTTGAAACGCACGATTTATCAAGTCATCAACAGACAGTGCATACTCTGACCTTGCTAGGCTCTAATGAATCACCAAATATAGAGGAACTTACTCAATAAATAAATAAATAAATAAATAAATAAATAAATAAATAAATAAATAAACATCCTCGTCGGATATAGCATACCCAACTCACTTAGGCAGCTGAGTATCCTATCAAAGCAGTCTACCACTCAAGCATGTGCCCATCAAGAAGCATTCACGTGTAGAATAGCTTCTTTGGTCAGCGGAGTATAAGACACATAAATGCAGTGCTTGGTTGCATGCAAGCCTATTTCTTGTGATCAGTGTCTGTACAAGCACACATTCGCCACATCACTCATCATCATCATCATCGTCACCCGAAGCGCCATCGGAATCGGACGTAGTTGTGCTGTAGTCCCACTCGTCTGAGGAGGAGGAGGAGTCACGGCGCTCCTTCTTGTGCTCGCTTTCGTCGCCACTGCTGTCACCGGATTCGCTGGAAGAGGCGACGTCCAGTGGATTGAAGTACCCTGACGACCTCAGTGCACTCGCCTCCTCGAGCATGGGCAGGAACGCACGAGCCTCGTAGTTGTCGGGTTCGGCTTCGATTATTTTGTGGCACAGCGTGAGGGCTGCGTCGAACCTCTTGAGCATCACACTGTCGAGAAATTCCAACAGCAGCTCATTCGAAGCACCTGCGTGTGATGCCTCGGGTGTCTGCTGTGCACAGCCATTATCGCCTGAAGTGGACATCAACAGCTGGTCAGATGCGCTGACAGCTCAACACAAACAAGCTGCGGAATGAGAGGACCATCGTTGCCAATTGATCGAGTTGGTGACCCGCTGTAGTCGTTCATTTGGTAAGTTATAACAAAATGTTGACAAGTTTATCTCAAGAAAGCATGCCGTGTGAAAAGCAGCCTAAGTATTGGGACAATTATACCAAGAATACGTTAAATGAGAAAAAATTTTTTTATCTTCAGGAAATATAATTCGAAAAATATATGGGCGATTTCTTAATTGGTTGTAACAGTATTTTTCCCCGTAGTGATTTTCCTACGTAATGATTTGCAGCAGTTGAACCGTCGCAATTCTTCTAATTTAATTAAAATTATTGGAGGAATGTGTAGCGCCCCGAGCATCCCTAAAAGGAGGAGAGATGGCCAGACGTAGGTCAGAATACGTTTAGTCCAGATGGAAAGGAAGCGAACTGCTGGCATGGCCAGCAGACCAGCCCACACAGCTAGCTTCAAGGTGGTCGCCACTAATATGTCCGACCAACCAACAGCCCAAACAAACAATATGCTACAGAATGCTTCCCTTATTCGAACCGAAATTTGATAATTGCCCCTTAACGAGCCATAGCACCTGTTCCAGTTTCTTAAAGTGCCTTGCTAGTCCTACATCACTGCTGATTTGTCTTCAAGTTCTCGAGTTCCATATTTGAAAAGCAGAAGGAATGTATGGATGACGAGGTGAGATGGGCCGCTTTTGTGGTCTAAAAGCTACTCTGCACTCTATCATCCCGAGCATTCTCAGATTACGAAAAAAGACCAAGGATTGAGCAACTAAAGCAAAATATTCATGTATAGAATGAATATGGTTGCCCAGGTGACTGTAACTGTAATGGCAGTCAAACATTATGTTACGCAGCATATTCCGCTAGCGAAACTTATCTGAGAGTCCTACTTGCACATACCTTTATTAAGTTGTGTTTTCATTCCACGCAAAGCAAAATCTTTTAATGCTAACTGAGTCCGCGAATTTCGTAGTTATTCTGGAAAGCGCACCAATAAAGGAAAAGGACATTTGTGCACATACGAGCAATTGTAGCAAACATGCAAAATAGGTGCCTGACATTTAAGTTAGAACTCATCACATTAAAACCATCACGTTTAGTAATGCTTTTTACTTATTTTGGAGCAAAATAGTCAAGAGTGCCATTATACCCTTTTGGCTTCAAATATTTTACAGATTAGAACGACGGATGTATCGTATTGCTTGTTTGGGCTGTTGGTCGGTGGGACACATTAGTGGTGGCCACCTTGAACGTGCTGCGTGGTTTGGCCTACCGGCCATGCCAGCAGCTCCCTTACTTTCCTTCTCGAATGTACGTATTCTGACCTACGTCTGGCCTTCTCTCCTTCCCTTAGGGATGCTCGGGGCGCTACAACGGATGTTGACCTTAGTGATTTGAAAATTGTATACCACTGCTGTTAAATTGGGAAGTTCTGACGTTTACCCTGGAGCAGGCGTGCGTAGATCGTGGGCTAGCAGGTAAAGAGCCAAATAACAGTTAGGCAAACACAGCTAACAAAAAGTACAAAGCTGTACACGGGACTTTAAATTGGTTCCAGCGATTTAATCCTACTGACATTTTAGTCAAGTTGATAAAAAATACAACCTTGAACTTTAGGTACAATGATAGACACGGTTATTATGTGACATAATTCGGTCTTGACATGGAAACTGGCTAATATTTGGCCTTGCTTTTGCGTCAACTGTTCCCGCCTTTTACCTTCATGTTAGTATGTAGTGTTTTGTTCGTTTGGACTGCTGGTTGGCCTTCGACTCTTTGGACCTAACTCAATGAACTGGCATCCGTCCCGCCAGCAGCGCCATTTTTCTCCCTTCTTAAGCATGCATGCACATATATGCTCTGCCCTATACCTCGCCTCAGTTTTGTTAATTTTGGTACTACTACTCTTTTCGTAAAAATTGCTTATAAGATTAATGCATGGTTTAGCTGGTTACACGTATTGGGCGTCAAACTCATGAAATGCATTTCGTTTAACATATATTTCGCATTTCCTGCTGTATGTTATAATTTAGTATTTTGATCATCTTTCGCAAGCCTGTCCAACCACGCCTGGATTTGCTACTGTCGGTAGGAGTGCCTTTCTCTTCCGCCTCCTACTCGCCATGCCTATTCAATAGGTGGGGGGTGTAGTAGTGATCTGTAGTAATTATTTAGTAACCAGCTCGACGTCTTTGGCCCTCAACCATAGTAGAAATATGGCAGCAGTTATAGCAACTGTTACCTCAACATACTGTCTGCCTTTCCTTTACCTCATTTCTTCCATTGTTTGCTAAGGCTGGCATGCATTTGTTCACCTTTGTGATTCGCTAATAACATCCACATATAACATTACTAGCCAGTTTAATTTGCTTCCATCAATGCTTTTGATATGTAACATAGAAGGTGAAACGCTAATTTAATCATGCTCTGGCCTGTCAAAATGTGCTAAATTTAAATTTGTTTTATCGAATTACGATTGAGGTGATTGGCTAAATTGGTGGTTGAAGCACGAGAGTGATGTGGGCTTTGGTGGTCGTAATTCTCGGTTAGTGAAGCTCAGTTGGCTAGAGTAAGTTGGGAGTCTGGAATGTTGTGTATACTTCTTATTGGTTTTTGCTTGCTCACCGTTGGTAGGGATTTTGCATGTTAATAATCTCTCAACGTATGCCTACTTGCAAGATTAGGCATGAGGGCTCCACAATGTGGCGGCTGAAGCCTGTTGTTTTTCAATCACAAGGTGCGATCCCATTCATTTTTTGCTATGTATGCTATGCTCAAGGTACGAAATTCTGACTGTTTAATGGGTTTGCCTCTTGGTGACTATGACATTGGATTATGAGTGGTAATTTAGCTGGGAAGAGCCTTAACTTTACCGAATGCCAGCACCTACTCGTCATCGCTACTGAAGAGCATCCATCATATGTGTAATATTCCCGCCCTTAAAATGCGCTTTGTAGGCGAGGGCCGGGAAGGCAATTCCGACGTGGTCGTGGAGCAGCGTGGTGACTCGCCAGACCCCAATGCATCTCCATTTCGGGCCCCTTAGTGCCAGTCATTCTGTATTCACCTACTATCCGTAATGTTGGTGCCGAAGGAAACCGAACCTTTGCTGGCGGGGGTGGAAAAAGGGACGTCGAAGGAAGGGTGGAACTCTCCACACTGGTTGCAGCGTTGGCGCACCTCCTTCACTTCAAAAAACGGGATTGAGTTTTGGAGAGTGGGTTAAAATTGTCAGGTTTAACATCCACCCGTACCCACAATAGCTGAGAAGCCCTCTGGTGCTCTGCGCTCTCCCGTAAGAACTCTTCTCAGCACTAGTGTCAGTGGGCTTCGAACTTGACGAGTGGTACGAGATCTTGGCCCATCCCGTCGTTGATCAGCGAGAGCAGTGGGTAGTCAGAGAATTCTGTCGCGACCAATGACCAGGTGGAAGCGACGAGGAGTATGCTAGAGTCCTGCACATCCTATCCGAATGGGCTTTCAGTCTACCCAAACAGGAGGGTGAATAATTGGGTGGTCATTCAATTCAAGGCTGGAGTCAAACTATCAGCTGTTGCTGCAAAGCTGCACTCGGAGAAGACCAACGATCTCAGCCAGTAGGTTGAGGCAGCGACTCCTAGGCGTCAGGAACCTCTCCTGACACCTCCGTCCCGGACGACCAACCAACCGTCTTCCAAAGCCGTCACGGTCGCCTTGGATATCGTCGCGTCCCTCACTGAGAGCAGGTGAGCGATGCCATCCTTTATATTGCCGACCCCACCATGGTTCTCTCCCGTTTATGCGAGCCCCTGGCAAATTAAAAGGATGTCTCTGTAGTTTCTAACTTGATTCTGATTCAGCCAAGTCATTATTGAACCCACGAGCTTCCCCACAACTAGGCAGTAAGTTTAGTTCTGGTTGCTCCTCTACAAAATTACTCTCGGCAGAAGGGAGAAAGATGAAGGTACAAGGCGGGACTTCGTTAATGGTCTCACTGGGGAAGGAAACTGGGACGGTCTAATTTATTATGTGCCCAGAATTAGTTTGGGCTGTGGTACTTGGCGTTGACTTCATTCGCAGTACCAAGGTGGCCCTGAGTTTCGCTGAAGGTACCCTTACCATCCCGCAGTACAAGGGGACAATTTCCACTAAAGCCTTACTACTAAAGGCCGAGGACGAAATGTGCAGTGCCTTATTTGAGGCTGGTGGCATCCATATCAGCAAGTTTGATGAGCCCTGCTCCTAATTGACGCAGATCATTGACAGTGAGCGAAAGGAGCTCACGTATCCAAGCGTGTTGTCCTGGCAGGGGACGAAACTTGAGCGGACAAATATTGTCAGGCGCGCAAGAGACATTGGTGAAAGTAGACCCATTTGGCAACCTCTCAGACGCATAACTCCGCCTCTCCTAGAAGTAAGCCCCTTGGTGGAGGAGATGGTCAGGAACGAGGTGATAAAGCCATCCGAGTCTCCGAGGGCCTCTCCAATCGCACTGGCAAAGAAGTGACGGCAGCTTGTGGCTGTGTATTGATTACGGGAAGTTGACTGCCGTAGCTAAGACGGATGTTTTTCCCTTACCGCATGTTAACGACGCATTGGATTCTCTGCATGCATCAAATTGGCTCTCCACACTTGACTTAAAGTTTGAGTACTGGCAAGTAGAGGTAGCGGAAAAGAATGGAGAGAAGACAACGCTGTTCGGGCTCTAACGTCACAGACACGTTGGAGGGATCGATGCAGACGGTAATAATTGGGCTTTTTCGGAAGTATTGCATAATCCGCCTCGATGACATCCTTGTTTCCGGTAGTGCCATTCACGAGCATAACGCTAATCTCAAACTAGTGCTGGACCGCCTGCAGGATGCAGATCTGACCTTAAGTTCAAAGAATTGCCATTTTCCTCGTTCGTCTGTCGCCTTCTTGAGTCACAAGGTTTCATCCGAGAGGGTGGCAGTCACCGAAGGCAATACAAAACGTGTAAAATTTGGCCGACACCAACCACCCGGACGGAATTCTGCAGTTTCCTCAGTTTGGCATACTGCTACAGGCGTTTTGTTAAGGACTTCGTAAAGGCCGCCAGTCTGCTACACAGGCTTACGCAGAAACAGGCGACAAAGAATTTTAACTGGGAGAACGAGCACGATGGGGCCTTCAAAGAGTTAAAGCGAATGCTCTGCCCTGCTCTGATTCTGACCTCACTTAACTTTGACACCAACACACATAATTCGTGCTGGACATGGGCACTGGTGACTTGGCCGTGGGCGGTGCACTTTAACCAAGAGAAAAAGAAGGTAGCGTTGGTGATAGACTGAACGAAAAAATGAGATAGAAGTGTGCAAAATAACGCGAACTTTTCGACATCTATGCAATGGTTCGACACTTGAAAAACTATTTAATAGCGAGGCGGGTCGTAACGAGAACAGACCATCAGGCGGTGAAGGGGATCTACCGTTGAGTGACATGTCGGTACGAAGAAGAGCAAAGGTAAGAGTACAAAGTGCAGTACGGAAAAGGGAGCTCGCGTGGTAACGCGGGTGGATTATCTCGCAGATCTGTCTGGGCTGATAGGCATAACGGTATAGTGAGTACCCTATTTTGAGCGAGACAACTAGATACTAGTATGGAAACACGCAGAGTGCCGATCTCGACACTTCCTTGATATACGAGAGGTTTCTGTTTTCTTCATTCAAACCCACTGCAGAAGAGATGAATTCGTTCGGCAAGCCAGCCAGGCAAATATGGCAAGATGAGGTCTTATGGTACGAAGAAGATGCCGCGTCTCTCAAACGCCTGGATGTTCCAGGTTCGCCGATGCAAACAGTTCTTCCAGAGCTACATGAGAAATTGAGCTATGTAGGCGAGAAGAAGATGGTGGGGGCCTCGAACAAACGGTATTGGTGGCTTCCACTCCTCAAACTCACGTGACTTCGGCCGAATCTGCTTCGCTTGCAGCAGTTTCAATAACGCGCATTTTACAGCAGTCGCACTGCTGCAGCCAATGCCTATGGGGTCTCCTGGCAAACGAGCGGGTATGGTCATTACGGGTCCTCTTCCACCCGCCGAAAGGAAAAATCGATGTATCCTGACGATGGTTGACCACTTCATGAAAGCAGCCGAAGCAGAACTTGTGAGGTCGGCAAGAAGCTGAGACAGTCGCGTCGATCTTCAATCGTTGCATCTGTCAGCAAGGCGCATCAGAATCAGCCCATAGCAAGCTGGGTGCTAGTTTCGAAAACCGACTCTTCCCTGAACTTGACCACACTTGCGGAATCGCAAAACCGCGCACCCCACCTGGACATCCACAGGGCAATTGGTGAGTATAGAGAACGAACTGGAAGCTCATAGGTGCACTAAAGACTTTTTACCAAAGAGGCACAGTCTGAGAATTGGGATTTAAACCCAAGAGGAAGAAAACCGAACCTTCTGCCAGCAGAGGCAGGAAAATGGACGACGGAGGAAGGGGAGAACCCTTCACAGTATGCTTCATCGTTAATTTCCGTTAGTAGTGCATTTGCTAGAATACGCATTGGAATTAATAGCCTCACTTGTTGTCAGAATTTTTTGTGTGAGGAGCGGAGTCACTATAAAGCGACGTCGGGTGCGAATCTCTCCTCTGCTATTGCTTCACATGCTCTTTTTGGAGGATCGGATTGCTGTTGATGAGTTGTTTGGAAACGCGCTTGTATCATTTTTTTCGTAGGTCCTTTCACATTGCATGCGTAGTAAATGGTGCGTTAGCCTCAGCTTATTGGTCGTCAGCGTGTTCCCCAAATGTCAGTTGGCTTCCTTTATACGCCTACCTGCTAGTGTGGACGCAAAGGCCTCCTAATGTGACTGCTGGGACTTTGGCTTTGCCACTGCAATGCCTACCCACATCTGTTTCACTTTTTAATGCTCTAAGCGGGGATTTGAGACTGTTGTGGCAGTTACTAATGGCCTTTTTGATGGCAGTGTATTTGGATTTGTAAAACGATTTCTTTGGAAGGGGTTTTAACTTTACTGAGTACTTTTTCCCATTATGTTATTGCTAATAAATCTTCATTGTATCAATATTCCCTGTCATCCACTTTCTTTGTTCGTTTGCATGCGAGAGTAAACCTTGAAGAAGAAGCAGGTGCAGCAATGGGTGCGAATCTCGCCTTTTCGAGTACTTCGCACATTTCTTAGGCAACACTGGATTGTATTGAATTAGCTATTGCCGCCTTTTTTGTGCAGCAAAATGTTCGTGATGCGTTCTTGTACTGGATAGAAGCAAGATTTTTTTCAGTTATCCATAGGTAATTTTATGTCGCATGTGTGGAAAAGGTGCGTCGCTTTCATTGCTATGATAACCATGCTGGTGGGACGCGTAGATGGCGGAGACTTGGTGAACACGGTCGTTTATTGTGCTGATGTTGTCTTTACGAAATATGGTGTGTAGAGGAACTCGGTGATGGATTAATTGCAGGCTCAGCTTTGGCATTATGAGTGGAGGAAGGAGTGGCTGGTGTTGTGTGGTAGTCTTAAGTGCTTGCTTGTTAAGGTGTTAATTTTGCAGCACATTGGACAGTCGCGCATCAGCGTTTGCATTGTTTTGTTTTTTATATTCTTTTCAGACTCTGCAAACTTTCCGTGGTGGTAGTAGTGGGGGATAAGTTTGTGGAACAGTAGGCGATGCGAGGTAGTGGAGTTACCTGCAGGGGTTTCTGCGTCTGGATTCTGCGATGTGGATGTCGGCGCAGGCGATGGCAGTGTGTGTTGGATGGCATAATGGCAGGTGTGAACTCCTATGTTGCTGGACACGGGTATTGGGTGAGAACAGGGTGGTCACAAGCTGAGCAGGTGTGGCAGGTTCATTGTGGCGTTGGGAAAGGGTGATAATGACGATGGGTCGCACTGGTGATTGCATGATGGAAGAGGAGTGGGAGAAGTGTTACAGGGTTTTTTTATTGCACTTAGTCTAGGCGAGCCATCTTTTGTCGAATTTGGGTTTAGATGTTTTATTATCCCCTATGCAGTGGTATTTTTAAGATCGTCTATTTGTAGTTCATAGGAGTGGTTTGTGGTTCCGCTTGCTCCTGCCCATTGTAACAGTTATAATTCATGTCATATGGTTTTTTGTGACCGGTTAAGGCTGCATTTTGTTGTTTGGCACCACTGCCGTGGTGTTGGGGTCGCACGAAGGACAGGAGTTAGTTATTTTTTTTCTTTAGATCAGTATCCCCCAGCCATGAACACTCGTGATGGTGAGCGCACTCTCCCATCTGGCTTCGGTCTCGGCCCCCGGTTCCTACGAGATCCGCTTCCACCACAAGGTATGGGGGGAGGAAAGTGAAGAGGTGACTGCAGATGCGGCATCCAACCGCGGGGAGCACTGGGAAGAAGGAGGACGCTGCTGGGTGAGGCAAGTGGGGGTGGTGGTGGTGGTTTGTTGAGTAGCGAATGTTGAGCAGCTGGATGGGTCGCTTAGTTGCCCCGCCGTTGTACTCCCACTGTTGAGTAGTGAATGACTCGTCGTCGCCGGTATGCAAAATGCCCACGCATAAATGTCTTTTGTTCCACTACTTTTACATCTTTACATCCCGCCAAGTCATAATCCTGGGGAATAATACTTCTATGTTGAAATCTTTGCCTGTTGATCAGCCGAGTTGGGTGGTTTGAAGGCGTTCAATTTACTGACATAAAGTTGGGTGATTGGACCGCTGCATAACTCGTTGCTAAACAACTACTTAGGAAGGGTGTAAGGCATCTAGCCCCTCAGACGCTTGTTGACATATGGATAAACGTTTTAACTGAATGACAGGACATCACATAAGGAAAGGGGAGATGTGGTAAATAAAGATTGGGGCACCCACATCAAAGAAACAGTACTGTTCGTGGTGAAGGCGAGTGACCGAGAGCCATGTGGCATGGCACGTAGACTTCTGGTGACACCACAAATTGAACATCTGCCAGCCCAAGGAGCATGCTTTGTGAGTGTGTGATGCCCTGGGCATGTAGCTTCTCGGGTCAAGGTGTTCCCTTACTAAAGACTGGACATCAGTCAAGACCAGATCTCGGCTCTTGCCTGTGCTACGCTTGATGTTGGAGCATGAAGGTGTTCGAGTTGGGGAGTCGGTGGAGAGAAGTATTGCTGCCCACCATAACACATGGCTTCTATCCACATTAGTTAAGGCGGGATAGAGGCAGGGAATTGGCGTTCCCCTCCCCCCTTTCTTGTTCTTCCTGCAAATTGACAGATATTTCTCCACCCGAGGATTGCCAAATAATCTCGATATGGACGATAGAACCTCATGCGGACGGTTGGCAAATGGAAACTGGATTGAATCAGCGGCAGCTGTGTGTAGGCTGTTACTCTCAGTCTGAAGTGAAACACTTTACAATTAACTTTCCTCCTTTGTGTCTTTTGAGCTCCCTCCATAAAGTATCACAGCCTGTGAATCGCTTTGACGTGGAGCATTCTGACAGCACAAGATACTACTTAATTAGATTTAATTCACCTTTGTAATGGGGGCAAACGCTCACTTGAAATATTCTGGTATTGTGAAATCGTTGATTGAAAGATTCAATTTACTTTTGTGTTATTGTATAAAAGGAACAGAAATCAAAGTTCGAACGAGGATGGCAATGAATTTTGACAAAACGTTCCGAGGTGCGCATTACTACACATTTGGACGTCTACTGTTAGCGAATGTTAAAATTTCGCCACCGAAAGTGGATAGCTCAGGATCGCTCGCACTTATTCCGTAGCTTCTCGGCAGAAACTTGTCAAGCAGTCATCAGATGGTGAAATGCCATCTCAAAGAAATATCGGAGAAGGGTAAGCGGAGGGGAGAATAACTGTCGCCTCTTATTTCTTCTCCCAAATAAGGTTCAGATTACCTAGAATAATCTTAGCTGCAATTTGCCAGAAAGACTGTTGTGTGCAACATTTGTGAAGCAGATGCCCATGTATGCAGTAGACTTAGGACCTGATTGATGTTTGACTGTGTCTGGGCGATGGCAGTAATTCTTACCTCCTGCCACCGCCTCCTGCATGGTATGGCGATGAATCCATTAGTCGCCTCGTACCGCAATACGAGCCTATTCTCACCATAAATATCTCCTTTCTGTCTATCGGTCAATCAGTAGGCAGCAACAAGTGGCCTGGTTTTCAGTATCTTTTACTTAAGGACAAAAAACTGCTGTCTCGCAGCACACAACCCTACATTGTGCGCGAGAATAGTAAATGCTTTTAAATGTGGTGTGTGCATCGTCGCGAGATACACTCCAAATCGCCGAGTTCGTCTGGTTATAGACCGCGTGTTCTCCTTCATCCCAATTTGAGCCGAATCTAGCTTTGTTTATGAGGTGGACAAAGCTAAGTCGTTCACAGCGTACTCATCCCCACCATTTTGTTTGTGCTTCATTGGCAAAGGGTTGTGATCGTAGTCAAGTTCGTCGCACTGATAAATGGCAACGAGTTGGGTCTTTTTAACAATAAGCATAAGAAGAGGAGTGTATTTCACAGGGTCCGGCCAATTTCAGCAAGTCGATGCAGCGAGGTTGGCTGAGTGAAACCAATGCAGAGACAATGTTGCCTCTCTTAAATCCACCGCCATCCATTCCAACAAAAACAAAATCACTACCGCATCCGTTTCACGAGAGTTCAGCATTGTGGCAACGGGCTAAAGGTTTGATTAAAGTCTTCACGGGGATTGAAAAGGTCTACAGCACACAGACAGACAGACAGGAGGGGATCCTGACGCCTAGGAGTCGCTGCCTCAACCAACTGGCTGAGATCGTTGGTCTTCTCCGAGTGCAGCTTTGCAGCAACAGCTGATAGTTTGACTCCAGCCTTGAATTGAATGACCACCCAATTATTCACCCTCCTGTTTGGGTAGACTGAAAGCCCATTCGGATAGGATGTGCAGGACTCTAGCATACTCCTCGTCGCTTCCACCTGGTCATTGGTCGCGACAGAATTCTCTGACTACCCACTGCTCTCGCTGATCAACGACGGGATGGGCCAAGATCTCGTACCACTCGTCAAGTTCGAAGCCCACTGACACTAGTGCTGAGAAGAGTTCTTACGGGAGAGCGCAGAGCACCAGAGGGCTTCTCAGCTATTGTGGGTACGGGTGGATGTTAAACCTGACAATTTTAACCCACTCTCCAAAACTCAATCCCGTTTTTTGAAGTGAAGGAGGTGCGCCAACGCTGCAACCAGTGTGGAGAGTTCCACCCTTCCTTCGACGTCCCTTTTTCCACCCCCGCCAGCAAAGGTTCGGTTTCCTTCGGCACCAACATTACGGATAGTAGGTGAATACAGAATGACTGGCACTAAGGGGCCCGAAATGGAGATGCATTGGGGTCTGGCGAGTCACCACGCTGCTCCACGACCACGTCGGAATTGCCTTCCCGGCCCTCGCCTACAAAGCGCATTTTAAGGGCGGGAATATTACACATATGATGGATGCTCTTCAGTAACGATGACGAGTAGGAGCTAGCATTCGGTAAAGTTAAGGCTCTTCCCAGCTAAATTACCACTCATAATCCAATGTCATAGTCACCAAGAGGCAAACCCATTAAACAGTCAGAATTTCGTACCTTGAGCATAGCATACATAGCAAAAAATGAATGGGATCGCACCTTGTGATTGAAAAACAACAGGCTTCAGCCGCCACATTGTGGAGCCCTCATGCCTAATCTTGCAAGCAGGCATACGTTGAGAGATTATTAACATGCAAAATCCCTACCAACGGTGAGCAAGCAAAAACCAATAGGAAGTATACACAACATTCCAGACTCCCAACTTACTCTAGCTAACTGAGCTTCACTAACCGAGAATTACGACCACCAAAGCCCACATCACTCTCGTGCTTCAACCACCAATTTAGCCAATCACCTCAATCGTAATTCGATAAAACAAATTTAAATTTAGCCCATATAAGCAGGCATAGTAGGAATAAATTAGCTTTTCACCTTTTATGTCACATTGCAAAAGCCAATGTGAAAACAAATTTGGTTAGTTAGCAATGTTATATGGGGAGGTTAGTGGCGAATCACAAAGGTGAACAAATGCATGCCAGCCTTAGCAAACAATGGAAGAAATGAGGTAAAGGAAAGGCAGACAGTATGTTGAGGTAACAGTTGCTATAACTGCTGCCAGTTTCTACTATGGTTGAGAGCCAAAGACGTCGAGCTGGTTACGAAATAATTACTGCAGAGCATCACTACATCCCCCACCCACTGAATGGCCATGGGGAGTAGGAGGCGGTAGGGAAGGCCCCCCTTCCGACAAGAACAAATGCAAGCGTGGTTGAACAGTCTTAAAGAAAAGGGCTGAACAACTGAATTAAAAGGTATAGCTAGAAAAGCGAAATGTATGTTGAACAAAATGCACTGCATGAGTTTGACAATAAATATGTGCAACCAACTAACCCATGCATTAATCTTAAAAACAGTTTTCGTGGAACAAGTGGTACCTAAATGAACAAAACTGGGCGTATGTCGAGGTGCGGACTGTGGAAAAGTTTGCATTTTTCCGAGTTGGAATATATCATGACCCCAAGAAGCAAGATTCCTTAAAAGTGAATAGAAATACCTCAGATTGTAGCATCAGAGCCTACCTTGAAGACGAAAGAAGGCGAGGTATAGGGTGGAGCATATATACATATATATGCTTCATAAGGGAGAGGAATGTGGCTGCTGGTGAGGTCAGGACTCCAGTCCATTCAGCTACGTCCAAAGAGCCGAAGGCCGACCAGCAGCCCAAACGAACAAGGCACTACATACCAACATGAAGGTAAAAGGTGGGAACAAGTGAAGAAAAGCGTATTTACGAGGACATTTGACGTGAGAAGCGGGGCCAAACATTAGCCAGCATCAATGCCAAGACCAAATTATGTCACATAATAACCCTGTCTATCGATGCATCCAAAGTTTAAGGTTATGCGTATTTTATTAACTTGATTAAAATGTTTGTAGGACTGGATTCGTTGGAACAGGTTGAGAGCCTGGTTCGCAGTTTTGTACTTTTTGTTAGCTGTGTTTACCTAAATTTATTTGGTTCTTTACCTGCTTGCCAACCTTCTACGTGCGCCTACCCTAGAGTAAACGTCTGAACTTCCTAATGGAACAGCTGTGATCCACAATTTTCAAGTCATTAAGTTCAACCTTCGTCGTTGTACTCTGTAAAATATTTAAGGCTAAAAATGCATTATAATGGTATTTTGACGAGTTTTCTCCAAAATAAGAGAAAACCTTGATTAAGCCTAATGGTTTTGTTGTGAAGAGCTCTAACTATACCAAATGCGAGGCACCCACTCCGCATGTTTGCCAAAAGTACTCATATGTGCCCCAATGTCTTTTTCCTTCATTGGTGCATTTTCCAGAATAACTATGGAATTCGCGGCTCCAGTCAACAAAAAGAACTTTGTTTTGCAAAGCATGCAAACACAATTAAACGGAAGTATGTACCAGTCAGACTCTCAGATAAGTTTCACCATAGGAATATGCTGCGTGACATAATGTTTGACTGCCATTGTAGCGCCCCGAGCATCCCTAAAAGCCGGGGAGAAGGCTAGGTGTCGGTCAGAATACTTGTATTCTAGACGGAAAGGAAGGGAACTGCTGGCATGGTCGACAGGCCAGCCCACGCAGCTAGCTTCAAGGTGGCCGCTACAAATGTGTCGGACCAACCAACCGTCCAAACAAACAAAACACTACAGCCATTACCGTTACAATCACCAAGGAAACCGTTTTGCTCGATACATGTATATAATGCTTTGGTTGCTCTATTCTCAGTCTTCTTTCGTCTTCTAAGGGTGCACGGAACGATAGTGTAGGACGTTCTTCCTTTTCATCGCTTCCCCATTGACCGCCTTTAGCATGAGAAGGTTCTACCTTCCTCGACATCTTTAATTTAAGCAACGAACACAGAGCGGGGCTAGGGAGTTAGTCTGTGTAAGCAGGGTCGGTGCCACTCTCCTCGGAGAGGTGAGGTGGCACCACCGTGTTCGAATTCCTTTACCACCACTCACCTACAAAACGCATTTTCAAGAACACACATATTACCTATAGAATGCGGATAAGCTTCTAGACCAAAAAGGCGGCCGATCCCACACATCGCTATCCATATGTTTGTTCTGCTTTTCAAATATACATCTCAAGGCTTTCAAGACAGATTAATAGAAATTTAGAACGAACACGGCACCTAACGAACAGAGCACAGGTGCAATTGCTCTTTATATGGGAGAAATCAAAATTTAGTTCGAACAAAAGCAAGCGTCCTTTCAGTAATTTAAATCGAATTAGAAAAAAATGCAACATTTCAGCTTTTCAAATTACCACGTAGGCGAACGATTCCTTATACGAAGCAATAATGCGGTTAAAACTAATTCTACATCGCTTATATATTTTTCGATTTCTATTTCCTAAGTAGAGGAGGCTTTTTCACTCAAGATATTTTCGCTATAACCATTTTGATACTTATGTTGCTTTGCACACGACGCACTTTCTTGAGATAAACCGGTCATCATTTTTGTTATAACTCACCAAAGGAACAACTACAGCAGGTCACCGACTTGATCAATCGGCAACGATGGTTCTCTCATTCCGCAGCTTGTTCGTGTTGAGCTGTCAGCGCATCTGACCAGCTGTTGATGTCCACTTCGAGCGATAATGGCTGTGCACAGCAGACACCCGAGGCATCACACGCAGGTGCTTCGAATGAGCTGCTGTTGGAATTTCTCGACGGTGTGATGCTCGAGATGTTCGATGCTGGCCTCACGCTGTGCCGCAAAATAATCGAAGCCGAACCCGACAACTACGAGGTTCGAAGAAAGTCAAGACGACCTATCCACGCAGTTGTGCTGGTGCACAGGCTGGACTGAGCTGTCCCATTGGCTAATTAGAGGTGCCGTGGGAGTTAAAATCGGTCCACTGTGTGCCACGCAAGCAGCCAGTGGGCTTGAGCGTCAGTCGAAATGGAAGAGAAACTAAGTGACCTGAGTCGCACATGGTATCTGAACTTGATGCTTTCTGTGCCGGGTATATATGGTAAAGCAGTAGAGTCAGGAGCATCTTGCCATCAAAGCGAAAATGAGCGAGCGTCTTACTACCTCCATAATGACATTGACAACCCTTCAGTAATAATTATTATTTCGTTGATGCCTGAATATTCCTTCCGGCATAAAGTAAATCAGCCTCTCTCATGAGGTGTTAGGGCGGATTCTTGCCTCCTGCAAAATTTCTTGCTCATAGGTTGTCGTTTATGGCGAACAAACACAATCGGCAACTGGGAATATGTTGGAAGTGGGCGCAGAATTTACAATTCCTAGTTAGTGATATGATTCGATCGGTAAATGCGCATTCCCCATGGCAGCGGCGAATGACTGCTTTGCATAGAGCGATGACTGGATAAAACTGTCGGGAAGCCGATGGACGAATAACCAATCAATTGACGTCACGGGAGTGGGCACTTATTGGTCACAAATAGTTGGTGGGACGAGAGACAAAGAGGGTTTGTACAGTTTGTGGGGCCTCGATAGACGTTTTACTTTCTGATCTGTCCAACCTGTGGATTCGTTCAAGGATGTGCGAGAGTGATCCGCACGTTGTCTGGGAGAGCTGACGCAGCATTTGCTATGACTCGCAATAGCGAATTGTCGTAATTAGTGGGTCTTTGCAAGTTATGCTGCATCCTTCTAATGGAGTCAATTAGCAAGTGAAACTAGTAAGCTAGTGCGATGTGCTCTTGTTTGCTTCTCGAACCAACATGACGCAGTCGGCATGTCCCACAGAAGGCTGAGCAGGAGACACTCAGCATTGAGAAGTAATGAAGCCTGCCGATAACATAACGATAAACAAGCTCCATTCGATGCAACTGGGTAAACAGCGTAGTTCCCATGTGCGCAGGAAACACGACGAAATCACAGCTGGCAATTTAGAAAGTGAATGGGTAGAGGGGATTCATCCAACTTCATAAAATAAACCTAACCGCCGCCAAATTGTGCTCCGTGTGTGGTACAGAGCTACAGGTAGAGTGGCTGAATACAGCCTGGCAAACTAGTCAGGAGACTTCCAGCTGCCACTTCTTTGTCACACCTCACAATCATTACGAATGGTAACTGGGTTGTGCAGAGGAAACATCAATGGAGTTAGTGAGGCAATAAGTGGAGATGACACACGGCAGCATGTCGAGATGAAGATGAGCCAGAATATTATCCGATGTGGCATTTTGCGGCAGAATCACACGCATGAACTTACCAACTGGCTTGGTGTGAATTGTTTTGTGGAGTCCCACTAGTACCTCCTGCAGTTTCTTTACCATCACAGTCACAGTGAACGAAGAGTTAGGCAGCAGGTGGGTAAGATTGGCTTTGCCTTCACTAAGGGACACAGTGATTGTCGCTACAAATGGAGGATCCGATTGCATTACTGCCTTCATCGTGAGGACTGCATCCAGCACATTTTCTAGCTTGCCTCTCTCCCACGTAAGGCTAACAGATTGATCATCCACAGGGCCCCAATGGAAGTATTGTTCCAGTAGATTCGTCGTTGAATTTGCATCTATCACGAAATAGCAGAAACAGATAACGAGACAAAATGACTGCTCAGTGGTGTGGGTTGTGATAGCCTAGGATGATGAGTGAGTGTTTCCACTAAATGTCAAATTCCTATAACATGCATTGAAGAAAAATTAATGATGCAGCAAATGTTAGGGCGATTCTACTCTAAAAATGCAACCTTTCACCTCTTACGGTGGGGTTCATCGCTACTACAGAAGTCACAAAGAGAATGCGACACAAGAGAAAGGCCGCCATCACAACACCAATGTGTCACACTCGCAAATTATGGTGCATTTATGCAAGAGATGGGCACGCACGTCAGCCTATGGGCTCGCCTGACCTTGACCTGCAAGGCTACTGCAGCAGACGCCGTGGAGTGTTGAACTACGTGAGCCCATACACAACCACCGCCCAAACCACTTACCTAAACTATGCTGTTATGGGCGAAGCATTGATGAGTAGGACACAAACTTGCAGAGGGTGTGAATGGCTTGTATTAGGAATTGGTGTAAACTGGAGATGCACCTGCCACGACAAATGAGCAAGCACCCACTTAATTTCATTAGCGATTCATAATTTGCTCCACTTCGTGGGTTGCGGCAATCGGCCCCACTGAGCGGTTATTTAGCTGATTAATATTTTTTTTTTACTTTTACCTAACTGACAATTTCAGACGAGAGTGCTTTGCAAAAGGTCTTCCATTGGGGCCCCGTGACGTCTCATTCTATTGGCCTCAGCTGGAACTTCTCAGGCCAGGATAATTACACGGCCTGGGAAGTCGATGTGACGGCCGTGATGACTTCTAATCCTTACACCGGAGGATCCAGGTCAGGGAAGGGTGCCAAGGGTAATATAACCATTGACGGATTAATGTCCAACTCACTATATGCCGTGAGTGTCTTAGCGCATTCCAACGGATGGATACATTACGATTTTACGAAATATGTTACAACAATGGGTGCCGGTAAGCAAGAATAGTTAATTCTGATAGCAAAGATGGGGAAATGAACACGGCGTCCAGCACAGCAACTGACAGTGAAGGCCACAGCACAGACGGATGGATACATTTTGGAATCAGTGAAGATGTTGGCACACTAGACTCTGGTGAGCTACTATTGATAATCACGCTTTAATTGCCACACAATGGATGGTATTAATCTCTGACATATCTCACTGCACCCGCGATGCTAGCCGTCGTCGCAGATAGACTCATGCTTGAATGATGATGTGCATGTTTTGCTCGACATGATGGCAGACTGACTTGTTTGCTCAGGACATGGAGGAGGAATTGTCGCAAGCACCAGCGGACTCGTTGTGCTCCTCTTCACGTGCATGACGGTGGTGCATGCTTGAACGCCGGCGTCGGTGAGTGCTCGCTTCCCAATCATCCATCCCCATCCACCACCACCACCACAATGCAGGACTTGAGCTTTAGCACTCATCCCCCTCCCCTTCTGCCTTGCAAACAACCATGGTGAAGCAAATGTCCCACTTCTTCTCCTTTGCGCTCAACTAATTCTACTTCTACATCTCATAATGCATAACCCCTACAACTGACAATACACGAAGTTGGCACTAGCATTTGTGTCTGGAATTGGGCGCACACATGGCTCGTGGTCTCCGAAGTGAGAGGACTGAGCTGATGGTGTTATTCTGCTGTTAGCGTTTAATGCGGCACGGCACGCAACTAAGGGGGATTGCATCAATGCTTCACAAAAAGAAACGGAAGGAGATTGTGGCTTCACTGGCTAGTCATCACCATCGTCATCGGTCATGCCCACCTCGGTTTGGTTCGATCGCCGAATCGGTTGAGATGTGGTTTTCACTGCCGCAATACAAAAAGGGAAGCCGGCAAGGTACCATAAGGTGGTTATGGTGTTGGAGCACTTTGGTAAGATACTGTGTGTGGTTTTTCTTCGTATCGACATCAGTGCATGGGGAGGAGGAGGAGGAGGAGGAGGGGAGGAGGGAGCGCTGAGCTGCATCCACAAAATTACTGCACTCCTTGTGGAGCAGGCTGGTTTGTTTAACCACTGCTTCCCAAATGCCACCTCAACTAGATGGCATGGAAATCCGTGTAAGCCTACTTAAAGCACTGTCACTGACTCATATGTTGTCAAGGCACCACAAATTGTGGAGGCGACATTGCTCATCAGGCATCCTCTGGTGCACCCTCGCATCTAGACACGGAAGTGCGTGCAGGTACCGCTGCTTCAATTTGCCTGTCCTCTTGAGGCAGCTGTTGACTTGCTCGTTGCACTGCAGTCAAGAGTTCACATTTGGATCATTTGTGTTATTGATGGTGGAAGGGAAGCACGAGCACATATGTTCACGTGCAGTCGCGGTGGAGGTGGGAAAGGCCGAGGTCGGTTGGAGCTCACAGTTAGCTCGCCTCGTCCATCAGACCGATTCGGGCTAGCATCCTGTCCGCACGTCCGATCTGGGCATGTATGCAGATGTTTAACTCTAACGGAGGTTGCTGCTGAGGTGATTTTGGCATTGGAGACAGTGAGCAGTGTTCTCACACCCAAGAATGAAGGAAGTCAAGGCGACCTATCCACACAATTGTGTTAATGTGCAGGCGGGACAGGAGTTTAACATTCAGGGGTGCCTTCCTATCAATCTTGTGGCCTGGGTGGAAGCTATTTTGAGGGCGACAAGGTGGAGATCTGCGTCCACCTGTTTATAATCGCATTTCTTATAAATACCATCGTCGCCTTCTCTTGTGTAACCAAACCCTACCATACTCCTGTCCGAACAGAAACACCGCCGTCTGGTGATGGTGCATGACCTCTCACAGCAGCATTTAACAAGCTCATTGAGGCTTTAACAGTAGGTCATGACTTGCTTACATTAACGCCTCAAATAAGGCAAACATAATGCTTGACGAGCTAACTTCCAGCCTCTTCCTGCTACAAGGCTAGACCGCTTAGTCAAGCAAACGCCACCCTTAAGACGAATTATGAGCTGGAACTCAATCTATGCGCTGACAACAACTTGCATAGTCTACTAGAGGAAACAGAACTCGTCAGCAGTATAGCTTGCACACAGCCTGGCCTCTGAGCTCCACACGTCGAGCTGTCCACATTCCATCGTGAGGGTTTCCAAGTTAAACATGGGCAAAGGTCTTGTTTAGTGGAGAAGTAGCGCCAAAAGCAAATTAAAGCCACATGTAGTGCTCTGGTATTGCCGAAAATGGGAAGCGGCTACTGTTGGGCTTCCGTAGCCTCGCAACACCAATGTCAACATCATTCCCTGCAGCAGAATAAAGAGAGTCGCTATTGGAGGCTCTGCACATCTCTACGCTCCAGCTAGATGGTGCGGAAGAGTGGGCGAATCGTTTGGGGTGTTTGTGTCAAGGCTGAGTTCCCTCATGCCAAGTGGATTCGCTCGACCACCACTCCTCAGGAATGGGATGCCAAAACGCTGAAAGGATCAAGCCCTACTTTAAAAGTGAAAGTACAAAGCTAAAGTTGGTTCCTTGGGCCGGCAGGCTGACTTAAGCAAATGGTGAGCATTAGGACACTGGAAAGTGGTAGCACATTTGATGTAACCGCGCATCCCCTTGACTCCTTTCTCCGTCAAAGCAAATGGTATTGGATGCTTAGCAGCCCTCCATCATGCTACTTATAACAGCCATTTGGTTCATATTATCGTGCGTACAGGTGAGCCAATTCACTGTCCTCCAGACCAAGGAGGAGGACACGCCGAGCGTGGTGATTGGTCAGGACAACGCGACTGTAGCCAGATGCCACTAGAGACACCACGAGAAACGCAGTGGTCCATTGTCATGCCGCGCGAATTGCCTCCCCCTCGATATCGCGTCAAGCCCACGAAAGTGTTTAGTCCACAGTCGGAATGTGAGCCCTCATCGCAATTGCACTCCTATCGTTCGACGAGGATGGGACTACGGAATGGAGAGGGTGGGCGTGCGCTCCATTTATGTTTCAGTGGGCTGCACTCTGCTGATGATTATGCATTGCATTCACTGCCTCAGAGATGCTACTGCTGCTCCCTGTTGAAAGAGTCTTGATGATGGACAGACAGGAAATCATGCCCTCGAATTAAGTGCCGTTGGAGTAGTTGAATGAAACGTTGTGAGGGGATAATATGAACCAAGGCAAGACTCTTTGGCTTCCTAAATATAGATCCTCAAACTGTTCTGGCGCCGAAGACTTTAGATCGGACACATGTCAGCTTATCTTACTCTCAGCTCAGTGCGTGATGGGAGGTGCTAGTACACCACATCGCCACTGCAGGAGATCATAGTACTACGCCACCGGTGTCACCATCATCAGTGATACGCTTTAATGCCATCCCGCATGCTCACGGTGGCCTAACTTGCAAAAAGGGAGGAGGCCAAGATGAGGCACATGCACACACTATTTCTTACAGGAGTTGTACGTGAGCACTAGTGCACTTTTCTCTTCCTGGATGTGAGGCCAATGTGTACTTTGGCATTGATTCCAAAGGCGCAAACAATCTTACAGGTGAAAGAAAACTATCCGGTATGTATAGCCATGTGCTCTGCAGCTGGTGGGGTAGAGCCTGTTTTTAGTTGGAGCAATGACTTGCAGAAGCCAGTCCAAATATATAGCACGGAATGCCACATGAATTTAGTTGGGGTGCATTAACACCCGCCTTTGACTCCTCTTTCGTAGATATTATGAAAATGTGGAATCGACATCGTTCACGCCAGCATTTCGTGGATAATCCTTTTATTGCATTCCAAGCTGACAATATTATGGTTTCGTGGGAAAGTGGATGGCCCCACCAAACACTACTGCTTCCCAATTATTCGCTTTCTTTAGCCTCTTGCTGCAATGCTGTATGATGCACTCCACGCGACTGAGCCCCACTTGGCCTGATTAACACTTATTCAATTTTGTGAAAAAACATTCATGCGGAGCATGATGCTGTGACTTCCCACTCCATCCACCTAACATGGAATTCGACTCGACTGTTCGGACCACTGGTTGAAAATATCACAATGACGGCAGACGTTCTTTCCGAAGCCACGATGAGAAAGTCAACTTCTGTGGGTTTCCCCGTGAGGGAATGCATTCCTAACAGACTGGCGCCTGCCACATTATACCATGTGACTGTGACTGCAATGAGATTCCGAGGCGTGTTATTTCAGGTCCACAAGAATATTACAACACTGGCCACTGGTAAACTGGTGCACGCGATCATGCTCTAAGCGTCGACTGAAGTTCTTACAAAGGCGAATCGCTTAGGCTGTCCACTGGACACCTACCCTTCGTGCTCATTACCAAGATCTAATACTTTTCTGCTCTTCTGCACACATTGAACCGCGCGCAGTTTGTACTAATATATGCGTGATCAAAATTGGACGAAATATTTCATTGCTGGCATCTCATAATTTTGGTGCGTAAGGAAGGATATTAGTGAAATGCAGCATTGGTGTTGAAATAAAAGAAAGAAAAGTGGGGTGTGGTGATGAAAGAGGTGGTGATGCTCCCAAAGGGGTGCACAGGAGGGAGAGGAGAGTTTAAAACATTTGTCTATGGAAACGAAACGTAGTTTGGCTGGTGTTCGTCATCTCAAATGTGATAGTCTCATTGCAATGAATACCAGCTCGGCATCATCGGCATGATCTCGTCTGGACTACATGGCAGATTGGTGGTAACATGGATGCCTAGAATGTGGCCTAAGTGCAGCGTGGCTCACCGGACTTGAGTCACTGAAAGAGGGAGGGAGGTACAATGGGTTATGCCAAACTGCCTCGTGTATCATCTTGACAGTAGTATTTTCGTACAGACGACATTTTCATTAATGGTAGTCAAAGGAAGCTATAATAATTTTCGTCTAAAATATGCACTAGTGTAAGGCAGGAGTTACCTTTGGCTGCTGGGTGTGGTCCAAGCTGTCTGAGGTTGGCATCCGTCTGTTCATTCACCGCGTATTCGCAGTCAAAAAATCATATAGCGTGGTGATCAATCGCCATTTTTCCATATTTTGCTGTGACTGGAGCGCTTTGATCCTCAAACTGTCTCTATTCCACCCACTGGCGTTTATTGCAGGGTCAACCAAAAGCTGGACTAGCCAAAATTCATCACTCTGCACTTACAGGAACAAGAGCTGCTGGATCAAGCAACAACCTGCTAAGTCTACTGTTGGATGCACATTAGCTAACAGTCCAGCAAATGCCCAGCTGGTTCCCTAGACCAAAGCACCAAACTGACTGCTTTCCATGGTGAGTACATCGGAGCAATGAATGGACAGAGCACGAACATAATATGGCAGGGTGAGGTCAGAAGTGGGGCTTTGACAAGACATGGTGGATGTTGTGCTGAAGAAGGAGAGTGACTAGTTGTGAAGTTCTCACCAATAGCAACAACTTCTACTCCTGCTGGTGTCGAGGTGTGAGTGAGGAGATGGGCAATGTTATGCAAAACAGTATCAGTCGAGCAGATCATGTGTTGCAAAGATCTCTATTAAGGGTAATGATTCCCTCTGTGGCGCAGTTGGCAGTGTAGCTAAGTGGACTAGCGTGGATACGATGAAATGTATGTTGGCGTGCTCATTTGTTGTGGCAGGTGCATTCTCCAGTTTACACCAATTCCTAGTACAAGTCACTCACAATTTTTACAAAGGTGAGCCCTACACATCAATGTTTCAATCACGTCAGCATTGCTTATACCAATGAGACAATAAGAGGAAACTCTCGCCTTCATGATGAGAAGCGTGGGCGGTGGTTTTGTGGGCTCACAGGAGTTCAGCAGGCCTCAACGCGTGTAGGTCAAGGGCAGATGAGCCCATTGGTCAATAGGCGTTTGCATCTCTCCCATAAATGCACCATCATTTTTGAGTGTGACACATCGGTGGCGTAAAGATGGCGCTTCACTTGTGCCTCATTCTCTTAGTGACTTCGGTTTTGGCTGAGGACAAGGAAATTAAAGACCGTAGGTTGTGTTTTACCGTATGATCTGAATAGCATTTGCCAAATCATAAATTTTTCTTCAATGTGTGTTATAAGAAGTTGCCTTTTAATGGAATCACTCATCTTGGGGACATCATATTCTCAGGTGATAGACAAGTGCAGTCGGCGCCACCGAGCAGTCATTTTATCTCGTTGTCGATTTCTGCTGTTTCGTGATAGATGCGAATCCAACGGGGAATCCGCGGGAACAATACTTCCATTGGGGTCCTGTGGATGACCAATCTGTTAGCCTAAGTTGGGACAAGGACAAATTAAGTGATCTGTTCGACGCGCATCTTGAAATAACGGCAGTTGAGGATTCTAACCCGGATATCGTGGCAAGTACATATGCCAACTTCAGCGAAGGCAACGTCACCCTTGGTGGTCTGATGCCCAACTCATCATTCAATGTGACCGTGATGGTGACAAAACTGTTAAATGTAGAATTGCAATTTAGCAGAAAAATTCACACCAAACCATTTGGTAAGTTAATGCATGCAATGCTATCATAAAATGCAACATTGACTAATACTCTTCATTGCATTGCTCAAGAGACATCGACTCCCTCTTTTTGCACAAAAGCAACGCTCAAGTTGACCACTGGTTTATCATCGTCTCGACATGCTGCCGTGTGTCATCTCCACTTAGTGCCTCACCAACTCCATTGATGTTTCCTCTTCACAACCCAGTTACCATTCGTAATGATTGTGAGGTGTGACAAAGAAGTGGCAGCTGGAAGTCTCCTGCAAACACTCTCTGTGCAATAATTCAGTTCAGCTACCTCTAACTAAGCGCATTTGAAGGAGAGGGTGTATAAGTGTTCTTTGTTGCGCTACTTCTCTTCAAGTGCATTGAGTGCTTGCATGTTTGTTGGGAAGACGCACTCATCGCCTTCCATACCGCCAGAGGAAGTGGAGGAAGGCGTGCTGAAGTGGAAGGAGAAGATCGGTGCAGTTAGTGCAATGTGATCTTGTGTGGCATGACATGACATGGAAGCACAAGAGCCTTTGGTTAAAACTGATTAGCTGGCACCTCTCTCCTTCCATTGACTTTATTTGGCGTTGGTGCTTTCATAGTGCAGAAGCGGCATTGTTCAGAGGGCACGCTGTGGATGCTCTCATTCATCCATCAAGAAACTATTCTTTCGTCCATTGGTGCAGTACTTAAGGCATTTACGTAATGTTGCCAGCACTGCTGCAATCGACGCTACTAAGTGGTCCATTCAATGATTAATATCTTCCATTTTGCAAAATTGACAATTGCAGACGACAGTCATATACGAAAGCTTTTCCATTGGGGTCCTGTGACATCTCACTCAATTGGCCTAAGTTGGGATGTGCCAGACCATGATGAGCCAACGGAAGGGAAAATCAACATGACGGCGGTGCTGGCTTCTGACCCTCATAGCAAAGCATCCAACTCCGTGAATATCAACAAAGGCCATATGACCATCGATGGACTGATGCCCAATTCGTTTTATATCGTGACTGTAGCAGCCGTTAAAGAAGGAGAAATAATTTTTCAATTTAGTGAGGATGTCAAAACACTGGACTCAGGTAAGATATTAGTGACAATGGGCTCCAAATTCCACACTTAATGTCATTATTCATTGACAATTCTCAATGGCGGCGATTGTAGTTAAAAAATCATGCTTAAGAGGTGAGCATGCTTTGTTTGACATGATGGCAGACTGACTTGTTTGCTCAGGACATGGAGGAGGAATTGTCGCAAGCACCAGCGGACTCGTTGTGCTCCTCTTCACGTGCATGACGGTGGTGCATGCTTGAACGCCGGCGTCGGTGAGTGCTCGCTTCCCAATCATCCATCCCCATCCACCACCAAAACCACCATCACCACCACCACAATGCAGGACTTGAGGTTTTACACTCATCCCCCTCCCCTTCTGCCTTGCAAACAACCATGGTGAAGCAAATGTCCCACTTCTTCTCCTTTGCGCTCAACTAATTCTACTTCTACATCTCATAATGCATAACCCCTACAACTGACAAATACACGAAGTTGGCACTAGCATTTGTGTCTGGAATTGGGCGCACACATGGCTCGTGGTCTCCGAAGTGAGAGGACTGAGCTGATGGTGTTATTCTGCTGTTAGCGTTTAATGCAGCACGGCACGCAACTAACGAGGATTACACCAATGCTTCACACAAAGAAACGGAAGGAGATTGTCGTTTCACCGGCCTATCATAATCACCATTATTATTATTATTATCATTATCACCATTATCATCACAATCGTCGGTCATGCCCGTCTCGGTTTGATTCGATCCGCGATTTGGTCAAAGCGTGGTTCTTATTACCACAGTACCAGTGAGAATTTGGTAAGATGGACCGAGTTTTCAGGGAGGTGGACTAATTAGGTGGGTGGCGTCCATTTACGGCAAACTCGTATATCGTCAATAATGGCTGTCACTAAAGGGTCGCATGTCATTTGCTGGAAGAGTCGGCGTATCACAGATCAAAGCCATAACCCTAACCCTGTGCTCCCCTTTGAGAGCATCATCATCTCCTCTGCCCCTATTCCCTGCTTCTGCTTCTTCCAGTTTGGCACTGGTGAAGCATTTCAGTGCATGGACCTTTGGAGTTGTGGGTCACGCTGACCATGATTAAACGTTTCGTTCAATTTTGAAAATGCACCTGCAAGTATGCTTTACTAGCAGCGCTAGGAATATAGGATTATGTAAGTGCTCTGCACCTCCACCATAGTGGTACACATTACGATGGAGGCTTCATCATCATCACTAGTACTGCTTTGCTTAAATGCTGTCTCGCATTTGCATGTCCTTGCATGAAAGAAAAGAAGAAGTAAAGGCAAGTCACGTACACTGCTTACAGGTGTTTCGTATGCGTGTCCGTGCAACGATGTTGAAGATTTTTTCTTGAACTCCTCCTTGTCTATTTGTCGCACTATTATGTACGCAAACCTTAATTCTAAAGGCGCATGCGTTTTATGCAGGTAAAATGAAACGTCCCTGTGTATACAATCGTGCTTCCCCAAACGGTTAATTTAATTTTTTTTCGGCAGCTAATGCATACATGGCAGACTTCCAGCGGAAGGTATTGCCGTTGTGTGCCCAAAAAGTAGTGAGCCAGTTCAGGTCGTGGTTCACATTTCACACATGCTTTGTGCGACTCACCTGTCATGGTAGCCCAGGCGACGTTAAACCGGCGTAGCCACGATGGCACCCAGTAAAACGAACCACCTACCTCTCCTTATCAATGTGATGATGACTGAAGCGATTTGTGAATCATGCCTGATTGGTGGCAGAAGCACAATCAACTTCAATCTAACGTTACTTGCAGAGGAAAGAAAATTAAAACTGAGGCAATTTTTTGAGTGAAATATGAGGCATTAGAACATGTGGGTGGTGGCTCTAGAGCCGCGACTTTTCCAACAATGCGGCAGAACATTGTAGTTTCTTCAGCCAGCGGTGCACAAGATAATCTGGATTTTTGCCGACTTGCGCTGTCTTTCCTTTCTCAAAGTCCGCCATAATAACGCAAGCATATTAGTTTTAGCAGTAGAAATTCAAACCACTTATTGTCCTTCTGGTCAGTTAAATTTCTGATAGTGCACATTGGTCAGTGCTTTGGCTTCCGGTCACTTCTGTAGAAGTGGCGCAGGCAAGATCCACCGAGTCTCTACTTTAAACGCCACTTGCGACCTTACCTTCAAAAATAGTCACACTTCGACCCTTAAATCCAAAGTGCCACCTCTTATAAATACGAAATTTTGGACACTTAAAAGCGCATCAACATCCCTTGATTCTCTTAAACCGTTGGAAAAATGCAAACAATTGCTTGAATCACCGCTCTAATGTACCCAGAAGTTGGGCCAATCAACGCGTTTCCAATTATGAGAAGTCGAAGTTACATTTGACATCAAGTAGCATTGGACGTTAAACTCATTTACCATCGACCCTTACCAAGCCACGCTTCTCCACTAGCACCGCGGATTGCCAACGTGGAGGATGAAATTGCTGTAGAATTATAAACGAGGCGTGTACATTACGGTGGGATTTCGATTTACGAGATGACGCTTTCTGTGAACATTCTTCTTACTGACTTCCCTAACATTCCAAAGCTTGCCAAACAAAATGTTGGCTGCTTGTCTGGTTACGTAGAGGGCATAAGTTCGAACAATGCAACATGCCAAAGTTGAAGGAAAGCAGAGATGAGTGCAGCTGGAGTGAAGTTTTCACAACTGGTCCCTCATCTTCTCACATGGTGAAGTAAAAGCTCGATTTAAGCAAACGCACAAACTCTCGTGCCAATGCTATTGGAGTTGCTTGAAGCATTGTGGTACAGATTTTGCTCAGCAGTAACATGGAGAAGTTAAATTGGTAACGTCAAGTTGTTAATGGGATGCAACAGTATCAGTAGGCATGCGTTGAAATACTTAAACCTAAGTAAGTTGGGAGGTCTGTTAATTTGTCCTCGTCTCTCCTAACGGCAATGTTTTACCGAACGCTCCTTCGACATTTCAAACGAGGAGCAATGTAACAGTTTAGCAGTAAGGCCGGTCGATAGAGACTTTATGCATCAGACCTGAGGCACAGACGCGCATTCCATGACTGCTGTCACCGACGAGCATACAATCCCACGTAACCTCGTAACCCGCCATCCGATGCTTCTGCAATATGACTGCCTAAACGGCTAATCTAAAACCACGCTGCACGTTGGATTTGCCGCTTCAGTTAAACCATCCGCCGCTATTCGCTGTGCGACTGTAAGTAGCAAAATTAAACAGCGTCAAAAAGGCACCAATTTCATATTAAAGCTACTTTTCCTTTTAAAAAGCAGATGCCGCCTAGATTTATTGACAGGTATAAATAAGGAAATAGTACTTGCGTTTTCATTGATAAGGTCTTAATCGTAATAAAAGGCATTGGGGATTCTGCGGACAGAGAACTGTGGCAGCCCTTGTCCCAGGGCGAACAGCCGGACCGGGCGATTTGTGTCTGGGTTGCACGGTAGATTTTAAATATGACGCCCAGCAAATTGGGCGCAGCGTGGCATTGGTATCGTCGATTTTGTGCTTAAGATTAAAAAAAATAGTCCATTCCAGAAACGCGATCGTCAGTTATTTCCTTCCATATACCTGCAAACTTCATGTTTCCGTCAAAGATGTAGGTTTAGCGTCAGGATAGCTTAAGGGACAAGAACGTTGTTGTTACTCCGAAGGGTCGCTGCGACCAAATCAACTTTGAAAATCTCTTAATTTCCATGCTGCACACCTGGATTGATCTCAATGTCTGCTATTACGCCTCAATACCAAATAATTTAGATCATTTAATCTCATTCAGCGAAGTCATTCCTACAATTCGTTGTCAAATCAGGATGTTGTCGCCCAGCACTAGAGCGAATTAAGTGTCTAAAAATTAGGGTGAAGGGCGTATGACGGGAATTCTTTCATCAATCAGAGACCGAGAGAACATTTTTTACCATAAACGCATTTCAGCAGGAGTCGTGTCCAAAACACTACCCACCGTAGTTCGGGTGATGACTATTTGCTTAGCGGCACCGGTGCAGAGGAGACGGGAATGTCCGGTTTCAAGTCTGCGCCATCACAAATGCAGCGCAGATCCGATCAAGAGCTACAACCTGCCGCAGTAGCACCGGTGTTCAAAAACAGAATCCCAACCATGTGCAAGGTGGGAGCGTAAAATAACGCCTTATAATGCCACGCATAGGTCTGTTTGTAAGCTGTCAGAAACACAGCAGTTCCTTGTGTTGGCCGAACATGAAAGACCACATACATGTCTGCATAAAAGTTCACTTGGCAAACTGCATGAAACCGGCCTTGTTAAATTTACACGCACAATAAATTCCACTACTCGTTTTTTTGTCTATGGCAACGTTCAAAAACGTGATCAAGGAGTGGCTTCACCGTGTCTTGGTCTTACTTTCATGACAATGGAGTGGGATATCTCTGTGAGTTTATGGCAATCCAGCTTCACCAAGGTGTAGCACGAATAAGTAAAGCTGTCCTGTCACTTTGCCAATAGCTAATGAGAGCTGATGACAACACCGATTAGCAAGCCCATTAGTTAGCGTGAGGGCTAGGTGGAATTAGCAGGATAGTGCTTAGCACAACTTGCTTTGAACGAGGCACTCTCACCTCCATTTTGTGCTTACAAAACCTTGAAAAGGTCATGATACTTTCTCTCACTTTGTTTGACCAGCTACTGGGCTGATGATTGAAGTGCCAATCATTACAGATCTCTAGTGATAATTAAATGTCGGAGCAGGTAAGCTTTAAGCATCCGACAGATGATATGGCATTTTAGTCATCCAATTGTGCATGAGAGAACTTCAAAACATCTTCAAGTCAAGGCGACAAGTGATCCCTTGCCAAAACTTATAATAAAGGAAACCGCGCACTACACTTACGGTCTCATTACGCAATTCACACCAAGTAACAAGAAAATTTTCTTTAGAAATAAGGTGTGCAGTAAATAAAATGAATTCAACTCCCAACACTATTTGTTTTAATGTTTGAGCCCATTAAAAGTAGGGGTGGTGAGCACTTGTTCACCCATATTTGCTATAACAAACGAAACGTCTCGGCGATCACATGGGCGAAAAGGAAATACGCTATTCAACCAAGTATTATGATGATGTATACGAATATAGGTATGATGCTGCCCTTTTTCTGTCAAAGGATAATAATTTTGCACATGATGAGGTGGCTTACAGAATACTTTCAGTACATTTTGAGTAGGAACTACTTCTGTGAGTTGGCACGTGGCTCTTTGCTATTAACTTATGTATGCGAATTATCTCCTCTTCAGACATGTTCATTTGCCGGCGTGCCTTGTTGAACTAGTGCCACGGCATCGCCTGATGACAGAGCGTGAGTGGCGTGCACTAGGAATTCAGCAGTCCGATGGTTGGGAGCATTACATGATTCACAGACCCGAACCACATGTCATCCTCTTTCGTCGGCCTCGTAGGGATGTCCCGCCTGTTTTTTCCGAAAATATGCCCCCCAAACCCAATTCCGCAGATAAGATGAGATAGACTGTGGCTGTGCTTTGGTGAAATAAATCTCGATCACTTGGGCAACCGCACTTCTTGGTGACAGGTAAGTTGGGAGTCGTTGCCCTTTACGTGTGTAGTTGTGGGTGACTGTAGTGATGCTCGATGGAAGTGGTGCATGTTCTTGAGGTGCCGTGTTATTGATGTCGAAATAGTGCTGGCTTTCCCGCCACTTGAAATGCATTCTACCGCGATCTAAAGCGTACCTTGAAGCACTCAGACTGCAACTAGTAACTGTGCAAGGCTCCGGTAGCAAGTAAGTTTGTCGTCTTCATGAGGCATCATGTGATTGTTTGCTACCGAGAGATCAAGTCAAAACTTTAACAAGCACCCTTGATGTGGATACCGCGGCTTTACACCTACGGTCAACTGCACTGCGCGTTGGCGTCACTCCACTGGGGGATCAGATTTTCATTATGCATCGGATACCGGGAAGCGTCTGAATGAAGTCGATTAGCAGTCCCTCACACCCGGTCCCACATCACCGCTACCCACTAGCTGTCAAGTAACCTTCAAACAGCATCTAGGTCGTTGGAACGTTGAGCCCATTGTGTGCAAAAATGCGCGCCTTGACCTAGTGGTGTGAGTAGTTGTTCAGTGCAACGCCTTACTGCTGAAGTTGTTTACTTCTTGCAGAACTCCAAACACGACCTTCTCGCCTGCCAACGCCAGTTTTTACAAGCCCTAAATAAATTCGGAGACATTTAAGAACATTTTCCCCTCCCTCCATTGATGGCATATTGCCATCAACTCAACAGCGATATGAGAGTGATCCTCATTTGGATCTACGCTACATTCCAACTAGTCCAGCGCAGAGATCAAATCATCCCATTTGCTTGAAGTGGACGCCACTGGGCGATTAGCAATCGCCGCGACTGGAGTTAGCTTCACTTCGTCCATGACTTCTATTGAAGTATTCTTACAGGATGTCTGAGGCCACGATTTCGCCCAAAATTTCTGCAAGGGATCGTTTTCAAAGTGCCACTTCCGCATCCACTCGAATAGGCCAATGTGGTAGACATTGCATCAGACGAGCCAATTTTAGGCAAAAGACATCCATTGGGTAAGCGCAAGTCTCCCTAGGATGCAGCGATGCAGAGAAATGAAGTGATCCTTACGTGTTGCTTTTGTATCTCACCGCATTCGCTTCTTCCTGATGAGTAGGAAATGTTGGAAATGCTACTAATGTGGGTGAAGGACCAGTGATGCAATGCAGGAATGCGAAAAGAATGAAGCAATGCACAAAAATGGGGAGAAGAAGGGGATGAGAAGCAAAATTGGAGTGGAGTTGGCGGGAACTGGGGAACAGCGTCTGGTAGAAGAAAGGAGTGATGCGATGTGTTGTTGGTGTAAAATAAAGCGAAGAAAATTGAAAATTATGCACCAATTGCGGACCGAATTTCATCAGCGCTAAGCTGTAACACGGGCAGAACTTATCTGTCCCGGTTGTAAATTTCTGCCTTCTTTTGGCGAGATTTTCCATTAACAACATAGTCATGGAATACACCCACAGAGCTTTGGTAACTCTATGTATAAGGGGTAAAATGTCTGCTAGAACCCATGCCAACTGGGTCACTGATCACTTGCAATCACCAAACCTCAGGGGAGCAGACGGTACGCTCCATTAATCAGTCTTGTTTGCTCAGCTTGAACAATTTAAGCTGTGACTGGGGCTTTTTCACCTGACAAAATGCGTGGGTGGAGACGGCTGTTCCCGATATTTCTTGTGCTTTAATGAGAAACGGCACCAGCTATATTTCACACTGTTCGTATCATATACATGCTGTTTCTCTTGACGATCTCTGGGTTAATTGAAGAAAAAAACACCGAATTTTCGGCAGTCGCCACGCAGTTTCTACTCTACTGTCTCCTATTTCTTCCTATAAGAGTCCAATTATTTATGCGATTTACCAAATTTTATTAGGCAGCAACGATCCACTCAATAGTGCACGCTTTTAGAAGGAAACCCAACGTCCTATGTGCTATCTCTACCCCTAATCTTTAGTTAAAATAACGTTGGTAAGTCCTACTGATGGCATTTCAGTAGAGCGTGGTTGTGCCTGATTAACAGAAAATTGCTTGAAGTTTGGGCTTTATCCTTCCATACAATGTGCACTTTTGTCCTGGCATCACCGTTTGCGTGACTTGTCCAATGCAAATTCTTTCACATAACAGGAGCACAATGAGTTGTCCAGCAAGCTATTTGTGAGCCATTTGAACTACTTTAGCACTGCTGCCTCGCTCACCCATTCTCGAGGTTCGTTTCATTTGACACTCCTATTAAAGTGATGTGCGCATTCAAACAATGCCTCTTAAATTAAAATGCATTGTAACGCGAAAAAGTGGCAAACGTAAAGACTGAATTTGCGCTTTTTGCTGATATTTTGGCTGCACTCGAACTTTTCATTCGCAAATGCTGTCCGCTTACAATAGCAAACGCAATTGTGATGGCAGCAGCATAATATTAACAGGGCCTTGAAGAAGCAAAAGGACACAAATTTCATTAATAGGTGCTGTTGTCAATGCGAAGAAACCTTTCTCAGACCAATTGACGAATCAGGGTCATTTCCACGCGAGATTTTTTTGCCAAACATGCCAGTTATGCTGAACAAATTTACCAGTTGAGACTAGGACGCGGCGAAGCCACGCCTTGAATACTCTGGTGCGCGTTTCCGAAGGTGACAAATGAGTGTGAGAAAATATTGTGGACCCACATTCACAGTCAGGTGCATTTATCAAAGGCGACTTCGGCTTAAAAACTGCTGATTGTGCCTCAGAATCAAATATGAGTCATATTATAGATGGTGCAGACACGAAGTCGGACATTTACCTCTGTTCTGCACAGATGTGACTAAGAAAGTAGTGAGGACCCGAAATACCCTGAGGTGTCATTTGGACGCGACTCCTGCTGAAGCGCGATCATAGCGAACAGTCCCCATCGATCTCAGACTGATGAGAGAATTTTGCCCAAGCTTTTACCATCTCAATTTTCAGACGACTAATTTTCTCACATAACGGTAAAAATAAGCTGCTTTTTCACACAATGTGTGGCAACGGCGTCACTGATTGAGATTAAATGGTCTAAAATTGTGAACATGGAAGTCGGTAATGCAGTTTCTACATGCGAAGCAGCGTACCATAAGGCACTGACGCGTTTTTAAATCAACTGCATGGAACGCAAGGGACAAAGGTAGTTTTCAATTCTAACACTTTCCATGATGGATGGGTAGGGTTAAGGTCGAGGTTTTTTAGGTGAACGCAGTTATCATAAATGTGTTCAGCATTAATTTTCCATTTCCTCATTTGTGGGCATCCTTCGTTGAGTGCTTTTGGGCATGCGTTCTCTTAACTCTCCAGTTCTTCCTTACCGCCTCACATTAAGCAAAATCGCGTCCCAGGTATGCTAACAGCCACCCAAAAGTCAGGGTTAGTCTAGGCACAAAACGGCATAAACAAGTCACAGCCGATATTCCGGGCCAATCTCTTCCACCTTATTAGCCATTTGACTGTACAGTCAATGGGCTGTCAGCTTTGTGTATACACGTAGTTCCAAGTATCTCACTATAGGGATTTAACTCCGAGGTCATCCGAAGATCCATGCCACCTACAAACTTGACCTCCACGCTAGCGATCCGTTTACGTATCGATCACCACATGCATTTAACAACTGCACTTAAAAATGCCGTAAAGGCAAAAACACGTTCTAAGTCTGCTCCATTCAACCAAATGCGTGTTATCCGTCGTTACACATTCAACTAGTGCTGATTAAGGAAAAAAAGAATAAGGAGTAAGGCGATCACGCCACCATGAATGTCCTTCACGGAGATTGTGATGATTGAATGCGCGATTTACGCGCCGCGGCACTGATAGACGATGAAGGACTGAGAAATTGTCGCCGACATGTAAGTACTACAGCTATACAGGCGAAGAGAACCTCAATGGTTGTGGACGCTAGGGTGGTTACGCTAGTTCTTTGCCACACTTTCCCTTCTTCATAATCTATGCAAACAGGGCATTCTGCTATTCATACAATGCAATGCATGCACTTCTCTCAGTTTGTTGAAAAGCTTTATTAATCAACGGTAAGAATGAGATCCCAGTTGGAAGCTCGAACATGGTTGCTGTGTGAGAGTGGCAACTGATACATCTTGCTTGGGGAGTCGATAAATAATTGCATTGGGTGTCACACTTAGAGCATAATTATCAGCACCAGCTTACCAACGTCCAGAGCTTGGGTACTTTTACTGAATTTAAAGTGTATCCGTCATTCTGCAATTTCTGATACAGTGAAAACATATGATGAGTTGGGCGTCAGCCCATCTAGAGTGGTTTCTCGCCTGTTGTACAGCGCAGACGTAGACTTTTCAAACCTGGAGTTAGAAGCTAGAGCCGCTATCATTATAATGACAGCGTCGTGTGGTGCGTTAGGCGAATGTAGTAAGAAGTCACAGAGTTCCAACGGAAGTGATCTCTTTGTTTTCTCTACCAAATTGTACATCCAATCAGCATTAATCGGTCAAAATGTCTATGTGATTGTATCGACTGCAGTAAACAGCAACGTGAGAGTATGATAGACTCAAAATGAAAGAGTCACCTAAATGCATCTGCTGATGACACGCACTGAATTAAAGCCCTTGTTCAATAACGACTTTCGCAGTCATGTTGATGAAAGCAAAAGGTAAAAACAGTTCACCCGATGCTGCCTTGTCAGCCTCAGCCAAAACTGAAGTTGCCAACAGAATAAGGCACAGTTGAATCGTCACCACCGCACCACCAATGTTATGCATTCACAAGCGAGGACGCATTTATAGGAGTGCTGCACACGCCAATCAGCCTAAGGGGTCGCCTACCCATGACCCAGAGAATGACTGTCACGTGGTGTGTCGCATTGGATTGTGTGAGCACTTACGTTTGTCACCCTATTGGTGAATGACTAATGAATTGGAGAAAACCTGCAGTAAAGACTCACGTCACATATTGACGTTTAGCTTAATTGTGAGGTGGCTATTGTGAATGTCATAAGCACTTACAACATCTACAATGCATTAAAAGTAGTCTTAAACAGTTAACCAACTCACCAACACCAGCTATGCCATCGCGACCCCTTCCATGAGGCATTCGTGTCGAGCGCAATCAAAATGCGCGGTTATGATTAAAGACAGCAAGCAGCCCATTTGCAGTCAGGCGCACACCGGAATGAATCGACTGTTACTAACAGCCTACATCCAGTCTTAGCAATCACATCCAGAAGTTCTGCGTTGGGGTGTCTTAAGCTTGCGTGAACCTGGCCCATTTCATGGTGGTGAGGTAGGCCAAAATTCTTTTCAAATTGCTGCATAGAAAGTGAGAGCCCGTGAATGCGAAGGGACAGAGTGACAGCATAGATGGACAACTGTCTCACCTGTCCAGCACGATCCTCCCACTCTCTCTGCTTAGCTCACTCGTGCATCGATAGCAGAGGATAAAGCAGTGTAGAGTTGCACCAAGGAAAATGTCCTAGCATCGCAGATACCCTCGTCAAAGGTGACGAGCAAGGTTTGGGGTAGACCTGTTACTATTCTCCTTCACTTCTTTCGGCAGCACAAATCTGGTGAGTCGCATTGCGCTTGGGCCACACTTTGTGCATGCAAATTACGATGAGCAGCGCCGGTATTCACCGAGTGGAGTGCATCGCGTTTGGTGTGATCAATGCTGCTCCTGCCTTATCTTCTCCCCATGTTTATGTAAATTTCAACTCTTCCACTTACCGCAACAACACCCGTCTAGGACCCTTTCATGCCCACCCAAACAGCGCCACCATTTCCCTCTTCATTTCCTTAATGCACTAAAGCGTTGAGTAGAGTAGACAACCACCACTGTTGGCTTGAAAACAATTCTGCCTGAGGAAAGGGTGAATGTTGCTGTGGTGGAATTCAATTTGTTGCGGGCATGAGCATTGCTACCGCATAAAAACTTGCATTTCGGAGGGGAGGAGGTCAGGCTGAGCTACATGCACTGCTTGCGTGTAGACATACGTCTTCATAAATCTTGACCTCTGATTCGCTAGACTACAGTGAAAGGGTTAATCGGAGTTAGATCGGTCCACAGCACGCAGGACAACCTGTCAGTGAAATGGGTCGCCAGTGTCAGACAATGTACTAACGAGGCGGCATAAATGGTGTAAAGAATGAGGTAATGATCCTCTCCCAATTAGGCACAAAGGAGTTGGATGTTTGAGACTGTTGTGTGAAGTCTACTATCGGATGCACGATTTATAGAAAAGACCCAGTGCACGCCCAACTTGTTTCCTTAAATCGACGCATCGAACTAAGCGCAGTTCATTGTGAGCATTAACAAGTAAATTGCTGGAAAGAATTTGCGTTTCGGAAAAAATAAAGTCAATCGCAAGTCGAAGTCAGATGTGACAATTGCTTCGCTGATTAAGAAAAGTGGCTAAGATTGGGCTTCCGTGGTAGTAGGGGTCGAATAGGACCTCATTACTCGGCGCAGAAGTACTTGACATGCGTCTTATACGCCTCGACGCATCTCAACCAATCAGTTAAGTGAAGTGGGCGAGTATTCCAATGGATTCGCGTTAACTTCTTCCCATTTTCCATACCAAATGGTTTTACCTGATTATCGCTATTCGTGAAGGGGATTCTGTGAGTGGGAGCATTAAAACAGTGAATGAGTAAGGTGTTTACGATTTGAAAGTTGAAGCGGAACACGAAACTTGGCAGCTAGGCCAAAGAGCTTAGCGGTGGTAGAGGTACTTCAAGCTTGTAGCTTCAAACAGAAGGTTCATATCGCATCCGACACCTCACATTGGTTTCTCATGACGCGTGTTTTATCCTTACGCTCTTTCAATTTTGTCTAGATTATGCATTTTGTGAGACCCGTTTTGACCAGTGAGCGGCCTTTTCTTGGAGGCGAGTTTTGCTTCATTCCCATCGGTCACGGTTATTCTACACTTTCACTCATAAGACACATTGGCATCGCTCATTGGGAATTGTTAGCTGCCTTCCCGTCTCCAGTCGAGAAGGAGATTGCTGCTATCGAAAAACAGTTTCAGCCATCAATCTGTCGAAGGTGAGCTGTCTTGGCAGCAGATGCTAATATTAATAACGACGGTGTAGAATAGCTGAAGCAGGGAAGCCTAGTGCCTTGACGACCACTACTTCAGTGAGGCTTGTGTTGTGCTATTGAGGCAATCGATGTTCCCTTGCCCGAGAACATTTTCTTCATCACCTTAATCATTGCGCTTAACCACTGACACAGCTGCGTGAATTAAAATAAATCCAATGATGACGGTCCTCGGAATGATAAAGGGCCTCCACGAGCAGAGCAACTTGACAAGTGGCATTGTGTGGCGACGGCAGTGCATCATCGTCACTAAATTGAGCTCGTTCAAGAATCACCAGTCATGGTATGCGTTTGATGACTATTCATCAGCGAATGGATAAGATGCTTGATCGCGCTCATCTGCAAACTATTCTGCATAAACAACTTACCTAACAAAGCATCCATTTCGCTTAACAAGTTACGTCTGCATAGCTGCGTTCGTATGCGACAGGAACATCAGGGAGCGCTCTAGCCTTGCCGTTCTTCAAAGTAAGCATGCAGCTGTGTCGAAGTCGAAGGCACTCATATGAGGTTCGATCCCATTGCTGACAGGCCATGGGAGGCGGGAGGGTAAAGGGAGCAGGAAGAAAGGCGAAAAAGCAGTGGAAGTAAAGCGAGCACTGGCGCTGTATGAAATCTATAGCATCATGTAACTAGAGACGGCCGTGGTGTTGCCGATGACAAAAGAGGGTGGAAAATGCAGAAAGGAAATGGTCGGAGGGATGCCAGAATAAGAAATGAAGGTATGGAATCAGCCATAGAAGGAATAAAAGTAGTGGAGGAGGAAGGAAACAACCAGTAGTATTGAGTCATGGTGCGCGGGATATGGTGAAGCAGAAGGTAAAGGAGGTTGGGCCGGCACAATTGAGAAATGAAAGGAAACAAGGAGGAATGAACGGACGAAATAGAGCAATGAAAATAGTAAGAAAGAAGAAGAAAATGGTAAAGGGGAAGAATGTTACATTAGCAATGGAGTCGAGGAGGAAGTGGGAACGACTGGAGGGAAGAATGGCTACCAGTAGGCCACCAGCAGTGGTGGAGTGACTACAGCGCACACACAGTGGCTGTATGCGCATGAGCGAAGATGGAAAAAGTGTGGGAGAAGGCAACCAGAAGGAGACGCAAGACGCAGAGTTTGTTTGGCCAAGGAACTGAGCAGGTAGACCTGTCTGGCTGTTGACGCGAGCCACTCTGCCTGCGTTGTCAGACGATAACTGCTGCTGCTGTTTAAGGGATTGGCAATTAAATGAGTTAAGTAGAAAGAGCAAAAGGAGGCGACTGTGATGATTAAATGAACGGAATAAAGAAAGAGAGAGAGAGCGAGAGATGGAGGGATGGAGGGAGAATGCGGCGGGAGGAATGCGAAACTTTGGGTTTGTCAAAAGAGACGAGGGCAAGTTGAAGTGGGAAGGAAGGTGGCAAGGATGGAAAAGAGAGTGGTGGATGGATTGGAGAGGAAAGGGCAGTGTTGCATTTGCGCATGGATGCATGCACGCAGCAGTGGCAACATTTTCAAGAGGAAATGGTCAATTGGCGGAGTGTGCATCGCATCCGTAGGAAGGCGTGATGAGGCAAGAAGCTCGTGAAGTGAAATGCTATTGTTTGGCTGGATAGCTCTTTTGCAGAGAAATAAAGAAAAATGAAAGAAATCGACAGAGTGAAAAGTGTACCACACATGATTGAATGAAGGAATGTGGGGAGGAAATGCGCGCCAGTGAGTTACGAATAAGAAAAAGGGACGTTTTTGCATTGCCAACCGTTTCCTCTGTCAGTGCTCTCCCTGTAAAATAATGGAGAGCACCCCGCCTAGGATTACCCGATCAAATGATATCACTCGACTGGCACTGATGATCCAATCATTTTCATGTAGCTTTCTGCCTCGTGTCTGCACCATACTCCTGTGTGTGGGCTTGCGCTTAAACCTTCACAACACTTGCTGCAGCAATAAATCGTCGATGCCCAAAGTCTGCAGAACTTCGTGGCTTCTTCTCACTGCAATCTTCAGAACTGTACTGCTGCTTCCGTCTCTTGTCCTTTTTGTCTTCCCATTCACAACATGCACTTCGTCAATGCCTCTGTGCAGAGGCGTGTTTAAGGCGGCGCAAAATGAGCGAGTGGCTTTTGCTCCGCTAAGCAGGGGCCTCGTTGCTCACTCACACGCTTTGCACGATTAGTCGATCAATAGATCACTGCGATCGATAAGGCCACCTGCTGTGAATTCGCTGCTCACTGTTTATCCAGTGGGTTGGTCGGTCCATTCGCTGATGCGTTCGAGCCACGGCAGGTTGGGCTGCGGACACGCTCCCAGGTCAATGAGTGGAAGATGATTTGTGCATTTGCTCAAGACTCTGATGCGAGGGGTGGCCACTCGTCGCGGAAACATGTCGACCACACACTGTCAAACTCGACGTCATTACAACCCTGTCCGTTGGTGTTTTTATTCACGTATTTCCGCATTGTGAAACAATACATGTCCATCTTGCATGATGTGTGTGGGAGCAGTGCTCTTTCCAAAACCAGTGCTACCGTCCACAGATCCACTGCTTATGCAATCCCAACATGCCACCAAGCAAGTGCTTGCTGGGTTTAAATGCATTCGACTAATCTTGCAAGTGTACGCAGCTGGAGGAGACATCACCCAACCTCCTCGTCACCTTCGGCCCAATTTCGCCTCCTGACATGCCGTTCCTGTCATTTGGTTCTTGCTCGTTTGCACCTGCACTTTCGTCGTCTCCAAGTCCACCTCTTGTCCATCTCAACCTCCCACCCCACTGTTCTTGCGAGGTCAGTGTACCGAAACGGATGAATATTGCATAAGTTTGGGTAAGTCATGCTGCGAACCCAGCGTCTTCTCCTATCGCCAAATTGAATGTCATATGCAATGCAAATCATATGGCAAATGAAAACTGCACTTTGCTCCATCACGTATATTCACTCATAAGATCGGCCGATTGGACTGAAACTTAACAATTGCATACCTAGTGCATAAGCTGTGGATCCATATGCTAGAGCATTCGTTTCCGAAGTAGTCCAGCTCGCATGCACATCATGTTGGACAGATATAGGCTGGCTAACAATAGCGGCCGTGGGTAACTAGAACGCGCCTAGACTGAGCTGTAGCATTATCGAAGTTGACGATGTACCTTTGGTCTACTCAGCGTAATCCTCATGCCAATGTCACTGCGCCGTCCAAAATAAGTCCGTTTTAACGACTTTGCTAATGCAAAGTAAGAACTTGCAAACCTCATCTCTAGCACAGAAGTGGGGAAGAAAACCACCAAAGCAAATTGCATAGCATTGCATTGAATTGCACACTGAAACGCTAACTGACGTGCAGCTTGATGAATAGACAGGAGAGCGTTTGAGGCGATGCGATGGGTTGAGCGAAATGGATGATAGAAGTAGCGTGCACCGGACACATCTGCACCATGTGTGCTAGTGGGTGGTGATGACGCGGGTGTGAATGTTGGCATCAACCTTTGGGCCAAGGTCAGTTCAGTGCTCTCGTCGCAGACCAATGCTCCTCCAAAGGCGTCCTATGGTAGCAGAACATGCAGCTCCTTAACCGCGGATCCCAGTGCACCGAGGGTGCCACGTTCACGCGGCCGCGAGCCAACTTCTCTGCCACTCTTAGAAGTGGGCTATTCTACCCTAACCCATCAAAGTGCAGACCACACACGTCACTAATTGCTCCTCGAATTTGTTTTGGCAGGTTAGTGGCAGCCAATCAAAACATGGTCACGTATGCATGAGTGAAAGCTGTGTCAAGTAACGACCGACATGCAAAGGGATTAAAAGGCATAAAACAAAATATCCTGACAACATTTTAATGAAATTGACGATGAGATTGGTGACAGGGCTTTAGCACCGTATGCACAATGAGAGGGTCGCTCTTTCCCGTTGGAGGGCAGCGCAGGCAATCGTTGGTTCTCAACAATGACACTGCCACGCATTAAAGCGAAGGAAATTTAACAAGATCGAGATCTTGCGTCTTTACGCATGCGTTGGGGAGAACGATAGCGAAAAGCGTCAAAAAGTATTTCAAAGGCGATGCTTTGTGAATTGACAGGTAGATTTAGAACAGCGGTAGGTGAAAGTATTAAATTCCTGCATTCCACATGTGTCGGTACCCAAAACACAAGAAATGCAAACCCATGCACACATGCATCGATTCCTTGCACTAAATTTTTCACCCCAATATCTGCGCATTTCTTCCTGCATTCCACCCACCCTTTGCACACTTCCACACTAATTCTATTTTGTTTCCATACCTACTTTTCGTTTTCCTTTCTAACCTTTCCTACCTCTTTCCTTCTACGACGCATGCCCTCCAAGCAGTAGTAGCTGTGGTACCAGTGGTATTAGCATTAGCGACCTGCTCTTCTTTACTGTCGCCCTCATCCTCCTTCGCTCACCGCATCTGCCTCCACTGACTAAGACGAACACTCGCCTTCCCTGTAATCCTCTCCTTTCTCCTTTCTTTCATTCAATTATCATCACACACGTCTCATTACGCCTCCTCTTACTTCCCTTTTGCCCTTCGTCAACCACAAAAGAAAGTTTACCTTGAGTGAGCGGTGTCCACCAACGACAACCGAGTAAGTCCTCCCCACACGCACTCATACCCGTACAACTTTCACCACACTCGCTCTCCACACACCCCTTTCGTTTGCCTTTTCCCACAAAAGCTCCTTCATTTGATTTCCCTCACACAAATTTAGTTTCGTTTCCGGTTGTCACTATTTCGCATTTCCACAGTTGTCACTTCCTCTCCCCTACCCACACACTCCAAGTAGCTGTACCTCTCCCATTTCTTTCTTCTTTGCTTACCTATTCACTCACCCGCAAGACGGCACTCCGTGCACGCCTTGGTCACGCCACCACCACTACTTGTGGCCTACTGGTGGATGCCTTTCCTTACCGTCTTTCCTCCCTCATCCTTGCCTCTAGTGCTCGGGCAACATTCTTTCCTTCCCTCCTTTTCTTGCTCCTTTGTTTGTTTGCTTCGTCATGCTCTCCTTCTTCTCCTTATTCCATAACCCCCTTTTCGCTTCCCTCTTCTCTTTTTATTCGTGCAAACATTACCGCATTCCTTAACGTTTGCTCTTTCTTCACTGCTCTCATTCATTCTCTCACCTCCTTCTCTCATTCACTTTTCTCAATCTATTCGTCTGCCACCCCTTGCTTCAGTACCACTCCCAGCGTCCCCACTTAGATGATGCTATAGCCAATATTCCCTGTCCTTCTGTTATTTTACTCATCTACCTCCTTCTTTTCTTGCCTTGTGCGGTCTAACAAACATGCCATCAATCCTTCTATGCATGATTTCGAATTTATCACGGCTACTTACGTACCGTAAATGCTAATAAGGAGATGAATTTTTCTATCGTTCCAATGGCTCGCAAAATATTGTTATGCAGACATGGCATTTTGCAGGGTATTATTATTTTTTCGCATAATTGTACGTACAGGATAGCTTGTATTTAACCTTTGAATTAACCCGAAATCCTTACATTTCACAGTCTTGGTACCTTCATCTTAACCTGATGCAACCGCGCGGTCAATCCTCATACAAATTTGTCTAAATTTTTTAAGCTGCATGAGTACTGTGATGGTTAATAAGGTTATGAAATCCTCGACCGCTCCAGTGGTTCGCGAAGAGCGCTGTACACATGGTGTCACTGGTCTTTGGAAAACATTTCTTTTTTATAGTCCTCGTGGTGCGCTTAGGACTCAATGGCACCGTTGAAATGGGTCTCTGAGATGTAACACGATGAATTGGAGCCTACAATAGGGCGCATTGAGACGCTTGCAAAATGTAATTTTTACAAGGTCAGGTGATGGCAAGCGGTGGTGTGCACCAAACTAGGCACCAGTGGTGATTTAAATCAATAATTTTGTGTAAAATAGTCATTGCCTCTTTGATTGATGGCAATCAATGCCATCATTCGGTGCAGTATTTCTCAGTTTAACACACACGTATTAACTTACCAACCTCCTGTGTGAATTTCCTTGCTGCAGCTCAACATCACAGCTCAGTTTCTCAGCACACTCACTGTCACCACATACAATGAGTTCGGTACCAGTCCGTTGAGAGCGACATCTCTTTCGCCGAGTAGGGCAAGGTTTGACTTACGGCTGGATCTCATCTTGCTGGCTCTCCTATGCATCAACAAATAAAGGTGTTCAAAGGACAAGCTAAAAGCTCCCCTCCAATGGAAATGCGGATAGTGTAAATAAAGCCGTCTATTCTTTGACAGTTATTCCACTTTGAAATGCGTGAATGGGACAGATATTCGATCCAAAGTTCGTATCCCTTGACGATGAATACTTCAGCATGTGAACGTTGCACGTCTGGGGTCAGATTTATAGCCATTTTCGGGTCATGTGCCACATTAAAGGCAAATCTGTGCGACCGTTTCCAAATGGGAACTGAATGCGATCTCCCTGGCTCAGCCTTTGCAGTGCCGCTCCACCTTCAAGAGAGAAAATCATTAGACATAATGAAGGGATAAACTTCAATGTCTTTTGTGGTCTGGCTAAAGAAATTAAGCAATGCAAGCAAAAAAGGTGGTAAATGCCTAGTAAATAAGGTGCTGATCACACACGATCTACTTCAACGCATACACTTCCAACGAAGCTTAAATTATTAAATTATAAATCAAAAACACCATGTGAGTAAGCATTTGGAATTATGGCTGAGAAACGCACCCATGGACTACATCAGCTGCGGTCTCGCCCAGTTGAATTTGCAAGTGCCTCTAAGATCATGCTGGAGTATACAATGTAGTTGACTGTTGTCATGCTGATGGACTGCGCTTGTTGCTGAGCCCAAAAAAACCTGGACATTCTGCATCTCTCCTTCGTCGCCTTTATTGTCACTGCATTGGTCGTAAGGTGACAATCAAAGTGTTAATGCGGAGTGGGCCCTACCTGACCCAACGGGGCATACTTTAAAGAAACGGCCCTGCATTAGGTCTAAGCACTCTAAACTTCATGTCATCCCATATGCATAATGGAGTTGGCTCAGAGACAGGTTCAACTTTGAAGTCCTTATGCCCAAGGAGGAGCAGGTATAGGGAACTCCGATGCGCCTATGTTAAGGGCATTAGACCTTCATCATAAAACGCAAGCAAGCAGTGATAGTTTAATTGCTATCATTCAACAGTGAGCGTACGGAAGTCCACACATTATGTGCAGGATGCGATAAATTGCATGGCCCATCCCAAATTTCTTCTTACCTCTCATTGATCACCGTTAAACAAAAGCATGCATGCTTAGCCTTCAAACGGGAGTTCCGAATAAAGTGTCTCATCCCAAACAGTTAACTGAAGACGATGAATTGGGTGTGTGCATAAATGAGGCACATTTAAGCCAATTATTATTGATGCCGAACCCTACCGCTGTTGGCATGGCATTGAAAAAGAATAAATCGGTAAAAATTCTTAGAATCTGATTTGCTTGGAACAATTTTCATTCCGTAGAGCAGGTTTGTGCAAAAACATGTCCGACACGACTCGTCTCACCAAATTTGAAATGATTTAAGCCTTAGAGCCTAAAAGAGCCAAAACTGCAAAACGGAAAACGCAGTCACTGCCTTTTTCTCTTGTAAAAGCATTTACTTTCACTCATAACTCCCGTTTTAGGCAAAATATTGGTGCAATGACTAGATGCCTCGGAATTGGCAAGCATTGGCGGCAACCACGTCAACGATCTCGTTTTTGTGCGTCCCGAATCATGTCTTGCAAAATGTTCGCTATCCTCAATGGTCTTTCTTCCATCCCAAAAGCATGACAAACACCACAAAGAAAGAATAACTGTGTAGAAAAAATGAGTAGTTTTCATCAGTTGCAAGGATATATTTCGCGAAATTAACGCATTTTACGGTTGTCCATGACCTGAGGCCCTCTATTCCACAGCATCTACCTCCCCTGCTTAACAAACACAGAATCGCTGTCTTATTCCATCCTGGTAAAGCACAGCAAGAAAAGTCAACCCATCGAAATAGAAAATTAGAGCTCTGATGATGCTTTGAATAATTAGAAATTCGTAGGGCGAAGAGAGGAAGAATTTGCAGTGCCATTCAAAGTCCTCTTCGACTTCACAACGAGACCCGTCGACGCCGACAAGTAAAAACACTTTAACAGTTGGAGAAACTCTCCTGCCAACCCGACTGATCTGAATCCGTAGCTCTCGCATAAGCCACTATGAGTTGTACAATGCACAACATCGGTGGCTTGAATGTGGCTTCACTACGGTGTGGTATTCTGCTAGCCTCTTTGATTTCGACGAAGGACTACAAACCACTAGTCAGTAAGTTGTGCTTTTACGTTCGTATCCCATCAACTTGGAAGCAAAAGCGTTTGACACGTCACACCCCTTGCTAAATTGCGTTTTCTGTTTCAAAGCGGTTTCATTCCACTGCGTTTACTCCGATCAGATCTATCATACTCTCACGTCGCAGACCGATGCGATTAACACCACTAGGAAGGCATGCTGTCTGACCGTGACTTGTCCTTTTTTGTTGAAGCGACAGTGCCGAAGGAGCAGCAACTAAGGAAACACTTCTACTGGAACCATGTGGACTCTTACTACATCCGCTTAATGTGGAACAGAGGAGAATCGGAGGACGTGCGCAGTTAGCGTAAAATGGTGACACAGGGATAGCAAATTAAACGCAGCTTGGATTTTAGTTTTCTTTTGCGTGAAGCTCTAGCATAAGCAGAAATGATTTGTCCGGGTTGTAAATCTGCAGAAACGCCCGCTGCAACAAAGGGTGATAAAATCGCGTCATATCTTCCGTTGTCGAGATGCCGATTAACAACAAAGCCAAGGGTGTGGTTATAGGATTTTAGCCAATTTCAGTCTGATAAATGAAATGTATCGTCCGAAAACCCGAATCAGTCCTGTCACCAATTAAGCACAGTCATTAGGCCTGTCAGCCAATGATCATAGGGGTAAGTGGTATGCTTTATTAACCAATTTGTTTGTTGCGACCGCAAGTTGCCATCAATCAAACGACTTATTCTCCAGTAAACCATCGTTCTAATGAAGGGCTGCATGAAATCAAAATACCTATTTTATGGAGTATTCTGCAGGAAATCCCAAAATGTATGATGATATTAAAAGTTTGTGTTAATAAAAACGAGCTCTTATTGATGGCGGTTACTGAGTGAAGGAATGCGCTGCAGTATTAAACTATATTCCTTAGCCTGTGATCACCAACCTTACGGTTTGAACAAAATGAACTATGATTGACCTGTTTTAACTTGGTAAAAATGTGCCAATAGAGATGGCTCTTACCATTTTTCTACCTCTTCCATTGCATGTATGCCGTTTTTGTGACGAATTCAGGGTTAAGGGAGAAAAAAAGACCGGTTGTTAAGTCGAATCGTCATCCATTTTTTATCTACCAACCTCTTACTTATTTCCCTAAGGCTGCATTTATTATTAAAGGTTTGCCAAATTTTATTAAGTAGGAATGATCTGTTTAATATTACGCGCTTCTGAGAAGGACATTTAACATCTTTTGTGCTGCCCTAGCATTGATCCCAAGTTACAATCATGCGTGTACGCCCTACTGATGACATTTCAGTAGAAATATTTATGTTTTGGCTAAACAGAGGGTCGCTTAAAATTTGCTTTTCATCCTTCCATACAGTGTACATGTCGGTCTTTTCGTCACCATTGCGTAACTTGTCCGCCACATATTCCTTCTAAAAAGGGGCTAAGCGTGCTGCCAGGTCATTTACTTGTTTGTTTGCAATTCTGTAGCTCTATTACCTCGTTCACCAATTCTCGTAGTCCTCTTTACCCATGATATAGAAGTACGCGTTCGTAAAAAGCCTTCTCAACTTAAAATGCACTGAGAACAAAAAAATGCTTGTTTTGATATTTACCAATTGAAGGCAAATGGATGCGTCCTTCAGCACAATCTTTTTATTCATTTGCGTCGGACAACCTGCACTCTAAGACTCAGTGGCTATTGCTTATGTTGCTAATCGAGTATTATGCAAATGCCTTTATGTAACTATAACCCGATGCGAGTTTTTTCCAGTTTACGGCAGATGTTCAAGATTTGTGCCTCTGCTTGAGGACTGACTAATTTTAAAGCGAGTCTGGAAAGTCCAAACAACAACTTACATGCATGGACATGCGTCCCTTCACCCAGGCGACCATCTCTTGTGTCTACCACTAATTTATTCGTGCATGAACCGGATATTAGCTTTGGCTGACAAATCAACAAGATGGGCAGTAAACTAAATTCCTCTTCAGCGGACTGGCATCGAGTCTTCACCTAGCTCCCGTTGAAAAGCATCAGGACGAAATATGGCTACGAGAAACACTAACTAACCACGCATGAATGTCTGAACATAATGAATATTTACCAGGCAAATAGGCGCATCAAAAATAATGATTCCCTTGCATCTTTTTTTGCAATGGAGAGCTAATGATGCCTCCCTACCGACAGGAATCCCACGAATACGGCACCATGAACACATTGGAATTGTGCAGTCCGAATTAAGAAGCGCGTTTGCTTTCGCTTCTAGCTGGCTGTATCACGATTGGTCTTAAACTATTGGGCTGCAGAAGGAGATGATAATGCATTGCGAGGGATAGTAAGTCGCCTTGTTAGTCGGTTCTTGCACGTTCGTTGTTAAAGCTGGCGCACAGATGAGACCACTTAAATGTGGGTTTGCAAGGAAAATCCATCACCATAGCACAATTTATTATGCTGTACCTCAGCAGCCTATTTCTAGAACATCATGGAGCACTTTTAATTGAAGGCGTTTTTATGTCATTAGAAGGCTCTTGGAAAGAAATGAATCCAGTCAGCTTATTGTGTTACTTTTCGCTGCTTTACCTAGCCGTCTAGACTGCTGCACTACAGCCCTACTGCTGTACACTTGGGCTAGAATTTGTCGTAGTAGACGACCCATGAATTAGTTTACCTTTTGATATTTATGTGTCTGTTTGATATTTATGTGTCACCCCCTGGTGCCTCAAAAGAGAAAAATTCTTCCTTGTTCATTTCAATTAGCCATCAAAAGTGAGCAAAATTTGTGTGAATTTTGGACATTATCCACCATGAGATGTCAAATCAAAACTAATTAAGCGGGAATGAATGGGGACTGGGGCATTTTTGAATACCATGGATGCCTAAAGTGGAGGAGGAATCGATGAGATCCGCAAGTTATGGGCGGTAACATTGGATGAAGGTGGGTGATCGGGAAGTTGGAATTGGTGGACTCTGGCGTTCAAGCACGGACAATCGCCAAGTAAGCGAAGGCAGCCTCAAAGATTGCGGGCGTCACTCCAGATGGGCTAGTCGTTTCGGCTCCTTCTTCACTGCCTATGCGAATATGACATTATTCTGATTATAAAAGCTTAATCCTAGAAGTAAAATCATTCGGAACCTTGTGCTATCTGTTTGAATCGGGACTCGGAATGAATCGCAGAAACCAGACCACACCAGACCATGCTACATTAACGGCAGTGCTTCTATAGATGTGGTTCACTAATCGTCCTTATTCTGCTAACAAGACGATGGAAAAGAGCCAACATTTTAATAAAGGGGCAATATCGGTTAATTGGCCACCCCTCAATGCATTGAAGTCGTATTGGTGTAAGTGTTGCCTGTAGAATTATTTCAATCTTCTCAATCGTTGGCTGTGCCTATCCAGCATTTCTAAGGGGAATCCGCTAGTGCGAATCACACTTCTACAGAATTGGCGAGGGTGGAAGTGGAAATGATGTTTATGAGCTAGATAGAAGGCAGCAAGCCAAGGTGAAGATGGCTGATGACGGATTAGTGGCTAAGCTAACATGCACACTTTGTATCATAAGAATCGCTTGATTTATTGCTGCAAATTGTGCGCTAGAGGGCAAAGTTTGGTGGTGAGAGCCAAATATAGGTGCCTAGTAATAAAATCGGCCAACGTTCTTAAGAAAGATGGTCAATGTCTGCTTAGATTGGAGCCGTTGAATGACATCAGTCCATGCGTTATTATACAGTTTGACAAAGTACGGTATCTTACCGATTATTCGAGGTTGAATCCTTTGGCTAATTTTACAAATTCGGCTCCTTCATGCATTGCGGTTAGAGTTGCAGTGTGTGATGAGCTAAGCACCAGTCCGGCAAGCACAACTGCGTCTTCGCTGAAGCACGCATATGCTGTTGTTACGGATGCAGAATTAAAAACCAACGCTGCCGTTATTCCGATTTCTCCATTGAGCACGTCATGCAATTTGTTCATGTCCCAAGTCAAACCAATAAAGTTTGAGTCTATAGGGTTCCGCTAAAGTATTTTCTCAGTGGTGTCAATAGCGTTTCTCCACTGCTCAAGATTATGATGCGCTCAAAATGAATGAGCGCACTAGAATTCAATTGCATACAGGCTGCTTTAAGACAGAACTGATGATTTTGCAAGTGTCGTGGCATGCGATATGCTTTGGCGCCCATGATGAAAGGATTTGAATGCTGCAATTTAACCTGCATTTCCTTTAATTTGGTCGTCAGCCGAAAGCAAAGTTGCTAACTTAAGGATGCCACAGCATTAGAACGCCATCTTAACGCTAAAAATGCTGTGAGTTCGCATCTCACGGACTCGCCACTTCTCGGCCCAGACGGTAACTTCTGCTCAGTAGAAGGTGGTGCATTTATAAAGCTTAGCTTATGTGAAATGATGATGAAATCGGAGCTAAAATTGGCAAACAATTCGCAGTTAGGTCGTTCCCGAGAGAGAGTTCAAGGCATTAAATGAAGGTGAGGGATAATGAGGGTTGTTGTGGCAGCATTAAGACCATGGGGTGGGCTCATGCATCGCGATCAGCGGGATCCGTGTGCCCACCAAATCACAATCCCAACTGAGGTATTGCTTACCAGCCACCTATAAACAGTACTTAGCTGGAGAACACATTCAGCAAACGAACATGTTTTTGCGTATTTTCCTTCTGACAGCACATGTAACGATCTTTAAATGCAAAACCAACTCAAAACACAGGTTTCGCATGTCTATGATCTTTAAAGGATGAACTTGCTTTGGAAACTTTAATGTTGTCCAATAACAACTCTATTTCGTTGAGCTTATGGTCTCCCCACAGGGTTATATACTGCGGGTGGGCTACATTGCTTGCAGCAGTAGCACCAGAGGCCAAGTCGTATGCGTACACTGGCTTTTGGAAGGCAAGCTGTTTTAGCAGACCTTGTCGCGCTTCGAGTTTCACTTGCACAATTCGTTTTCCAACAGTCAAAGTCGCCTTAAGCAGCAAACGCACAACCAAGTCTTAGCTTTGTACTATTTTCACCAATCATCTTGATGCGCCACATTGCATCCTCCTATTTACCGCATTGCAACTCGGCGCCCTATTCCAATCCTCTGCTGCTTAAGGCGACTTAAACTGTTCAGAATTGGACTGTATAAATGAACAGAAAGGCGTCATTTTTAACGAGAAGGCTGGTTGTGATAGTGCCATTCGAAACCATGATGGCAACTTGATCACGCCACAATGATTCCATGGGTGATAGGCAGATTGGCAAACACACCATTCAAACACGCAGTCATGAAAACTGCCCATCTATTGCATTTCGTCGAGCAGACAAGCTATGCGTTCTGGTAAAAGTTAGAGCTTCTCAATTCCTTGAGCTTTGAAGGCGCAATAACATCAGGTCGTGCTTCATAAGGTCTGAATTCACCAAAATCAAAACAGTCTGGCTTACTTCCCACACTACCTTTGAGCATCAAGCTGGTGAATGCTCGATTTATTGTCCGTTAAGTTTTCCTGGCATTTGTCATAGAATGATGGTACACAATAGCGCAAAGCGGAGGCCTGTGCACTCGATTTGGCTCTTTGACGATGCATTTCCATTTCTGCGCCTGTGGCTATGGAAGCTGAGTGCCCCACAACATATTCCTATTCAAAACAATCTCCAAAACAGCAGAATACTATTCGAGGTTTGCATGGCCAAGAATCAGCATCAGTTCTGGCCAGAGCAGATGTGAATAAGCGGCATAGTGCAGCAGTCAAAGGTTTGTCACGCCACACAGTTTTGAAAGTTGTTAAGCGCCGCATGATTATACGCAATGCAAGAGAATTTGTCTTATCGTCACAGTAACGGAGCCATGTGTTGAAGCACACAGATTTAGAGAAGAGGTGCCCACACTCGATGCTTGAATTAAATTGGAGTGAAGGCCATGTGGAAACAAAGTAGATTAGAGCACAATTTAGATTTCATTTGTGGTACAAACATAACTGTGCCTACAAACTTTCCATGAAGAAGCTAAAATTGAACATACACCCACCTACTTAAGCACATGGCTCACCAACTCGTGGCACACTTTCTCATTGTCTCGAGGCATGGCGATCCCCAGCCGAGTTCACATGGAGGAAACGTGGATTCATTCATTTGGTCAAATATATCAAAACCAACAGCTTAACCCTCGAAAGTTATATAGCTATGCAAAACGAGGGGTGTCAATTCCAAAGCAAAATGGTTGGGTGTTCCTGTGACGAAAAAACTTCACCTTCTAAAGGTGAGAGCTAAAATTTTCCATCTGAATGCGTTTTTCCGTTGAGACATGTGCACATATTCTGTCGAATTCTGCCTCGGAAATTCGGTTAACTGGGAACTTGCCCTTTTTGTGTGGTATAATGTTTATTTACACCTAATCGGCATTGGCTGAATGCTTTGTTTGTTTAGACTGCTGGTTGTACTTCATCTACTTTAAGGGTTCTAACTGACCCAAACGCATGGGCTTATCTTTGGACCACGTCTGCCCTCCATCTGTTTATTGAGTTTGTTCCATATTTTGCCCTTCCTCGTCTTCAAGAGGCAGGCGAGACGTCGTCTCTCTAGCCTTGTCATTATGGGAAGACCTCTGGCATTAAGATGAATCACTAGTGCACAGCTTAAAATATGTTGGACTCTATTATTCATTGCCAGGTACGCTGTTGCCTTTGTGCAGAATGTGGCACTCCACTTGACCATCGACATTTCGGATGCCGTCTTACCTTTACGAACTTTGCTGAGAGTGACAAATTATGGTCTCTTACTGTTTTGGAAAAGCCAGTTTCTACTTTGAGGAAAACCTTCTTGACAATGCACCCATCCACCGCAAACAAAATTCGCCTTTGGAACAAAATTCTCATGCTGTCGTCTTAATTCAGTGAGGTCATAAAACAGTTAGCCTGTACACGAGCAATGGTAAAAGGTTTCATGGTTGCTGGTTAAAAATGGGTGGGGCTGGGGTAAAAGTGTGCACTTGTCCGTCCTATCTCCAGTTGACGAAGCGCCCTTTCATTAAAAAGGCTAACCAAAGTTGATGGGGCTGTGCCGAACGAATTCGGTGAAAAAAGGCAAGACCAGTCAGAATCGTTGCATGCACATTGCGTTCAATGGTGCCGCTTCGGTTGGAAGGCCACAGCACGTGGCAGATGTGGCGTTGGTCAGCTGCGATCGCCTTCTGGAAGCCTTGCCATTCAAATGATCTCCATTCGAGTTATTTAATTACTTGGTCTCACAGTTGGTGCATTTTAGAAATTGCTTAAGCAACTTCTGTGAATAGAGTGGCGTCGGTGGTCCTCACATCGTCGTGTTCCTTAATGACACTTTTTGCCTCTGCAATCCGTGCATAATGTGGGCGCGCAACCTCTGACTGCGCTGTAAGACAGCGAAGTTCGAAAAGCATTTTATTCCATTTCATTATTTTCTGTACTACTGCATCGAGGAGGCCCTTGTACTTACCCAACTGATGCATTTCGCTTAGAAATAGGCTCATTTGATGCACAAACTACCACATTGGCCTATTCAAACGGATGCGGTTGTAACACTTTAAGAGCGAACTATTAAAAGAAATGTATGGCACATTAAATTGGTCTAAGAGTCAGAGGCAAATCGCATTGAGAAAACTAAGTATTCCAAAAAATAATGGAAATGGTTTTAACTAAATTTACAACACTTGTCACCTCGTGATCTGAGAGATTCTGTGAGACAATATCAATGGAAGTCATGACCGAAGTGAGGCTCCCCATAGCTGCGGCAATTACAGATCAAAATAAAAAAAACGGTGATCAGATTTTATGCCTAAACCAGCTCAAAAGCAGGGAGAATAATTTTCTTCTTCCTTAAAGAGCTCATTTGCCTAAATTATTTCATACCGACGACAGAAACAAGAAAAATGCATTTAAATCGTCCCTTAATTTAATTAAGGCTTGTGAAAATTGCTTTTTGTCGTTGAAAAGCAAGGCAGACAGTATAAAGGTATTGCTTTGAGCTCTGGCAAGAAGTGGTCAACTTCAGCAGTAAGGTGTTGCATTGAATAAGCACGTCCATCACCTAAACAAGGTCTGCGTCTATCCATACAGCAGTGCAAATATTTTAGCCAGTGAGTCCGCTTGAAGGCTATTTAGCAATCCTTGGCTTTGTTCGCAAGTTGACAAGCACGAAGTAGGGGCACGCATCACCTGTCTTAAACAAATTGTGCGAAGCGCTACGCTTTTGTGTGTTCACTGCTTATCAGACTTGAATTTAGCCCTCACGCTCAACAATATCACGCCACTTGGATACTGCCATTAGCTCACATAAGCCATTGGTAATGTGAGAGAACAGTCATATTTATTCTTTTGATCCTCTGCAAAAGCTGGATCAGCACTGACTTTCAGGATTGGCCCATTTCATTATCCTGAAGGTGAGAAAAGCGTACGGCGAAGTCATCTTGTGAACATGCTGTTGAGCCTTACCACAGACGGAAAAATCGCACTTTGGAGATCATTGTGTCCGTGTTTGCCTCCATATACATTTATAACAGCCAATTTTCCACACTTCACCTCGTATGCCGTCGCTCAAATCCGACCCAAACCAGTGACTGTTAATGGCCGGCACGAGTGTAGCAAAAACATGCAGAAATGTTAGACACCCACGGAGGCCTGTGCGTGGACGTTACCATACGCTCCCACCTTATACATGCTTAAGCCAGTGCTGCTGTGAACTACAAGAAATACAGACTGTAATTCTCAATCGGATCTGAGCTACATTTGATGTGGTGTTGATTTGAGTTCGAACATTCGAGTCTGTTCAGCATGGATGTCGCTAACCAAACAGTCATCACCCAAACTAAGGTGGGTTATACTTGGGACACGACTTTTGCTGGAGTATGCTCAGATTGATTAAACAAATTCAGCCAAGCTCCCATCACCCGACTTTCTAGATGCCGAAATTGTCCCATTGGTGGTGAATACAGGCTGCTTTGAAGCATCACTTGCAGTAATAGCGTCGCTAGTTTGGATTTAGTGGTCTGAAATGGTAGTTATCGAAGCCGACATTGCACTTCCCAGATGCTAAGTAGTGTAGCAGCCGACAATGGGGCTTTTTTAAGTCAATCGCTCGGGCGAAACTAAATATTCAAAATAGGCAAGTAGGATTAAGCTCGAGGTTTGCCACGAGTGACTGCAATCACCAGAAATGTGTCCCGCATTAATTTTCCATTCTCTTGTTTGAAAACATCCTAATCTACACGTTATCTCTTCGCTGGTTAGTTCTTCTTTGCTGCTTTGTCGCGAGTATGCGGACAGCTAATTGGAATTCAGGATTATTCCAGGAATATAAAGACATTAACAAGTCATGGTGACACTTCGGAGCAATCTCCTCCAACTTATTAGTCGGTTAATTGGTCAGACTTAAGCATACACGTTGTTCAAAGTGCCTCACTGCAGAGATTAATCTCCAATGAAAACTACTTTTACGTACCAGTGATCCAGGTCTCGCTATTCCTGCATTTTTGGCTAAGTGTCGCGAGGAAATATTTGGCTAGCATGCATTTTGAAGGAATCGCATTTTAACCATACAGTGAAAATTGAAGATGACAATGACACTCACAATCCGCCACGCAAGCTGTGCACATATGGTCACCTCGGGGCAAGGGCCACTAGTTTTCCATCCACACGATTTTCCAATGCCTGCTTCATGAATCAGACCTTATAAATGAAAACGTGCTTCCCGTTTCTTTGGTTGCATCTGTCAGTAAGTCCTGATGTTACGTGCTTGCCAAAAGGCAAAATAGCTCTAACAAGGAGGTGGCGCCTTTAGGACGCCGTATAATATTGCCACCCACCATTCACAGCAAATGATGGGCTCCTGGTTGCGATTATTACAGAACAACTATTTAATTAAAGTGGGCAGGCCAACGTTTCACGTGGTTCTAGATTGACCTTCTAGGCTGTCATATTGCAGAAGCAGTGGAGGGCGAAGTACAAGGAAGCAAGAGATGTGCTGGTTGTTGGTGGCAGTGGTCGTGAAGTGCTCGTCTATGCTTTAATTCTGAAGCACAACAGCTGCATCGACTGGCCTTCATGCTTAGATGTTATAGCGACTGTCATTTGTAATCATAAAGGCGCGTTCAGTGAAACAGTGTCGCTGGGAAAGGAAGGACGTGCCTACTGATAAGGTTGCATTTTATAGTGATAACTTAACTTCATCATTTCAACTTCTCCATATTGCTGCTAAGCACAACTTCCATTTATGCTCATGGTGGAAGATTCACTTCTCTCTCCGCAATCCTCTCCACCTTCGTCATCTCTGCGTAAGTGGAATATGGGTAGCTGTATGGCAAAGAACAAGTCTTCGGCAACATAATGAACACTGGAAAATACATTCAAAGCCTAGTAACTGATGTGCTTATGCGGATAATGAAGTTGCATGTTATTAAAAATGGAGAAATTGCTTATCGGTGACTATAAACGCCCGACAAGGAAAGCGAAGATGTCATAAGAGCATTTGGATACTCTAGAAAACAAGGATTTTTTCTGCCTTGAACCCCAAAATACCCTCATGGTAGATAATTCGTACGCTCGAACGCAAAAGCATCCGACGCAATAGCATTTCTCATGCATTTTACTCCAAAGACTTCAAGTTGAAATTCTTGGCGATTGTAGATTAATTCTCATCACTTCATATCTTTGTTGCCTCTTCGCCTTACTTCGGTGGATCCTAGAAGAAATTCATGCTTTGACTAAAGCATAGCAACTCGAGTGTGGGTTGCTGGGAGTTGGACAAACGCATTTCAACGCTCGGCTGAGGCCAAAGAAGTCATTGGCCATCATTATTCAGTTCATTAAAAAAGTGCATGCTAAAAGATAGAAGTTCTGATTAATACCGTTTTATCATGCCTGCCATTGGTTGTCACCTTTCTACCAACCAGTTTGAAACGTCCGGAGGCAAGAGCAAATTTGTAGGAGTGCACACCAAATGTATTTTACTGAAGGCTGTATAGGCCGACCTATGCTATTATGGGCGTTAATAGTACCAAATTGCAAGTAAAAACACCACCGTTAGAAGCACAGCAGTGTCAAAGGATCACCCATGCCTCAACCACTTGTAAGCTCTTTGGGGGTCAGCAATCCATACAACATTGAGCGTGAAAAAGTGCTGCACCATCCAGCCAAAGCCTTCATCGACAATACCGAATTAACCCTGCTTGGGAAGTTTTGTAATCACTGTCATAGAGCGGAGGAAATCGACGGATTGCATATGCAAATTAAGGAAACCTGGCGAAAGCGGCCGGATGCATAGCACCTTGTCTCCCTCCATCGAGCAGTTTGAACGCGTTCTTGTGAATAAGCTTCGCTATACAGATAACAACCCGATCTGCGCACTGGCCGATTCCATAACTGGGGGTGTCAGTTGATGCTCGGCTTTTGAGAAAGTATCTATTCCTTCCGACTCATTTTGTCACAAAAGGCCTTTTAAGAAAAGTCGTTTTGTAAAAATTGCAGCAAAAATGAAATTCTCTATACGAGTACAGGCTAGTGTCTACCTTTCAATAAAGCAAGGTGTGATAATTTGCAACTGTCTGATGCACTCTACAAAAATGGATATTGCGTTCTTAAACTCACTGGATTCCACCCAACTTCATCGTATCAAATAGCAGCAGCACCACAACCGTGTATCCGAATGTTAACACTCTGCATTTGGGCCTCGCGAAGCGGCCTTTGTTCACTAATCCAAGGCGGATCGACTTTGTCCACCTTTTTAGCCATTGAACTGATGGGTTTAACTGAATGCTAATAAACAAGTCATCCCAAAAAAACTTTTCTAGGTAGTCTCTTCAGTCGCCTATCCAAACGGACCATATGCACGCTCTGTGGTGGAGAAGCTTGGGGCGCTTCACAAAGAAGGCAGTTCGTGCATAACACCTATGTTCTTTAAGTGTGCTTAGCAGACCAAAGGTGGAGGGTAATTTTAACCTGCCCGTGGGAATGTATGTGCTGACCCATCTCCGCTATTAACTCCCCAAAGCTATTACTTTGTACTGTCCTTACCATATAATCAAGGTGTGTAGGAGTATCCAGCCTTGTAGCACTTTCTGACGATGAAGGGAAGAGGAAAGGGAAGCAACGTTGAAATCGTGTGCCTTTAAGTGGTTTAAGGTAAACTGGACTAAGATTTGTCTCACATGGCAGACCACGAAATTCTAAATGAGTTCCTTTGTTAAATTCCTGCACTTCGGTTCCAGCCATCTTCTCTCTAAATAACACCTAGACATTTTCTAATAACTAACATTAGCATACCATTACCGCTGGCTGATTCGAAAACAAACATTCCAAACATTTCGGAGTTCGGATCACCTCCGGTTTCGATTCCTAACATGTAGAATAGGAGAGTCGAGGAAGCGTCACTAAATCCACATGATTCGCCAAATTGAATCGGGTTGGCTTACCATTGCCACCAACAATTCTCCAAGGAATATTCGTCTTTCGCAAAAAGCTAGCCTGGATGATGTTCTCCACCAGATGCATTCCGTCTGCTAGCCAAAATAGTACTTTGTACCCAACAGACGTTGTGTGACCCCTTTACGAAATTTATTTGCACGAATGCCATTCAGAACTGCAGAACCTTAATGCGAAATTTTTCCTCGATGCCCATAAATCTCTACCATAAGCCATCCTTATGCAAAATCGCCTGAGCTATTAGTTCTCTTCGCCCACAGAAGATGACGGGAGAACATTAATAGCTAAAATGCTAACATTTTTTTATCATACCAATGAGCACTGGAATGATTACATTTCCGAAAGATGGGAGCCAGTCTATTTGTAAGACTTGTGGGTAGCCTCCAAGGGCTCTTCGCAAAATTCCGGCAAAGAAGAATCATACTGAGGCACATACATTTGGCCTTGTATGTAGGCTTCCAGGTTCTCGGGTTTTGGAATAAGGTGAGCCATATCCTGTTCGTAGGCGAATTCCGCGACCCGATGTGCTATCGCCAGCGAGACAGAACGGATTTTGCTAAGCGGTGGGAATATTCGACCCATCGCAAGATCTTCCTCATTCACTTGGTCTGCAAGGCACTAGAACAGCAAAAATAGATCCACTTAGGACAAATTCGACCAGATTGTGAGTTCAAACATGTTATGCAGAAGCCTTCCATCTCCATGTACACTGCAGCTCAACAAGCACTTCGAAATTAGGCCCCAATTTTCACCAAAAGGCTGTAGAATGAATGCAAAACTTTAGATGCAGCCTTTTAAGATAGAATTTGGCTCAGTTTTGCCAATAACTTCATTCCCAATCTGCGTTTTCGCAGCCGATTGCGATCGAAACAATTTAATAGGCATGGCGAGCTGACTGTGGCCGGTAGTAAAAAGGTCCACCAAATACGAGCCATCTCAATATGACACTCGAGTTCAGCGCATTTTTTGTGGGATAAGATCAATCTATTAACTCCCATCCCAGCTACTATGACATTCAGCTGGATATTTACTACCAATGTCAAGCATTAAAGGATTACAATCCTCGACGTATTCCACGGATAAGTCCTGAGTGCGGTCCAGAAGCCGTGGTTTTCTAAACCGTGTTACGTACAATAAGTGCAAAAATCGCCACAGGCAACGCAGCATAGTGAGCCTGTTCCTGCCGCATTCCCCATCAAGTTGGTGGAATTTTGATAAATTCTGTGTAAATGACATCAAAATACCGCCTGCAGACTGGGATTTTAAATGGGAAAGGCGAACTTTCACGTGAAAACAGCTAAGAATGGGAAATAACCTAGCAGAGACGTAAATGATAAGGCATAACTTTAAAACATTGACAAAATAAAAGAGGACGAGGCGAATGGTACCCAACTTAACCGTGTTTGCCAAGAATAAAAATGGACCTATAAGGTTAAGAATTGCGTCACGACGACAATCACAAACTGAGATAACGCCATGAAAAATTATTTAGAAGCCGAATAAAAACTGTCTCAAGCCTCAGCAATGCGCGAGATTAAAGCCCGGAAATAGCCAAAGAGTAAAATGGATGGGGTTTGCACAAGACGCGCATTTTTGAGCTTCCGGGATGCGTATTTTTTTTTTACCAATTTCGGGTAAAAAAGAGTTGGATAACCTTAGGGCCACCCCATTTGGCAGGGCCATCAGGACTCGACTACAATGCACAAACGAGCTCGGAGAGCGAACGCAGTGAAGAGACAATCTCAAGTGATCAGTTGACATCCAATTTGTAACGAAAATCTGCATCGCTGAACAGCAGTTTTATGACAGTACAACGAAGCTCCATTATTGGTCGTGTCCATGGTGGAAAATTCTGAAGCCAACTGCGAATACGAAGCGCCAACTTAGTGGATGTAGGCAACCAAGGAAAAAGCTTTGCAACCTGTGACTGCCTAACGCAAAACATTCCATAGAATGCCAAGCAGTGCAAGTGCTCGGGGGATAGACGCGCCTTCTAAGGGTTGTGTCCGACGATACCCAACGCCTGCGTACCGGTGTTTTCTCATCACCAGGTTATTTCCAAAACATCATGATTGTGTAAACCGACCGAAAAACATAACAAACCTACTAAAATTACCTCGAAACTGTCATGACACTTGTAAACCTCAACCTTAAAAACACATTCGGCTCAACACAGCCGAGACGAAAGGTGTTGCCAATCTCTTATATAATGAAAACACGATCAATTCAACAACGGATTTCCGTTACCGAGGCGAATAAGCGACAAAAATTGACTACAGGACCTCCTCGAATTCGTCAGAATAATTGCATTCTAGTACACGTTTTTTTTGTCGATTCCAGCACCAATTACCATATATGAGATGGCAAACGTGACTTGACGTTCATTTATACTCAAGTGTAAGACTTTAGTAAACATGATTGTTTAATCTCCGGTTGAGCGGAATGTTGCATAAAGATGCAAAATTTGCGGTAGCTCAATATTTAGACCATCCGACTTACGTTTGCGGCTACGGCGAAACATTCGTCGGAAATTGGGCGTAGTTTGCAGGCGGTAATGGCGAGACCTACACCGGGAAAGATGTACGAGTTGTTGCATTGCCCCGGCTTGAAAGTTTTGATCTGCCCACTCACATTCATCGTCACCTCACCAAAGGGCGAGCCGCTTGCGAAAATACAGGCGCCCTGAAAGGGTAAGTGAAACTTCACCTCTCCTCATATTCTAGAATTTTGGTCGTTCCGCAGCAATAACTTTTGGTTAATAGTTTGTTCATTCCCTTGCCAAAGTTATGACGTTTATTCAAAACCACAGGTACCCTACGTTGGGACAAAGAGCAATAAAACCAGTTAACTAAGCTTTACCATTTTCACAACGCTCATCAATCATTATGTCATTTGTAGCACGTACTCTACACTGTGTTCAAGATTATAAGTCATCCACAGCCAATCAAAACTTGGGCGCCTCTCAGTGTGAGTGTTCCGTCTACCTCATGAGCAGAAAGCATGACATTTAAGCCTTCTCATTTCATATGCATCTACTTTCAACAAAGCATAGTGGCTAATCGCTATGCGAAATAGCGCACAAGTAATAAAATCGGCATAACATTTGTGGGTGGATTCACTAGCTGTCGTTCGAAGTCAAAAAAACCTCCTAATGAGTCAAGCTCCTGTGTCGCAGCAAAACCCTCACGATGCACGACGACAACTCTAGCCCTTTTGCTTAACAGTAATTTCAACCTGTTCATTTGTTCCAACAACGCCAACGCTTTGCCACAAGCTACCGTGTTATGACCACGGGTGGTAGCCACGCCTCCAGACGCCAAGGCACATAGTCTCTAGACATTTCGTACATTCCGGCAATTTTACGGAGGCACCCACAAATAGCACACCCATTCGGGGATGGAATGAGAACGCCTTGACTGTTCTACCCTCTGATCCTGCTAAAGCTCATGCAACTATCGCCAATAAGCTTAAGCCACGCCATAGTAATTAGCAAATTAGTGCCTTAACCGCAGAGACACGGGAGATGACAACTACGCTGCTGCAATTAAGCATGTGTCGCAGATCAAACAGAAGCTCTCATTTCAGACGTTGCACTCAGATAACTCCTAAAACCATAAATCATACCATCAGTGGCCACAAGAAAACTAATAGTGGGCGAGCATAGGAAAGATAGTGAAACAGCTTAGCATGCACACCACGGGTAAAACTGACGCTGTAGAATGGAGTAGTAGATGAAGCAATGATGACAGTAACACTTAAACTTCCTCTGCTAAAGGAAGCTCATCGGCATACCGAGGAAACTTACTAAAAACATTTGATATTCCGCAAATAAAGCAAAAATAAAACACCTTGACCAAGACGTATGGAAAAAAAATGTCCGACTTGACAAATATAAGAACACAGCACTCCCTCGTTGGATAAATGTGACGTATGACCTACCCCTGTCGCGCTGTAGGCAGCCTCAGCCGTACACTCTGATTTATCGGTAGGGTTGCTCAAAGCAAATATTATCGGACGTTCGGTGTTTGTTTGCATCTGTTGTAAAATACGATGTGTAAAAAGATCTCCCACACCGGACACACCTGCGAAAGGGAGAAGATGCAAAAAAAAAATCCACACAACGCGTGATCAAGGCAGCAATGAGGCAAACAAACTGGGTACAGCATACGCCACGCACCAATCAGAACGGTAGGTTTGAGTTTGCAAACAATCTCCTCAAGGTTTCGCATCGGTTCAACATCAGTGCGAGCAAAGGTCGAGTTGTGCTCGTCAAGATTGCCCTCCGGACGGCCCTTTGGGATAGAAATCACGAATTGACTTTTGGGGAGATGCATCCTTGTGAGAAATGTTATTGAACATACCGGAAAATGAACGGTAGTCAAATTAACGCAATTGTGGAGAGTAGGGTAGACTCTACGAAAAGTGACGGGGCCTCATTCATCAGTCTCGACATGCACAACTAACAAGCTTGTCCAATGACAGTGGTTGTTTTAATTTCCCATTAGCCACAAATCGAAATGCTAAGCAGTAGAAGCATTTGCCAGACACATGTTGGCCACTAGCAGAGACGCCCTAATCATGGTCTTTCATGGACCTGAATGGTATTCTGCTTGTATGGGAAAGTTAGTTTTAGTAACTTTCATAGTTAACAAACATCGCGGCCATAGCAAGTAAGTGAGTGCAGTAAGCGAAAAATCATGCGCTAATTTCGACATTCTACCATAATAACGCATCAAATATCAAAACTTGAGTTAATAGTCATCCCAAAAAGGAGCGTTTTACAGATGCAAACGATTGTTAGGACATTGGGTTTGCCAGGCGACCTGAAACAAGGCCTGAGATTGTTATGGGTTGATGCGATGTAACGGAATCATGACCCGCCAGACCAGGTCTCCTCCGAACATGTACGTCACATGTTTCGACAAAAGGCGCAAATCGCTTGCACCGTTAGGAGCGAAGCTACTACAGCTAAAAACTAATCTATTCTCTAAAAAAGCAGTTCTCTATATTACACTAAAAAGAGACATCATGAGTGGGGGAAACAAATATCATTCGTCCAGAATGGTCCGAAAATCCCCGTGAATCCGAATCCGGAATAAGGAAGTGATGGAAAAGTGACAATTTGTACTAAACAACGAGGAACATCAAAGATAAGACGAGCGAAAGCAAAGTTGTGACTTACTTCCACCAGTAAACCATCTTTGTCAAACAAGTAAATTTTTTTGATGGCGTCGCATTCTGGAACGCCCTGCATAACCAGCGAGGTCTTTAGGAGGTGTGCGATACCGCTGCCGGCCTAGGCAACAGGGAAAAATAATTAAGAAAGGTGAGAATGCAGTATGTGTAGGTGTTAGTGTGAGTTGCCGATCGCTTACTTCGCCAGCGCCAACAAAGAGGTACGTATCGTCAGCCAGTCGGCGACCTGTCAAGCGACCAGCAGCAATCAGGCCGGCGAGAGTCACAGAGGCGGTCCCTGCAAAAGAATGAGCACATGATTCCGTATAGAAGTAAATAAATAGAGGCTTTGAATGATGCTAAAGTTAAAAGAAGATATTTATTAAACTTCCGAGCCTTCAAAATATCCTCGAATGGGAAATTCATGCACCAATAAACTAATCCGCACCTCACTACACAATGATGTCTGGTTTTTGAAAAGTAGAAGCGTTTAGAGTGGAAAATTGAGGTAACTTGTTGTTACGAAGAAACAAGTGGTAGCAAACAAATCACGGGAAACACCTGAGGACTTAAATGAAAAAAACCTAAACAATTCTTTTGCCTTGAACTCCTAATTAGGACCCTGGAAAAGTGATCCGTGGCACCCCGAGATCAGAGAACCACCCCACCATTAGCACACTTTTCGACCTTCATTTGTTAGATGAGTACAGTCAGATGTTGCCATTGTAAGAAGCTTAAACCCTAAAGCTATGCAAAGCACCTAGCTATGAACCATAAAAGACTTGAAAAGAGGAATATGAGTACCGCCATGAACTGAGATAAGCCTTGGATTTACGTGCGCTGGTTGGGGTAAACAAAAATCTTAATCTTCCCTACGGAAAAGACAATGCCCCATGCTTTTAAGGCGAGGTTAATACCTAGTAATCTATCGACAAACAGGATACTTGGTGCAAAGCTCACCCTGAATGTCATCATTGAATGTGCAATAATCATGACGATAACGTTCAAGAATGCGGTAAGCATTACGGTTGCCAAAGTCCTCGAATTGAACAAGACAGTTGTTGCCATACCTTAAAAAAACACACTTTAAGGCATTTGCAAAAAAAAGGAGAGGGATGGAAGATCAGTTTACCGTTGAACAACGGCACGCATGAAGTTATCCAGCAGTTCTTCATAGCGTGCGTCACGAATGCGTTTGTGCGAGATCCCCAAGTAATGTGCGTCCTTCGAGCAACATGAAAAAGAAGTTAACCATGCTCGGTCTAAACACAGAATGCGCACCTCGCCGCATCATAAAGGTAAAAGGTAGGACTTAACGATTGCATTGGGAAATCCAAACACTACACCCATCAGACTTTTAAGCGATCACCAAAAACAGAGCTAAAATGGAGTGCCTGCCAAACTTCTTCGCAAGAAATCCGAAGCACTCACATTAAGGAGGCCTTGGTTGTCAGACCCAACGTCGAGTACAATGGGAAGGCAGTGCCTTGGATTGACACCAGCCAGGGCGGTGTAAAGAGACAATTTACCGACGGGGATGCCCATACCATAGGCACCCAGGTCGCCCAAGCCCAAAATTCGCTCCCCATCAGTAACAACAATGGTCTGCAAAAAGATTTTGAATTGAATAGTTCACACTACGGTTAAAAAGGAACCGTACAATATGAAAAAAGGAAAACTGCACACCAACATACTATCAGCACTTGATTCTGCCTTTGCCTAGACCTCGCTGAACGAAAAAGCATCAGTAAAATGAGCCATCACAAAAATGGCCATGATAGACTGCATGAATGCAAGCATGCGACGGTGTTTTACCGGACAAACGCCCCTACTTCCTCTTTCCGTCCTGTAACATTTCAAATTGGAGCGTGCCTAATTGTAGGGATGCGAACCTATTCGGCTTCATGAGCGCAGCTAATGTATGCGCTTAGTAATAGAGAGGTAAAGGAACACGGAAAAAGATCACTAAAATTGGCCATTAAAAACCTTACCCGAACAATCGGCTCTGGCCAATTCTTCAGTATCTCATCGATATTGAATCGGTCGTGAATGGTAATGTAAAGACCCCTAAAATAACCAGTAGGACAGAGGACAGATTGATTAGCCTGAACATTTTGTCATTGACAGGTACTACTGAAACAAGAAAGCCTGGTAATCCAAATAAGAAAATCAACAGTACAATATGCCACACGAACCGAGGTCTACGAAAGATAAGGCCATATTTTTGGCAGGCCAAACCCACAGTAGGCGTGTAGATGAGGGGCATGCAATACTCAGTATGTTCCGTAACAACCTATTAAAAGAGTAGAAATGTTATTGCACAGGACCGAACAACCGCCAGTTAGGGAACGTATTCATTGTGACAACAAATACAAGTAGCTTAGCAGGGCAACAGTTTAAATGCCTACCTTGTAAAAAAGGGTTTCATTGCGATCTTGAAGCGCAGTCAGAAACATGTACTTCTGGAGAGTGCTTCCCAATCTCCGCAAATTGCTCATTATGTTATTAACCTGTGTATTGAGATCAGAGACAACTGGTGGTAGGAGGCCATGAATTCCAAGCAATTGCCGCTCTCTTATGGTAAAGGCAGCGCCCTGTGTAAAGTGAAAGACCAGAATTAAGACTAGCACATTCAATAAGGTCACCTGTTACGGTTCCCAAGTTCTCGCACAAAATCACAAAATAAAACAAAAAAAGAAAATTATAGACAACCTTATTAGTGACCGGGTTCCTCAGTACGCCAACTCCATAGCAATGGATCTCAGAGGAAAACAATCTCCTCAGAATGAGCTGCACCGGCAAACACCGCATCATCGAGCTATTATTTGGTCACAATGCAGAACCCCCTTCGCGTTGTCACCTGACTAAATTGAATGTTAAATCACTCAGTAAAACAGCTTGCTTACCCAAAAATTTCAGCATTTGAAAAGCTTTTGCAGGACACTTACTTATGCTATTAAAAAGCACATTAAAGTTGCGTGAAAGTGTGATGTACAACTGCATGTAAGAGAGTTCTGTCTTTCTAAAAACAAAACAAAATTAATTGCTTTATTTATTCACTAAACATGAAAGTAGACACAATACCTACAGGTATATCGGAATAGGTAAAGCAAAACGAAAGTAAGGATTTTTGCGTTTTGTTTAACGAATCCCGAAACCGTTGCGCCAACTGTAAAAGGAGGAATGGTCTCCCGCCCGAAAGGCTTTGGGTAAGGTTTCGTGCTGATGTAATCTCACTGTGCTCCCTTAGAGATGAAAGATAAGAATAAGGTGGGTGATGTGTTAATGCCTTTGCTTGTTGTTTAACTCGACAATTTCGATTGCGGACACCTGCATGGCCACACGCCTATTGCCGGGTGGGGTGGTCTCTGGACTGTGTTCGTATTGGCTTGAGGATCCTACCTTTTCTCGTCTTCAGGATGGTCTCAGGTCACTACAATGTATAAATCCGACAGCCTGTGAAGCTTGAAGTCACTAACGTGGCATGGCGGCTAGCTTACTCGACGAAGATACATTGACGGTGTGCCAAGGTGATTCATTACAAAACCAGGAATTGGTAATGGTATTGAGGCTCTTAATAAGCAGTTGATTGTGGCGACTGCCCTCCTGTAATGTGCACTCACTCCCTTGAAGCCAAAGAAAGGCCTAAAATTGAAGTGGAATGCACATCCAATAAAAGACGGAACGGTACTGTTGGCACTACCCGCAGGTCAGCCCACGCGGCCAGGGCGATATAGTCACTTAAGCAACCGAAGGCGAAACCAGTGGTCAGAAAAAGCAGTCCTAAAGAGCTACTAGGATAGAATATGCACAGTCGACGTGAAAAAGACTAGAGCTACTGATGTGCTCCGGATGCCATGCGCGCACGGGAAGTACAACAATTGAAACATCGGTGCTTGCGATACCAAAGCTCTGGATGGACTATAGAAGCTTAACACTGATTTTGTAAAACAGAAGTAAGGAGCGCATCCTAAATGAAAATTAACCACTTGGCTGCTTCAATTTTGGCTGCTGATTTGATTGTTACGATTTGTCGGATCTCAGCATTAAGCAAGGCACAATCATAGCGTCTTCATTTGAGGAAGTCACCTTCTAAGTTGGCGCAAATCCTCAAAAAATTTCTCTTCACGGTTGAGGAGTCCATTAAGGCATTTCTGATTGCTGCACCCGCAAGCACTGAGCAAGATGCAATAATCGCCTTCACTTTCAAGACAACTATCCGTCAAGCATAACCGAAAATGCTTGGTGTATCTCGTACCCGCTCCTTCAAAAGTCAAGGCTTAGATTATTTTCGAAAAGATGATAAAACCAGCAAAAGACGGTAAAGGCACCTGCCTCAAACTATACTTTGCAAAGGTAGCCAGTTTGTGGACAAAACTTATCTCTTCAGAATTTGGTTGAGCATGTGTACGGATCATATTCATGGAGGTTTGTGACGGTGCAGCAGCTGCTGTATGCTTCAGCGAGTTCTACCAGAACCAAGACGCTGGAGGTGTGGTTGAGCAAACAGATCAAGTAACCGGTAAATCGAAGCGAATTAATGTGATAAATTTGAGTTTCTTGTATGGCATCTGGTTGTGTTAAAGACGTCTTTCGCCTGCAGGAGTTCGGCTGTCACCTTTCCATTCAAAAGTAATAGGTCAATCAAGAATGCTCTAAAATACATCACTTGCAAGATTGAGTTATAAAGGCAATTAGATCTTCTAAACAGGTGACTCTGAATATTGTAGTAGACTTAGGCCAACCTCTGAATTCACGCATTTGTTGGTACACTCTTGTATTCAACTGCCACGTACACATTTCATATGAAATGTTTAAAAACTTAGGTCTAGAATTGAAGAGAGCTTTCCTGCCATTGTGAAGAACTTATTGTACCGGATGATTAATCGCGAACAAACTGTTGAGGCTCAAATATGACGTATAGGGCCGCTTGCACCCTAATCTGGCTGCTTTGCGAGAAAGTGGAAATTGTCTGGGATCCAATTCGAGGCTTATAGACCTCGGATATCCGCAGCGAATTGGAAACCGCGAACTCTGTAAAGAAGAGAGACGCTAAAGGTGCCCTTTGGTTTCTTACATACACATGAATGATCAAAAATGTTAGAGTGGATGCCTGAATTTCAAATTTAAGCAAGTCAGTGGAAACAGACTTAGTGTAACAACGTCTTCAGGCAAGACGGACTCAAAACTACAACCGGCATCATGAGGTAGGATTAAGGAACTCGATCTGATAAAAGTGAATGGCACAGTTCCTGTAATTGTGACATTCAAGCTAGTTGTTCATTTTCTGCTTTGTAAAACACAGCATCCTCGTGATCTCTGATGCTATTTATCATTTATCGGTTTGCATTATTTAGAAACACTACAAACTACACCACCAATGCCGACAGTAACAACGAGATAGGGACGAAATAACAAAAAAACTGTTAATCAGCCTTTAAATTCGAAACCTCTGAACTACTAATTTCATCGTCTCCTGATCCAAAACTTTGGCCTGTCGCGATTTTCGTGTGGACCCTCGTTTGTGCTTGCTGATGTGTCCAATTGAGGGGGCCTGTGGTCCTGTTGGCCGACTTAAGAACCATCTGTGGTAATCGCGAATTCAGTTTAGGTGACGCAGGTGTGTGTGAAGGGGTCATCGGCGATATACGTGGCCTCGAGCACAAGTCTACAAAGGTGGGATTGGCTTGGCGATATCAATTTTTCCAAAGCAGGCATCAAACACTCTTCTCAAGGTTTGATCAGGCCTTTGGTAGACATCGGGTCAATGGAGGTATAAATGGAAACAAAGATTTCCCTAAAAATAGAAATAAATCACCAATGACTTAAATAAAAACGATGTTAATCGAACTTTTCATGGGTTTGAACTAAAGGGTATGCTTGAAATCACTCTGCAAGTAAATTTAGTTTCATCGTTTATTAATATAGCATGCAGCATGAGCTACTTGTCCACATGGACAGGCACGGAAGCATGACCTGATAATTTGGTGTAGTAACCATGAAAGGGTTGGTTCACGCGGTAACTACCTGACGAAAACATCCTTCCACAAATGGGTGGGGGAACAATTACGGCTGGGGTCTTAAATGACATGCGGATAAATGCGGCATTGACTGACCCATTAATATGGTCTGCCGCGCGCCCAAGGTTGTCGAAATTGCCTTTCAATGCTAATTTTTAAAAAGTTTAGAGCCAAAATTGGAGATGTCGCATGTAAGGAATTGGGGCAATTCATGCTGCAGAAAGTGATAATCATTGAAGTGAAGAGTGCGAACGTCACAAGAGCAGATGCGAGATGGGTAAGAGCTCGAAGAATGCATCAATGGTGTTGTAATTGAGTGTCTTCCTGCTGCGATGGAGCATCATCACACGAGTGGCGTTATTTCTTGATGAGTGTTTACAAACACACACTTAATGAAGACAAATTTTAGGTAGTAGGCAAGATGTTTTATACTTTCGGTTCTGATTACCAGAATTATGTTCGTTGCATAGAGAAAGTGTTCTCAATTCCAATTCTTTGGATGTAACGGTGTTAAAAGCGAGTTATGTTTCCGATATCGCCGTTCACCCGTACTTAAATAGAAATCTTCTCTTCGGTTCCAACGTCCCCTGGCACTCTCAAAGCCAAAGTGGCTCAAAAGTACGCCTTGTCAATCTATAATTTTTAGTACGATCGGCGACATTGACACCGCCAAATGGATAACGCTATGATCTACACATTAAACTAAGCAACGGACCACAAGCAAGCTTCGATTTTGCTCATTTAACTGGACTTGAGTGCTCCGTGTTTTGCTAACACTTCGGGCACAGGCACTCTGTTCAACTCGTGTTCCTCTGATTAGTAATTGTCCTTTTTGCCGCAGATGCAATGTGACTCTGGTGGCGAGTGATTCGACATTGGGTCAGTTGATGGAGAAGAGATCTGCTCTGACTGCACGAAAAGCTCATCCTTGATGCTGCTGCATGACTTAGCTTCATTGTCTGCTGCCAACGTGTTGGTCGCTGCTTGCAACAGCATACAAACGACATGTGAAGGCTGAGGAGAAGCTCTCCGAAGGCAGGGGAGAGGCAGTAGTTCATATCCCCACCAAAGCGTACGAGAAAAGCAGCACTAGTCGGATGGAGTTTGTTCGCCAACTCGGATTCGTGGAGTGGCTAACGAAGTGGCTTCGATGGATGCAGACATTAAAAGGTAGTCTTTGCAAGCCATTGACTGGATTTCCAGCGTTGCAGATCCAGACATGCGTATCATCCAATCGTAGATGGGTTGACAAACTTCCAAGAGGGTCGTATATATTTCGTAGGCAAAATCGTGGCACCCTTGACTAGAAAAGCCATGTCATCCACTGCCTCTATTCGATGTGTTCCATAACCCACCATCGTGCAAGCCCCTTTCGCCTTTACCTACAGTGGAGGTGAGGATGCTGAGCCGATTCGCCACGTGCAAGTGACAATCATGGGACGTAGGCCAATAAAGCTCAAGACGAAGGATTCAATACAAGCATCACTGGCTTGAGTTCATTGTCCCGTGTTAAGCGTTTGGGGTTGCACGTTTTATCCAAGTCTTCTTTCCCTAATGCGGAAGAAAGGAAAGATGGAGTCTTTGATCGATGCTTAGGGAGGCGTAGGCGAACCTGTGGCTAGTCGCCTGTTATGATGCTTCTGAAATGAAAGGAGGCCTAAAACTGAGTAGGTCCATCTTAGGCAAATCAAAGTAAACAAATTCGTAGGCATCAATTGCGCATGCAATCGCGCGCCCCCATTCCTCCGGTAAATAAATCAGAAGAGCAACCCATCTTAGCCTCTGCTAGTGAGGCAATTTTGTATGGATGGGTGGAGTGAGTTTACTGCTGCCAATGTGTAAGGTGGGCAAGGTGGACGCCAGCAGGCTACATTCACTATGTGATTAATAAACTTAGCCTCTGCGCCAACGGATGGTGCCCATCAGAAGTGCGTCCAGCCAGCCTGCTTGCTAAGTGGGAGTAGGAAAGTTGTGGTGTAGAGTCTGAATTGGACCCACTTCGCTGATTCATTGCAATCAGAAGGGCGAAGTGAGCATGCATTGTAAAGCCTTAATGATAATTTGCCTGCGTAGTAGCAGTATAGCGTTTCTCGGCGCTCTCTCCCACTCCTCTTCTGCTCTGCACTTACTCAGCCCGATCCGCGAGTGGTGGGAGGAGAGCCACTTTTTGGAAGGTTGCTGCATCAACCACTATGTGGAAGACGACGCTGAGGTGGAACGCATTACCTGTGCAAACAATGCCTCAAGCACTTCGATTGCCGTGGTTGTCAAACTAGACGAGTGTGTGACACAAGCGATGAGGGAACGTTTGATTTGTTCAAGGGTGAAAGCCATAAGACTGCACGCCTGTCGCTCTCATGGGCTCGATTCTTGTGCTTCTCCTCAGCACTGAACAACCACTACATGAGTCGGAGATCTTTCTTTTCTTGCCCATCTGTGAGCCGCAATACTTTCCAACAGCAATAGGCACCTCAAATAAGCAAGGCCTACGTCAATTCAACTAACCCAACAACTAAATGCTTCACTTGGTGGGGGAAAACAAGGCCAATTAAAACTTGTCAGAAACATGGCCTTCTCAAAAGTGCTGCACTTTCTTAAAAGCGCCAGAGCGATTCAAAGCACGTCTGTTCTTATTTCAGGTTTCGGCTTTCCTGACATCGCGTTAGAAATTGAGCTTGTGGAGGCATAGAAGGGAATGAGCACTGCACCTGCACTACCACTGGTGGTTACAACATGCCGTCACAACCCAACTGTCAGTCAAAAACCGCTGGGGCTAAACCCCTCAGCTCAAATGGAGGCTTCGTTCCTACTCTTGCTAATTTACAAGCCGCCTGTTCCTTCCACGATCGTCAACGAAAATATCGTCTCCGCGAACACACCACTGCCAAGATGCTGCTTGTGGGGATAAACTAGACCTTCCACACCTCTACTTCTCTCCTTAGGCAACGCAATTCTGTATGTCGATTACCCACCTGGGCCACGCTTTACGCCCGGTTCGTACCACCCGTCTGTCGTGGTAACCCAGACGAGGTCAAGCCCACCTAGCCACGTTGGCAGCCAGTGGAAAGAGACACTTGTCTCATCTCAACAAGCTTCTAGTTGCGGCCTTTTGAGAATTAATCCAAAAATGGTGTCAGAAGCCCAGACAACTGCAATCCAACTTTACTAACAGAATGAAAATTACACTGTGGCAATTATACAAGTGAGACACAGCCTGTTGTTATGCTTGATTGATGGTTTCAGAGCTGCGACTTTTCCAGTGATGCAGCACGACATTGTCCCTCCTTCTACCGGCAATGCGGAAGATAATGTTGGTGTTTGCTTACTTGCACTCTCCTTCAGTTTTGCTAACCTCCCGCGATATCGAATCTGACATGCTCGTCGAAGCGGCGAAAACTCGCGTCACACATCGGCCCTCGCCTTACCTTACTTAGACCACCCACAGTGTCAGTTGGTCAGCACTATCACACTTCAGCCAATCCAATGGAATCGACGCAGTTAAGATCCACCGAGTCTCAAACAGACCCAATGTCAGCCTAGTCATTCCATACTTTGGCCACCATTTTGCCTCTGTATGAAGAAATCCTACCATCGTGACACCAGCAGAACCAAGTGCTACCGCCTTTCGATGAGGAATTCCCGGCATTCATAAGTAATCAGCACTTATTGATTCCATCGAACCATTGCAAATAACATACCGTGTTGTATTAGGAAGTTAGGCCATTCGACTCGTTTGCAAATATAAACTGATAGATGGAAGGACTAGGTCTCAAATTCCACGGGACCGAAAATGCGGCGCAAAGTAGCATTGGACGTTGGATTGATTTACGATCGGCCCTTATGAGGTACTCTGCTCCACCAGCAATGCAGATGACTGACATGGAGAAAGAAAGTGCCTTAGAGTGGTAAATGACGCCTGTACACGGCGTTAGACTATCAGCAGACCAGGTGACCTCCTGTGCACATTCTGCCTTATGTCTCCCCTCCCCATCCCAATTCCACCTACTTATTCGCCCAAACTGAAGCTTATCAACTTCAATGTCGCCTAGTTGTCTGAATTGGGTTCGAAAGCACAACATGCCAAAAGTAAAGGGAAGCAGAGCTGAGTAATGTGAAACCGCCTCAAGTCATTTCAATGCTGACTGATGCGAAATCTTCACGACTGATCATGACGGAACAGCGGACCTTCATCCTCCCACTCGGTGGAGTGATGGTTTCATTTTTACCAACACACACGTACTCCGTGCCTATGCCAATGCTGGGTTGGCTCAACGGAAGCGGCGAGGCTGTGAAACCGCCACTCACGCATATCAACTCATTGTTACCACACTTTTGACACCTCCTGTTTCCTAGCCAATTTCTAGTGCCACTGCCTGTGCTTAAGCCACCAACCACGCATGACCCACACAAGTCGCCTCAACCACCATCGCATTCACGAGGTGAGGTACATCTTGCTTGACAGTGCTGTTTTCTTTTTAAAAGGCTTTGACTGATGCTGTTTGGGGGAAGGAAAAAGCCTCCTCTTGGATATAGGAGGAGAGCAGGAGAAGCGCATATTTTGGTTAATGTGCCCAGCCTCAGTTACTACACGCGAACTTCTCCTTGTATGCATGGCACTGCAAAGCGATGAAGGAACTGAACCACCACACCATGAGTGCCAGACCACATTGTACAGTTCATTAGGCTGCCATCATACTCTCCCATTTCACTTTTCACATTCTCTCATGCTGTTTTATTGAATGACAAAAAACATGCACCAGATTCGTGTATTTTCGCCCAAATGTTACTTATAATGCGATGTTAAATTGATGTCAGCGAAGCAGGAATGATTAGTGGGTGGGGCAATTACCGCACCCTGGATGCCTACCGGAGAAAAAGGAGTGATTTCACAAAGCCAGTCATGTGGCGTGATGTTGAAGGAAGGTTGATGACTGCGACAACTTCGCAATGATTTGCGTTAGTGGTTAGGCGAGAACGGCCATCATGAGAGTGGAGAGCACCCCGAAGATTGCGTAGGCTACACCAGACCCGCTAGTCGTCATGCCGCTTTCGTCCCCACGGTCTGTGGAAGCAAGACATAATGCTGCTTACATTGCGCCAGCCATGCACAGCCCCTCGAGGGGGAGGCTTCAAATGGGCAGTCAGTGACAGCCCGATTACATGTCATCTCTCAGTGTGGCAAGCCAGCATAATCACACAAACCAGCGTACCAGTGCTCAGTGTTTCAATGTTTTTGCTGAGATGCAGAAATGGACTTCCATCACGCATTGCTGTCACATTCACGACGTATAATGAGCCGGGCGTCAATCCATCAAGTGTGACTTCGCCTTTGCTGATGTGTGCTGACGCTGACTTTTCGGATGCGGACTGAGAAGCCAGCACCGCCACCACGTTGATTTCCCCAGTGATGGCCTCACCCGAGCCTGGCGAATCCCAACTCACGCGAATGGAGTGAGATGTCACCGGGCCCCATCGGAAGAGGTCGTTTAGAACATCCTCCTCTGAAATAGTCCATTGCACAAAAGAGAAAGTTGGCAATCAGCCATCATACCTGCTTCGTGGTGTCAGTTGCACTAACGCAGACTGTTATCAGCGACAAATAAAGGCATCAGTGAACATGCTGACCATACTTGTCACATCATAAACAATCACTGAACCACTCCTTGTAAACGTGCGCTGACATGCAAGGTTTAGTGATGAGCAATATGAATCGATGGTGGTGAACAAACTATGCAATACCATTCACTGCACCATCCTACGGTCCCATCACACGTATTTGCTTACCGATTTCCCGTGTGCGAATATTTCTACTGAACTCCACAAGTATGGTTCCGTTGTGTATTGCCGTCACAGTCACATTGTATAGTATGTTGGGCACCAGTCCGTCAAGAGTGACTTCCCCATCGCTAAGGAACGCGTATGCCGACCTTTTGAATGCTGGGTTAGATGCCCACACCGCCATCACTCTGATTTCTCCATCGAGCACGTCCTTTAATTTTTCCCTGTTCCATCTTAAGCGGATGTAGTAAGTGTCCACATGACTCCAGGAGAAGTATTCCCTTAGTTGCTGCTTTTCAGGCACTGTCGCTTCAACAAAAAGTACAAGTCGCCGTCAACAGTATGCCTTCCTAGTTGTGTTAATCGCCTTGGTCAGCGACGTGAGAGTATGACAGATCTGAACCGAGTAATTGCACCAGAATAGAACTGCTTTGTAACGAAATACGCAATTCAACAAGGGACGTGATGTGCCAAACTCTTTGGCTTTCAAGTTGACGGGATGCATACGTAAAAGCACAACTTACTGACTAGTGGTTTGTGGTCTTTCGCAGCAACCAAAGACGCCAGCAGAATGACATAGGGTAGTGAAGCCATATTCAAGCCACCAATGCTGTGCGTTGACGACGCACGGCGTATTCATGCGAAAGCTGCACATGCGCATCAACCAATAGGCTCTCCTCTCCTTGACCTACAAGGCGGCTTCATGTAATGAGATGAGGTGGATTGCGTGAGCTCGCCCACATCCCAACACAACGCTTGTTATGGTAGCGCCAACCGCAATGGAGAAGGCTGTTAGTTGGCGATTACGTGACACATTCCCCTTTGAGCTGATTGGCTGATGGCAGGTGCAGATGTCGCTGATGAAATCGGTGACCTTGTTTGCTGGCCCGCAGTGGTGATTGGCGGGCGTCATCGAGGTCTTGCAGAAGGCGCTGCTAAACTGTAGGCAATATTTTGATGTCGACACGCGCATCAGCAGACTTCATTCGTTTGCGGTGCATGCATCACCAAGCCTCTCAGTTGTGCCCAACAGTGCACAAGCAAGCAGCATGCAGCCAATATGCTTGCATTTGAGCTGACACTGAATTGAATCAATCTGACAAGAGCACCAACCAGCATCCAGTCGCACAATTTATCCTAACACAGTCTGCTCCGCAATACGGTGAGCCAGAATACCCATGACCTATTTTATGCTTCATATTGACATGCAGAAGCCACAAGTTAGTGCAATTGTCCCCTCTTCACCTTGCGCTGCGCCAACAGAAGACGGAGCTGTGGGCAAATGCAGCAACAGATAAGTCGCGTCATCGGAAGCGCCCAACACAATTCACTTCTCTTCTTTAGGCAGTACAAGTCGAATGAGCAAGTTTGCGCTCAGGCCACACTTCACGCATGCACATTACGATCAGCATGCGATGGTAATGCAGACGAGGTGAAGCACGTGCTGCCACGCTGGCAGTCGTTGATGGGAGATCATCACTCTCTAAGTAGTCAATACCGCCCACACTGCTTCTCAACTCAACAGTTTGATGCTTCAAACTCCATTCCTCCTCACAACATTCACCCACCTGGAAGCCTTTTGCGCCCCACTTTGAGATCATTGCCATCATTATTGGTATTATTGTATGGCGACACACCAGCAGCGCATTCCACCGGCTGGGTGCTTTGGGCGCCGTAGGTCAGTTTGACTCAGATTAGACATTTTGTTAAATGCTGGGACAGCACGCTGCATATCGACGAAGTGACCGATTTGCCCACACAGCAGTGTACGCGGAACAGTGTAAGAGCACTAAGCCTCTACCCCGTTGATGCACATTATGACAGCGCGATCGTCATCATCATCATCATCTTCTTCTTCTTCTTCTCCTTCCCTGGGTCAGTGTATTCCAAGGCATGTTTTTTTCTTTGCAATGAAATGCATTCGCTTTACGAAAGGCTTTGAACCAAACCAGAGGTTAGCTGTCCGTGAGCGGCTAAGACCTATGGAATTGGGACCTGTAGCAAGGCAAAGCACAACCTCCGCTGGCATTGTGTTTACAAGATCGACGATTTACTCGCACCACGCTGCTAATGAGAAAACAGTATCCGGTTTCATGTGGGACACATCTTGGGGGCATAAAGGAACAGTCTAGCCCTTATTTTTGGCGTGATGCACTTTTGTGTGAGGAAAGGGTGGACGCCGATTCATTACCGTCACATGCATCGCTAGCCCCAATGATGACCCCAATATGCACGATGTTCCTCCTTGCAAGGAAAGGGCTTACTCGGAGTTACATCAGCCCACATTACACATGACATCCAGTCCGTGGAATGCACAGCCGTTGTAAGACCAACTATTAATGAGGCAATTTAGACGGCGCAAAGGAGGAAATAGGGTTGCTTTCCTTGGGGGTTTGATGCCTTGCGTAGCTGCGCTTCAAAGTGGTAGGGCATGTGTCATGCATCTGTGCCGAAGACAGTCCAACTGGTAGTCTGCAACGATTATTCCAATCTTTCGTAGCTGGCAAACCCATGCCCGCTTTTGCTTTGCACATTTGATTTGTCAATTTCACTTCCATGCTAAAAATACCGTGTGGGCTGCACATCACGGTGCGGAATGGATTCATAGTCAGTTCATTGTCACCTCGGCTTTCTGTCCCCATCCCGACATCTACATTTCGGCCCCACAACGCGCCAATCAATTGGCGCTTTCTTGATAACTGGTAAGGCCTCACACCAAAGCTGTGGTGGAGCATCATCTGCCCTGCCCAATACAAACGTCTCTGCCATCAACCGATCTGTGCACTGCCAATGTCAAATAAACGGATTAATAGGGGCTGGGTCGGTCTACGACACACTCAGCAGCCACTCAGTCGAATGCATCCCAGTGTCAGACTAAATACCAATGAAACATTTTGATGTGTGTAAACAAAGTGAATGGTGATGCTCTCCTAGTTGAGCACAAAAGGATTGGATAGAACGCACTGCTGCAAAAAGTTCATATTGGACAGGCTACTTTTAGGCTTCATATAGGTAAGAAACCCAGAAAATCCACACTCAACACGTCCCCTTGAATGGACACACCGAAGCGACTACATTCAGTTGTTTGCATTAACAAGTAATAGGTGATAAAGCAGTTATGCTTTGTGGGAAGAAGAAGTCAGCACAAATTCAGGCCAGATGTGGTGCTTACTTCGCAGATGGAGAAGAGTCGCTTCTGTTGGGCCTCCCTAGCCTCGAAACCCAACATCGACCTCATTTCCCATTGCTCCTTAATCTGCCATCCAATTGGCCTCATCTGGTGGTGTGAATTTTCGAGGGAACCGAGTTAGCAACCTCTCCGTTTCCCATGCCAACTACTTTCAGTTGATCGCCGCTTTTTGCAAAGGAGATACTGAAACATGGATGAACTAAGCATTACTGCAATGAGCATCGGAGCAAAGCCTGGCCCTTAAACTGAGGAGTTAAGCCTTGGCAGACGGTTAGCGGTGGCACGACAGAAAGTGGTAAAGCACGCATTTCCGACGCAGTTTTACAGACCTCATGAATGTTTACGGTGCTATGCACCTCCATAAACACACAATCTGCTATATTGGCATGAATGGACATGACGATAACCTCGCAGATAACGGTGGCCTGAAATAGCCGGTTTGCCCCTCGGAAAGGTCATCACCACGTCAAGCTCAAGGTTGCATTGGGCTCCGCATTTTCGCTTGAGTTATACATTTGTAAAACAATTACTTGGAAATATCAACTCAATTGCTAGGGCCATTTCATTGATCAATAAACCACCACGCGACACTTGGTCATGACCTCGTGGCAATGATAAGTAAAATCTCCATTCAACTTTACAGGGCGGTGAAAACTTAGGACTGTGAAAACAAAGAACACTTAACAGAATTCAAGTCAGTGAGCGAGCAATGCATTGCACACCTCGTTCTCCCACATTTGCGATTTCCTCCCATTGGAATGGAACGAATGCGTAAGTCATTAAGTGCTCAGTTTCACGCTGTATTTCCCTGACTCTTCTTAATGTGACACAGTGGAGAGTGAGGAGCCAATTGTGTGCCACGATATTGGATTCCCACCGTTCCCGCGATGCTGTTAGAACGAACAGACAACACCATCCGTCACGTGCACGCCTGCTTGTGCCCGAGATGTGAAGGGACCCATCTGGCTAGGCGATTCTGTGGCTCAAACATTCATTTTAACTCATGTGAATGAGTGCAGCCAGTAACCCGATGCGTTCGTTTTCACTGCACAAATGCACAAAGTCGGAATGAAGTCACGTCCGACACCTTCACCCGCAAAGATTAAACCTATTGGTTTTGGGCCGCATTTTCGTTCTACTTCTACCTCCCTAGTAGGAAGGTCTTCTTTTTTTGATTTTTCAGTGTCCCTTCTCACAGTGGCTATCTTATAAAAAGTGGTGGTCAGATGACACCTGTCGGCATGGGCGAGAAAGAAATGTGTTAAGACGTGCTGAACCCCATGAAATGGACCTCGATAAATTCTGTAGCAACGAATTCAAACACTTCTTAGACATCCACTATCACGAAGACCTCGTAGTGGTCACATGTGGCATAATTTTGCGTTAGGCCCCAGTCTCCCACAAGTGAAAACCCTTCGCTAAGCATTTCCTTGAAATGCTCACACAGGAGGGTGGGTAGTTGGAAACGTCGACTTAGGAGAAGAAGTTTCGTGTGCGCTGCATTATTCATAAATTGTAGGTCCGACAATAGACTGACACAGATGTTGCATGTCTTAAACGCTAGTTTAGTATCTGCTCTGCTCATTTCTTTTGCCCATTCGGGTCGTTCGACTTTTGCGGCAGCTAAGTGCTATTGCCGAGCTGGTCCAAATTTCGCTCACCAGATCATGAATGCGGATAGTAATACCAATCCGAGGACGTTACGGCTTGTATTTCTAGAAGCCAATAATTAGTGGCCTTCCCGTTCTGAGTAAGCTCGGCTGAGAAATGGCTGCAGGTAGACCTGTAGTAAGTTTTCTGAGGGGTAGGTAGACAATGATATGATCGGTTTTTCTCTCAAAGCTCTAGGATTGACAGGAAAGCCATTACGGTTGTCAAAGCGCCGATACTTGTCCATGTCGGAAAGTTTCATTGTGAGTTTACAGAAAACTTGCAAAGGCGCTATGCAAAGTGTGAACGAATCTCAGCATCGTTCACACTCAAATTCGTGGTTTCGACAGCCTGACTTCTCTCGCCACTCTTTGACGGGGTACGGTAGGCGAGTAAATCTGCGTTCGTTGAGCTGGGCAAATGGCTGCCGCGCAGAAGACGGTGTATCGAACTAGCCCAGTTAGTAAAAGACAAAGCTTGTGTGTATGTTAATGATGACGAGGTAAATTGAACGGCGTTGAAGAAGGAATTTGTCTTGCTCTCAGTGTGGAACATGTAAGGTTACAAGGAAGGTGTCGTTGTGGTGAGTGAGTTTGATGGCGATATAAGACATAATAAACGTGATGGTTTCCCATCAATGAATGGCTGTCCGCATATCGTAATTTGCATGCATACATTATGGCCCAAGCTCAACGAACCTCACCAAATTTGTCACGCCAAAAGAAGAACAAGAGAACTCTGGCAGGTCTACCTAAAACTTTACTCGTTGCTTTCAACCAGGATGTTTGGGTTGCCACCACGTTTCTGTTAGCATAACTCTGCACTGCGCAGCTGCAATATGGCCATTTAAGTGACTGGAGGCAATCCTGCCAAGGAAACATAGAGCAGAGAAGATAGCGATGACCTGACTTTAATGTAGCCCTCAGTTCAAGCTGTATGCGCGGGTACGGAAAGAAGGGGTCTGTCACTTGGAAATATGCACTGCGAGCAAAAGCGGCAAACCGGGTGACGGACTAGGAGTGGACTACAAGAGGATACAGAAGCAGCATTAGCCTTGTGCGAATTCACTCATGCATTGCTGAAGCTGCTCCTCCCTTTCAGCATTTGGGCCAAAAAACAATGCGGCAGAGGGAATGATATGATTGGCGGCCCTACCACCCTACTACCCTGCTACCCTTAGGTAAGGAAGGAGCCAAACAATGTTGGAAAACACTGTGATGCCTGTGCCCGTGCACTAAACCCGTTCAGCGAGGTCTAGGCAAAGGCAGAATCAAGTGCTGATAGTATGTTGGTGTGCAGTTTTCCTTTTTTCATATTGTACGGTTCCTTTTTAACCGTAGTGTGAACTATTCAATTCAAAATCTTTTTGCAGACCATTGTTGTTACTGATGGGGAGCGAATTTTGGGCTTGGGCGACCTGGGTGCCTATGGTATGGGCATCCCCGTCGGTAAATTGTCTCTTTACACCGCCCTGGCTGGTGTCAATCCAAAGCACTGCCTTCCTATTGTTCTCGACGTTGGGTCTGACAACTAAGGCCTCCTTAATGTGAGTGCTTCGGATTTCTTGCGAAGAAGTTTGGCAGGCACTCCATTTTAGCTCTGTTTTTGGTGATCACTTAAAAGTCTGATGGGTGTGGCGTTTGTATTTCCCAATGCATAAACATCGCCTGTCTGAGTCTTCCCAGAGCCTTATAGCTTCGTCCCATCTCACCAGCGCCATCGCACATCCACGAACGAATTGGCATTCTAGAGACAAGCCAAAGGCCCCTGCCTACGGTCACATAGGCTTGAAATTCAGGTGGCGCATACAAAGCCACCATTTCTTTGACTGCAATTCCATTTTGAAGTGCATATAATAAGGCAAGTTTTTTAGGCCGAAGTCCGCATCCATTGACGCTGACCACTGCAGTCTAGTTTGGTACCACTTTTGGATCTTGTGTCACCTCAGAGGCAAATCTATGCACCAATTTCTTAATGCGATCTGAACATGATTTCATTGGCAATAGCTTTCTACAGCAGCTTTATCTTCGAAAAGAAAAATTCTTAATTTCAAAGAAGGGGTAGACTTCTGCAGCATTGGGCGTAGGATAAATAACTTATCCAAGTGTTCTTCTAATGCACCAAAATGCAAAGCGGGCCGCGACTTCATTGTTCCTCTCTTCCACCATTCAATCAATCATGCTAGCAAATGAAACATCCATTCAACTTATTAACTGATGTCTCAGGTAATAAGACCCACACATATCAAGCGCAAATGTTTTCTCGGAAAGTTTCGTGGGCCTAAAACGCACTACAGGCAATACTACACTGAACGTACTCTTATAATGGGAAGAAGGGCTTACGCTTGCAAATGATGGGTATGGTCCTGACTTGGACGGCTGGCAGGATAAACTTGCCACTTGCACTCCATCTCCCTGTCAATCAGATCGCGGCAGAGTAGCAACAGAAGAGAGTCCAGTTGATTACCAACTCAACATTGTATCATTAGCATTCCTTACCACTATTTAATTCTCCGCTTTTCTCTTTACTTCACCTCCTGTCCTCCATCCATCTGCCTACTTCTCCCCGCATTGTGGCACTGACCACGATTAGATGCCTTTGCAACTCGCCCCTTTCGCTCTTTTGCTCTGCGTAGAAGGTGCCAGATAGGCCGCTGGACTGCAATGGTTAATGCTGCTTGGGGTGATGGTGTTGGTGTTGGCGACAGCAAAATTAATGCTCGTAATGGTGTCGACGTCATCGGCCACAGGCTCATGCATACATTAATACTAATGTTTAATGGACTACTGATGCTTTCACTGTATTAACAAAAGCGTGAACAAGTACAGTCCACATTGTCCTGAGTGCGGCTGTTCTAACAGTGGGGACTAAGGCAATGCCAACGACGTGATTCAATGGAAATGGAGGAGTGAGAAACGGAGTAGAATGTCATGCGTACGTGTGCGCGTATGCGATGGCATAGTTGTGCGTTATGAGCAGGACAAAGGACCGGTATGTGGGTAAACGGATGGATGAATGAGAAGAGTGAGGAAGTAGTGATGAGTGGGTGGTCGGGTGGGTCAGTGGGGAAGAGGCTAAAATCACTGACTGATGAAGGAAGGAACAAAGGAATTGCAAAAACCTTTCCATAGGTTTAAGTCCATGTTTAGCAAAATGAGATTCTATTGATGGTCGTCATTAAGTCAACAGCGGTGCCGAAGCATCGAGCCCTCTTTCCTCGTCAATCATCATCAACCCCATTGCTTGAACAATACGGACTGTGATTGTTCTGTTTCTACTTGGCAAAGATGCGTGGATGGCGACGACTGTTCCTGGTATTTCTCGCACCTCAGCGGTGAATACCACCAACGATTTCTTCGCCTCTCGCGTTACAACTGTGCCATTGTTTCGTGACAATTCACATGTTAAGATTGAAAACAACGTTGAACGCTCAGTGGAGTTGTCCTTTCAGGTATTTCATCGGCAGCACTCACTTTCTACCTTTTTGTACTTTCTACTTACTTTTTTTGAGGCTGGAAATGCCTCCAAAGGTTCGCCGAACTTTTCGAAGCCCGAGCGGTCTGACAAAGATTGTGCACTCATGAGGGGATAAACCTGACATCTCTTGTACTGCCCCAATACTAACCTCAACTTACAATCATGTGTGCACTCTGCCAATGGCATTTCAGTAAGACTTGCAGATGTCTCGGCTAAACAGAGTCGCTTAAAATTTGCGCCTTAGCATTAGCCTTTCATACAGTGCACACTTCTGTTCCGTCGGCATTGCTGACACAACTTGTCCACCACCTATTCTTTTGCATTTGAATGGGCTTAATGTGCTGTCAGGTTGACCGTTTGTTCGTCCCAACTCCTGTAGCTCCACTACCTCTCTCACCAATTGCCGAGATCCTCTCCATTCGATATTCTGACCATGAAGGCGTATGCGCTCAAACAAGCCATCCAGAATTGAAGTACGCTGCCACGAAAAAGTGCAGCATGCATTAGAAGCTTGAATTTGTGCGCTACTCCTGATATTTTGGCTGCGCTCGATCTTTCGCAATTTGCAAATGCTGCCCATTGGCAATTGCGCATCCATTCGTGCTGGCAGATGCAAAACAAAGAGCACGCCTAGAAGAAGTGGAAGGGCACGCAACATGTCAATGTGTACTGTCATCAATAAGAAGAGAAACGCTACTGGAGTCAGGATCAAATGATGTGGAGCTTCTGCTCAAGACGCATGCACGTACTTTTGTACCACAACACAAAAACTAACTGTCAGCATGGAAGGTCCACGAATCCCAAAATATTAACTAGCGTGCATAGCTACGTGTCGCTTAATCCAGATGACCTTTATTTCCACCCGCCATTCATTTACTCCTGTCAGAAGACCCTGTAGCGCTAACTGTCGGGGTCACAAGAAATGGAATGCCAGTGGAGCTTACTTGGTCTATAAACCGAATTCTCCTATTGACGACCTCTACCGGGACTTCGCCCAACATGATGAGATCCGTCCCTAATCACTGCCGATGGGAACCTATTAACGCCACAAGATTGAGCTTCACGCATCTAATTCTCTCTATGTGCCATGCCACCGGGTGCGTTGAGGAGGTACAGGGCTGACACGTGATCTGCTAGAAGTTTGCATGCCTTGCTGAGGAGATGGCATACAATCACTTTTCACTCTAGTGACCTGCACCAAGGGGAAGGAAGAAGAAAGGGGAGGGAAGAGGGTCTCAGCCCTTGCATTTTAGAACCAATCACATAATTTGCCTTGAGCCCTTCACCAAGCAATCAAAGAGCTTCTAACAGCGCTGTCATGCCAGCATCCACCTAATGGCGCCTCACTAACCCAGTAGCCGTCATCAACAATGGGATCGACTGATTCGCACTGACCGTGGGAAGGCCGGTGGGAAGTCCAACAAAGACACAGAGTAGCATACTGGAAGGTGTTTACTCTAAAACTGCTTCGAAGACAGCTAAAGCAAGTGCGACATTCGTTATGAGAAAAGCAAAACACCGCTTCTTACCTTACCCACACTATCTACAGCCATCTGCACTGTGGCTACGAGTCGTTCATAAAGGCTTACTCTCCGCTTACACTTAACAGCCCACACCATCCAAATCTTAACGTGTTGGCTAAAGAAGCCTTGTTGCAATGAAAAAATGGAGTCTACGACTGTCTCTCGGGTCAAGCCAATTGAGGCAACGACACCTGTACGCGCTTCCGAGGCATGATGCAGAGGCCTACTAGCAGCATGCATGCTAAACGTATTTCTATACCAATTCTTTATAAAAGAGGCACTTACAAGGCGGTGGTGAAGCAATCCAGACCGTATTGCAACAACTGTAGTGCCTTTGTGCATGCAGCTCAGCTTTTCCTCCTCCTCCTCCTCCTGCAATGGTGCTGCAAATCCAACCGCGCACATTACCCCACCACACATGTAGGTTCCTCGGCTACTTGCTCTTCCTGGTGGCTCTGCAGGTCGTGTTTGCAGAGGTGGTGTCTACCTGAATTCCCATTGTCCCATGACTTGCTCCTATCCTCCCCGATTTCACAATAGTACTGTGGTAGTCAGAACCACACTTTCACAGAATAGGGGATCGCGCCAAATCGGGATGGACATGACCAACGATGATGGCTCAGTGACCGCACTGCCTCCACCCTTCTCTTTGCTTTACCTATTTACTTAACCTCTGTCAAATGAGAACATTCGAGACCGAAAAGCATAAAAAATTGAAGACCATCTGCACATTCCTTCTTGTTATAAAACCCTAAGTTCAATGCTACGAATGCACCCCCACAGTCCGTTCTGTTTTAAGCACAAACAAAAGTGCAAACTTCGTGCAATTGCCACTTTTAGGGGTTTCACACAATGCAAAGTAAAAGCAGTGTTAATTGGGCATAAAGAAGAAGGAGTGAGGCTTTCCCTCCACCACGATGGATGTCCGCTTTGCAGAATGGGAGGGGAGACGAGTGCAATAAAACACAAGTCATGGGTCGTACGATTGAGTGGAAATGGATGACTGGAAAATTGGCGCTACCCGTTGCGGCCGTTCAGGCAAAGACTGCCGTCATGCAAGTGAAGAATACCACAACGAGTCCACTAATCTTTGCGGCGAACCCACGACCTGCGCAAACAAGTCAGTCTGCCATCATGTCATGCAAAGCATACTCATCACTTGAGCGTAAATTTTCTACCAACGGTAACTGGCATTGGATGCCCATTGAGGAAATGTTGGCATAATCGAATTGAGTGTGGCATTTGGAGCAGAAGTATCAGTACCAACTTACCGGTTGCCAGTGTTTTAATTTCTTTGCTGAACTTAAAAAATTCCATTCCCTGGAGAGATCCCACTACAGTCACTTCATAAGTTGAATTGGGCATCAGTCCATCGATGATAGCGTTGCCCTGATTGGCGTCCACTGATGTGGACCTTTTGACTTCGGGGTGGGAAACTAGCGCTGCAGTCATGTTGACTCTTCCTTCCATTGGTTCACTTAGGTTTTCCAACTCCCAACTTAGGCCAATGGAGTGAGACGTCACAGGACCCCATTTGATGAGCGATTGTAAAACTTGTGGGTCTGGAAATGTCCATATTACAAAATAGAAAGTGTTAATCATATGTAACAACCACGCAATTGTGTCGGTTGCTTTTGTTCAGACTATTGCAACTGATGGAAGGAAGCCAGTAAATTATCGTCAGTGATTTAAGTGGCTGGCGCCACTGCTCTACGATATGAGGTAATAAGAGGATCTCCGATGTTTTAAAGGACTGCTCACACCATACCTGCCGAACAATGCCTCACTCGCGCTGCGAAAGGATCAGCGACAAGGAAGTCAATGGCAGTAGAGGGGCTGTCATTCATTTGTGCTAACTAAACTTCAACATCTTTCTACTAGACATGCAAGGCAGCAAAGAAATTAGGAAAAGAGGCGCATCAATGGACACTCAAAGAGCCCTTTCTTGCAAAGCGCTTGACTAGGGCACTTGAGCCGATAATCGCGTAGTCGGTGCTTGCAGGACTCCTTCAATCCCCGTGCTTCCTTACTGCATCTTGAATCTTTACTAATGGCGATTTGGTTGTGGAGATCAAACCTAGACTGAGGTGACTGAGGACTAAGTGGAAATAATATTTATGCACAAGTTGCAATGTGGCATGTCGAGACGAATTTGACCGTTAATTGATTGGTCAAACTGACAGTTTACTAAGTTTTGTTCCTTCCGTTGTTCTTTTTGAAACAAAGTCTACTATTGTGCACTCAAAATGGAAACTTAGCGGTGAACTCAAACAATTCCTTGTGCAAAATAGGTAGCCAATGCCCCTTTCGATCAGTGTCAGTAAGTTTCATTGGGTGTAGCGTCTTGCTGCATAATCACACGTAGGAACTTACCGACCTCCTGTGTATGAATTTCTTTGATGATTTTCAGAATTAACCTGTCGCCTTTCACTACCGTCACAGTCAGAGTGTACAGTGAGTTGGGTATCAACCCGTCAAGTATGACTCCTCCTTGGGAGAGTAAGGTAGATACTGACGCAGTAAGGTGCGGGTCAGGCTGCCATACTGCCACCATTGTGAGATTTGCACCGAGATAAACAGTCAATTTATTCACTTCCCATGTTAGGCTAACGGAGTTAACATCTGCAGGACCCCAATGGAAGTATTGTTCCAGTGGATTTCCGGCCGAAATTGACCCTATCACTAAATAGTGAAAATGTTAACAAGATGAAATGACTACTCAGCAGTGCGGAATGCATTTGTCCATGGCCTGAGAATGTGATGCGTTCGTGATGAGTGAATGCTTTAGCATGGATGTGCTTGTGACTTGTCTGAGGGCACAATTTACGATTCAACAAATGATGATTGTAGGATCCATCCGTAAACATGCGACTTACTGTCCTGTCTTCCGTGGTTCTCGGCCAGAGCCGCGGTCACCAACAGAATGAGGCATAACTGGAAGGCCATCTCCACACCATCAATACGTCTTGCTCACAAATTATGGTATATTTATACAAGAGTTTCTCACACACATCAGCCTATGAGCTCTCCTTTTCTTGACCTGCAAGGCGACCATTGCGCGTTGTGGTGTGTTGAATTACGCAAGCCATCACGCAACCACCTCCTACTCCTCTTATCATAAAGATGGCATTTATTTCTGATTATTTCTACAGTTAAAAAGAATGCCGTCATGTATGAAATGTTGATGATTGAGATTATTATCCTCTGTCAACAATGTAAATGACTTGCAATAGTAGTGGGTGTGAAATGGAGGTAGGATCTCCTGTCAGAAATGAGAAGGCGGCCATGCCTTCTATTACAAGTGTAGCGATGCCTTCAGCTGCACTGCTACGTGGTCTCTATAAGCCTTTGCGTTCTTGCTTCCAGATCTTTAGAGCCCTTAATCTGCTCGGTTGGCACTGTGCTGCGTGGCAGCGCTCGACTTCTCAATGTCGCCTCAAATTCAACAGTTGAAGAAGTTGTTGTTATTCGCAAGAGCCTAGCAGCAGTCACTCTTCTTATTCTGCAAAGCCTAACTTCTGGCCTCACCTTGTCATATTATACCATTTTCTTTGCTTCTTTGTAGCCTGACCTTTCTCATAATGGCATATAATTAGTTAGGTTCGTTGGTCCGAGAGATCAAGATGAACCCGTGCTGGATCGCCGATAAATTATGCATCCACCAATAAACGAATCAGGTTTTTGCTTACTTCAGTCGTTCAGGCATTGTAGGAGCGGGAAGCCAAACACTAGTTAGTCCAGCGTCTGAAGAACCATAGAATAAATGCCATCGGTGGAATGGAATCCATTGCGAGATCAAGGCGGTTCAAGTCTAAGCAGATCATGACTCATTTTCACTAATACCAAAATCATGCCAAATGCCTTAAGAAGCTGCATACTACCGCCAAGTGGTGCTGTTCTGGTTCCGATAAGGAAAAATTAGTCAAACGGACACGGATGGACACGCAATTGGCCTTCCGAAGGATAGTGAATAATGCCGCGAATGATTCTCCTTGTTAAGCCTCTGTGAAACTTACACATCCCTTGGCCATAGGCCTGATAGGAAGGCCCTTCTGAACGCCAATCGGTTTACAACTGTCATTGTTGGTGGTTGCAATCGTAAAGCAAGATTAAATTGAACCTCATGCAGAGATGACTAATTACTGAACACGGACCTTTTAAGCATTTACCTTAGGGTTTTACCATTCTTGGACTGGTCTACAGCGCAGACGGAAGGCAAGTGGTGGAGTGAGCTGTCGATGTGTGATGGATGGAGTGGAGATAGTTGGCAGCGAGATAGAGAAGATGGTGATGCTGTCGAAGTGAAACATAAAAGGGTTCGAGGTGAATGGATGCTGTGGTGTGATGGAGAGTGAGGAGAATGAGTGCCACATTGCAAGAACAAATAATTACCCGTTCGATGCGATAGTCTTGCCTTTCTCACTCACTTGCATATTGCTAGCAGAAGATGAAACAGTGCTGTAGTCCACCAATAAGTCCGTCAATTTGCAGTGCGTAAGAAATAAATCAAACTTACCACAATTCCATTTCTCCCCGCTTGACAATACAAGACCGGTGAGTTGAATGGCACTAAAGTTGCGTTTGTAATGCTTTGTTGATCCATCTGCCACTGTAATGCAGAGGAGGTAAACGCGTGTAATCCCGTTCACCTCGCACCCTTTTATGTTTCACTTCGACAGCATCACCATCTTCTCTATCTCGCCGTCAACTATCTCCACTTCCTCCATCACACATCGACAGTTCACTCCACCACTTGCCTTCCGTCTGCGCTGTTGACCAGTCCAAGAATGGTAAAACCCTAAGGTAAATGCTTAAAAGGTCCGTGTTCATGCATGTGGGATCGTTTTCTTTCACCTGTGAAATGTGTGCACTGTTAGAATTAACGCCAGAGTGCACAGCGTTCTCACAAGTAAGAAGGGTGAGTTCAAGGCGAACATTCCAAACCGTTTTGCCGGAGGCTCAAACATAGCTCCAGTAAACAAGTTTCGTGGGCGACACACCTTGACCTCTTGACTCCTCTCCTCATGCCTGTGAGGGTACAGTGTAAGCGCAAGATGGCACTCAAGCATGGCGGTGACAATGATGATGACGATGATGACGTTTGTAGCAACGAGATGTGAACTAGCGTGGTGGAGATGTGGTGTCCTCACACTTTTCTGCATGCTTTGAAATGTGGGTAAAGTGGGCTAATATGCGCATTTCCAAAATTTGAGAAAAGGTTTTACCGCAGTGAGTGTAATCCACAAGGCATGAGGCTACCAAAGGATTGGAGAGATCACCATTGTCAGACCAGATAAAGCGGAGGTGGAGAGTGGTTACAACTAATGAGATTGTATTTGTCTCAAAGTGGAGCACAGAAGAGCTCCAGATGGGTGAGTGTTGGAGTGTGTAGCAGAGTTTTCAACATCTGGCTATGGCGAATGGACGGAGTGTGGGCAGTGTTCATCACTTCAACTGAGATGGTCCCGTTTCAATGCATGCCAGCTTAGCATCATCGGTTTGACCTCGGCTGGGTTACCGTGGAAGACGGAGCGTACTATGTTTGGGTAAAGTGTGGCCTAAATGCCATGTAGCCCACCCACATGCAGAGAATTGGAAATGTGGTAGATCGACCTGAATTTCAACGCCTTGCACCCCCACGGAGGTGATTTCGATGGCATGACATTTCTGTGGCTGCAGTTCAGCATTCCTCTTTCTTCTGCTAGCGATGCACAAGTGGCAAAGAGTGGATGAAACCATCGCATCGGACAGGTGGAGCATTTGTCCATGTACAGTGCCCTTCTTTCCTCCCGTGCTCACAGATCTGCGGTTTCGACGTGTCAGATTGACTGGCACATTGGCCTGCCCGCAGCCATAAAATGGAGCAGGGCCACTCTAACACTTGATATTCCCAAACAGACATTCTGAAGGCAAATACGACGACTAAATGCAGGCTGGAATGCATCTACTGCTGGAAACCAACAAGCTGCCCTCTGATAAACATTGCTGGGGACTTAAATGAAGCAGCCAATTTCGGACGTCGTTTGCACTTGAGGCATGCAGCTGTTCACAGTTAAGGGGAAAGTAGCCTCCATCCAAGTCGCGGCTCCAGTCACGAGTGAGTCAGCTGAGGCCTTCTCGTGATTGACGAGGCGCCATCAGTACCCGTTCGCATGTCGTCTGCGAACAAATCTTTCTGATCCAAAGGTATAAAATTAAGGGTAGTATGAGGAAGGACGCTGGACGATGACTGCAACCATGTACGAGGGAAGAATACCGGTCAAGAAATCTGCGGGTGTTTAATAGAAATTACAAACGAGAAATAATTTTAGCTTTGTTACTCCATGCAAACTAAGAGACCTTCTCTGCTCAGCGTCGTAGGTAAAGTCATGGGGGTTGACCGTGGACCATCCCCGAATGCCCGCAACTCTAGGGCTTTATTTGGGGCGGAAATTAAGACAAAAGTCCGTTTTCTGTGCTTTCTACTTTAAATAGGCAAAAAAGTTACGAGTTTTATAAAACCTCCGTAAGAAGGGCCTATCACAGCAACGTCTTTTTATCCTTGGGAAACCTAGTCAAATATCCACCTGCGCTTATTATTTTATCACGTCCTCATCTAAACGAGGCCGCCAACGTTTGTTGACTGGCGAAGGATAAGTCATAAGTTGCTTTGTTTTGCACAATTTTTCCTTAACATTCACTTAATTTTCTCGTAAGCAAAAAAATTCCCCAAACCAGATGCATGACCAGAGTTTGATCCACACTGGATTGCATAATTTTTCCAAATCCACTGCACACGTAAATTGATCCTCCAAATCAACGTGCTACACTCGCTACGTGCCATTGTGTGAATCTTTAAGCAATAAATGGACGGGGGCTTTATGTTTGGTGAAAAAGAAAGACCAAAGGCAAATTTGAGCCGGATGTGGTGCTGGTTTTGCTGGTTTGAATAAGTGGCTTCTGCTAGGTCGCCTTAACTTTGGAATCCCAAAGTAGATTTTATTTGGCACTGCAGTGGTAGTCCAGTCAAGTTATTAAAGCTTCAGGTGGCCTCAACTCTCCAGCTAACCAAACCAGTAAAATAGTATACTTTTCAAAAGGTGCGCGTCACCACCTCCCTCCTTCCTCCATGCTAATCAGTCTCATTTGAACGCCACAATTCATTGACTGCATGCCGTAAGTAGTATAGGCGCGAAAATATTGGGAAAACAATTTTACTTAACAAACTTAAGTAGGTAATTGATAATGATCCATAATTTAATAATTCTGATCTTAGCAGCCTGCTGGCAGGAGGAAAATGAAGCATTACGAAGGCCCTTGACATGTCTGTACATGCACTGAACTCGTTTAAGATAAAACATGCATTTGTACGAAGAGGTGTTCCATTAACAGGCATAATTTGCGACAGATATTTGAGTTCCATTGCTCCATGGCAGGCTGCGTTTCCTCCCATACCATTCAAGGACATGAAGGAGGCAAGTGGATTATCCCATTCTTCGTAATGTGGGCTCAAATGTCTGAAGTCGCTTCTGATCATAACACGAGAAGCGCATTGACAGGATTTTGTGGCACCCAAGTTGCTCCCCTCCGTCGCCATATCAAAACCGTGATTGGCGTAAAATTCCGACCCGATTTTACGACTTAATGCCTCACGCGTAAAAGTGGTGGGGCGAGGGCCTTCCACTTCTTTTCAGCTCGGTCGCACTGTGGCGAATCGCCATCGTACTCACATCTCCATGGGTGGTGTTGCCCTTTCCGGTTAAAATAGGCACCATTTTACAAGCGACTCCGGCTAGTCTTATGTCATAAATACAGCAGTATGTGCACTACATTGAGAGGAACCCCTTTAGTTTGCTTGTGTGTTCATCTTCAAGATCAATTGTGCTTCTGGAAATCCGCGTCATACAGGACTCTGAGTGGTGCATCCTTGAGCGTTTACCCGCCATGTAATTTTGTGAACAGCATCCAACCTGACAGTGTAGACTTCGCCAAAGCTAATGTGTTGGACACAGGCAAAAGGTAAAATTAGATGACCCAAATTCATGTCACCGCATTTCACGTGACGTGGATGGATGGAATACACGATCTTGGGACGGTCATAACAAAACACCATAACCTATTTGTCAGGCTGAAAATGCTGAGTTTAGACTTATCAGCTAAAAGCATTGTTTCCTACACACTCTTGCAACTTTACAACGAAGGGTCATTTTGGTTTCCTATCAAGCCACCAACGAAATTTTGATCCCACAAGGACACCACCGTTAAGATACTACGCGTGGCAGTTCAACAAAACCTACCGCACTTCCACTTTCTCCTTTCGGTGACACAATTCTGGTGAGCTACACTTTACCTTCGGCCACATTTTATTCACTTTTCCTAAGAGCCTTCTGATGTGGTGGCCCAGACGAGGTGAAGCCTTCGTAGTCACTTTGGCATTCAGTAAAACGAGACATGCACTTCACCTCATCAATGTGGTGGTGGTGGTGAATGATGTCTTGTGCGATTCATGAGCAAGCAGTAGCATAAGCACAAACCATTGCAAGAGAATTCCGTTAGCAAGAATGAAATTATGGCAAGTTCTTAGGGAAATGCGACCTGCCAGAATGTGCGGGTGGTGGTTACAGAGCTACCACGAGTGGTTGATTAGGCATTGACTGACTTTCTCGTAAGGGAGTTTTGTTTGGACTCACACGGATTGCTTACCCGTTGCAACCCACCACTTGTCTCTTCCATATGAAGGGCTGCGCATGCTGGCATGGTGTAAGTAGCAAAGCGTCTTGTTTGCACAGACCGTGAGAAAGAAGGAGTCAAAATGACTAGCGGATCGGGAGTGACCTCCGCAACCTTTGGGTGGTCTTCTTTTCGGACGACTAACATTTTCCTTGCTTTGCTAAAGAAACAGTCACGGTCTCACCAACCGAGACGACACTTCAAGTTGAGTCCAATGAGGTCCCATTCATTGACCTAAGCTTTGATACGGAAAGCTAGGGCAATGCACAAAATAAGACAGTCTCTATGCAGACTGGGTTGGCCTCTGATCTAAGTTTTGAAAGCCCGCATACGTGTGCATCATCAAAAGGAAAGCGATTCTTGACGGACTGACGCTCAACAAAGTATTTGCAGCGGATGCTACAACAGGGCCTTCAGGGAACCAATTCCAACACAGAGTGTCGGTAAGCCAGTACACGCATTTCTTTGCGGTAAAACATCGCATCAAAGAAGATTGTCCATTAACACGCGGTTGCTTTGTCTACGTGTTCCACATGTTCTCACACAGCAAAGTGACATTGTGTGTTGGTGTGCGTTTTGCGCTGCAAAAGGCCGGAGGGATTCAAAAGAGCGATCAACTGACCCTTTATTGACCCACGCTTGGACATTAATATCTAAAGTAGTACTTGCATAAACATCGCCTGTCTGAGTCTTCCCAGAGCCTTATAGCTTCGTCCCATCTCACCAGCGCCATCGCACATCCACGAACGAATTGGCATTCTAGAGACAAGCCAAAGGCCCCTGCCTACGGTCACATAGGCTTGAAATTCAGGTGGCGCATACAAAGCCACCATTTCTTTGACTGCAATTCCATTTTGAAGTGCATATAATAAGGCAAGTTTTTTAGGCCGAAGTCCGCATCCATTGACGCTGACCACTGCACTCTAGTTTGGTACCACTTTTGGATCTTGTGTCACCTCAGAGGCAAATCTATGCACCAATTTCTTAATGCGATCTGCACATGATTTCATTGGCAATAGCTTTCGACAGCAGTTTTATCTTCGAAAAGAAAAATTCTTAATTTCAAAGAAGGGGTAGACTTCTGCAGCATTGGGCGTAGGATAAATAACTTATCCAAGTGTTCTTCTAATGCACCAAAATGCAAAGCGGGCCGCGACTTCATTGTTCCTCTCTTCCACCATTCAATCAATCATGCTAGCAAATGAAATATCCATTCAACTTATTAACTGATGTCTCAGGTAATAAGACCCACACATATCAAGCGCAAATGTTTTCTCGGAAAGTTTCGTGGGCCTAAAACGCACTACAGGCAATACTACACTGAACGTACTCTTATAATGGGAAGAAGGGCTTACGCTTGCAAATGATGGGTATGGTTCTGACTTGGACGGCTGGCAGGATAAACTTGCCACTTGCACTCCATCTCCCTGTCAATCAGATCGCGGCAGAGTAGCAACAGAAGAGAGTCCAGTTGATTACCAACTCAACATTGTATCATTAGCATTCCTTACCACTATTTAATTCTCCGCTTTTCTCTTTACTTCACCTCCTGTCCTCCATCCATCTGCCTACTTCTCCCCGCATTGTGGCACTGACCACGATTAGATGCCTTTGCAACTCGCCCCTTTCGCTCTTTTGCTCTGCGTAGAAGGCGCCAGATAGGCCGCTGGACTGCAATGGTTAATGCTGCTTGGGGTGATGGTGTTGGTGATGGCGACAGCAAAATTAATGCTCGTAATGGTGTCGACGTCATCGGCCACAGGCTCATGCATACATTAATACTAATGTTGAATGGACTACTGATGCTTTCACTGTATTAACAAAAGCGTGAACAAGTACAGTCCACATTGTCCTGAGTGCGGCTGTTCTAACAGTGGGGACTAAGGCAATGCCAACGACGTGATTCAATGGAAATGGAGGAGTGAGAAACGGAGTAGAATGTCATGCGTACGTGTGCGCGTATGCGATGGCATAGTTGTGCGTTATGAGCAGGACAAAGGACCGGTATGTGGGTAAACGGATGGATGAATGAGAAGAGTGAGGAAGTAGTGATGAGTGGGTGGTCGGGTGGGTCAGTGGGGAAGAGGCTAAAATCACTGACTGATGAAGGAAGGAACAAAGGAATTGCAAAAACCTTTCCATAGGTTTAAGTCCATGTTTAGCAAAATGAGATTCTATTGATGGTCGTCATTAAGTCAACAGCGGTGCCGAAGCATCGAGCCCTCTTTCCTCGTCAATCATCATCAACCCCATTGCTTGAACAATACGGACTGTGATTGTTCTGTTTCTACTTGGCAAAGATGCGTGGATGGCGACGACTGTTCCTGGTATTTCTCGCACCTCAGCGGTGAATACCACCAACGATTTCTTCGCCTCTCGCGTTACAACTGTGCCATTGTTTCGTGACAATTCACATGTTAAGAGTGAAAACAACGCCGAACGCTCAGTGGAGTTGTCCTTTCAGGCATTTCATCGGCAGCACTCACTTTCTACCTTTTTGTACTTTCTACTTACTTTTTTTGAGGCTGGAAATGCCTCCAAAGGTTCGCCGAACTTTTCGAAGCCCGAGCGGTCTGACAAAGATTGTGCACTCATGAGGGGATAAACCTGACATCTCTTGTACTGCCCCAATACTAACCTCAACTTACAATCATGTGTGCACTCTGCCAATGGCATTTCAGTAAGACTTGCAGATGTCTCGGCTAAACAGAGTCGCTTAAAATTTGCGCCTTAGCATTAGCCTTTCATACAGTGCACACTTCTGTTCCGTCGGCATTGCTGACACAACTTGTCCACCACCTATTCTTTTGCATTTGAATGGGCTTAATGTGCTGTCAGGTTGACCGTTTGTTCGTCCCAACTCCTGTAGCTCCACTACCTCTCTCACCAATTGCCGAGATCCTCTGCATTCGATATTCTGACCAAGAAGGCGTATGCGCTCAAACAAGCCATCCAGAATTGAAGTACGCTGCCACGAAAAAGTGCAGCATGCATTAGAAGCTTGAATTTGTGCGCTACTCCTGATATTTTGGCTGCGCTCGATCTTTCGCAATTTGCAAATGCTGCCCATTGGCAATTGCGCATCCATTCGTGCTGGCAGATGCAAAACAAAGAGCACGCCTAGAAGAAGTGGAAGGGCACGCAACATGTCAATGTGTACTGTCATCAATAAGAAGACAAACGCTACTGGAGTCAGGATCAAATGATGTGGAGCTTCTGCTCAAGACGCATGCACGTACTTTTGTACCACAACACAAAAACTAACTGTCAGCATGGAAGGTCCACGAATCCCAAAATATTAACTAGCGTGCATAGCTACGTGTCGCTTAATCCAGATGACCTTTATTTCCACCCGCCATTCATTTACTCCTGTCAGAAGACCCTGTAGCGCTAACTGTCGGGGTCACAAGAAATGGAATGCCAGTGGAGCTTACTTGGTCTATAAACCGAATTCTCCTATTGACGACCTCTACCGGGACTTCGCCCAACTCCTGTTCGCCAGCATCAAGACGACCTGTGGTGACAAGGCGTGTTAAGCAGCTAGGCATCAATGCCTAAGCGTAATGACAATTCAATAACTGCATAGCCGCGCCGTAAGAAAATCCTTAGAATAAAAAGAGCTGATTACGCTTCGTTACTGGCATGGTCTCCCAAGAATACGGTGCCATAGTGGCTTATAATGCAGTGTAATTGATCGAACGCGTTTGCTTCAGCGCTTGTCAACTGCATCACTGGTCAACTAAAATCGTCCAGATGCATGAAGGCACGATACTGTGCGCCGAGGGCTACTAAACAACCTTGTTTGTGGCTTCTTGTACGAGAGTCGTTGAAGTTGGTGTGATAAGGAAAAACCATAGCATTGCAAATCACCGCGTTCTGCCATAGTGAACTATTTCCGGTATCATTGCAGCTGAAAATCGTCGTCAGATTGGAATAAAACCGCTTGATTGTTAGAGACTAGTGGACACCAAGTGCATGTACCGTAGACTGTCGTTCATGCATCAGAAGCTGTCCGTGTGTGCTTGATGAGACTGTCCCCAGTGTCCATTTAAATGCTACCAAAAGTTGAATGGCCCAAAGGCGCTGATAAGCATTGTAAACAAAATTCCTCGCTGCGAAAAAGGGAGGGAGCACTGACGATCGCCAAGGAAAAGGGATTGAAGTTGAATCCTGCAGTTAACAGGAGTGTCTCTACAGTCCAATAGAAGGACAATTCATCCCATGCCTCTGCAGCCAAAAGGAGGGGCTGGTCCAACCGTACTTACTCACCACCAGGATGAAGTAATTCTAGTCATACCGCCTTTATTTATCACGACTAGCAGGTCTGCCTTCCAATTTTTGGCCGCTGCAACCGCATTCGCCTCCAGGCTCCTTGTCTGCGCCAACTGTCAACTGTTACATCGACGTGCATTTAACACACTGCTCGCTCTTTTACTGTCCTCTCCTTTTTCGACAACTTGGACGCCCGTCAACTTGGGTGATTTAAGGTAAGCAGGACCCAGGCAGGCATTTTGTGGGCGAAAACCACCATTCATCATCAACACAATTTGTGTTCAAGTCAGCAGAACTACTTCTTTGATGAGTCGTCATTATCCAGTGATATCATAAAGCTAAATTAGAACGCACCGAAGATGGGAGCATCCTAGCCACCTCCAAACATGCTTCAGCTCACTTTCTTACGTTGCATGCCAAGTGCTTAGCGAGGTGTTGGTGAGTGCAGGAAGCTGGCGTGGGCATGATGAGATCCGTCCCTAATCACTGCCGATGGGAACCTATTAACGCCACAAGATTGAGCTTCACGCATCTAATTCTCTCTATGTGCCATGCCACCGGGTGCGTTGAGGAGGTACAGGGCTGACACGTGATCTGCTAGAAGTTTGCATGCCTTGCTGAGGAGATGGCATACAATCACTTTTCACTCTAGTGACCTGCACCAAGGGGAAGGAAGAAGAAAGGGAAGGGAAGAGGGTCTCAGCCCTTGCATTTTAGAACCAATCACATAATTTGCCTTGAGCCCTTCACCAAGCAATCAAAGAGCTTCTAACAGCGCTGTCATGCCAGCATCCACCTAATGGCGCCTCACTAACCCAGTAGCCGTCATCAACAATGGGATCGACTGATTCGCACTGACCGTGGGAAGGCCGGTGGGAAGTCCAACAGACCAAGACACAGAGCAGCAAACTGGAAGGTGTTTACTCTAAAACTGCTTCGAAGACAGCTAAAGCAAGTGCGACATTCGTTATGAGAAAAGCAAAACACCGCTTCTTACCTTACCCACACTATCTACAGCCATCTGCACTGTGGCTACGAGTCGTTCATAAAGGCTTACTCTCCGCTTACACTTAACAGCCCACACCATCCAAATCTTAACGTGTTGGCTAAAGAAGCCTTGTTGCAATGAAAAAATGGAGTCTACGACTGTCTCTCGGGTCAAGCCAATTGAGGCAACGACACCTGTACGCGCTTCCGAGGCATGATGCAGAGGCCTACTAGCAGCATGCATGCTAAACGTATTTCTATACCAATTCTTTATAAAAGAGGCACTTACAAGGCGGTGGTGAAGCAATCCAGACCGTATTGCAACAACTGTAGTGCCTTTGTGCATGCAGCTCAGCTTTTCCTCCTCCTCCTCCTCCTGCAATGGTGCTGCAAATCCAACCGCGCACATTACCCCACCACACATGTAGGTTCCTCGGCTACTTGCTCTTCCTGGTGGCTCTGCAGGTCGTGTTTGCAGAGGTGGTGTCTACCTGAATTCCCATTGTCCCATGACTTGCTCCTATCCTCCCCGATTTCACAATAGTACTGTGGTAGTCAGAACCACACTTTCACAGAATAGGGGATCGCGCCAAATCGGGATGGACATGACCAACGATGATGGCTCAGTGACCGCACTGCCTCCACCCTTCTCTTTGCTTTACCTATTTACTTAACCTCTGTCAAATGAGAACATTCGAGACCGAAAAGCATTAAAAAATTGAAGACCATCTGCACATTCCTTCTTGTTATAAAACCCTAAGTTCAATGCTACGAATGCACCCCCACAGTCCGTTCTGTTTTAAGCACAAACAAAAGTGCAAACTTCGTGCAATTGCCACTTTTAGGGGTTTCACACAATGCGAAGTAAAAGCAGTGTTAATTGGGCATAAAGAAGAAGGAGTGAGGCTTTCCCTCCACCACGATGGATGTCCGCTTTGCAGAATGGGAGGGGAGACGAGTGCAATAAAACACAAGTCATGGGTCGTACGATTGAGTGGAAATGGATGACTGGAAAATTGGCGCTACCCGTTGCGGCCGTTCAGGCAAAGACTGCCGTCATGCAAGTGAAGAATACCACAACGAGTCCACTAATCTTTGCGGCGAACCCACGACCTGCGCAAACAAGTCAGTCTGCCATCATGTCATGCAAAGCATACTCATCACTTGAGCGTAAATTTTCTAACAACGGTAACTGGCATTGGATGCCCATTGAGGAAATGTTGGCATAATCGAATTGAGTGTGGCATTTGGAGCAGAAGTATCAGTACCAACTTACCGGTTGCCAGTGTTTTAATTTCTTTGCTGAACTTAAAAAATTCCATTCCCCGGAGAGATCCCACTACAGTCACTTCATAAGTTGAATTGGGCATCAGTCCATCGATGATAGCGTTGCCCTGATTGGCGTCCACTGATGTGGACCTTTTGACTTCGGGGTGGGAAACTAGCGCTGCAGTCATGTTGACTCTTCCTTCCATTGGTTCACTTAGGTTTTCCAACTCCCAACTTAGGCCAATGGAGTGAGACGTCACAGGACCCCATTTGATGAGCGATTGTAAAACTTGTGGGTCTGGAAATGTCCATATTACAAAATAGAAAGTGTTAATCATATGTAACAACCACGCAATTGTGTCGGTTGCTTTTGTTCAGACTATTGCAACTGATGGAAGGAAGCCAGTAAATTATCGTCAGTGATTTAAGTGGCTGGCGCCACTGCTCTACGATATGAGGTAATAAGAGGATCTCCGATGTTTTAAAGGACTGCTCACACCATACCTGCCGAACAATGCCTCACTCGCGCTGCGAAAGGATCAGCGACAAGGAAGTCAATGGCAGTAGAGGGGAGGTCATTTTATTTGTGCTAACTAAACTTCAACATCTTTCTACTAGACATGCAAGGCAGCAAAGAAATTAGGAAAAGAGGCGCATCAATGGACACTCAAAGAGCCCTTTCTTGCAAAGCGCTTGACTAGGGCACTTGAGCCGATAATCGCGTAGTCGGTGCTTGCAGGACTCCTTCAATCCCCGTGCTTCCTTACTGCATCTTGAATCTTTACTAATGGCGATTTGGTTGTGGAGTTCAAACCTCGACTGAGGTGACTGAGGACTAAGTGGAAATAATATTTATGCACAAGTTGCAATGTGGCATGTCGAGACGAATTTGACCGTTAATTGATTGGTCAAACTGACAGTTTACTAAGTTTTGTTCCTTCCGTTGTTCTTTTTGAAACAAAGTCTACTATTGTGCACTCAAAATGGAAACTTAGCGGTGAACTCAAACAATTCCTTGTGCAAAATAGGTAGCCAATGCCCCTTTCGATCAGTGTCAGTAAGTTTCATTGGGTGTAGCGTCTTGCTGCATAATCACACGTAGGAACTTACCGACCTCCTGTGTATGAATTTCTTTGATGATTTTCAGAATTAAGCTGCCACTTTTCACTACCGTCACAGTCACAGTGTACGATGAGTTGGGTATCAACTCGTCAAGCATGACTCCTCCTTGGAAGAGTAACGCAGATACTGACGCAGTAAGGTGCGGCTCAGCCTGCAACACTGCCACCATTGTGAGATTTGCATCGAGATAATCAGTCAATTTTTCCATTTCCCATGTTAGGCTAACGGAGTGAACATCCACAGGACCCCAATGGAAGTATTGTTTCAGTACACTTTCGGTCAAAGCTGAACCTATCACGAAATAGCGAAAATGTTAACAAGATGAAATGACTACTCAGCAGTGCGGAATGCATTTGTCCATGGCCTGAGAATGTGATGCGTTCGTGATGAGTGAATGCTTTAGCATGGATGTGCTTGTGACTTGTCTGAGGGCACAATTTACGATTCAACAAATGATGATTGTAGGATCCATCCGTAACCATGCGACTTACCGTCCTGTCTTCCGTGGTTCTCGGCCAGAGTCGCGGTCACCAACAGAATGAGGCATAACTGAAAGGCCATCTCCACACCATCAATACGTCTTGCTCACAAATTATGGTATATTTATACAAGAGTTTCTCACACACATCAGCCTATGAGCTCTCCTTTTCTTGACCTGCAAGGCGACCATTGCGCGTTGTGGTGTGTTGAATTACGCAAGCCATCACGCAACCACTTCCTACTCCTCTTATCATAAAGATGGCATTTATTTCTGATTATTTATTATTATTATTTAGTTCTGATTTCCGCTTTGCAGAATAGGAGGGGAGACGAGTGCAATAAAACCCAAGTCATGGGTCGTACGATTGAGTGGAAATGGATGACTGGAAAATTGGCGCTACCCGTTGCGGCCGTTCAGGCAAAGACTGCCGTCATGCAAGTGAAGAATACCACAACGAGTCCACTAATCTTTGCGGCGAACCCACGACCTGCGCAAACAAGTCAGTCTGCCATCATGTCATGCAAAGCATACTCATCACTTGAGCGTAAATTTTCTACCAACGATAACTGGCATTGGATGCCCATTGAGGAAATGTTGGCACAATCAAATTGAGTGTGGCATTTAGAGCAGAAGTATCAGTACCAGCTTACCGGTTGTCAGTGTTTTAATTTTTTTGCTGAACTTAAAAATTGCCATTCCCTGGAAAGATCCCACTACAGTCACTTCATAAAGTGAATTGGGCATCAGTCCATCGACGATAGCGTTGCCCTGATTGGCGTCCACTGATGTGGAACTTTTGGCTTCGGGGTAGGAAACTAGCGCTGCAGTCATGTTGACTCTTCCTTCTATTGGTGGGTGTTCCAACTGCCAACTTATGCCAATGGAGTGAGACGTCACAGGACCCCATTTGATGAGCGATTGTAAAACTTGTGGGTCTGGAAATGTCCATATTACAAAATAGAAAGTGTTAATCATATGTAACAACCACGCAATTGTGTCGGTTGCTTTTGTTCAGACTATTGCAACTGATGGAAGGAAGCCAGTAAATTATCGTCAGTGATTTAAGTGGCTGGCGCCACTGCTCTACGATATGAGGTAATAAGAGGATCTCCGATGTTTTAAAGGACTGCTCACACCATACCTGCCGAACAATGCCTCACTCGCGCTGCGAAAGGATCAGCGACAAGGAAGTCAATGGCAGTAGAGGGGCTGTCATTCATTTGTGCTAACTAAACTTCAACATCTTTCTACTAGACATGCAAGGCAGCAAAGAAATTAGGAAAAGAGGCGCATCAATGGACACTCAAAGAGCCCTTTCTTGCAAAGCGCTTGACTAGGGCACTTGAGCCGATAATCGCGTAGTCGGTGCTTGCAGGACTCCTTCAATCCCCGTGCTTCCTTACTGCATCTTGAATCTTAACTAATGGCGATTTGGTTGTGGAGATCAAACCTAGACTGAGGTGACTGAGGACTAAGTGGAAATAATATTTATGCACAAGTTGCAATGTGGCATGTCGAGACGAATTTGACCGTTAATTGATTGGTCAAACTGACAGTTTACTAAGTTTTGTTCCTTCCGTTGTTCTTTTTGAAACAAAGTCTACTATTGTGCACTCAAAATGGAAACTTAGCGGTGAACTCAAACAATTCCTTGTGCAAAATAGGTAGCCAATGCCCCTTTCGATCAGTGTCAGTAAGTTTCATTGGGTGTAGCGTCTTGCTGCATAATCACACGTAGGAACTTACCGACCTCCTGTGTATGAATTTCTTTGATGATTTTCAGAATTAACCTGTCGCCTTTCACTACCGTCACAGTCAGAGTGTACAGTGAGTTGGGTATCAAATCCGTAATTTTGACTTCTCCTTGGGTGAGTAACGCAGATACTGTCGCAGTAAAGCGCGGGTCAGGCTGCCACACTGCCACCATTGTGAGATTTGCATCGAGATAATCAGTCAATTTTTCCTTTTGCCATGTTAGGCTGACGGAGTTAACATCTGCAGGACCCCAATGGAAGTATTTTTCCAGTGGAGTTCCGGCCGAAGTTGACCCTATCACGAAATAGCGAAAATGTTAACAAGATGAAATGACTACTCAGCAGTGCGGAATGCATTTGTCCATGGCCTGAGAATGTGATGCGTTCGTGATGAGTGAATGCTTTAGCATGGATGTGCTTGTGACTTGTCTGAGGGCACAATTTACGATTCAACAAATGATGATTGTAGGATCCATCCGTAAACATGCGACTTACTGTCCTGTCTTCCGTGGTTCTCGGCCAGAGCCGCGGTCACCAACAGAATGAGGCATAACTGGAAGGCCATCTCCACACCATCAATACGTCTTGCTCACAAATTATGGTATATTTATACAAGAGTTTCTCACACACATCAGCCTATGAGCTCTCCTTTTCTTGACCTGCAAGGCGACCATTGCGCGTTGTGGTGTGTTGAATTACGCAAGCCATCACGCAACCACCTCCTACTCCTCTTATCATAAAGATGGCATTTATTTCTGATTATTTCTACAGTTAAAAAGAATGCCGTCATGTATGAAATGTTGATGATTGAGATTATTATCCTCTGTCAACAATGTAAATGACTTGCAATAGTAGTGGGTGTGAAATGGAGGGAGGATCTCCTGTCAGAAATGAGAAGGCGGCCATGCCTTCTATTACAAGTATAGCGATGCCTTCAGCTGCACTGCTACGTGGTCTCTATAAGCCTTTGCGTTCTTGCTTCCAGATCTTTAGAGCCCTTAATCTGCTCGGTTGGCACTGTGCTGCGTGGCAGCGCTCGACTTCTTAATGTCGCCTCAAATTCAACAGTTGAAGAAGTTGTTGTTATTAGCAAGAGCCTAGCAGCAGTCACTCTTCTTATTCTGCAAAGCCTAACTTCTGGCCTCACCTTGTCATATTATACCATTTTCTTTGCTTCTTTGTAGCCTGACCTTTCTCATAATGGCATATAATTAGTTAGGTTCGTTGGTCCGAGAGATCAAGATGAACCCGTGCTGGATCGCCGATAAATTATGCATCCACCAATAAACGAATCAGGTTTTTGCTTACTTCAGTCGTTCGGGCATTGTAGGAGCGGGATGCCAAACACTAGTTAGTCCAGCGTCTGAAGAACCATAGAATAAATGCCATCGGTGGAATGGAATCCATTGTGAGATCAAGGCGGTTCAAGTCTAAGCAGATCATGACTCATTTTCACTAATACCAAAATCATGCCAAATGCCTTAAGAAGCCGCATACTACTGCCAAGTGGTGCTGTTCTCGTTCCGATAAGGAAAAATTAGTCAAACGGGCACGGATGGACACGCAATTGGCCTTCCGAAGGATAGTGAATAATGCCGCGAATGATTCTCCTTGTTAAGCCTCTGTGAAACTTACACATCCCTTGGCCATAGGCCTGATAGAAAGGCCCTTCTGAACGCCAATCGGTTTACAACTGTCATTGTTGGTAGTTGCAATCGTAAAGCTAGATTAAATTGAACCTCATGCAGAGATTGCTAATTACTGATTTTGCCTGCTTTGTCGTGTGCCAGTCTTAACTATTCACGGCATCCTCTGAATACCACTTTTCATCCCTGACAACTTGACTTCCTTTCCGACAAGTTGGATGATGGTGGAGGCCGGATATTCAATGAAGGGAAGCAGCTACTACTCAGGATCGGGTGTAGCGAATTAGCACATTTGCAGTACAAAACTATTGTGAAAATCCGCAAAGGGGACCCGCACCCCATGCCAACTCATACTGCTAAGCGCATACAAATTTGTCTCAGGAGCAGTGCAATCTAAGTTTATGAAATTTTTATTTCTTTTCCTTAAAAGGATTGGAAAATATGTTAATGAAACCACAGAATTTTGAGTAGTGATATGGGAGGTCAAAGGGTGTCAAGTCGTCTAGCTTAACAAACTTAGGATCTTCCTGCTTTAAGGAGACACGATTTCCAATTCGATGCATACCAGCATGGTTTACGCACAACAGAGCCTATGGAGAAAAGTGTGGGGACATCACATCTCCACCACACCAGTTCAGATCACGCCGCTACCGACGTCATCATCATTATTACCGCCACGCTTGAATGCCATCTTGCACTTACACGGTACCCTCACAGGCATGAGGAGAGGAGTCAAGAGGTCAAGGTGTGTCGCCCACGGCACTTGTTTACTGGAGCTATGTTTGAGCCTCCGGCAAAACGGTTTGGAATGTTCGCCTTGAACTCACCCTTCTTACTTGTGAGAACGCTGTGCACTCTGGCGTTAATTCTAACAGTGCACACATTTCACAGGTGAAAGAAAACGATCCCACATGCATGAACACGGACCTTTTAAGCATTTACCTTAGGGTTTTACCATTCTTGGACTGGTCAACAGCTCAGACGGAAGGCAAGTGGTGGAGTGAGCTGTCGACGTGTGATGGATGGAGTGGAGATAGTTGGCGGTGAGGTAGAGAAGATGGTGATGCTGTCGAAGTGAAACATAAAAGGGTTCGAGGTGAATGGATGCTGTGGTGTGATGGAGAGTGAGGAGAATGAGTGCCACATTGCAAGAACAAATAATTACCCGTTCGATGCGATAGTCTTGCCTTTCTCACTCACTTGCATATCGCTAGCAGAAGATGAAACAGTGCTGTAGTCCACCAACAAGTCCGTCAAGTTGCAGTGCGTAAGAAATAAATCAAACTTACCACAATTCCATTTCTCCCCGCTTGACAATACAAGTCTGGTGAGTTGAATTGCACTAAAGTTGCGTTTGTAATGCTTTGTTGATCCATCTGCAACTGTAAAGCAGAGGAGGTAAACGCGTGTAATCCCGTTCACCTCGCACCCTTTTATGTTTCACTTCGACAGCATCACCATCTTCTCTATCTCGCCGTCAACTATCTCCACTTCCTCCATCACACATCGACAGTTCACTCCACCACTTGCCTTCCGTCTGCGCTGTTGACCAGTCCAAGAATGGTAAAACCCTAAGGTAAATGCTTAAAAGGTCCGTGTTCATGCATGTGGGATCGTTTTCTTTCACCTGTGAAATGTGTGCACTGTTAGAATTAACGCCAGAGTGCACAGCGTTCTCACAAGTAAGAAGGGTGAGTTCAAGGCGAACATTCCAAACCGTTTTGCCGGAGGCTCAAACATAGCTCCAGTAAACAAGTGTCGTGGGCGACACACCTTGACCTCTTGACTCCTCTCCTCATGCCTGTGAGGGTACCGTGTAAGCGCAAGATGGCATTCAAGCATGGCGGTGACAATGATGATGACGATGATGACGTTTGTAGCAACGAGATGTGAACTAGCGTGGTGGAGATGTGGTGTCCTCACACTTTTCTGCATGCTTTGAAATGTGGGTAAAGTGGGCTAATATGCGCATTTCCAAAATTTGAGAAAAGGTTTTACCGCAGTGAGTGTAATCCACAAGGCATGAGGCTACCAAAGGATTGGAGAGATCACCATTGTCAGACCAGATAAAGCGGAGGTGGAGAGTGGTTACAACTAATGAGATTGTATTTGTCTCAAAGTGGAGCACAGAAGAGCTCCAGATGGGTGAGTGTTGGGGTGTGTAGCAGAGTTTTCAACATCTCTATGGCGAATGGACGGAGTGTGGGCAGTGTTCATCACTTCAACTGAGATGGTCCCGTTTCAATGCATGCCAGCTTAGCGTCATCGGTTTGACCTCGGCTGGGTTACCGTGGAAGACGGAGCGTACTATGTTTGGGTAAAGTGTGGCCTAAATGCCATGTAGCCCACCCACATGCAGAGAATTGGGAATGTGGTAGATCTACCTGAATTTCAACGCCTTGCACCCCCACGGAGGTGATTTCGATGGCATGACATTTCTGTGGCTGCAGTTCAGCATTCCTCTTTCTTCTGCTAGCGATGCACAAGTGGCAAAGAGTGAATGAAACCATCGCATCGGACAGGTGGAGCATTTGTCCATGTACAGTGCCCTTCTTTCCTCCCGTGCTCACAGATCTGCGGTTTCGACGTGTCAGATTGACTGGCACATTGGCCTGCCCGCAGCCATAAAATGGAGCAGGGCCACTCTAACACTTGATATTCCCAAACAGACATTCTGAAGGCAAATACGACGACTAAATGCAGGCTGGAATGCATCTACTGCTGGAAACCAACAAGCTGCCCTCTGATAAACATTGCTGGGGACTTAAATGAAGCAGCCAATTTCGGACGTCGTTTGCACTTGAGGCATGCAGCTGTTCACAGTTAAGGGGAAAGTAGCCTCCATCCAAGTCGCGGCTCCAGTCACGAGTGAGTCAGCTGAGGCCTTCTCGTGATTGACGAGGCGCCATCAGTACCCGTTCGCATGTCGTCTGCGAACAAATCTTTCTGATCCAAAAGTATAAAATTAAGGGTAGTATGAGGAAGGACGCTGGACGATGACTGCAACCATGTACGAGGGAAGAATACCGGTCAAGAAATCTGCGGGTGTTTAATAGAAATTACAAACGAGAAATAATTTTAGCTTTGTTACTCCATGCAAACTAAGAGACCTTCTCTGCTCAGCGTCGTAGGTAAAGTCATGGGGGTTGACCGTGGACCATCCCCGAATGCCCGCAACTCTAGGGGTATATTTGGGGCGGAAATTAAGACAAAAGTCCGTTTTCTGTGCTTTCTACTTTAAATAGGCAAAAAAAGTTACAAGATTTATAGAACCTCCATGAAAGGGGCCTATCACAGCAACGTCTTTTTATCCTTGGGAAACCTAGTCAAATATCCACCTGCGCTTATTATTTTATCACGTCCTCATCTAAACGAGGCCGCCAACGTTTGTTGACTGGCGAAGGATAAGTCATAAGTTGCTTTGTTTTGCACAATTTTTCCTTAACATTCACTTAATTTTCTCGTAAGCAAAAAAATTCCCCAAACCAGATGCATGACCAGAGTTTGATCCACACTGGATTGCATAATTTTTCCAAATCCACTGCACACGTAAATTGATCCTCCAAATCAACGTGCTACACTCGCTACGTGCCATTGTGTGAATCTTTAAGCAATAAATGGACGGGGGCTTTATGTTTGGTGAAAAAGAAAGACCAAAGGCAAATTTGAGCCGGATGTGGTGCTGGTTTTGCTGGTTTGAATAAGTGGCTTCTGCTAGGTCGCCTTAACTTTGGAATCCCAAAGTAGATTTTATTTGGCACTGCAGTGGTAGTCCAGTCAAGTTATTAAAGCTTCAGGTGGCCTCAACTCTCCAGCTAACCAAACCAGTAAAATAGTATACTTTTCAAAAGGTGCGCGTCACCACCTCCCTCCTTCCTCCATGCTAATCAGTCTCATTTGAACGCCACAATTCATTGACTGCATGCCGTAAGTAAGTATAGGCGCGAAAATATTGGGAAAACACTTTTACTTAATAAACTTAAGTAGGTAATTAATAATAATCCATAATTTAATAATTCTGATCTTAGCAGCCTGCTGGCAGGAGGAAAATGAAGCATTACGAAGGCCCTTGACATGTCTGTACATGCACTGAACTCGTTTAAGATAAAACATGAATTTGTACGAAGAGGTGTTCCATTAATAGGCATAATTTGCGACAGATATTTGAGTTCCATTGCTCCATGGCAGGCTGCGTTTCCTCCCATACTATTCAAGGACATGAAGGAGGCAAGTGGATTATCCCATTCTTCGTAATGTGAGCTCAAATGTCTGAAGTCGCTTCTGATCATAACACGAGAAGCGCATTGACAGGATTTTGTGGCACCCAAGTTGCTCCCCTCCGTCGCCATATCAAAACCGTGGTTGGCGTAAAATTCCGACCCGATTTTACGACTTAATGCCTCACGCGTAAAAGTGGTGGGGCGAAGGCCTTCCACTTCTTTTAAGCTCGGTCGCACTGTGGCGAATCGCCATCGTACTCACATCTCCATGGGTGGTGTTGCCCTTTCCGGTTAAAATAGGCACTATTTTACAAGCGACTCCGGCTAGTCTTATGTCATAAATACAGAAGTATGTGCACTACTTTGAGAGGAACCCCTTTAGTTTGCTTGTGTGTTCATCTTCAAGATCAATTGTGCTTCTGGAAATCCGCGTCATACAGGACTCTGAGTGGTGCATCCTTGAGCGTTTACCTGCCATGCAATTTTGTGCACAGCATCCAACCTGACAGTGTAGACTTCGCCAAAGCTAATGTGTTGGACACAGGCAAAAAGGTAAAATTAGATGACCCAAATTCATGTCACCGCATTTCACGTGACGTGGATGGATGGAATACACGATCTTGGGACGGTCATAACAAAACATCATAACCTATTTGTCAGGCTGAAAATGCTGAGTTTAGACTTATCAGCTAAAAGCATTGTTTCCTACACACTCTTGCAACTTTACAACGAAGGGTCATTTTGGTTTCCTATCAAGCCACCAACGAAATTTTGATCCCACAAGGACACCACCGTTAAGATACTACGCGTGGCAGTTCAACAAAACCTACCGCACTTCCACTTTCTCCTTTCGGTGACACAATTCTGGTGAGCTACACTTTACTTCGGCCACATTTTATTCACTTTTCCTAAGAGCCTTCTGATGTGGTGGCCCAGACGAGGTGAAGCCTTCGTAGTCACTTTGGCATTCAGTAAAACGAGACATGCACTTCACCTCATCAATGTGGTGGTGGTGGTGAATGATGTCTTGTGCGATTCATGAGCAAGCAGTAGCATAAGCACAAACCATTGCAAGAGAATTCCGTTAGCAAGAATGAAATTATGGCAAGTTCTTAGGGAAATGCGACCTGCCAGAATGTGCGGGTGGTGGTTACAGAGCTACCACGAGTGGTTGATTAGGCATTGACTGACTTTCTCGTAAGGGAGTTTTGTTTGGACTCACACGGATTGCTTACCCGTTGCAACCCACCACTTGTCTCTTCCATATGAAGGGCTACGCATGCTGGCACGGTGTAAGTAGCAAAGCGTCTTGTTTGCACAGACCGTGAGAAAGAAGGAGTCAAAATGACTAGCGGATCGGGAGTGACCTCCACAACCTTTGGGTGGTCTTCTTTTCGGACGACTAACATTTTCCTTGCTTTGCTAAAGAAACAGTCACGGTCTCACCAACCGAGAGGATACTTCAAGTTGAGTCCAATGAGGTCCCATTCATTGACCTAAGCTTTGATACGGAAAGCTAGGGCAATGCACAAAATAAGACAGTCTCTATGCAGACTGGGTTGGCCTCTGATCTAAGTTTTGAAAGCCCGCATACGTGTGCATCATCAAAAGGAAAGCGATTCTTGACGGACTGACGCTCAACAAAGTATTTGCAGCGGATGCTACAACAGGGCCTTCAGGGAACCAATTCCAACACAGAGTGTCGGTAAGCCAGTACACGCATTTCTTTGCGGTAAAACATCGCATCAAAGAAGATTGTCCATTAACACGCGGTTGCTTTGTCTACGTGTTCCACATGTTCTCACACAGCAAAGTGACATTGTGTGTTGGTGTGCGTTTTGCGCTGCAAAAGGCCGGAGGGATTCAAAAGAGCGATCAACTGACCCTTTATTGACCCACGCTTGGACATTAATATCTAAAGTAGTACTTGCATAAACATCGCCTGTCTGAGTCTTCCCAGAGCCTTATAGCTTCGTCCCATCTCACCAGCGCCATCGCACATCCACGAACGAATTGGCATTCTAGAGACAAGCCAAAGGCCCCTGCCTACGGTCACATAGGCTTGAAATTCAGGTGGCGCATACAAAGCCACCATTTCTTGGACTGCAATTCCATTTTGAAGTGCATATAATAAGGCAAGTTTTTTAGGCCGAAGTCCGCATCCATTGACGCTGACCACTGCACTCTAGTTTGGTACCACTTTTGGATCTTGTGTCACCTCAGAGGCAAATCTATGCACCAATTTCTTAATGCGATCTGCACATGATTTCATTGGCAATAGCTTTCGACAGCAGTTTTATCTTCGAAAAGAAAAATTCTTAATTTCAAAGAAGGGGTAGACTTCTGCAGCATTGGGCGTAGGATAAATAACTTATCCAAGTGTTCTTCTAATGCACCAAAATGCAAAGCGGGCCGCGACTTCATTGTTCCTCTCTTCCACCATTCAATCAATCATGCTAGCAAATGAAATATCCATTCAACTTATTAACTGATGTCTCAGGTAATAAGACCCACACATATCAAGCGCAAATGTTTTCTCGGAAAGTTTCGTGGGCCTAAAACGCACTACAGGCAATACTACACTGAACGTACTCTTATAATGGGAAGAAGGGCTTACGCTTGCAAATGATGGGTATGGTTCTGACTTGGACGGCTGGCAGGATAAACTTGCCACTTGCACTCCATCTCCCTGTCAATCAGATCGCGGCAGAGTAGCAACAGAAGAGAGTCCAGTTGATTACCAACTCAACATTGTATCATTAGCATTCCTTACCACTATTTAATTCTCCGCTTTTCTCTTTACTTCACCTCCTGTCCTCCATCCATCTGCCTACTTCTCCCCGCATTGTGGCACTGACCACGATTAGATGCCTTTGCAACTCGCCCCTTTCGCTCTTTTGCTCTGCGTAGAAGGTGCCAGATAGGCCGCTGGACTGCAATGGTTAATGCTGCTTGGGGTGATGGTGTTGGTGTTGGCGACAGCAAAATTAATGCTCGTAATGGTGTCGACGTCATCGGCCACGGGCTCATGCATACATTAATACTAATGTTGAATGGACTACTGATGCTTTCACTGTATTAACAAAAGCGTGAACAAGTACAGTCCGCATTGTCCTGAGTGCGGCTGTTCTAACAGTGGGGACTAAGGCAATGCCAACGACGTGATTCAATGGAAATGGAGGAGTGAGAAACGGAGTAGAATGTCATGCGTACGTGTGCGCGTATGCGATGGCATAGTTGTGCGTTATGAGCAGGACAAAGGACCGGTATGTGGGTAAACGGATGGATGAATGAGAAGAGTGAGGAAGTAGTGATGAGTGGGTGGTCGGGTGGGTCAGTGGGGAAGAGGCTAAAATCACTGACTGATGAAGGAAGGAACAAAGGAATTGCAAAAACCTTTCCATAGGTTTAAGTCCATGTTTAGCAAAATGAGATTCTATTGATGGTCGTCATTAAGTCAACAGCGGTGCCGAAGCATCGAGCCCTCTTTCCTTGTCAATCATCGTCAACCCCATTGCTTGAACAATACGGACTGTGATTGTTCTGTTTCTACTTGGCAAAGATGCGTGGATGGCGACGACTGTTCCTGGTATTTCTCGCACCTCAGCGGTGAATACCACCAACGATTTCTTCGCCTCTCGCGTTACAACTGTGACATCTCTTGTACTGCCCCAATACTAACCTCAACTTACAATCATGTGTGCACTCTGCCAATGGCATTTCAGTAAGACTTGCATATGTCTCGGCTAAACAGAGTCGCTTAAAATTTGCGCCTTAGCATTAGCCTTTCATACAGTGCACACTTCTGTTCCGTCGGCATTGCTGACACAACTTGTCCACCACCTATTCTTTTGCATTTGAATGGGCTTAATGTGCTGTCAGGTTGACCGTTTGTTCGTCCCAACTCCTGTAGCTCCACTACCTCTCTCACCAATTGCCGAGATCCTCTGCATTCGATATTCTGACCAAGAAGGCGTATGCGCTCAAACAAGCCATCCAGAATTGAAGTACGCTGCCACGAAAAAGTGCAGCATGCATTAGAAGCTTGAATTTGTGCGCTACTCCTGATATTTTGGCTGCGCTCGATCTTTCGCAATTTGCAAATGCTGCCCATTGGCAATTGCGCATCCATTCGTGCTGGCAGATGCAAAACAAAGAGCACGCCTAGAAGAAGTGGAAGGGCACGCAACATGTCAATGTGTACTGTCATCAATAAGAAGAGAAACGCTACTGGAGTCAGGATCAAATGATGTGGAGCTTCTGCTCAAGACGCATGCACGTACTTTTGTACCACAACACAAAAACTAACTGTCAGCATGGAAGGTCCACGAATCCCAAAATATTAACTAGCGTGCATAGCTACGTGTCGCTTAATCCAGATGACCTTTATTTCCACCCGCCATTCATTTACTCCTGTCAGAAGACCCGGTAGCGCTAACTGTCGGGGTCACAAGAAATGGAATGCCAGTGGAGCTTACTTGGTCTATAAACCGAATTCTCCTATTGACGACCTCTACCGGGACTTCGCCCAACTCCTGTTCGCCAGCATCAAGACGACCTGTGGTGACAAGGCGTGTTAAGCAGCTAGGCATCAATGCCTAAGCGTAATGACAATTCAATAACTGCATAGCCGCGCCGTAAGAAAATCCTTAGAATAAAAAGAGCTGATTACGCTTCGTTACTGGCATGGTCCCCTAAGAATACGATGCCATAGTGGCTTATAATGCAGTGTAATTGATCGGACGCGTTTGCTTCAGCGCTTGTCAACTGCATCACTGGTCAACTAAAATCGTCCAGATGCATGAAGGCACGATACTGTGCGCCGAGGGCTACTAAACAACCTTGTTTGTGGCTTCTTGTACGAGAGTCGTTGAAGTTGGTGTGATAAGGAAAAACCATAGCATTGCAAATCACCGCGTTCTGCCATAGTGAACTATTTCCGGTATCATTGCAGCTGAAAATCGTCGTTAGATTGGAATAAAACCGCTTGCTTGTTAGAGACTAGTGGACACCAAGTGCATGTACCGTAGACTGTCGTTCATGCATCAGAAGCTGTCCGTGTTCCTCTGATGCCAATTCAGCACACCATAAGGCCCATCCAACGTATGGTAGTAGGCAACCCTGTGTACACTTAGCAAATATGGACGAATTGAGGCCGCATTGTAGACCCAACTTGCTTAGTATGGGGGCAGAGGAAGAGTCGCCATTGCTGCAGCGAACAAATTAACACTTAAGTTCTCTTCCATTATTGATCAAACACAAAGGATTCTCCACTAAGCGGTCACCCTCAAGTCAGTTCTATGTGCATCAGTCACTTGGACATTGCACAGTCCCCATTTCATTTCACTAATACAAGAACTTCACTCGCTGCATTGTGTGGATCTATGGACGTGCAGGTTACCAGGGCAGCTCCGTCGCAAAACATAGTCGGTCGGAGTGTATGCTGAATCACGCCGACTAGGCAAAGTTGCGCACACCCATTTGAGCAAGGAAGGGGGTAAAGGTGACTTGCAGCACTGCCGCCTTTCCCAAAAAGGGCTCATTCCAATGCTTCCATCTCAAGAATGGCGAGGCAACTGAGTGGTAACCCCTCTGATTGGAGGCGAGGCAAAAGTAGGCGTTACCGTTGAATCCTACGGCAGTAGTTCGGCACATGCATTCGAATGTCGCAACCAGATTTCATCAAACAGGAACACCTACGCACTGCAGCCAGCGAAATGGCAACTTACACTGACTATTGCACGCTAAGTATTGGGAGAATCCGCTGCAGTCGATTCGTTGCTTGAAGCGTTGACCGCTTTAATGCCACGAGTTGAATACGAGGAACTGCACCGCAGTTATGTTGTGATTTGCCAGAACTAACTTCCATCTCACTGAGTCTTGCCTAGTTTGATGTAGCTGATGCCGCTGGATACTTTTGCCGTGTGTGCCATGGTGAGTCGCATTCCATTCAAGACCAAACTTATTCCACACAAATTTTAGCACGAAACCACGTATTGTGAAATTTGAATTCCCATAGTATCTCAGTTCTCGTATTCTGTTGGGTAGATTAGCTGAAGTACTAAATACTTAGGTGACGACCTAAACCAACAAAACACCCAACCACCTGCGCCGACAATTTGCCGCACAGAAACATCTACTTTACAAGGAGGCATGCGATTCGCATAGACGGCAAACAGGAAATCGACTGGAAGCACAGCTCTTGCTTCTCTCACTTCGTCTTTGGTGGTCCGGGTCATATGCGACCCTCACTTCGAATGAGGGAGCCATGTGGCCTAGGGATTCAAATCGACGGCACTGTCTCTCACAATGCCTTTGCACGCACTAGTACTCAATACAATGTCACTTGACGCCAACGGTGACCGTGCTAAGCACATAGTCGAGCATTGAGCTTTGTGGGTGCCATGTCAAATGCAATCAATCAATTGCAACCTGCGCGGCAACAAAAGTTGCTAAATAAAAAGGTCTCTGTGGGTGGAGGTTAGGTTATCCCAGGTGCCTAGGCCATTCAACTGCTGATGATTGCGAGATGTCCAATAGCCGCATATTTGTCTGCATTTGTATGCCACCCTTAAGAAGAAACTGATCACACTGTTGCCAAATTAACCAATGTTTCATTAAAAGTGATCCTGATAGGCCCGCTTTATGTCAAATTAGTAAAACGCTTTCGAAGTAGGAACGGACCGAGGCCCGATTCATTAACTCCCGCCTCTGAGGATGATCAACGTCGATGGTGGCTATCTGCCTACTGAAGCATATACCCATCACATAATACATAGAATTCACCTCATAGCCACCCCCAATTGTACCGTGGTAGCAATCGACCGCACTGCGCATCCCAAAGGCTTGCTACAGCCAACGTCCTCCAACATTGGCTACCCAACTGCTTCTCCGGCGCGTAACCTGATCACGTTTCGCCTAGACGAACCCACAGAGACGTTCGCGTTCAATCCACGTGAGGATGACAAACAATCTATTGCAGCGCACACCTGCTGCCGCGAATCTGTAAAGCATGGGGGAGTTTCTGTTCTGGCGCATTTTTCAAAGTAAATAGAGCTGACAATTTGGAACCCACAGCACTAAGATAAGTGACTACAAAGAGGTCGTTTGGGATTCTGTTTATAATGGAATTGCGAGTTCTCTGTTTCCATCACCATTTCTATCACCATTGCCTCAAGAAGGAGGAAGGGAGATTGGAAGGTTGACCGGGGCAACACTGACCAAAATATTAGTCAATAGTGCATATCAGTCAACTGGCATTAATCTGCGGTTGCCAGAGCAGTCGGATGGTGTCGTCAAATGTGTGCATCCGAATTGCCATTGAGCATCACAGGCATGCAACCATACCTCCTTCCACTCCTCCCTCAACTTACCCCTTCCCCTTTCTTCCATTCCTGTTACAGATTTACGGGATATCTAATGTCCGATTTCCCATTCTTTCGATAGCTAGTCTTCTGACCGCAAGGTGATCAGCTGTGTGAATCCAATGTTTAAAAGAGTTGTAATGTCTCGATTCCGCTCCAAAATTTCCACAATGACAGTGATTTCCCTAAGCATTAAAGTTGTGGGACATCTCCCACTCCTTGTTCGTGCAAAATATGACCTTAAGGAAGAGCGGAGAGATAGCAACTGCTACGGCAGCACGAATCAGAGCAAAGGCCAACACCCTCAGCCAACTAGCCGAAGTGGAAGTCGAGGGGTATTAGCAGCTTTGTATGGGCCTGCTCAGAGCGATGAAATTGCCTTATTTTTCGTTTCCTGCCCTCTATTTTGATGAAACATAATTGTGCGTCCTTCCATTTATGAATCGGTTAAGGCCGAGATGCCATCCTCTGTTCCATGTAATCGGCGTCGATGGCATTTTCATGCCCCTTTAAGGCAGTCGACACCATTACAATGGCTTCAGTGATGCCTTTACACTGAAACCGCATATTTGAAGCATCTGAAACCCATCTCATGAGCTACGAATGAAGTCGAGGCATATGATCCCCTGGCAGAGACGTGGCATGGACAAACAGAATTAACCATGCACCAAAAAATGCCTCCCACCTTAATGTGCGCCTAAATTCACGGAACACATAGTCTTTCCATTTAGAGCTTCGTGCTCCGGCGACCTTGTGCAAACTAAGGAGTTGGTCAGCCCTAAGCAAACGCGCAAGCCTCGTGGTTACCTGTGTGTTCTCGACTCACTGCGAACGTTTTGATAACGGCTTTTTGTGCATAATCAGCGTTCCACATGTGCCAACCAAATGCAAGCGAATACGAAATACAAGCGAGCATGAACTCGTGACACAAAGAGCTCCTTTACACCGATTGAAGGGAGTTATGCTTAAAAATTGAGTAAGGGTCGGTGGAATCGGGTGCTTTCTGCCAGCTTCTCCCGTAAGTGGCTTGCATTTGCAGCAAGGCAGAGGAAAAGAAGCACCAGTCGGACAGCAAGAGTACCAGACGCATCAAAACATGAAGGGAATTTCCAACTAGAGAAAATTACTTCTCACCCCAGCCAAACTGGTGGTGGGGCGAAGTTCAGGTTCTCGTTGTTCAGAGAAAATTCGACAGCCCAACATCATGGCAAAGCGTAGAAAAGGGATGTGCATAGTAGAGTAAGGCCTGCCTTGCATATCAATTGGAATGAATGCGATGATGTCGTAGTGTGCGCCACATTCTCCACCGAACTCAGTGAACATCATTGCACTCCACCTCTCGAGACTGAGCCGTGCCACACAAGGATCTCCCAGCAATTGATTACGAGGCCGAAGCAGAAATCAGCTAAGCAAAAGCAGCAAGACTAATCAAAAGACCCTCTTGATAATGGTCCCACAAGACTTCACTAAACAGCCGAGGCATAGGCTGAGTTTCTGCTGAAAATGAGTGCCTTGAAGCAGCACTGCTAGGCCTACTTTTGGGCTCTCACATCCTTCGGGTGCCCGATGGATGCGCGGAAGAGGGAAGACTTGTGTGATTTCACCGGAAGTTGTTAAACAGTGAATTTTTGACACTGATTTTCCACATAGATGCAAAAATGGGCAAACAAAATGGGCAACACAACTACTTACATTTACATCGCTTTGTCTATAAAGTAATTTCACTCCTTGTCTATGCCTTTTTCCGCATACTTCATACCCTTTGTACTAAGGCAATTTAAGCTACAATTCAATGATTGACGTGGAACCGTTTGCTTTCGTGTCACTTCTCCGTCAGCCTCTGTTTTGACCCATTCCTTTCGTGCTGTCCTTTAATCGTTAGTGTCTTTGTGCATTTTGGTGTTGTTCGGAGTTGAGCATTTGCAAGTTCAATTCCTCCTTCACTCCTTCTTGTTTTCGACATTGTTCTTCAAATTTGGTGCTGCTGTCTACTTAGTGCATCTTCCTTTTCTGGCTTGTTATTAATCCTCTTGACAGTCACGGCTGCGTCCCGCTATAGTATGGGTCGTTTGACTGCCTGACTGTCCGTCTGTCTTGCGGCTTCACAGCCCATGACAGCAAATGCTTGGTTTCATTTAACGAGGTTGAGTCCGCCAAAATTCAGAAAAGCACAACCCGTGCCCGATGGGCGCCTTTAACATTCATTTGGGAATCTTGCATTGACCATGACCCGCGTTCAGACGTGGACCGCCACCATGCAGATGAAGAGAAGACCAGAGACCTACAAATTTTGTTTCAATTGTCGTGTTTGTGCTGCATTTAATCGTTTGAGATTAGCCATGAAAATCTTGCACAAGTGCAGTCGGAGTGAGGAAACGCGTTTGCCGTGCATCACCAGCCAAACAAAGTAAGCAGATGCATGAAGAGGCAGCGATGTGCTGCGAGGGCTGCCAAGTGGTCATGTTCGTCACGTCTTGTGCTTGCGTCGTACACTTTAACGCACATTGGAGACTTTCATCACATTGCATCGCATTGTGTTGCATCCTTCTGACCCATTTCCACAGTGCCACTAAGTGGATGAATCTGCCTGCTTTTCAGAGACCAGTGAACAGCAAGGACTTACACCAAGTCCCATTGTGTATGCTTGGAAGCCCATCCATGCTCCTCAGATGCTAATTCAGCAAACCTCGTGGCCCGTTCAGCTCACGGCAGTAGGCAACCCTGTGTAGAATCAGAAAATATGGATGAACCGAAGCCTGATTGTAGATCCACCTTGCTTAGCATGGGGATGAGGAAGATTAAAACGTCAATCATTTGAAGTTGGACTGTGACGATGTAAAGGTATCTAAACAAGGCCACAGTCCAAATCTCTTTGGTAAAAAAATGTGCATAGGCAAAGTGGTTTCCCTGTTTGGGCCACTTCATGAGCGATCAGCAGGAAGTCGTGTCCACAGTACTTTACGGCTGGTGTGCGCTTCCGCCGGAAAGTATTATCCACAGGTCGTTGGCGAGCATGCCTCATGCTAGCCGGTAAATCAGTGGATGCACGCATCACAGGGCTCGAGAAGATGCGTCTACGTATGGGTCGGTGGTGCTGCTTGAGTACTTATTAGCTTATTCACGAGCACATCAAATGACCTTCATGCAATTTCGTTGCTCATTTCCACCTTATCAGGCCACAGTGGCACCACTCACGGACATCCTATCAGTTCTGGCTAAGGTTAAAGCAGTCACGGACTGGCCACTGGACACTCCAATGGTGGCATCATTACCGTGTTTGACATGGTTTGGGTTTAGTGCTAGCTAGCTGTCAAGGATGGGGAGAGCAGCGGAAGACGTGGTGCAATCACTGTACCTTCTCTCCGAACCGTACTTTCGGCTTCAATCTGCAGTCAGGCATGCAGAAATCGTTGTTTACCTCCCCTCTTTCACGCGTTTGAAAAAGGCGCACTGGCAATTGGCACACGATGACTACTCTTGAGACCGTCTATTTGGTGATGTGATTAGAGGTAGTCACTCACTTCGCCTTACCTGGCAAGTCTCTGAGGAGTACGCACAGCCACACTCTCGAGATCATTGCATCAGCTGTGCGCCATTGAGTGGCAATGTTGCTTTCGTTTGAAGCAACAGCTCGTCAGACACTTTAAATGGTGCATGCAAATGCTACAATGTCATAAGGGCAATCTCACCAATTTTTCGCACAATTCGGTGGTTGGCAGGGGGCAGGCATTCCTTCCCCACCCTCCATGTAGGTAAGGCGGCTGGCGACGTTGACCCCGCGCATGTGCGGTGATGGTTTTGGTGATGAGTGTTCCCTAAACCCCTTGCCGTCACACATCTTCTCTTGCTGGTCATCAACTTGGAGACCGCTGGCGATCATGTGATGCGCCCTCTTCTCCTTGATAACCATTTTCTCCATTCTTCCACTCCCTTCCTTCTGCCCTTCTTTTCGAGTGACACCTCGCCTTTCCTCCTCTCCACACCACCTCCCTCCTTCCATCCGCACTCATTTACAGGCTCGGTTATTTAGTTGGTCGTGCACACATTATTGACTTCATTCCTTTTGTGCACCACAGCTCATGCCTCTTTGGACGACTTTTGGACAAGGCGAAGTAACTGAGTGCCTGTTGCAATGCGATGAACTTCACACTGCATGCTTTGTCGAGTTTGACTCCTCCACTTCTTCTTCTTCTTCTTCTACTTCCTCAGGATTTTCTGTCCGAAGCGGCTTGAGTCAGACTACTCTGCTTCTTCGGCCACCTGTGTGTTGTCGGCATTAGGAGAGGTGTGTGTGAAGACGAGCATCCACCTTTTCTTAACACCAAATCCATTGTGTCTACCCAATTTCAGAGGACAAGGAGAAATGAAATCAACGTGGTCAACGGAGAAGCAGAAAAGTTAGAAAAGAGCAGCAAGTCATGTCAGAATAGCTGTCGTCATAGCAGCGCTTATGATGATTTTGTGATGCTACAAAGGTAATATTTGGTATCATTGCCATGCGAAAGTCACAAGAACAAGGCAATTACTGTGAATGAAGGAAGGAAAAGGGAAATATGGGTAAATGTGTGAGTGCAGGAAAATAGAGGCTTTTCCAATGCGTAAAAGAAGAGGAGCAGAAGGGAGACTTGGAGTGGTCGAACAGCAGTAGTGAAGGGGAGGAAAATAAATGCTGGGTTAATGTGGGTTCAAAGGTGCAGGTTGTCCGATTGAGCGAGAAAGTGTGCGTGCATGAGAGTGAGGAGGATAGTAGGCCCACTAGCGAGTGAGATGCAGCAGTGCTGCCGGTGGTGGTGTGTTGAAAGGTAGGCAGAATGGACAGGAGGGGAGGGTAATGTGTCCGCTGAATGACATGACTTGCGTGCATGGCTAATGGTGATGGTGGATGGTGGTGGTGGGAAAATGAAAGGGTGGAGGCAGGGTGGATGGCTGGATGAATGAGTGAATGAATGAATTGGTGAATAAATTATTGGAGGAACAGTAAGGTGCGCATGGATGAAAAGAAATACTAACGCGGCTGAGAAAGAACAGGGCGCGGTCAAAAGAGGCGAGACACAGCGGAGGAGGACTCCAGTTCTACTTGCATCATATTAGTAGTGCCGATGGTGGTGGTGGTGTGTAGGAGGCAGAGGATGCTGTATGGCATGGCCTGAGTGACTGGAGGCAGTGTTAGCGAATGAGATAAATGGAAGAAAGTTGGGAAGGCTCACGAAGAATGATGAATGTTGGTGTAAAATGAAGAAGGAAGGACGAGGTGAGATATAAAGCTTGAAACGGGTGGAAGTAGAATGCGGAAGGGGGAGGAAGGAAAAATTTGCTGAAGAGTGCAAGAGAAGCAGAGGCGAGTGCGAGAGGGGAACCCACGAACTTCCTAATGGGTGGATGTGGTAGCGGTGGTGAGATGCAAACGAACACAAGTATTAGGAGCATAAGTAAGTGGTTGAGAGAGGCTAGGAGGGGGCGTGGGAAAAGAGCGAGGAAAGCACAAAGAAAGGATTGGTATGGAAGGAGGAAACAGGTGTGACTAAGAGAGGAGTTGGATGCAATTACAATTGAATGGTGTAGTTGTGCAAATACCGCGCAAACTTGCGATTGAAGTCGAAAAAATTTAATAAGGAAAGAAAGGGAGGTATTGACAGTATTGCACTTAGACGCGTTCTGTCTAACCTATGCACATTCGTTGCACAAACATCCCCACGAGCAGACTGCAGGGGCAACATAACACGCTTTTAGGCCTTCACGATGAGGTGAATGACAGTGGATGAGGTAAGTCCTTTAGGTCACCGTGGTGAAGGCGCTGATAATCCAAATCCACGTTTTTGTCCTTTGACTCTGCGCCGCTCAGAAAGGCAACCATGCAAATATGATACGCATCTAGAAAGCTTTTAACAAATTTGAAGGAGGAAAGAGATAAAAAAAAGTCATGCGATGCTTCTTCGGTTTAAGCTGTAGATCCTGATGAGTACTAACACGCCGCAAAATATTCGTTTGGTAGATAACCTTTTCACCACAGAAAGCCTAAGCAGCCTCCATCAAAACAAAGCACGAATTTGCACTGCGAATGCGGCGCCAACAGTGACAATCTAGAATCTTAATTCAATTCTCGATAAAGCATAAAGCTGCTAGGGATGATGGAGCTACAAAATGCATTCTGACACAAGCCAATTTGTAGCAAACCTGCAAACGCGAAGTCACCGACCTTGGTGGAAGCTGTGCCAGCCACTCTCGCATTATGCTACCGACAGTATTGACGACCTGACCACGATGTTTATGTCAAGTACATGGGTCAGCAATCCCAATGGGGCTGGATGTCATGCTCATTATCGGCTGCCCGTATTTTCGTTTCGTACAGGGAAAGCACATTCACATTGCACCAATGCAAACGTTGGGAGTGGCGAACAAAATCTGTGCGAAGAAAAGGCTGTTGAATTTTCAGTTGACGTGTGTTAATCGCTGATGCGCCTGGTTTTGACTAGCGACGTTGTTGTATTTGTCCAACAGACTCCAGGAGAATGTGCCAGTCATTGCTGCACAGCTATCATGGCAAAAGGTCGATCGTCATTAAAGAATGTAGGAAGGCATGCCTCGAATTCCCTGTGGATGTAAACACCAATAATTGTACACTAAATAGAGTGCATGCACCGAAGTGAACCTAACAAAATCGAGTGAAAGGCGTATTTGCGGCACTGACGGTGCAGATGTAAAACCTAAACGAAAAGAACATGAGTGGGAGCTCAACGTGAGCACTTACACCAAAAACCACATTTGGCACCGTCGATCGCAGCGTGGGCCGTTCGCTAAACATGGTGAAAACATCGCCCTCAGCACCTGCTTCCACTTGCCACCTCACCGAACACGGAACTGCGACAAACTGAGCTCGTGCGAGCACGGGTCCTATTGTGTATCGATTCCTTAACTCGTTCACCAATACGCAGCGATTATGGGTCAGTCTCTTTGGTCGATCAATCGATTGGTGCGCATGAGTCAGCAAGGAGACGTGTGCTGCAATCATCGGCGCTTCATTATCATCATCCACATCATCAACTGACTGAGAAGTGAGCGTTATGCTGGAAACCTATCCCCTGTCTAGAATAATATTCGAACATTTTCTGCTGCTTAAACAGACCTTCCACAGTGCAATTCACTCACCATCCCTCGAATTTTAGGCCAGGCAAATGAGATGCAGAAACTAGAAGTTTACTGTGGTTGCTTGTGTGTGAATGAGTGTGGAGGAGAAGTAAACCACGGCCTCATGCTCTGTAGCATTCCAGTGGATAGACAGATGCCAACAGGTGCAGTGGGCGGGTTGACCAGCCCTTAGGCACGTACTTGCTGCCTCTGTGTCTTCATTTTTAAGCATTAACATATTTTATAGTTGCACCAAGTCATCATCCCATCATGCTGTTCTATTATGTCATACACGTGATAAACGCATGACGATTATGGCCACAGTTGTTGTTGCGATTATTATCAGCATTAGCGCCTTCCTATCGTGTGGACGGGTCAATCTAGGTTGACCTCAATGACATGGGCAGAGGTGCGCGTTCAGTCCTTCCACTCCTCGATGAACTTTGGTACAATGGCAATAACTGCAGCTTCCTTAGTATGCTTCACACAATTGACCTCTTTCCATTCTTCCCTTCATTTCCTCCCTTTTATTAATAGTCGGGATCGCTATGGGTGGATAGAAAGACGAGTGTGGCTAGGCCTCTCTGCCCCTCCATGCAATAGTTACCTACCTGATTAGCATGTTGTCCATCCAAAACTCACCGACCATTTGATCTACCTACCTACCTATTGGTGTCTTGATCCGACTGTCTTCTTCACCGCTGCCCACTTCCACTGCACTGCCTCTCCATTTGGCTTCATCTCGGTGAATGCGAAAGATGCGCAGTTGGTATGAATGCATGCACATTTGCTTTCCCTTCTCTCCAACTCCAAGTGTTGGCACTACCCACAGACTCGGCGTGTTCACCCTAGCAGTCAGTGGGTCTCCCATACACCGGATATTGGAAGGATGGCTGAGTGCACCGCTTAATGGACTGGGTTGGAGGGGTCCCGAAGATTGATGCAGATGGTCGTACGGTGCAGCGTCCCAATTGCCAAGGAAGGAGAGGAAGATAAAAGAGTCTGCATTGTTTTAAAGGCATGTCCAGCTGAAGAAAATTTCGAACTCTAACAGTAAGTGGTGGGCGCATACTATGGAAAGGAAACGAATGTGATTGCAGTGACCAAAGCCTTAGAGGCAGATGTGCTAGTCCTGGCAGTTAAGCCAGTCCCTCACTTTGGCTGTAGAGGTGTGGGATGAAGTGCCCTTCCCTGGGATTGCGGGACATTCTTGTTGGTTGCAGGTTTCAGCTCGAGTCCCCTCCCCTTTGCCACTGTGAGCACTCCTTCTTCTTTTACTAGGCGCAATGATTTTTGTGCACAATGTGTTCCAGCAACTATAGGTCAAGTAAATATTGGTGGCATAGCAATTGACATTATTGACAGTCGCAACAGACACGCTCGTCCCACGCTTGATCGCAAACACTACGGAAGAGGATCGTGGGGCTGAGCAGGGGAATTAGTTTAGCGGTATCAAGAAGCTCATTTGACTAATTGCAGTTTGTTGAGCACAAGTGTGCAACATTCGACCCAACAAGCAGAAAAGTTTGCCTTCTTACAGGTGTGGTGTGGTGACGTTTGCAAGCCTACTGAAACAACCAGCCTACCTGTGCTTCCAAAATAGTCCCCTTTGCGTAAGCACTCTGCCTCGGAGCCAAATCTGCGATGATGTAATTTGGTGGTGGCGGAAGGTAGCTTGTGTCCCGTCATTCACCGTCGCGATGCCAACTGACGATGTGGCCAATTTTACGATCATGCTCTGCTGTCCATTGTCCAATTGCCAATTAGCAATGCAGCCGACAATAAGACTATGGAGGTCAGGCGGCGTAGCCCAAATATATCACACTCAGTAGGGGTTGGTTGGCCTCAGTTTTTACTTGACGCGGTATGCTAGGATCTCCGCCGGCGAAATCTGGATGTCATTGCTGTTTGTAGGTCACTTTGTCTCCAACTAGCTCATTGTAATCCCAGCTGTCAGTAAATGTTTGCGAACAAATGCCAATGGGCCAGGAGTCACCGATTTGAGGAGCAAATGGCAAGGCGCAGTGCTCATTTGGTAGGTCCTATCGCTTAACTTTGGGCGCTGAGGCGTCAGGACAGCGCACTTTAAATACCAGGCAGTCCGACATCACTTATGGATTTGTTAGCCAGCAAATGAAAACTCGTGCAAAACCGTTTTGGTAAAATTAGTGACAAACGAAATTTCGGCAAAATTATTTACGAAAAGCAAATGCATTTTAATGAATTTTGATAGCATGAGGTGGGTAGCAGATAAGATATGTCGAGAAAGTGAATGCATCTAGTCAGCCCTGTGAGGATGATGTCACTGTCACATGGTGTGGAAGGGTGAGACTCGAGGCTAGGGTTTGCGATGTGGCGCAACAGAAAGCAGTGGAGGCAGCTGATTTCTTTTTAGCACCAACCCACTGTCTGCTGCGCTGACGTGCTCCCACTTATCCTGTCAGATTCGCTGACTCATTAAATGTTACAATTAATGCAACGCTTTGTGGATGATGCGCGTGTCAGAGCAAACAACAAGCAACTTACTGATTGTCCTCGAAAAATCCCTACACGAGATGATAGCTGCCACAAGCAAGGTGCCGATTTGGAGCGACATCCCACTTGGCAATCACCTGCATCTCATAATTATGCCATGGGACTCTGGAGCGGTCTATGATTGACCTACTGGCACCATTGGGAAACACAGGATATTGGGTTGTTGGAGCCATTGCGCTGGGCATTCAAGTAGCACCACGTACTCGGGTGGGATGCCGTTTATCTGCGCACATCGAATTGTAGGAATTTGGAAGAAGCTTGACGCAGTCTCTAGGGCCATGGAAGAGAATGGAGTTGCAGCAGAAACTCAGTGGGTGCGGGTCTGCAGGCTGCAGTCGCTGTAAGTGTAGAAGCGCAATCCTTGGCGCAACCACTGCATGACTGATAGCGGATCTTCTTTCACTTCACGCAACACACTTCCATTCTTGGATTTTCAACTTCTGCACGTAAAATTGCCCTAGGGGGACGCAGTACGGCAGTTTTGACTGGCTTCATCTTATTGGACAGAGCGACGCATGCATTCTGTATTTGTATTCTGCAGAGCAGCAATGTGGACACAAGGTGGTCATCAACTCTGACCCCTCGATAGCCACGCTTATTACCTCTCTGGGAGCTGGAAGATGCTTCATCGACTCTCACTGTTCATTACTTTGCAAAAGATTCTGTTTGCATTTTTCTTCCTTCCTCATTTTGTCGCCCAATGGCTTACCCTCCATCTGGTCTGCTACAGGGAGGACCTTTATCGTCTCCCATTCTTTGTCATCTTTGCACCGTCGTCAACGAGAAGGAGTGATCTTGAGTGAGAGACCTACCCTTCCAAAGGGAATCCCTTAAGTGGATAAAATTTGGGATGCGTCAAACTCTACTTTTGATGGTTTGTCTCTCCACTTCTAGTTGTCCACAGTGGTAGCAAATGTCAGCCCTGTTGGCACTGGGGTTAACCACTGATGCAGCACTCTAAGGCTTCCCTACTGGCAGTTAAACAGCAAAATGATTGCAAACTTGACCGGAAGTCAACAAAGCACAGGCCTGTCTCAAGCTTGTCTATGTCGAACAAGGCGCAGTGTGCTATGAACTGCGGGCAGAGGAAGGCGTTAATGGTTGATGGAAAATCTCAATAAGTGGTAGGTAGGTGAAGAAGTTGGAGGTAAAAGTGATTATCCAGGGCGCATTAAAACATGACATCTTAAGTGTTTGGGATTAGACAGCATCAAACATTGTGCCGCTCTCTACTGCACCGAAAGGCGGCACAGTACAGGCCTAGGTCTAGCAAGGTGCAGTGAACCATGGACTGCCGGCAGGGGAAGGTGTTAACATTGGGTGAAGATGGAAGAGTTGAGAGCTTTGTGGGGCTAACAATGCCCGAGAAGATACATCTTTACGTTATCGTGATTGACCCGGTTAGAATAAGTGGGTGAAGTGGAAAAGTAGAATCAGCGTCACTGTTTATAGAAATAGGATAACAGGTAGTCTTGCAGCATTAAGAAATCGTCCCAGTAAGATGGGCTTTGAGGGACAGAGTTTTTGCATACGAGAGTAGACGCATGAGAGCTGGTGCGTTAGTTAGTGCCTAAGCACCTGCCACGTCCTCAGTGACCATTGTGACCTCCTCTTCTTATTTTGCCTGTGACCTCCACCTAGTACACTCAATTTCAACCACCTTGATACTCTCGCCATGCGCAGTGACTGCTGAGCTGCAGTGTAGCCGTGCAGCATCCATGTATTTCACTTCCTGCCTTCCAATTTGTGCAGAGGCATATGGCGCGAGGGTGGTGAAGGCGACTTGACCTATAGGTTGAACACGCAACCTGTGCCACAGTGAGGCATTAAAGAAAGAAGCATGCACTTGCACAAAGGCATGATGGCAAAAGCCTTGCGGTCAATCCCTTCCAGCTTATAAGGCCATTCTACGATTCTCCACCGCATACACACCATGGCTTCTTTCAGTGCTCACTTAAATGCTGCTCCGGATATCTTAATGCACTCATCAATTTCATTCAGAATGCTACACGCCTACATATGAAAAGGAGAAAACATCGCACGAAGCTCCTGCCCTTCCTCCCCAATAACACCCTCCAGTCGTTTAGGCAGTCAAACACCAACCAAGTGCCAACGAAATGAACGCGGGTTAAACGCCTCCTCCCCTAGACATCAACCAAAGCAGCGAAAAACACGATCTGTTCGGAAAATAGCTTCATTAACTGCTGTACTCGAAGACACGAACAGCACTCGAGAGCTTCCAAACAGTCAATGGCAGTGACAGTTAAGGTAGCACAGTGCTATAAACACTGGTTTGCGGTGTACACGATTCAAAGACCACCACAGGGGATGCAGGGAAGGAAAGAAGCTCCAACCAAATGCTTGTTAACCTTCTCAACCACCAACATGAAGGTCATTTCCATCAAGCACCCACCAGCAGGCGCTAGTTCCAATGACCCTAGCCTAAGCAGAACACGGAACCATACATCCCATCGAAGCAGGCAAATTAAAAACAATGGCATGTATGAGGTAAAGGAATGCACATGTGTTTGTGCCTCATAACCCTAATCGCTTTCTCCGTTTTTCCGTTTGGAGTTAGGTTGAGAAGTCATGGTGTTAACAACAGACCGCAGCTGTGTACTGCAGTCCACAGCACTGTCTTTACCATCACCACAACCGCCGTTTGCAGAGGCGTCATGGGGACTAAAATCAGCGCACCACACTGCACGGCATCATTCCCTTTCTACAGATCTCCAGCAATTCGCACACGGAATCGAAGTGCACACCGCCCATCGGACTACTCCCCATCATCGCTATTATCGGCGGGACGAGGTGCGCAAAGACGTCAGGTGATGTGCTGCAACATTAGTAGCATCCCTCTGTGTTAATAATCGAAACAGGCAAGGAGCAAAGCTCACAGTGTAGTTAGGAAATTATAGGAGAAAGTGAAACCAATTCATACATAAATACCAAAATAAATGTTAAAGGCGCCCATCGGGCACGGGTTGTGCTTTTCTGAATTTTGGCGGACTCAACCTCGTTAAATGAAACCAAGCATTTGCTGTCATGGGCTGTGAAGCCGCAAGACAGACAGACAGTCAGGCAGTCAAACGACCCATACTATAGCGGGACGCAGCCGTGACTGTCAAGAGGATTAATAACAAGCCAGAAAAGGAAGATGCACTAAGTAGACAGCAGCACCAAATTTGAAGAACAATGTCGAAAACAAGAAGGAGTGAAGGAGGAATTGAACTTGCAAATGCTCAACTCCGAACAACACCAAAATGCACAAAGACACTAACGATTAAAGGACAGCACGAAAGGAATGGGTCAAAACAGAGGCTGACGGAGAAGTGACACGAAAGCAAACGGTTCCACGTCAATCATTGAATTGTAGCTTAAATTGCCTTAGTACAAAGGGTATGAAGTATGCGGAAAAAGGCATAGACAAGGAGTGAAATTACTTTATAGACAAAGCGATGTAAATGTAAGTAGTTGTGTTGCCCATTTTGTTTGCCCATTTTTGCATCTATGTGGAAAATCAGTGTCAAAAATTCACTGTTTAACAACTTCCGGTGAAATCACACAAGTCTTCCCTCTTCCGCGCATCCATCGGGCACCCGAAGGATGTGAGAGCCCAAAAGTAGGCCTAGCAGTGCTGCTTCAAGGCACTCATTTTCAGCAGAAACTCAGCCTATGCCTCGGCTGTTTAGTGAAGTCTTGTGGGACCATTATCAAGAGGGTCTTTTGATTAGTCTTGCTGCTTTTGCTTAGCTGATTTCTGCTTCGGCCTCGTAATCAATTGCTGGGAGATCCTTGTGTGGCACGGCTCAGTCTCGAGAGGTGGAGTGCAATGATGTTCACTGAGTTCGGTGGAGAATGTGGCGCACACTACGACATCATCGCATTCATTCCAATTGATATGCAAGGCAGGCCTTACTCTACTATGCACATCCCTTTTCTACGCTTTGCCATGATGTTGGGCTGTCGAATTTTCTCTGAACAACGAGAACCTGAACTTCGCCCCACCACCAGTTTGGCTGGGGTGAGAAGTAATTTTCTCTAGTTGGAAATTCCCTTCATGTTTTGATGCGTCTGGTACTCTTGCTGTCCGACTGGTGCTTCTTTTCCTCTGCCTTGCTGCAAATGCAAGCCACTTACGGGAGAAGCTGGCAGAAAGCACCCGATTCCACCGACCCTTACTCAATTTTTAAGCATAACTCCCTTCAATCGGTGTAAAGGAGCTCTTTGTGTCACGAGTTCATGCTCGCTTGTATTTCGTATTCGCTTGCATTTGGTTGGCACATGTGGAACGCTGATTATGCACAAAAAGCCGTTATCAAAACGTTCGCAGTGAGTCGAGAACACACAGGTAACCACGAGGCTTGCGCGTTTGCTTAGGGCTGACCAACTCCTTAGTTTGCACAAGGTCGCCGGAGCACGAAGCTCTAAATGGAAAGACTATGTGTTCCGTGAATTTAGGCGCACATTAAGGTGGGAGGCATTTTTTGGTGCATGGTTAATTCTGTTTGTCCATGCCACGTCTCTGCCAGGGGATCATATGCCTCGACTTCATTCGTAGCTCATGAGATGGGTTTCAGATGCTTCAAATATGCGGTTTCAGTGTAAAGGCATCACTGAAGCCATTGTAATGGTGTCGACTGCCTTAAAGGGGCATGAAAATGCCATCGACGCCGATTACATGGAACAGAGGATGGCATCTCGGCCTTAACCGATTCATAAATGGAAGGACGCACAATTATGTTTCATCAAAATAGAGGGCAGGAAACGAAAAATAAGGCAATTTCATCGCTCTGAGCAGGCCCATACAAAGCTGCTAATACCCCTCGACTTCCACTTCGGCTAGTTGGCTGAGGGTGTTGGCCTTTGCTCTGATTCGTGCTGCCGTAGCAGTTGCTATCTCTCCGCTCTTCCTTAAGGTCATATTTTGCACGAACAAGGAGTGGGAGATGTCCCACAACTTTAATGCTTAGGGAAATCACTGTCATTGTGGAAATTTTGGAGCGGAATCGAGACATTACAACTCTTTTAAACATTGGATTCACACAGCTGATCACCTTGCGGTCAGAAGACTAGCTATCGAAAGAATGGGAAATCGGACATTAGATATCCCGTAAATCTGTAACAGGAATGGAAGAAAGGGGAAGGGGTAAGTTGAGGGAGGAGTGGAAGGAGGTATGGTTGCATGCCTGTGATGCTCAATGGCAATTCGGATGCACACATTTGACGACACCATCCGACTGCTCTGGCAACCGCAGATTAATGCCAGTTGACTGATATGCACTATTGACTAATATTTTGGTCAGTGTTGCCCCGGTCAACCTTCCAATCTCCCTTCCTCCTTCTTGAGGCAATGGTGATAGAAATGGTGATGGAAACAGAGAACTCGCAATTCCATTATAAACAGAATCCCAAACGACCTCTTTGTAGTCACTTATCTTAGTGCTGTGGGTTCCAAATTGTCAGCTCTATTTACTTTGAAAAATGCGCCAGAACAGAAACTCCCCCATGCTTTACAGATTCGCGGCAGCAGGTGTGCGCTGCAATAGATTGTTTGTCATCCTCACGTGGATTGAACGCGAACGTCTCTGTGGGTTCGTCTAGGCGAAACGTGATCAGGTTACGCGCCGGAGAAGCAGTTGGGTAGCCAATGTTGGAGGACGTTGGCTGTAGCAAGCCTTTGGGATGCGCAGTGCGGTCGATTGCTACCACGGTACAATTGGGGGTGGCTATGAGGTGAATTCTATGTATTATGTGATGGGTATATGCTTCAGTAGGCAGATAGCCACCATCGACGTTGATCATCCTCAGAGGCGGGAGTTAATGAATCGGGCCTCGGTCCGTTCCTACTTCGAAAGCGTTTTACTAATTTGACATAAAGCGGGCCTATCAGGATCACTTTTAATGAAACATTGGTTAATTTGGCAACAGTGTGATCAGTTTCTTCTTAAGGGTGGCATACAAATGCAGACAAATATGCGGCTATTGGACATCTCGCAATCATCAGCAGTTGAATGGCCTAGGCACCTGGGATAACCTAACCTCCACCCACAGAGACCTTTTTATTTAGCAACTTTTGTTGCCGCGCAGGTTGCAATTGATTGATTGCATTTGACATGGCACCCACAAAGCTCAATGCTCGACTATGTGCTTAGCACGGTCACCGTTGGCGTCAAGTGACATTGTATTGAGTACTAGTGCGTGCAAAGGCATTGTGAGAGACAGTGCCGTCGATTTGAATCCCTAGGCCACATGGCTCCCTCATTCGAAGTGAGGGTCGCATATGACCCGGACCACCAAAGACGAAGTGAGAGAAGCAAGAGCTGTGCTTCCAGTCGATTTCCTGTTTGCCGTCTATGCGAATCGCATGCCTCCTTGTAAAGTAGATGTTTCTGTGCGGCAAATTGTCGGCGCAGGTGGTTGGGTGTTTTGTTGGTTTAGGTCGTCACCTAAGTATTTAGTACTTCAGCTAATCTACCCAACAGAATACGAGAACTGAGATACTATGGGAATTCAAATTTCACAATACGTGGTTTCGTGCTAAAATTTGTGTGGAATAAGTTTGGTCTTGAATGGAATGCGACTCACCATGGCACACACGGCAAAAGTATCCAGCGGCATCAGCTACATCAAACTAGGCAAGACTCAGTGAGTTGGAAGTTAGTTCTGGCAAATCACAACATAACTGCGGTGCAGTTCCTCGTATTCAACTCGTGGCATTAAAGCGGTCAACGCTTCAAGCAACGAATCGACTGCAGCGGATTCTCCCAATACTTAGCGTGCAATAGTCAGTGTAAGTTGCCATTTCGCTGGCTGCAGTGCGTAGGTGTTCCTGTTTGATGAAATCTGGTTGCGACATTCGAATGCATGTGCCGAACTACTGCCGTAGGATTCAACGGTAACGCCTACTTTTGCCTCGCCTCCAATCAGAGGGGTTACCACTCAGTTGCCTCGCCATTCTTGAGATGGAAGCATTGGAATGAGCCCTTTTTGGGAAAGGCGGCAGTGCTGCAAGTCACCTTTACCCCCTTCCTTGCTCAAATGGGTGTGCGCAACTTTGCCTAGTCGGCGTGATTCAGCATACACTCCGACCGACTATGTTTTGCGACGGAGCTGCCCTGGTAACCTGCACGTCCATAGATCCACACAATGCAGCGAGTGAAGTTCTTGTATTAGTGAAATGAAATGGGGACTGTGCAATGTCCAAGTGACTGATGCACATAGAACTGACTTGAGGGTGACCGCTTAGTGGAGAATCCTTTGTGTTTGATCAATAATGGAAGAGAACTTAAGTGTTAATTTGTTCGCTGCAGCAATGGCGACTCTTCCTCTGCCCCCATACTAAGCAAGTTGGGTCTACAATGCGGCCTCAATTCGTCCATATTTGCTAAGTGTACACAGGGTTGCCTACTACCATACGTTGGATGGGCCTTATGGTGTGCTGAATTGGCATCAGAGGAACACGGACAGCTTCTGATGCATGAACGACAGTCTACGGTACATGCACTTGGTGTCCACTAGTCTCTAACAAGCAAGCGGTTTTATTCCAATCTAACGACGATTTTCAGCTGCAATGATACCGGAAATAGTTCACTATGGCAGAACGCGGTGATTTGCAATGCTATGGTTTTTCCTTATCACACCAACTTCAACGACTCTCGTACAAGAAGCCACAAACAAGGTTGTTTAGTAGCCCTCGGCGCACAGTATCGTGCCTTCATGCATCTGGACGATTTTAGTTGACCAGTGATGCAGTTGACAAGCGCTGAAGCAAACGCGTCCGATCAATTACACTGCATTATAAGCCACTATGGCATCGTATTCTTAGGGGACCATGCCAGTAACGAAGCGTAATCAGCTCTTTTTATTCTAAGGATTTTCTTACGGCGCGGCTATGCAGTTATTGAATTGTCATTACGCTTAGGCATTGATGCCTAGCTGCTTAACACGCCTTGTCACCACAGGTCGTCTTGATGCTGGCGAACAGGAGTTGGGCGAAGTCCCGGTAGAGGTCGTCAATAGGAGAATTCGGTTTATAGACCAAGTAAGCTCCACTGGCATTCCATTTCTTGTGACCCCGTCAGTTAGCGCTACCGGGTCTTCTGACAGGAGTAAATGAATGGCGGGTGGAAATAAAGGTCATCTGGATTAAGCGACACGTAGCTATGCACGCTAGTTAATATTTTGGGATTCGTGGACCTTCCATGCTGACAGTTAGTTTTTGTGTTGTGGTACAAAAGTACGTGCATGCGTCTTGAGCAGAAGCTCCACATCATTTGATCCTGACTCCAGTAGCGTTTGTCTTCTTATTGATGACAGTACACATTGACATGTTGCGTGCCCTTCCACTTCTTCTAGGCGTGCTCTTTGTTTTGCATCTGCCAGCACGAATGGATGCGCAATTGCCAATGGGCAGCATTTGCAAATTGCGAAAGATCGAGCGCAGCCAAAATATCAGGAGCAGCGCACAAATTCAAGCTTCTAATGCATGCTGCACTTTTTCGTGGCAGCGTACTTCAATTCTGGATGGCTTGTTTGAGCGCATACGCCTTCATGGTCAGAATATCGAATGGAGAGGATCTCGGCAATTGGTAAGAGAGGTAGTGGAGCTACAGGAGTTGGGACGAACAAACGGTCAACCTGACAGCACATTAAGCCCATTCAAATGCAAAAGAATAGGTGGTGGACAAGTTGTGTCAGCAATGCCGACGGAACAGAAGTGTGCACTGTATGAAAGGCTAATGCTAAGGCGCAAATTTTAAGCGACTCTGTTTAGCCGAGACATCTGCAAGTCTTACTGAAATGCCATTGGCAGAGTGCACACATGATTGTAAGTTGAGGTTAGTATTGGGGCAGTACAAGAGATGTCACAGTTGTAACGCGAGAGGCGAAGAAATCGTTGGTGGTATTCACCGCTGAGGTGCGAGAAATACCAGGAACAGTCGTCGCCATCCACGCATCTTTGCCAAGTAGAAACAGAACAATCACAGTCCGTATTGTTCAAGCAATGGGGTTGACGATGATTGACAAGGAAAGAGGGCTCGATGCTTCGGCACCGCTGTTGACTTAATGACGACCATCAATAGAATCTCATTTTGCTAAACATGGACTTAAACCTATGGAAAGGTTTTTGCAATTCCTTTGTTCCTTCCTTCATCAGTCAGTGATTTTAGCCTCTTCCCCACTGACCCACCCGACCACCCACTCATCACTACTTCCTCACTCTTCTCATTCATCCATCCGTTTACCCACATACCGGTCCTTTGTCCTGCTCATAACGCACAACTATGCCATCGCATACGCACACACGTACGCATGACATTCTACTCCGTTTCTCACTCCTCCATTTCCATTGAATCACGTCGTTGGCATTGCCTTAGTCCCCACTGTTAGAACAGCCGCACTCAGGACAATGTGGACTGTACTTGTTCACGCTTTTGTTAATACAGTGAAAGCATCAGTAGTCCATTCAACATTAGTATTAATGTATGCATGAGCCCGTGGCCGATGACGTCGACACCATTACGAGCATTAATTTTGCTGTCGCCATCACCAACACCAACACCCCAAGCAGCATTAACCATTGCAGTCCAGCGGCCTATCTGGCACCTTCTACGCAGAGCAAAAGAGCGAAAGGGGCGAGTTGCAAAGGCATCTAATCGTGGTCAGTGCCACAATGCGGGGAGAAGTAGGCAGATGGATGGAGGACAGGAGGTGAAGTAAAGAGAAAAGCGGAGAATTAAATAGTGGTAAGGAATGCTAATGATACAATGTTGAGTTGGTAATCAACTGGACTCTCTTCTGTTGCTACTCTGCCGCGATCTGATTGACAGGGAGATGGAGTGCAAGTGGCAAGTTTATCCTGCCAGCCGTCCAAGTCAGAACCATACCCATCATTTGCAAGCGTAAGCCCTTCTTCCCATTATAAGAGTACGTTCAGTGTAGTATTGCCTGTAGTGCGTTTTAGGCCCACGAAACTTTCCGAGAAAACATTTGCGCTTGATATGTGTGGGTCTTATTACCTGAGACATCAGTTAATAAGTTGAATGGATGTTTCATTTGCTAGCATGATTGATTGAATGGTGGAAGAGAGGAACAATGAAGTCGCGGCCCGCTTTGCATTTTGGTGCATTAGAAGAACACTTGGATAAGTTACTTATCCTACGCCCAATGCTGCAGAAGTCTACCCCTTCTTTGAAATTAAGAATTTTTCTTTTCGAAGATAAAACTGCTGTCGAAAGCTATTGCCAATGAAATCATGTGCAGATCGCATTAAGAAATTGGTGCATAGATTTGCCTCTGAGGTGACACAAGATCCAAAAGTGGTACCAAACTAGACTGCAGTGGTCAGCGTCAATGGATGCGGACTTCGGCCTAAAAAACTTGCCTTATTATATGCACTTCAAAATGGAATTGCAGTCCAAGAAATGGTGGCTTTGTATGCGCCACCTGAATTTCAAGCCTATGTGACCGTAGGCAGGGGCCTTTGGCTTGTCTCTAGAATGCCAATTCGTTCGTGGATGTGCGATGGCGCTGGTGAGATGGGACGAAGCTATAAGGCTCTGGGAAGACTCAGACAGGCGATGTTTATGCAAGTACTACTTTAGATATTAATGTCCAAGCGTGGGTCAATAAAGGGTCAGTTGATCGCTCTTTTGAAGCCCTCCGGCCTTTTGCAGCGCAAAACGCACACCAACACACAATGTCACTTTGCTGTGTGAGAACATGTGGAACACGTAGACAAAGCAACCGCGTGTTAAGGACAATCTTCTTTGATGCGATGTTTTACCGCAAAGAAATGCGTGTACTGGCTTACCGACACTCTGTGTTGGAATTGGTTCCCTGAAGGCCCTGTTGTAGCATCCGCTGCAAATACTTTGTTGAGCGTCAGTCCGTCAAGAATCGCTTTCCTTTTGATGATGCACACGTATGCGGGCTTTCAAAACTTAGATCAGAGGCCAACCCAGTCTGCATAGAGACTGTCTTATTTTGTGCATTGCCCTAGCTTTCCGTATCAAAGCTTAGGTCAATGAATGGGACCTCATTGGACTCAACTTGAAGTATCCTCTCGGTTGGTGAGACCGTGACTGTTTCTTTAGCAAAGCAAGGAAAATGTTAGTCGTCCGAAAAGAAGACCACCCAAAGGTTGTGGAGGTCACTCCCGATCCGCTAGTCATTTTGACTCCTTCTTTCTCACGGTCTGTGCAAACAAGACGCTTTGCTACTTACACCGTGCCAGCATGCGCAGCCCTTCATATGGAAGAGACAAGTGGTGGGTTGCAACGGGTAAGCAATCCGTGTGAGTCCAAACAAAACTCCCTTACGAGAAAGTCAGTCAATGCCTAATCAACCACTCGTGGTAGCTCTGTAACCACCACCCGCACATTCTGGCAGGTCGCATTTCCCTAAGAACTTGCCATAATTTCATTCTTGCTAACGGAATTCTCTTGCAATGGTTTGTGCTTATGCTACTGCTTGCTCATGAATCGCACAAGACATCATTCACCACCACCACCACATTGATGAGGTGAAGTGCATGTCTCGTTTTACTGAATGCCAAAGTGACTACGAAGGCTTCACCTCGTCTGGGCCACCACATCAGAAGGCTCTTAGGAAAAGTGAATAAAATGTGGCCGAAGTAAAGTGTAGCTCACCAGAATTGTGTCACCGAAAGGAGAAAGTGGAAGTGCGGTAGGTTTTGTTGAACTGCCACGCGTAGTATCTTAACGGTGGTGTCCTTGTGGGATCAAAATTTCGTTGGTGGCTTGATAGGAAACCAAAATGACCCTTCGTTGTAAAGTTGCAAGAGTGTGTAGGAAACAATGCTTTTAGCTGATAAGTCTAAACTCAGCATTTTCAGCCTGACAAATAGGTTATGATGTTTTGTTATGACCGTCCCAAGATCGTGTATTCCATCCATCCACGTCACGTGAAATGCGGTGACATGAATTTGGGTCATCTAATTTTACCTTTTTGCCTGTGTCCAACACATTAGCTTTGGCGAAGTCTACACTGTCAGGTTGGATGCTGTGCACAAAATTGCATGGCAGGTAAACGCTCAAGGATGCACCACTCAGAGTCCTGTATGACGCGGATTTCCAGAAGCACAATTGATCTTGAAGATGAACACACAAGCAAACTAAAGGGGTTCCTCTCAAAGTAGTGCACATACTTCTGTATTTATGACATAAGACTAGCCGGAGTCGCTTGTAAAATAGTGCCTATTTTAACCGGAAAGGGCAACACCACCCATGGAGATGTGAGTACGATGGCGATTCGCCACAGTGCGACCGAGCTTAAAAGAAGTGGAAGGCCTTCGCCCCACCACTTTTACGCGTGAGGCATTAAGTCGTAAAATCGGGTCGGAATTTTACGCCAACCACGGTTTTGATATGGCGACGGAGGGGAGCAACTTGGGTGCCACAAAATCCTGTCAATGCGCTTCTCGTGTTATGATCAGAAGCGACTTCAGACATTTGAGCTCACATTACGAAGAATGGGATAATCCACTTGCCTCCTTCATGTCCTTGAATAGTATGGGAGGAAACGCAGCCTGCCATGGAGCAATGGAACTCAAATATCTGTCGCAAATTATGCCTATTAATGGAACACCTCTTCGTACAAATTCATGTTTTATCTTAAACGAGTTCAGTGCATGTACAGACATGTCAAGGGCCTTCGTAATGCTTCATTTTCCTCCTGCCAGCAGGCTGCTAAGATCAGAATTATTAAATTATGGATTATTATTAATTACCTACTTAAGTTTATTAAGTAAAAGTGTTTTCCCAATATTTTCGCGCCTATACTTACTTACGGCATGCAGTCAATGAATTGTGGCGTTCAAATGAGACTGATTAGCATGGAGGAAGGAGGGAGGTGGTGACGCGCACCTTTTGAAAAGTATTCCATTTTACTGGTTTGGTTAGCTGGAGAGTTGAGGCCACCTGAAGCTTTAATAACTTGACTGGACTACCACTGCAGTGCCAAATAAAATCTACTTTGGGATTCCAAAGTTAAGGCGACCTAGCAGAAGCCACTTATTCAAACCAGCAAAACCAGCACCACATCCGGCTCAAATTTGCCTTTGGTCTTTCTTTTTCACCAAACATAAAGCCCCCGTCCATTTATTGCTTAAAGATTCACACAATGGCACGTAGCGAGTGTAGCACGTTGATTTGGAGGATCAATTTACGTGTGCAGTGGATTTGGAAAAATTATGCAATCCAGTGTGGATCAAACTCTGGTCATGCATCTGGTTTGGGGAATTTTTTTGCTTACGAGAAAATTAAGTGAATGTTAAGGAAAAATTGTGCAAAACAAAGCAACTTATGACTTATCCTTCGCCAGTCAACAAACGTTGGCGGCCTCGTTTAGATGAGGACGTGATAAAATAATAAGCGCAGGTGGATATTTGACTAGGTTTCCCAAGGATAAAAAGACGTTGCTGTGATAGGCCCCTTTCATGGAGGTTCTATAAATCTTGTAACTTTTTTTGCCTATTTAAAGTAGAAAGCACAGAAAACGGACTTTTGTCTTAATTTCCACCCCAAATAAAGCCCTAGAGTTGCGGGCATTCGGGGATGGTCCACGGTCAACCACCATGACTTTGCCTACGACGCTGAGCAGAGAAGGTCTCTTAGTTTGCATGGAGTAACAAAGCTAAAATTATTTCTCGTTTGTAATTTCTATTAAACACCCGCAGATTTCTTGACCGGTATTCTTCCCTCGTACATGGTTGCAGTCATCGTCCAGCGTCCTTCCTCATACTACCCCTAATTTTATACCTTTGGATCAGAAAGATTTGTTCGCAGACGACATGCGAACGGGGACTGATGGCGCCCCGTCAATCACGAGAAGGCCTCAGCTGACTCACTCGTGACTGGAGCCGCGACTTGGATGGAGGCTACTTTCCCCTTAACTGTGAACAGCTGCATGCCTCAAGTGCAAACGACGTCCGAAATTGGCTGCTTCATTTAAGTCCCCAGCAATGTTTATCAGAGGGCAGCTTGTTGGTTTCCAGCAGTAGATGCATTCCAGCCTGCATTTAGTCGTCGTATTTGCCTTCAGAATGTCTGTTTGGGAATATCAAGTGTTAGAGTGGCCCTGCTCCATTTTATGGCTGCGGGCAGGCCAATGTGCCAGTCAATCTGACACGTCGAAACCGCAGATCTGTGAGCACGGGAGGAAAGAAGGGCACTGTACATGGACAAATGCTCCACCTGTCCGATGCGATGGTTTCATCCACTCTTTGCCACTTGTGCATCGCTAGCAGAAGAAAGAGGAATGCTGAACTGCAGCCACAGAAATGTCATGCCATCGAAATCACCTCCGTGGGGGTGCAAGGCGTTGAAATTCAGGTAGATCTACCACATTCCCAATTCTCTGCATGTGGGTGGGCTACATGGCATTTAGGCCACACTTTACCCAAACATAGTACGCTCCGTCTTCCACGGTAACCCAGCCGAGGTCAAACCGATGACGCTAAGCTGGCATGCATTGAAACGGGACCATCTCAGTTGAAGTGATGAACACTGCCCACACTCCGTCCATTCGCCATAGCCAGATGTTGAAAACTCTGCTACACACCCCAACACTCACCCATCTGGAGCTCTTCTGTGCTCCACTTTGAGACAAATACAATCTCATTAGTTGTAACCACTCTCCACCTCCGCTTTATCTGGTCTGACAATGGTGATCTCTCCAATCCTTTGGTAGCCTCATGCCTTGTGGATTACACTCACTGCGGTAAAACCTTTTCTCAAATTTTGGAAATGCGCATATTAGCCCACTTTACCCACATTTCAAAGCATGCAGAAAAGTGTGAGGACACCACATCTCCACCACGCTAGTTCACATCTCGTTGCTACAAACGTCATCATCGTCATCATCATTGTCACCGCCATGCTTGAATGCCATCTTGCGCTTACACGGTACCCTCACAGACATGAGGAGAGGAGTCAAGAGGTCAAGGTGTGTCGCCCATAACACTTGTTTACAGGAGCTATGTCTGAGCCCCTGGTAAAACGGTTTGGAATGTTCGCCTTGAACTCACCCTTCTTACTTGTGAGAACGCTGTGCACTCTGGCGTTAATTCTAACAGTGCACACATTTCACAGGTGAAAGAAAACGATCCCACATGCATGAACACGGACCTTTTAAGCATTTACCTTAGGGTTTTACCATTCTTGGACTGGTCAACAGCGCAGACGGAAGGCAAGTGGTGGAGTGAACTGTCGATGTGTGATGGAGGAAGTGGAGATAGTTGACGGCGAGATAGAGAAGATGGTGATGCTGTCGAAGTGAAACATAAAAGGGTGCGAGGTGAACGGGATTACACGCGTTTACCTCCTCTGCTTTACAGTTGCAGATGGATCAACAAAGCATTACAAACGCAACTTTAGTGCAATTCAACTCACCAGACTTGTATTGTCAAGCGGGGAGAAATGGAATTGTGGTAAGTTTGATTTATTTCTTACGCACTGCAACTTGACGGACTTGTTGGTGGACTACAGCACTGTTTCATCTTCTGCTAGCGATATGCAAGTGAGTGAGAAAGGCAAGACTATCGCATTGAAAGGGTAATTATTTGTTCTTGCAATGTGGCACTCATTCTCCTCACTCTCCATCACACCACAGCATCCATTCACCTCGAACCCTTTTACGTTTCACTTCGACAGCATCACCATCTTCTCTATCTCGCTGCCAACTATCTCCACTCCATCCATCACACATCGACAGCTCACTCCACCACTTGCCTTCGTCTGCGCTGTTGACCAGTCCAAGAATGGTAAAACCCTAAGGTAAATGCTTAAAAGGTCCGTGTTCATGCATGTGGGATCGTTTTCTTTCACCTGTGAAATGTGTGCACTGTTAGAATTAACGCCAGAGTGCACAGCGTTCTCACAAGTAAGAAGGGTGAGTTCAAGGCGAACATTCCAAACCGTTTTGCCGGAGGCTCAAACATAGCTCCAGTAAACAAGTGCCGTGGGCGACACACCTTGACCTCTTGACTCTCTCCTCATGCCTGTGAGGGTACCGTGTAAGTGCAAGATGGCATTCAAGCGTGGCGGTAATAATGATGATGACGTCGGTAGCGGCGTGATCTGAACTGGTGTGGTGGAGATGTGATGTCCCCACACTTTTCTCCATAGGCTCTGTTGTGCGCAAGCCATGCTGGTATGCATCGAATTGGAAATCGTGTCTCCTTAAAGCAGGAAGATCCTAAGTTTGTTAAGCTAGACGACTTGACACCCTTTGACCTCCCATATCACTACTCAAAATTCTGTGGTTTCCTTAACATATTTTCCAATCCTTTTAAGGAAAGAAATAAAATTTCATAAACTTAGATTGCACTGCTCCTGAGACAAATTTGTATGCGCTTAGCAGTATGAGTTGGCATGGGGTGGGGTCCCCTTTGCGGATTTTCACAATAGTTTTGTACTGCAAATGTGCTAATTCGCTACACCCGATCTGAGTAGCAGTAGTGCTTCCCTTCATTGAATATCCGGCCTCCACCATCATCCAACTTGTCGGAAAGGAAGTCAAGTTGTCAGGGATGAAAAGTGGTATTCAGAGGATGCCGTGATAGTTAAGACTGGCACACGACAAAGCAGGCAAAATCAGTAATTAGCAATCTCTGCATGAGGTTCAATTAATCTAGCTTTACGATTGCAACTACCAACAATGACAGTTGTAAACCGATTGGCGTTCAGAAGGGCCTTCCTATCAGGCTATGGCCAAGGGATGTGTAAGTTTCACAGAGGCTTAACAAGGAGAATCATTCGCGGCATTATTCACTATCCTTCGGAAGGCCAATTGCGTGTCCATCCGTGTCCGTTTGACTAATTTTTCATCGGAACGAGAACAGCACCACTTGCAGTGGATGGTAGTATGCGGCTTCTTAAGGCATTTGGCATGATTTTGGTATTAGTGAAAATGAGTCATGATCTGCTTAGACTTGAACCGCCTTGATCTCGCAATGGATTCCATTCCACCGATGGCATTTATTCTATGGTCTTCAGACGCTGGACTAACTAGTGTTTGGCATCCCGCTCCTACAATGCCCGAACGACTGAAGTAAGCAAAACCTGATTCGTTTATTGGTGGATGCATAATTTATCGGCGATCCAGCACGGGTTCATCTTGATCTCTCGGACCAACGAACCTAACTAATTATATGCCATTATGAGAAAGGTCAGGCTACAAAGAAGCAAAGAATGGTATAATATGACAAGGTGAGGCCAGAAGTTAGGCTTTGCAGAATAAGAAGAGTGACTGCTGCTAGGCTCTTGCGAATAACAACAACTTCTTCAACTGTTGAATTTGAGGCGACTAAGAAGTCGAGCGCTGCCACGCAGCACAGTGCCAACGAGCAGATTAAGGGCTCTAAAGATCTGGAAGCAAGAACGCAAAGGCTTTAGAGACCACGTAGCAGTGCAGCTGAAGGCATCGCTACACTTTAATAGAAGGCATGGCCGCCTTCTCATTTCTGACAGGAGATCCTCCCTCCATTTCACACCACTACTATTGCAAGTCATTTACATTGTTGACAGAGGATAATAATCTCAATCATCAACATTTCATACATGACGGCATTCTTTTAACTGTAGAAATAATCAGAAATAAATGCCATCTTTATGATAAGAGGAGTAGGAGGTGGTTGCGTGATGGCTTGCGTAATTCAACACACCACAACGCGCAATGGTCGCCTTGCAGGTCAAGAAAAGGAGAGCTCATAGGCTGATGTGTGTGAGAAACTCTGTATAAATATACCATAATTTGTGAGCAAGACGTATTGATGGTGTGGAGATGGCCTTCCAGTTATGCCTCATTCTGTTGGTGACCGCGGCTCTGGCCGAGAACCACGGAAGACAGGACAGTAAGTCGCATGTTTACGGATGGATCCTACAATCATTTGTTGAATCGTAAATTGTGCCCTCAGACAAGTCACAAGCACATCCATGCTAAAGCATTCACTCATCACGAACGCATCACATTCTCAGGCCATGGACAAATGCATTCCGCATGCTGAGTAGTCATTTCATCTTGTTAACATTTCGCTATTTCGTGATAGGTCACTTCGGCCGGAAAGTCCACTGAAAAATACTTCCATTGGGGTCCTGTGGATGTTAACTCCGTCAGCCTAACATGGAAACAGGAAAAATTGAATGATTATCTCGATGCAAATCTCACAATGGTGGCAGTGTGGCAGCTGACCGAGCCTTACTGAGACAGATCTGCGTACTCACCAAGGAGAAGTCAAAATTACGATTTGATACCCAATCACTGTACACTCTGACTGTGACGGTAGTGAAAGGCGACAGGTAATTCTGAAAATCATCAAAGAAATTCATACACAGGAGGTCGGGAAGTTCCTACGTGTGATTATGCAGCAAGACGCTACACCCAATGAAAACTTACTGACACTGATCGAAAGGGGCATTGGCTAC